>CM050933.1:50855548-52055548 GCA_027789145.1 Solanum arcanum
AATACCGAGTAGGACTAGGGTTTAGCATACCCAATAGTCTCAAAACTACTTGCCAAGTAGGTTGTAAGTCCCCTCTGTGGGCAATAAGTTTAGTGATCATGCCAGCATGCCGTTATACCTTTGTCAGGGTATATTGAGTCCTCTCGATGGGGCTTATACATCGGACTCCATATTTAGATCATGCGGTTTTATTATTGGTTATTAGTAGGTCCCACAGATCAGTTAAACTCTCTACATTGACCATTTATCAGTATATCTAGTATTCAGTTTCAGCATGTTATAAATTGGTCATTGCGTCCATTTAGCTTAGAATTCAGTTTATCATCTCAGATTATTATACTTGTTATCATGTTTGTTAAGTTATGTTTTATTTTAGTTTTTCTCTATCCTACATGATCAGTACCTTTCAAGTACTTACGCATACGTGTGCTACATCTTCTCGTGATGTAGGTTCATGGTTGTCAGCATCCAGATCACGCATAGATCAATTTTTGATCTCCAGTTTCAGCAGATTTCGTGGTGAGTCCTCATTCTCTAAGGACATAAGTCATGAGTTTCATTTCAGTGTTTAGTCATTTAGTTTCACTTTTTGCTAGATTTAGCTGAGGATTGTCCAAGTATTTCTAGTCCAGTTTAGAGGCTTAATGCAGAAATAGTTAGATTAAGCTTAGTATTGAGTTAATATATCCTTTGTATTAAACTCGTTGTTTTCAAACATCTCAGTTATAGAATATGGTTATTCCCCATCTTTTCTGATTTAATTATGATTTATCTTCCGCATCAATTTATTATTTTTACTATACTCATGATCATGCAAACATGGTTAGCTTGGGATCACTTGTTGTCCTAGATTCTGTGTCCGCGTCTCGTGGGTAGCTCGGGGCATGACAATAGAGGTTGATCCAAGAAAAATGGAGGCGGTTAAGAATGTCCTAGACCTTTGACTCCATCCAACATTAGAAGTTTCTTGGGTTTAGCCAAGTATTATAGGAGGTTTGTGGATGCATTTGCGTCCATTTCTTTTCCTTTGACTACCTTGACCCAAAACAGTGTTAAAGAAGCTTCCAAATATTTAAAGATAGGGTTACCTCCGTACCAAGGTTTTTTTGGTATATTTTGATGCTTCCCGAGTGGGTGTAGGTTGTTTCCTTATGGATCATGGGAAGGTAGTCGCCTATGCCTCTAGACAACTCAAGTTGTATGAGAAGAATTATCCAACTCATGATCTTCACTTAGCAATCGTAGTATTTACTTTGAAAATATGGAGACATTATTTGTATGGTGTCTATGTATGTCAAACCCTGAGAGCACACCCTAGAAGATGTGCACTCTCGAAGTGCGACTATGCGTACTTGACCTCTCAAGGGTCTTGTACAAGCCCTTGACATCATTCATTGCATACAAGTATGAAAAGTATTGTGGACTTAAAAGTTTTCACACGAAATATCTTTAAAACATATTTTATATTAAAATCATAAAAAAACAATAAGTCCTCAACATATGTCAATCTTAGACATATGAATTCTTGGGAAACGGCCCATACAACACAAAATATAGAATTACCTAGTCTATTACAATACTTGAATAAAGAAGTATAAAGATTATGCCCTCCAGTCTAGTGACAACAGACTTCAACTTCGCCAGAACGGTTACTAGATTCCAAACCTGCGTCAAGACACCTCTCACTTTCTAGCCACACCTTTAGAGATAGACAAAAAGTATGGATTAGTATAATGCATGTACTAAGTATGGTATTATGCATAAAATCATGAGAGACGGACATTTATGAAAAATATGTTCTTTTTTATCAAAACAACATATTGAAAGTATAAAAATCACATTTAATCGTCAAACATCACATTTAGAACACAATACAAGTCATGTGCAATTTACATTAAATAATGAAACCTTACAGTAAGCTTATAATGAACTTCATTGTAACTTCATTCTAAATTACAATAAAACTCACATATCATAATATAGTACAAATAACACGTATAAAACATATAAACATGATATCCTCCTACCAAAGGTGATTCTAAGGTTAACTTGAGTGACTTATGAAGCGACCGCCTATACAATACCTTCACACACACCTAAGAGATCCTTTAGAGTACCTAGGATATGATTATTCTCACTACACACCACAACATATTTATAATATGACATTGTCCTTCCAAAGGTTATCAAAAGACTTACTTAAGTAATGCAAGAAGAGAACGCCCATGCACCCTCTCCAAGCTTACCTAAATAATCGTTAAGACTGCCTAAGTTTAGATCATGTCTACTTTATCAATCTACTTTCCTATCTAGAGCTATTCTTAAGACTTCCCTACGTAATACATAATGAGACCATTCTTTCGCCCCCTTCAAACCTTAACTAGGAAACGCTTAAACTACTCTAGGTAAGTACTTATTCATTTACATGCTTTTTAACTTAAGTCATTATCTTCCTTAGTTCATTTAAGAGGCCTTCAACACATAAGGACATTCAAGTAAAGGTCTTGAAGAAGACCTAGGGACTCACTCACTACTATTTCAAAGCCTAATTGTGCAATGTCTAGATAGTGTCCCATACAACCACCTAAAATTCATAGAACTTCTCCAACACTTGTGGTATCCCATATTATGAGAATAGGCATTAACTGACATTTACCATACAATCTATGCATGGAATCCGGAGTCATGCACCTACTCCGATGGAGGTTGTTCTACTTACTAATGGTAGAACTAGGACACATCCCATGTAGGAACATGGTTAAGGAATATGAAGGGTTTCTTTGTTCTCTAAGTTATCTCATATAGAGAAACTACCCAAACCATACTCACTCGGTGCTTTATAGAGTATTTCAATAAAAGAGCACTAAAGAGGTTCCATATCTAGTTTCCAACCCAATCACATTACACCTTACTAAAGAGGTCCCATTAAGGCTACCTACAATGGCTAATAGGACAGCTCAATGACATTCCTAAGGATGATTTCATGTTGTTCCATCCAACCAACCCTAAGTCCACCATTCACACAAGAAGGATACCATTACAGCTTTCAACTTCAAGGATATCATAACCTTCAAACTAAGTTAGAGGTTCCATATAAGGTACCTTATTAACAATGTTCAAGGTCACATATCAATCACACATATAAGAATAAGAAGATTTAGTATACTAAGTCAAGAACTCATATTCACCTTCTACATGTATCAAGTAAGGGACACAAGTCTACCAAAGCAAGACACATAGGTCACCCAGTTCACATCTATAATATCATCAATTTATGTATCACAAGTATCATATAGTATATCAATAAACATCATACTTCAACATCATGTAATAATCCACATAATGACTACATTATAGTCTACTAGAGAGACACATCATCAACTAGAAGAACTCATGATGTGACTCCACATAAACACAGAAGTCATCATGACATTCATACTCTCCAAATATTCAAGTTATAAGATGATTAAGAAATAATGCATAAAGTAACGCCGACAAGGCCACATAATTCACAATTCATAAAGTAATGCCGACAAGCCCACATCAGTCACATGTATAACACATAAGCAACGCCACCATAAATGGACCATACCAAACATCATTACTAGTTAAATCATATACTACACAATATAGAGAAAGTTAAGTCAACATACCATTGATCCAACCTCACAAATACAATCCATAGCCAATTCATCAAACACAATATACCAGGCTCTTACCAATAGTCACAGTTTCCATTTAAACCCAATAATAACAATATTTAATGAATAAAAGATAAGAAAACATGATTTTATGAATTTTGTAAAGTTTACTAAGAATTCTTACATGATTTTATCATAATTCAATAGCCCTAATCGAACTACATAAGATTTCAATAGCATCAAGACAATATCAAATCACCAGCAAAATAGTCAAATCTAGGGTTGCATGAATTACATGTGTTCGTGGAGTTTATAGGTTAAAATCATCAAATTAACATACATACAATCAATTTACTATGATTCAAAACGTTTTATGCAAGAACCCATGGTTAGATATCAAACATGGACAAGTTCATCTTTGAAAGACTTTGGAAATCAATTTAAAGTTTCGCTCCTTGAAAAAAAGAAATTCAAGGATGAATAAGAATACCTCAATTGATTCTAGACCACGAATATGATGAATAATTGATTGATAAATCACCAGGAATCTTCAATCCAAGCTCTATCTTGACTTTTGGCTTCAATGGAGTTCGAGAGAGTTTCTTATAGATTTGGAGTTTTTATTTGGATTAATGAATTCATTAGGTGTTTAGGAATTATAAACCCACTTGAAATGCCCAAAACGCCCATAGGAAACCTCCCATTTATTTATTTTGGACTTGGGGTGAATTTCCCAATTCACCCCTACAGTTAACAATGAGCCTGCGAGAATTGAAGACCTAATCGACAGTGGCCCATCGACGGGGCATCGACCAGATGACGGGCCGTGCTGGCAACCATTTTCTTGGTTAGAGACTCCTACTGGAGGCCTAAGCTCCAACACCAAGTTCCAACCTACGCCCCTCATCGACGGGGCGTCGACTAGCATACTTGGCATCAACTGCCTTCGTCGTTTGGACCTGGCTTTGGTATCTTGGCTCACATGATTTATCCTTCATCAAGGATTCTTAGTTTTTCCTTGGAAATTTTCTCCTGGATTTTTTGAACTCAAATATGTTTGTATACATGATTAGGAACCCTCACTACAATATCATCAAAAATGAACACGTAAAACTTGACAAAAACACACAAGTATGTTTCAAGGCAAACCTTTCGAACATCATGGACTTCTGGGGTGTTTGACTTCCGACCTTCATGAAATTTTAACCACTGCCTCCTAACATCATTATACACCCTATTTATGACTTCAAAACATTGAGACAGAATTGTTAGGATCTACTTTCACCTACGTAATATTAGAGGTGTTACAACGTCGATATGTTTACCAACGACAAAAGTCTTCAATATTTTTCACTCAAAAGGAGTTGAATTTCTGAAAAATAAGATGGTTGGGATTATTGAAGGATTACGACATGAGTGCTCTTTACCACCCCGTCAAATCCAATGTGTGTGTTTCATGTGGAAGAGGGTAAGAAAGACCTACTGAATGATGTTCAAAGGTTAGTTCGGCTGTGTGTTCGGTTGGAATATTATCCAAATGGAGATTTTGTGGTCCACCATAACTCTGAATCAGCTTTATTACTTAAGGTGAAATCAAAGCAACATCTTCATCCTCTATTGATGGAGTTGAAAGAGTCAGTCATTGGAAAGTTTAGTGAGTGACTATCCCAAGGGGGGATGGTGTACCTAGGTACCAAGGTAGATTATGTGTACCGAATGTTGATAACCTGAGGGGTAAGATTTTTGAAGAATCTTATGGGTACATATATTATATTCATCGGAGTTTCACCAAAATATACCATTGTCTTCAAGAAGTCTACTGGTGGGAAGATTTAAAAGGGACATAGCGTAATTAATGGCTTGGTCCCCAAACTGTCGACAAATAAAATTCTAGCATCAAAAGCCGAGTGGTTTGAATCATGTCATGAATGGTCCTACTTGGAAGTGGGAAGACATTAATATGGACTTCGTAGTGGATTTGCCTCGGAAATGCAGGAAAAATGACTCAATATGGGTGATTGTGGATAGTTTTATGAAATACACTCACTTTATTCTCGTTAAGTGTACTTATTCCGCGGAAGAGAATGCAAGGTTATACTTTGACGAGATTGAGAGTTTTCATGGTATCCTTTTGTCCATCATTTTGGATAATGGTGCCCAATTCACTTCTCATTTTTTAGATCTTTTCAAAAATGGTTAGGTAGTCAAGTGAAGCTTAGCACAACTTTTCATCCTCAAACGGATGGTCAAGCAGAGCGTACCATTTATTTAAGATCCCAAAAATGACTTAGGTGAAGCTAGATCCTAACATGATTTTCATAATGGTCTAAGTTCCTGAAATGTTCAATAATGTGGTATGGTATTGAGGCAGTGTCTAGAGTTTTAGATGATTTGGAAGTCAAATGTCAAAGGATGACCAAGACGTTCAACGTCTAAGTTACCTATGTGCTTTAAATATGGTTTTATGGGTTTATGTGTAATTCATGAGGTTATAAGGTACTTAAATGAGATATTATGGTGTTTTTAGGCAGTGTATCATGTTTTGTGATGTTTGAATGTAAACAACCAAGAACGTCTATGATGTTTAAAAGTTTTGCCTTGACACGATCTTGTGTGTCTATGCATGTTTCGTCGAGTTTTACGTGTTATTTGTGGATGATATTCATGTGAGAGGTCCTAAAATTGTATATGAGCATTTTTGGGGTGGAAACGTCTATAGGTTCTTTGAGGAAGGACCCTTCATGGTGGCCAAGACTGCCCAACACAGCCCACCTACGGATGACAATCGATGCCCCGTAGGTGATGTATCATCGATGGACACTTAGGCGTGGGAGAGGGGATCTAAAAGAACAGCCTTATTCCCAATCACGGACCAACAGGACGGTCCATTTGTCAAGGAAGGGGTCCCTCCGTCTGTGAGGTTGTTCCTGTCCAGCTTCACTTTAAATTGAGGGGTAAAGTTGTAAATTCACCCCACATCCAAATAAGAGAAAAAGGAGTTTCCTTAAGGGTATTTTGGGTATGTTAAACATGTTTATAAGCCAAAAACAGTTAGAAGATTTTATTCTTCAAAATCAAAACCCAAAATCCCTTAGAAATTCCTTAGATCTTCATTGGAGCCAAAACTCAAGGAAGGGGTTGGATTGGATAATTGAGTGGAGATTCTTCATAAATTTGAAAAATTGTCCTCAGTGAGGTATGGTTTTTTATCCTTTAAACTCTATTTATCAAGGAGCCCAACTTTCGTTGATGTTTTCTAAAGTTTTCAAACATGAATTGTCCAATTTCATTCAATCCATGGGGTCTTGCATTAAATGTTTTTAAGCAGTGGATATTGATTGAATTGTTATTAATTAGATTATTTTAAATAAAGTAACCTATTAACCCATGTGATCAATGAACCCTAGTTTTGGACTACTTTATGGGTTAAGTAATATTGACCTAATGCCTATGAATTCTAGTGTAGTTTTCTATGTGTTATTGATTGATGTAATAATTGTATTTAATTGATATCTAGGTTGTCTTAGATTGATGAATTTGTATTGAATTTACCTAGTTTCATAGCGTATGATAATTTTTTTATTGAATTGATGTTCATGGCCATGGGTAAGGGCCTTATGATATGAATTGGATGATTTAGCATTGGATTGAGGTGTTGAGGATGGAGTGATGGTATTGTGATTGGTATGGTCCACTTATGGTGGCGGTGTTATGTGCTTTACTTGCAACTGATTTGGCCTTGTTGGCATTACATTATGTGATATGATGATCACAATCTTGTCGATAACTACTTGAAGTATCAAAATTATATGTGAAGTTGGATAATATATAACTACATTATAAGTAATGTGAAAGTGCGTGTGTCCTTCTATTGATGTTAATTAGTTTATCATGTTAGACTATGACTATGGCTTTATTTGTATAGTCTTAGGGTTGATGCATTGTTATTCCTACTTGACTATAGGAGTTTAAGATGGTTATATGGATGATGATTAGTAGTGTATAGGATGAATTAAAGATGATAAGTGTTATTTCTATGTGTTTTAAGAATGACATGTAATACGTATTGAAGTTAAGTATGTTGTGTCTTGTCTTCGTTGACTTGTGTCCCTTACTTGATGCATGTGTGAATGTGAATATGAGATTTCTTGACAAAGGATATTAAATCCACTTAGTCTTTTAGTGTATAGATGACATGAGAGGTTAAATGATGTGAAAAGGGTCTTTAATGTGAAACCTTGAACATAGTGGTAAGGTTATAAATAATGAAGTCAAAAGCCATAATGGTATCCTTCAAGTAAAGGAATGATAGACTTAAGGTTGGTTGGCTGGAATGGCATCACATCAAATCTTAGTAGAGTTATTATGAGCTTCTTGTCTCCATTGTAAGGTAGCCCTAGTACCTCTTTGGTAGGGTAAATGTGATTCTGTTATGAACTTGATATTGAACCCCTTTATATGAACCTTCAATGTAAATTACTCTATTAGAACAAATGCTAGCACCGAGTGAGTATGGTAAGGGAAGGATTTCTAGTTAAAGAATGATACTAGAGTTTAAATAATGCCCTTCGTATTCCTTAACCATGTGCCTACATGGGATGTGTCCAAGTTCTGTCATTGGCAAGTAGATCACCCCCATCTAAGTAGGTTAGAACTCCAAATTCCATGTCTTTTTATCATGGTGTATATCGTTTATTTCCTATTCTCCTCATATGGGATACCTACTAGCATTAGACAAGTTCTATGAAGTTTAGGTGGTGCTATGGGACGTTATATATACATTGCACAATAGGCTTTGAAGGTGTTGGTTAGAGTCCCTAGGGCTTGTCGAAGACCATTAGTTGAATGTCTTTATGTGATAAATGAATCTTAAATTAACTAATGAATTTAACGACTTAAGTAAGAAATTATGTTAAATGAATAAGTACTTATCTAGAGTAGTTAAGGGTTGTCTAGTTAAGGTGTGAAGGGGGCATAGGAATGGTCACTTCTTATCTTACCTAGATAAGTCTTAAGAATGACTCTAGTTAGGGAAAATTGATGAATATGTAGACATAATATAAGCCTTAGGTAGTCTTAAGGATTACTTAGGAAATCTTGAAGAGGTCAATCATAGATGTTATCTTCTTGAGTTACTTAAGTAAGTCTTCTGATAGCCATGGTAAGGAGAATGTAATATTATGTATATGTTGTTGTGTTAGGTGAGAATGATTTATCTTAGGTAGTCTATAGGATCTTGTAAGCGTATGTGTAAGGGATTTTATGGGCAGTCGCTTCATAACTCACTCAAGTGAGACTTAGAATAACCTTTGGTAGAAGAATCTTATTTTTATATGTTTGATGTCTTGTAAGTGTGTGTTGATCTCATTATAGGTGGTATGAAGGATCATTTAGGTGTGCCTACAGAGGTTGTATGGGCTGTTTCTCTTTGTGTTGCTTAAGTGAGTCTTAGGGTAACTTTTAGTGAGAAGACTACATGTTTAAAGTTTCTAAAGGGAAAAACAGACACTTCACTGTAACAGTGAAGCAACTCACTGTATAGTGAGTTTAGGTTACTGTAAGGTTGCCTAAAAAATGTATTAAATTTATTAAATGTTATCTTATGTGTTTCTAAGTTGTTAAATGTTATTTTTATGATTATATTATGATATTTAAATGAAAAAGATGCATATTTTCAATAAATGTCCATTTTCAAGATTTTCATGCATTATGTCATACTTATTACATGTGGTTGTACTAATCCATGATTTTATTTATATCTATAGTGGTTGGTAGGTGAGGAGTATTTTGGGAAGCAAGACTTGGATCGTAGCATCATTAAAGTGAAGTTGAAGTATGTCCTCATTTGACTCCAGGGAATAGATGTCTCTTATTTCCCTTTCAAGGTATTGTGATAGACTAAGTATTTCTATATTCGTATTGCGTACGGGTCGTGTCCCATGTATTCTCATGTCTAATCTTTGATGAGATTAATACTTAGTATTTCCTATGATTTTATATGAAAGATGTTATTAAAGACTATGAAACTTTTGAGAAAAGTTTTAATTCCACACTACTTTTCACTATCTATATTGATGAATGATATATAAGGATTTGTACATTACCTCCGAGAAGTCGAGTACGCCGGTTGCACTCCAAGAGGGACATATATTCTAGGGTGGTCACGGGATATGACAATTTAAACCCTAGAACATATGCTAAGATCTTGTGTTACTGATTTCAAGAGAAGTTCGAACGATCACATACCATTGATTGAGTTCTCCTATAATAATAGCTACCATACGAGTATTTCCATGGCCCCTTTTGAAGAACTCTTTTGTAGGAGGTGTCGCTCTCGGGTTGGGTGTTTTGAGGTAGGGGAGTCTTTAGTCTTTGGTCCCAGGATGATCTATAAATCCTTAGAGAAGGTTCGTTTGATAAGACATAGGTTGAAAACGACCTATAGTCGGCAAAAGTCGTATGCCGACAATAGAAGATGAGATCTTGAATTTGAAGTAGGGGAAAAGGTATACTTGAAGATTTCACCCATGAAAGGGGTAATGAGATTTGGAAAAAAGGGGAAGCTTAGTCCCCGGTATGTGGGCCCTTTGAGATACTGAAATGGGTCGGGAAGGTGGCTTATGAGTTTGATTTACCAAGTGCAATAGCCTCAACTCACCCCGTATTTCATGTCTTCATGCTTAAGAAGTGTATTGGTGATCCCTTATACATTCACCCTATTGAAGGGTTAGGTACAGATGAGAACCTTTCCTATGAAGAGGTGCTGGTGGAAATTCTAGATAGCCAAGTCAAGAAGTATAGGAACAAGGAAGTGGTCTCCGTAAATGTCCTACGGAGGACTAACTTAGTTGAGGGAGAAACATAGGAGGCCGAGGACAACATGAAATCCCGTTATCTCATCTCTTTCCTCAAAATTCTAGGCAAAGTTGAGGTTAGTTATCCTCTTAAAATGAACTAATTAATAATGTTAAATTTTGCTTGATTTTGCTAAAATGTGCATAATTATGATAAAGGTTCATGTGGGTTCTCATGTAAATATGATCTTTTGCTTAGCTTGCACTCATCCATGATTTAGTGCATAGTTGTTTTCATGAAAATGTATGGATAATGTGCCTAAAAGTAAGTTTTGTATAGGTGACTCTTGATATTATGTTTAGTTAATGTTGATAATGAGAAAGTAGTTCCTCCTGTTGTGAAATTGAGCTCTTATATGTGGTATGTTGAGTTTTGAGTTGCTATTTGAAATGCCATGGTTATATGTCGATTTAAGTTTTACATGACTTATATGGTCTATGAATCATAATGGTTTTATGTTGTTTATGTCGTTGTTGATTGGGCTTCTTGTCTTGAGTCATCCTTTCCCTATAAAGAAATTTTTACAGTTATTCGAGGACGAATGTTCCTAAGTGGGGATAGTTTAACACTCCAAAAGTTATGAATTGATCTAGAGACTCCTCACATGAACTTAGACTCAAAACACTATTTGTGATTGAATTCCTTCTATGGTTCCACATGAGAAACCAGTACGAATGTAACCTACATGTCCAATTAAACTATGAGCTAGAAGTATTTTTACTTTCATATGGGCCATGGCGGCCAGTGCTCCTAAGATCATCGAAGCAATGCTGCAGAAAAAGAAGATTTGTTTACCCTCCATCAGATTAGGGGGTTCTTATACGGGCCAGGTACACTCTACGTGAAAATGAGACAGAAATGAATGCAAGACTTCGAAAGCTTGCAAGGCTTAAAGCTCAAATGGATGATTTGAGATCCATTGAATTCAGACGATTAAGTGTTGTAAGCCTAAAATAATCTAACTACGTAGGAAGTTTAAGAGTCAAAACGTCAAGAAATGACCATGACGTGCGGAGAATTGTAAAATGTGTGCTAATCTACCCTTGCATGTTCCATAAAGTTTTGAGAATCGGAATTTAACTAAATTTGGTTGAAAGGTGCTAATTATGTGTTAGGGTGTGTTTAGGGACAAAACGTCCGTGTATAACTCCCTAAGGACCACTCTAGGGGTCCTTGAGGAGGACCCATCAATTGACCCAAAACTGCCCAATTGACAGTATGCAACCATGAGCACCAACGACGAGCCGTCGATTGGATGACGCTTCGTCATTTGGGCCGTTGGTTTGATACTTAGTAAAAATCCTTAAGAAGATCCAAAAACCCCTATCTTTCACCAATGACAGAGTGAATGTACAGGGGCGTCGATAGAGCTACGTGGCATCAACGGGATCTCGTCATTTAAGACCCCACTTCACTGTCTTAAAATATTTTAGTTAGGGGTGGTCAGGGAATTGATTAATAAATTAATTAAGGGACTAGTCTGGTTATAGTTGATTGATTAAGGACTATATATGAATCCTAAGTCAACTAACTAACCTAACATCTCATTAATTCCCAAACCCACATCTCTCTAGCTTCCTCTAGCTTCTCTCTTCCTAAACTCAAACCTCCATTGAAGGAACACCAAGACTCCAAGTCAACGATGAATTCACTAATGTTTTCTCCCGAATTCATGGAAAGATCATCACTATGGTATGGTTTCTTTCACTCGTCGGATTCTTTTCCCTAAGAGGCCCTTTCAAAAATGATTTTCAACTTCCCCAAAACTAGGGTTTCAATCTAGACATGGGTTCGCTTTTCAAAACGAAATTTTTATTCAATTGTGATGAATTATAGTCTTTTATCATTGTATAACTAAGCATTGATGGTAAATTATTGGTAATCACTCAAGATTGTTCCGTTGAACCCTTGTTCTTCACTACACTTATTATGCCTTCAAGTTGTATAATAATTGTGGAAGATGATGATTGTACGAATATGTAGAATAGTAATTACTATTTATTACTTTTGAATTTACCTAGTTTATGAATTGGTCATGTATTCTTTGGTAATTTAATTATGAAGGCAAACAAAGGGCAATAAGTTATGAATATTGATTATTCTTGAATTCAATTGTCAAGTATGATTTACTTAGATAGTAATACTTCTATGTCTAATGTGGTTGTGATGTTGATAGAAAGTGTTCCTAATCCATAACCCTAGACTATTGAATTTCTTAATAAGTATGCAAGCATGTTAAGATATGATTATCATATGATTGAAAGTAACTTCTCATGATTATGATAAAGTGTTGACTAAGAGGTTTATTTACTTGTGTGTCGTTTTCCAAAGTGAAAGGGTAGTTCTCACTTAGTAATACCTATGAGCTTTTATGATGAGATGTTCATATAGGAGTCTAGAAGAGACTAATGTGATCTTGTTTGAAGAGTGTGATGATTACTAACGGGAGTAAATGCTTAGCACCTAAAGGGAATGTAAATGAGATGGAGGTCTCACGTTTAGTACGTCCGGCATTCACATTTAGTAAGTCTTGATTCACATGTTATGGATTGTCTCATGAGATTGAAACCTTAACGTTTAGCAAGTCAAGGTTTCTAGTAGGAATCTCCTTGACCCTTAACTATGTCCCTATAAAGGACTATAGCTTAGTGGATCCACCTAGATAGCTATGTATGAATGATTACAACTTAGGAAATTATCAAACATCTCTTTTTGGCTTGGGAGGAGAACACCGGATTTCATGTAGCTCACATGGCCTTATGTCGGTTATTGCACTTCCTTCCCCAATGTACAAAGGTAAATGAACAATTCAAGAATGTGAAAAATTATTAGGGCTTGTCCTATTAGTTACTACATAGGGTGAGAGAGGGTATGTGACTTCTCTTATTCATTGCACATGTGAGATCCAAAGGGGTGGTCTTAGTGGTGTTCTCATATGATTAAGTTGATTACATGTTATGTATGTCAAGTAATATATGATCTTATGCATCAAGCATGTTACGAAAAAGTATGGGGTTATGTTATATGCATGTGGTAGGTGACTTAATGTGATGCTTAGCCTTGGGTAGGGTTATGGGGTTCTATTCTTGGAATTGCAAAAGTGTTGGTTTGGGTTGCCTATGTGTTGGGTTTATATCATGATATGGTTGACTTTAATGTTCCTTATATGTGCATGTTGAGTTATTGAACATAATACATGGTTTTGACTAAATTGTGCCTTTTCTCCTATATTGATGATTTTATGCATATGAACCATACTTAGTACATGTATTTCATACTAACTCATATTTCTTCCCTTTTTTCCCAAACATTGTAGGTTCCCTCTATAGAAGACCTTCTAGGCCATGTTGCAAGGATACTTGGACTTCTTCCTCCAAGTAGTTGGTGACTCCTCCATGTTCGAGGATGGTGCCTTTTGATCTACCTTAGTAGTATTAATATTTTCTTAAGACATTCTTTCTTTCCTATTCTCAAAGACATTTGTTGTAAGCCCTATGTGGCAGTATCTACTTGTGTACGGGCTATGCACGAATGTTGTACTTCGTTTTAGATGGTTTAGTGTCAGACTAAAGATTAGACTAATTTGTATGTATTTATTATATTAACTGAACGAGAAGTCTATATAAGCTTCTTATGCGAAGAGTCTGAGTAAACTCCATATTTAGTATGTCAGAGGTCTATGTATACCTCAATACATTATAAGTTTTAAATTTTTCCACATTTTTGACCTACGATGTGTAATGATGAATGCTAAGGGATAGTCTAAGTACTTTTCAACGTCAAAGATAACAGTTACTTCTAGGAGGCCCTCCCCGATTGTAGAACTCTTTCTACCTGCTCTAAGCTGCTAAAAGCTTCTCCTGAATGAATTTGACTTTCTTTAACAATTGCCTCAAAAGATTAGTATCGCAAGCTCTCACCTCAAATACATCAAGCCAACTGATGTGAGACCTATATCTCCTCCCATAAAATCCTCAAATGGGGCCATATCAATACTGAAATGATAACTATTGTTGTACAAAAATTCGTATAAGGACAATAATTGATTCCAACGACCACCAAAATATATCACACACGCACAAAGCATATCCTCCAGCACTTGAATTGTTCACTCAGACTTCGGATCAGTCTGAAGGTGAAATATGGAACTAAGATCCAATATAGTAGCTAATTCATCATCCAAGGTCCTCCAAAATTTAGAAGTAAATTGCGTACCTCTATCTACAATGATGGAACTTAGAACTCCCTGCAATCGAACAATCCCACGGATATAGAATTTTGCTAGCTTCTTTGCGTTATAAGTCATCTTGACAGGAACGATGTGAGAAAACTTAATTAACATGTCAACAATTACCCAAATAGAATCAAACTTACCCAATGTCTTTGGAAGACCAACCACAATATCCATTGCAATTTTTTCCCACTCCATTAGGAATGGTCATTCTCTCAAGTGTCCCTCCCGGACTTTGTTGTTCATACTTTACCTACTGACAATTTCGACATTGGGCAACAAAATCAACAATGTCACACTTCATTCTACTCAACCAATAATGCTATCTCAAATCACGATACATCTTGGTTACACCAGGATGTATATAATATTTCGAACTATACTCCTCCGCAAGAATAGTATGAGTTAAATCATAAACACGGGGAACACATAGTCACTCCTTAATTCTCAAGATGCCTTTCTCATCAATTATAGCCTCTTTAGCCTCTCATCACAATACCACATCTCAAATTTGTCTCAACTTCTCATCATCAAATTTCTTTTCCTTAATCTTATCAAGGAAATAAGATTGTACCTACACAAAAGCCAAAAATCCTCCTTTCTCAAGTATTTCCAGCCTCATAAGGTCATCGACAGAGCTTGAAAAACTCTAGCCAATGGGCGTCTAAAATCTGCAAGTGGGCTAAAGTAACATGCTCCCTACTTTTGTACTTAGGGCATCTGCCACAACATTATCTTTTCTACGGTGGTGTAAAATAGTAATATCAGTCTTTCAATAACTCAATCCACCTCCTCTGTCTCAAACTCAAATCTTTCCGAGTAAACACATATTGTAAAATGAGATGATATGTTTAAACATTCCACTTGACCACATATAGATAATGTTTTCACTCCTTCAATGAAAATACAA
Source organism: Solanum arcanum (assembly GCA_027789145.1). Lineage (NCBI taxonomy): Eukaryota > Viridiplantae > Streptophyta > Magnoliopsida > Solanales > Solanaceae > Solanum > Solanum arcanum. The sequence goes on from CM050933.1 coordinate 50,871,186, forward strand.
CTAGCCAACTCCAAATCATGGCTCGGATAGTTACGTTCATGGACTTTCAATTGTCTTGAAGCATAAGCAATTACATTCCTCTCCTTCTTTAACACTGCACCCAAACCAGAATAAGATGCATCACAATAAACAAAAAAATTCTTACGTTCCACCGAAAAGGCAAGAATTGTTGCATTAGTCAACAAGGTATTGAGTTTCAGGAAGGTTTCTTCACACTCATTCGACCATAAAAATGGAAGATGTTGCTTAGTCAATTTCGTTTGCTGGGAAGCAATGGAAGAGAATCTCTTAACAAATAGACGGTAGTAGGTAGCTAAACCAACAAAACTTCTTACCTGTAAAACATTAGTATACCCTACCCATTTCTTCACCGATTCAATCTTAGTGGGGTCCACCATCACTGCCTCCTTATAAACACGTGCACTAAGAAGGACACTGAATAATGCAAAAAATTTCACTTGGAGAATTTGGCCTAATGTTTTTTCTCCCTTAAAAACCCAAATACGATTCTTAGATTCTCCTCATGTTCCTTCCTGGTCTTTGAGTATATCAGTATATCATCAATAAACACAATGACAAAGAAGTTCAGATATGGCTTGAAAATTCCGTTCATAAGGCTCATGAAAGCAGCAGGGTCATACGTAAGACCAAAAGACATTATTAAGAATTCATAATGCACATACCTTATTTGAAAAGCAGTATTTGGCACAGTTGTTGCCTGTATTTTCAAGTGATGACAATTGGACCTTAAGTTAATTTTAGAGAAGATACAAGCACCATGTAATTGATCGAATAAATCATCAATGTGAGAATCGGGGCACTTTCTCTTAATTGTTACATATTCAGTTCCTTGTATTGTATGCACATCCGAAAACTACCATATTTCTTCTTCAAAGATAAAACTGGAGCACCCCAAGGAGGTACACTGGTCTAATAAAACCTTTACCTAACAACTCCTAAAGTTGAGCTTTTAGCTCTCTTAACTCAACTGGAGCCATTTTATAAGGTGGAATGTAAATGGGGCGAGTCCCCTGCTCCAGGTCAATACAAAAATCAATATTTCTATATGGTGGCATACCAGGCAGGTCTGTAGGAAAAACATCCACAAACTCACAGACTATCGAAACAAACTTGATCAAAGGCATTTTTGAACTATCATCCCTAAGATGTGCCAGGAAATCTAAACAACCTTTAATCACCAACCTCTTAGCACGAAGAAAACAGATAATACGAATTAGGGTACAAATATAGTCACCCTCCCACACTAGTCAATCTATCCCAGGCTTGGCCAAGGTCACATTTTTAGCATTACAATCTATGATAGAAAAATTAGGAGAAAGCTAAGTCATACCCAGAATTACATAAAAATCAACCATCTCTAGAATAATCAAATCTACATAAGTGTTTCTCCCCACAAAAGTCACAACGCAAGACCTATACACCTTCTCAACTATCATAGACTCACCAACATGAGTAGAGACACGAATAGGAATGTCAAGCAAATCAAAATGCAAATCAAGACGAGTAGCGAACGAGAAAGATACATAAAAAAGTGGATCCAAGATCAACCAATACATAAGCCATGGAATCACAGACCAGAAGAGTACCTATGATACAACATCATATGTCTCTGCCTCTAACCTCCCGGGAAAGCATAACAATGGGCCCTATAACCAGTGTGTCCATTGCCCCTACTTGGCTCCGCTACAATATTTCCAACCTGCCCGCCACCTTGACTGAAATGGTGATCACAATTACCTTGTCCACCAGTTCTGCTAGAATGATTCCCTCTACCATGACCACATCTACCTCTAGAGACTAGGAATCTGTAACTCTGCTTTGGACAATATTTCCTAATATTTCAAGCGTCTCCACATCCATAACAAGTCCTGCAGTCTAGTGTAGGTCTTTGTGAAGATGAAAAAGTTTGTAGATAACCTTCAAACTAAAAAAAATGCAGACTGGTCAGGGACGGACCCTCAGTGGAAGCCTGCGATGAAGACTGAATAGGACGGGCTAGATAACCCCTTAAACTCTGCCCTCTAGAGTAACAACTACGAAACCCTCCTCCCTTACGAAACTTCTTAAATATCGACACCTTGGTGAAGTCACGTGGCTTCACCACCTCTACCTTGATCACAAAAAACCACTTTCTCAAAGGATTTTGAATCAGCAGCTACGTGTAAAGATGGAATTTGCAAATATGACCTCAATTCCTTCACAAAGTGGTGAATCCGCTATTTCGGACTGAAGTAAAGTTGAGTGGATTCCTGGATAATGCACTAAATTTGGCCTCATAAGTTGCAACTACATACTTTCTTGCTCTAGGTACAGGAAATCATCTCTCCTCCTGTCCCTCAAAAGTCTGGGGCATATACTTTTCCACGAAGAAGCTACAAAATGTTGCCCAAGTCATAGGTGGTGCCTTCTCTAGTCGACACTAGATGTAAGATCTCCACCACATGTTGGCTTTCCCTTGAAATTGGTAGGTGACAAAGTTAACACCAAATGGCTCCACTATGTACATCTTATGTAACAGCTCATGACAATCAACCTAGTTATCATAATCATCTTCAGATTCATTACCCTTGAAGACTGGAGGTTTAAACTTTAAGAACTTAATAAAAAGATAATGTTGGTCACAAGTCATTATAGTCCATGTAGTCAGCAGAGGAGACGTGCATGTTTCCTTTCCAAGGATGCATCCATGCGGGAAGCCAAAACAGCTGCATGTTGTACTCCCTGAATCCGAAGGTGTTAGTGCAGAAAACACAGGGGTGTCTGTCCTTGATTAGATAACCCATTGACATAAGTGAGGACCTAATTAATCATCTTCAGCGTAGGCTGGGGTGTTAAATCATTCTCCTGAATCGCCTCATCTACCCCTTCATCACCCTCTCTCACTACCTCTTCAGTCGATGGAGGAGTCACTGCTCTATCTCTAGATGGACCAGGTGTCTGTCCTCTGCCTCTAGTGGCCCTTCTCCCACGACCTCTACCATGGCCGCTCGAATTGTAGATTCAATGGTTGTCTCAAACATACCATGTCTTACCACTGTTGGTGTTGGCACAGTTGTTGCTCTAGTTCTGACCATCTACGAAATAGAGTAAAGAAGGTCAGATACCAATCTGTATCACCTAAATATCAATACGATCCAAGTAATATAACGAAAGAAATAAAAATATGAGTTTTCCTAAACTCATATAGCTTCTCAACGAAAAGTAAAAGCGTCCTTGTACCATTTCACAAGACTCTACTAGACTTGTCCTTGTGTGATGATATCATCTGACCTAATGCTCCGATACCAAGTTTGTGACGACCCAAAATGAGTCATGAGTGGCACCCACACTTAACCTCTTAAGTTGGCGAACTAAGGAATCTAAACCCCAACATATATCAATAATCAAACTACGAATACCAATATAATGTGGAAGCTCAAAACTTATTTAATGTAACCAATGCAATAAAAATCTGAAACCTAACACTTATCATCCCCAACATCTGAAAGTCATCACATCAATGACATATTTTCTCAAAATACCAAGCCTAAGATTATTAAGACACCAAAATAAGTAAAAACATAGTTCATACCCGAAATTCAAGGACATAATTTCATGAATAAAAGAATCTAGCACGAACTATAAATAATATCTCACTCGAAATTCAATGTCGTGGAGACTGGCTAGAGCTGAGGTTGAGTCAAAGCCAATGGTACACTTGTTGCACTCCAAACAGGAAAAAGAAGCAAACACAAGTAGAGTCAGTACAAGGAACACGTACTGAGTAGGTATCGTAGTCAATCCAAAAGAGAAACTTATATATAATAAATAATAGTATAAATAAGCTATGACAATTAAAAGGTGACAAGCGACAAATAACATTAACACGCTACAATAGAAGCAGTACACAATAACTCACTATATCCAACACACATATGGGGAATCATGCCTCCACACCACACTCATTTGGGAATTGGATTCTTTGAGATTGAGTACAATATGTTATTTCAATATTTTTTCCTTTAATGTTACTGTTTCAGAACATGATACTCTGAACCACCAATACCGTGTCGAAATATGATACCCTAATCTAATAATATCATTAATTTATTATTTATTATCACCACTTTCAATTCATCAACAATATTTCATGCAGCCTTTTTTTATAGAAGGCATCACTTTGATAGAGAGGGAGGGTTCAAGATTATAAGTTTCACGGTCTCAGGATTTTAGACCAAACACAAACCACACAATCAAGCACATAACCAACTTCACAATATTACTTAGTTGAAAGAGAATAAATCATAACCTACCTCCTCCGAAGAACCGAAGCTAAACAAGCTACTTCTCCAATCCTTTTCCTTTCCTCAATGCCTCCAAACCTTTCTAATCTATCAAGTATATATGCATAATTTGTAAGTTAACGAGTCTATAAACACATATATTATTTTATGTCTAGCTGAGACCCAAAAACTCACCTAATTCCATAATAAATTTCCTAAAATTTAAATCTAAGGGTAAGTCTCAATTTCTCAAGTTATCATAGTTTTTATAATATTCAAACGATACGATACACCTAATAATTAATTACCTATATGAATGAATTTAAACTTAAATCAATCTTAGAATGTTGTACCGAAATTTTCAACATGAAATGAAGTTAAAAAGGTTGTTGACATTATTATCACGAAGAAGGACAAACAAATATATACATTAATTGACCTATATACAAATTTGATCAAACCTAATGATTGGTTATTATTTTCATTAAGTAGCCGTCAGAACCTACTTTTAAGCCTTCTGACTAATGATCACTACAATTATACAAACATGAGAATTAAATCCATTAAGAAAATAATTGATAATTAATGTCTTCAATGAATTTCACCCAACTTTTTCAATCAAAAATTTATACTTAATTTCATGTCCTAACAATTAAGCATACACCTTAACATTTTTTATATTTGTTTTTTAGTAATATATTCTTCCAACAAATTTGAATGATAAAAATTAATAAAGAAACTTACCACTGAACGAACCCACACTTGATCTTTGATGTAACCTCACAAGTAAGTTGTCTTTCTCACTTTGTTTCTACGCGTATATATTTCTTCTTTTCTATGATCAGTTCTCACCATAATTATCTTATAACCAATTATAAAATGTGGTAAAAGTGAATCACTATTTATTTTACTATTATTTCGTTAACCAACAACTAAGTAATTATTAAAACTACCCCACTAATTTCATAATTATAATCACGAATAGTCAAAAATACCCATTTGAATTTATCGAAAAGTATTTTATGAAATAAATGTCTAGTACCCAAAAAACCCAAAAAGGGTCGTTACAGTATTATATAGAGATACATATTTAGATATAGATATTGTCACAACCCAAAACCAGTCGTGAATGGAACCCACACTTAACCACCTAGGCGTGATAACCAACAAATTTAACCCCAACTTACAAAATACAAGTATAATGTGGAAGCTCAAAATCTTACAAAATTTCATTTCCCAAAACCTGAAAGTAGTCACATGAAGGACAACTAATCTTCAAATACTAAGCATAAGAGTATTAAAGACACCAAAATAAATGAATAAAATAATTTATATCCAAAAACTAAGGACATTATGTCATGACCAAAAGAATCCACACGAGCTTGAATGAATGTCTTACCCTTGAGCCTGATATGCTGGAGAGTGGCTAGGTTTGAGGGAAAGTCAAAGTCATTGGTTCACTCATTGCACTCCACAGAGGATAAAAACAAAGAAAAACACAAGTGGGGCTCCGTACGGGGCAACATGTACTAAGTAAGTATTATTGGCCACCCCAAAATAGAAACTTATATACAATGAATAATCTATAAAATCAACTTTGATAGTGAACATGTGGAAAGAAAGAAACAACATGAATCAGTGACAATAACATTAATGTAAGTACACAATCAATCACAAAATCGCGCAGACATACATCACACTCATTTGGGAAATGGGTTCTTTAAGATTGAGTACATTAATTTCACTCAATATCCTTTTCCTTTAATATTACTGTGTCAAAATGTGACACTCTGATCCAATTATACTGTGTCAGAATGTCACACTCTAATCCAAAAATACCATGTCAGAACGTGACACTCCGATCCAAAAATACCTTATCGAAACATGACACTCCGATCCAAAAAATATCATGTCGGGACGTGAAACTTTGTCCACAAATATTGTGTCCTAACATCACCTAAAAAGTTTTCATATAACCATGCTACTCAAAAAAATAGTAGAAAAACGCATCCTTAGATACTCGCAAATCATTACTATATAAGATTTGCTTAACCAATAATTTTGTTACATAGTTGCATCTCAATCATTGTTCATCACAAACTCTTACTACCATAATACTTATTTACACCTTTTCATAACCACGAAGTGAACCTTTTCCTCGACCTGACACCTTAAATTTTGTTATACCAATCAAATTCAAGGGACAAACCCAATTTTACACGCACTTTCTAACTAAAATATTCAATATACTTCACCCAAGTATACTCACTAGGACATTATTTCCCAATAAGTTTGTCATTTTAGTATCAATCTACTCTTGTCACATCCCAAAACCAGACCACAGTAGTTAGGGGCAATCTTGGATTTCAACTGGCGTACTAGACCTCTCGGAGGTCTTGTACAAGCCCTTACATATCATTCTTCGCATAAACATACAAGTGAGGGAGATTGTAATACCTCAAAACTGACTCAGGTGAAGCTTGAGGTAGTGTCTAAAGGTTTAGGTTATTTGGAAGTGAAACATCAAGGGAAGAACAAGACGTTCGACGACTAAGTCACCTATGTGCCTCATATGTGGTTATGTGCCTATATTTGTGTATGATGAGTTAATTATGTCCTATGATGAGTTATTATAGTGTTTATAGGTAGTTTGTCAAGTTTTGTGAAGTTTGTAGGTCGAACATCTAAGAACTTCGATGACGTTCTAAAAGTTTGCCTTGAAATGACCTTGTGTGTCTATGCATGTTTTGTCGTGTTTTAAATGTTAGTTTTTTGATGAAATTCATGTGAGAGGTCCTAAAATTGTATACCAACTTATTCGGGTTGGAAACGTATGGTTGAAAGTCTCCAAGGAGCAACCAGGGGTCCTTGAGAAAGGACCCTTCTCAAGAGCCAAGGCTGTTTAGACCAGACCCAAAATGACTGAGGCAAACGACGGCTCGTTGGCCAGTCGACGCACCTTCAATGGGTTAGTAGGTGAAGACTTATACTAGGCATCTCAAGCTACCAAATGCATGTCTTTGAACCAAATGACAGGAGGACACGATGGTCCATTTGTGGAGAAATGGTTTGTCGACTGCCAACCGTCGATTTACTAGTTTCCTGCGTGCAGTCACTGTTAAGTTAGGGGTGAAGTTGTAAGTTCACCCCACTTCCAAATATGAGAAAGTGATTTTACTTAAAGGTATTTTGGGTATTTTAAATGTGTTTTTAAGCCTTTAACACTTAGGATATTTCATTCTCCAAAATCAAAACCCAAATTACCTTAAAATTTGTCTAGAACTCCATTGGAGCCAAAACTCAAGGAAGGGATTGTATTGGAGAATTTAGTGGATAATATTCATAATATTGAAGGATTAGGTTTATTTATTTATGGTTTTTTATCCTTGAAACTCTATTCATCAAGGAGCCCAACTTTCAAGAAGTTTTCTAAAGTTTTCAAAGATGAATGATCTAATTTCATGATCTATCCATGGGTTCTTACATTAAATGTTTTAAAACATTGTATATTTATTGAATTGTTGTTAATTAAATTATTTTAACTCAATTTAACCTATGAACCCATGTAATTAATTAACCCTAGGTTTTGACTACTTTATGGGTTAGGTGATTTAGACTTAAAGCTTATGAATTCTAGTGTATTTTTTATGGGCTATTGAATGATATAAGAATTTTATTGAATCGATATCTAGGTTTTCTTAGATTAATTAATCTATATTTAATTGACCTATATTGATTGTGTATCATAGTTTTTATATTGAATTATTGGTTATGGCCATGGGTAAGGGCCTTATAGTATTGAATTGGATGATTTAGCATTAGATTGAAGTGTTGAGGATGGAGAGGTGGTACGCTGCCATAATTCTCATTATTTTATGTAAATTATTCTTCAATTATGTTATGATTGGTATGGTCCACTTATGGTGGCCGTGTTATGCATTTACTTGCAATTGTTGTGGCCTTGTGAGCATTACTTTATGTAATATGATGATTGTGGGCTTGTCGGCACTAGTTGAAGTACTATGATGATTTGTGTATTTCAGTATGTGAAGTACGATCATATAGACTATGAGATGTGTTCATGTGTGTAGTCTTAGAGTTGATGCATGATGGTTCCTAATTGACTATATGAGTCTATGATGGTTATATTGATGATATTATAGTAATGTATAGGATGACATAAAGATTATAAGGGTCATTTCTAAGTGCTTCAAAGAATGATATGATATATGTGATAAAGTAAAGAATGTTGTATCTTGTATTGGTAGACTTGTGTCCGTTACTTGATACGTGTATAAATGATATCTGAATACGAGATTTCTTGACTATTTAATCTTAGTGCGCCCTTGTCATGTATGAATGAATGATATGTGAGACCTTAAATGATGTTACGAAGGTCATATATGTGGAACCTTTAACCTAGTGGTAAGGCTATGAATGTTGAATTCAAGAGCCGTAATGGTATCCTTCTAGTAAAGGAATGGTGGACTTAGGGTTGATTGGATAGAATGGCATATTATCATCCTTAGGAAAGTCATAATGAGCTATCTATGTCGCCATTGTAAGGTAGCCCAAGTGGACCTTTTTGATAGGTGAATACGATTGGGTTATGAACTAGATATGGAACCCCTTTGTATGAAAATTTAATGTCAATTACTCTATGAGAACGAAGGCTAGCACCGAGTGATTATGTTATGGGAAGTGTCTCTACTTATGAAGCAGGCTAGAGTAAGATGTAGTTCTATTTGAGAATGAGACTAGAGTGCATAAAAGCCCGTCATATTCCATAACCATGTTCCTACATGGGATGTGTTCTAGTTCTACCCTTGACAAGTAAAACACCCTCATTGGAGTAGGTTAGAACTCCGGATTCCATGTCTAGCTATCATGGTCTATGCCAGTTATTGCCTATTCTCATCATGTGGAATACCTACTAGCATTAGAGGAGTTCTATGAAGTTTAGGTAATGGTATGGGGCGCTATATAGACATTGCGCAAGAGGCTTTGAAGGTATTAGTTAGAATCCCTAGGTATTGTCTAAGATCATTACTTGAATGACTTCATGTGATGAATGAATCTTAAATGAACTAATGAATGTAATGACTCCAGTTAAGAAAGTATGTTAAATGAAGAAGTGTAACACTTTGAAAATCCAAGACGAGTCTTAGAGCCTAACATAGGTTCTATTGGGTCTAAGCAATGTTTTAAGACCTATATTAATTAATATAGGTCATTTAGGAAGATTAAGAACCAAAATGTCCAAGAACATCCATGACGTCCAGAAGTTGGTTCAAAGGGGTACTACTGTACCTTAGCCTAATTGACTAACTTCTATGAGTCAAAAATTTATGAAAAGTGGTGAAAGGGGAGATAATAGGTTTTTAAGTTGTTTCATGGTCGAAATGTCTGGGTACGACTCCTAAGGACCAACAAAGGTCTATTGAGGAATACCCATGTAGGTTGAGGCAACACTACCTAGGTAGTGTGCATCGACGGAACAGGCTATGGTCCGTTTGTGGATTGACGGGGCGTCGATTCGACCATCATCCCACATTTAGACAATCTGATGAATCCTTTGACTGCACAAGTCTTTGAACTTACCTACGGATGTGCAGGACAGAGGGGGGTCAGTCCGTTGACTCAATGATGGCCCATCGACAGGGTTACGTCTATGAGGGTCTTGATTTCCTTCAAGTTTAAATGTTAATTCATATAATTAATTAAGTGGTTTAGTGGTTATTAGGGATTAAGGTAAGACTAATTTACTAATTTAACTCCCATATGAAGGCCCAAACCCTCGTTAGTCTAAACACAACTCACAAAATAAACTCTCTTCTTTCTTTCTCTATTGGAAACCACCATTGAAGACAATCTAGGGGGAGGTTTTGGGGGCTGGAAAGGGATGAATTCACCATCAAAAATTCATCAAACGTTAAGGTATGGGATCTAATTCACCTTTGAGATTCTTTCCTCAAAGGGTTCCTTCAAAATGGATTTCAAAAGTTGAGTTTTCATGTGGGTTTCATCCAACTACGAAATTGATATTGTGAAATGCGTTTTTTATGGTTTCTTTAGGATATATTGGATATATTAGAATATAAATTAAATTGAATATGAGCACTTGTGATGGTTTGGCTCAATTTGAAGATTTTAATCCTTAACCCTTAACCCTAGGTTGATCTTGATGTAAAGTGGGTTGTGATTGATTCAATTGTCTTGATTATGGGTCAAATAACTATTATATTATGTTGTTACACCAATCATTAACAAAGTAGAATGATTTTTAGCGTTGATTTGGTATTGAATTATGGTGTAGTGACTCTTATACTATTGTTATCATTTTGATTATTGAATTATGATGTTGAACATCTAAATTGGAGTGATTTGAGGGTTTACCGTAAGGCCTAAATGATGATGTATGAGGAAGACTTGGTAAGTCTTGGAATCTCTATCTTTACTTCCAATTGTGATAAATTATGGTTAAGTCATGACATTATATTAGAGTATTCCTTATATTAGGATGATAGGGTGGTATATGTTGAATTGAAATGTCTTGAGTAGTGTTCTAAGGTTGATTATGATGTATTGTGTTGTGAGTTTGATTAAGATGTAAATGCTATAAGGATGGTGAGGTATATCAATATGCCTTATTATGAATCAATATGTAATGTGTTAAGCTCACCTATATGAATTGTGATGAAAGGATTTTTACTCATACAATTCATATTGAGTTATTGATGATGATGATTATGCAAGGGGTAGACTCTATGACTTAAACTAAGCTATGAATGATAACTAAAGGCTTAATGACATTTCAAAAAGGGACTCTAGCTTAGCACCGAGTGAACTAGATTGAGGAGTGTCCCTTCCACATAGGGAAGGTAGGAGCACTACATTACTCTTGAGATTGGAGAGATTGTAATGCATGGCGCATAGAGGTTCCCAATTGTATCTCCTACTTCTTGAACTATGTTGCTCCCATAGGAATACTAGCTAGTGGATCCACGTAGTTGCTATATTTCATGTTTTGGTACTATCTTGGCAATTAGTCCGCCTTCTTTCGATGTAGGATTTTATAATATCGGATTTCACACTAGATCTTGTGGTTTATGTCGGTTAGGTCAAGATGTTTTCAAAAGGTAAAATGAATTAAAGGATTTAACTCTAACTTGGATAACATAAGCGGTCTACCTTAGTTTAGGTAGGGTTATGAGACTCTAACTAAGCTTTGCACTAGTTAGCCTTGAGGGGAGTCTTAGGAGGATGTTCTTATATATGCTTATATTATGAAGATATACGATATGTATATGATGAACTTTGCACATTGTTGATACTACATGTTGGTTAGTTCACTTATGACTATGCATTGGGTTATATTGTAAACATAAGATGAAATGTATATCTAAATATTATATTATGTGAATTACGACATTGGTTATGGTTTCTTGTTGAGGCTACTTGATTAAGGTTATGGGCTTTAATTGGACATTGCACTTGTTGACTTAATAAAGATTCATGAGCAGTTATCTTGCTTATTATGATATAATTGACTCTTATTTATGCTTGTTATGTTATTCCTTGATGATAGGGTTGTAGTAAATCATGGGTTCAAGTATTATGGGATACATATTTTTTGTGTTAGTAAGCATGCTTGGTTGGTTGGTATGACTTGCTTGATTTTGCATTAGACTTATACAAGAGGTAAAATGGCATGTTTTGACTAAATGTCCCTTTTTAGCATGTTTTGCTCTTATATGTGCATATGATCTCATACATAGTACATGTGGAGTACTCACCCCATTTTCTTCCCTTTTTGCAAACATTTTAGGTTCCAGTCATTGAAGCTCATTCGGTACTACTTGAAGAAGGCTTGGATATTCTTTATCATCCAAGAGGGTAGGTCCTCACTTTCCGAGGGCAATGCCAATATCTTTCCTACGAAGTTCCTTTGTTTTTCTAAGACTTTTCTGTCCATTCCACTTTCATTGTGTAAGACTTGTATAAGCCTATCTGTGGCTTCTTTACATTTTATGTAGGGGTATTCCCATATTGTTATAATCATTTAGATGGTATGAGATGAGACAATCGTTGGGACTATCTTACTATCTTATATATATATATATATATATATATATATATATATATATATATATATATATGTGTGTGTGTGTGTGTGTGTGGGTGTGTGTGTGTGTGTGTGTGCAATAAAAGTAGAAGGTTATGTAACCTTCCTATGAGAAGGGTCTATGTATACTCGATACGTATGTATATTATGTGTATGTAGAGGTCCATGTGAACCTCTATGTAGATGTAATGGAAGTTTTAAATTTTTTCGCATTTTACGAATGTAATGACATGAGACTAAGGGGCTATTCTTAGTCCCCAAAGAAGATGATGACGCTGGTTACATGTAGGGGGTAAACCTGGATGTGACAGTAAGTTCTTATCTGGAGTAGTTAAGGGTTGTCTAGTTAAGGTGTAAAGGGGTCATAGGAATGGTAACTTCGTATGTTAACCTAGATAAGTCTTAAAAATGACTCTAGTTAGGGAACATGGTTGATTATGTAAACATGATATAAGTCTTAGGTAGTCTTAAGGATTACTTAGGTAATCTTGAAGAGGTCAATCGTAGACATTATCTTCTTGATTTACCTAAGTAAGTCTATTGATAGCCTTTGGAAGGAGAATGTCATATCATCTATATGTTGTATATTAAGTAAAAATGATTCTATCTTAGGTAGTCTGTAGGATCTCTTAAGTGTGTATGTAAGGGATTATATGGGTGGTCGCTTCAGAATTCACTCAAGTGAGACTTAGAATTACCTTTGGTAGATGAATCTCATGTTCATATGTTTGATGTCTTGTAAGTGTGTGTTGATCTCATTATAGGTGGTCTGAAGGATCATTTAGGTGTGCCTAGAGAGGTTGTATGGGCAGTCTCTCTTTGTGTTGCTTAGGTGAGTCTTGGGATAGCTTTTAGTGAGAGGATTACATGCTAGAAGTTCTCTAAAGTGAAGCTATCAAAACTTCACCCTTCACTGTACAATGAAGTAAGTTACTGTAATGTTGCTTCTAAAAATATGACAAATGGTCTAAGTGATTTCTTATGTGTCTTTAAGGTGTTAAATGTTATTTTTATGATTATATTATGATGTTTAAATGAAAAAATCATATTTCAAATAAATGACTGTTTCATGATTTTTATGCATTATGTCATGCTTAGTACATGTGCTTGTACTAATTCCATATCTATGTTTGTAGTGGTTGGTAGATGAGGAGAATTTAAGAAGAAAGGCTTGGATCGTAGCATCATTCAAGTTAGGTTGAAGTAATTCCTCATTTGACTCGAGGGAATAGACGTATTTTATTTCACTTTTGAAGTATTGTAATAGACTTAGTAGTACTATATTTATATTCTGTGTGGGCCGTGTCCCAAAGTATTCTCGTGTGTAAGATTTGATGAAATGAGACTTAGTATTTCCTATGAATTTATATGAAAGAGTTTGAAAGACTTATCGAATGCTTACGAAGAGTTTCAATCGCGCACTACTTTTCATATGTTTTATATGAGATGAACAATACGAAAGGGTATGTACAAGACCTCCGAGAGGTCAAGTACGCCGGTCCACGACCTAAGGAATGACCTAACTTCTAGGGCGTACTTGCGGGTCTGATAAGCTTGGTATGAGCGCATAGGTTATGAAAGTAGTTTCAGGATCAAAAAGCCTCATCAAGTCACGTCTAATAGAGTCTTGTCCATCGGTGTGAGTCGCGACACATATATGGGTCAGAGGTTATAGGATGATAGAGTTTCCCTTCATTTCTACTCCTATGTCGTGCCGTAGAGTAAAAGTTATGAGTATTCATTTCTTATGGTTTTCCTTGTGTTTATAGGAAGATGAATACGATAATGACACCGGCTAGGAGAATTGAGGGGAATGATGTGCATGAGGAGATTCCTCTTCAAGTTCCTAAAGGTGAACAAGTTCCTATTATGGAAGGAGGTAGTGATGTTTGGGTGGTTCCATCGAAATTGACTAATATAGAGATTATAGAGGCTTTGCTTGCCTTAGCCTGAGTCGTGACTACACAAGTAAAATTTGAGTATGGAGCCTAGAGTAAATATTGTGGAGAGCACTATGACATCTAGATTGAGAGATTTTGTGAGGATTAATCTTCCTATCTTTCTTGGCTCAAAGGTGGGAGAGGATCCCCAAGAGTATATTGATGAGGTGTATAAGATAGTGCATGCTATGGGAGTGACTTCTAGGGAAAAGGAGGAGTTGGATTTGTATTAATTGAAAGATGTTGCTCAAGTGTGATACACATAATAAAAAGGCAATAGGCTGGTTGAGTGGGATCCTATTGAGTGGGAAGAATTTAAGGAAGATTTTCTTGGAAAGTACTTTCCCCGTGAGAGGAGGGAGGTTAAGGTGTAGGAGTTTCTCAATCTCAAGCAAGGCAATATGAGTGTTAGAGGAATAGACTTTGAAGTTCTCTATCTTGTCCAAATATGCCCCATCCCTTGTGTCTAACCTAGGGATGAGATGAGTAGATTTGTGACTGGGGTCGCTGATCTAGTGAGGCAAGAATGTTGTACGGCCATGCTACATAATTATATGACCCTAGCTAGACTCATGGTGTGTGCCCAATCCATAGAAGAGTCCTAACATAAAGAGATGACTAGAAACTTGAAAAAGAGTGGTTCTAGTGATCAAAATCAACCTAGGTTCAAGAAGAGGACTCAAAATCAAGAAGAACCTAGGATTGCTAAGGTTAAATATTGAGAGAGGAGGTGGTTCTCAAAATGAAAAGCCTACATGTGTCACTTGTAGAAAAAGTAACTATGGGAAGTGTCTAGCAGGTACTAGTGGTTTATTTAGTTGTGGGAAGGATGACCATAAGGTGAGATATTGTCCTACCATTTATCCTAGAGGAAGAGAGGGTAAGAAGGTTGCTCCTAATGTTCCAAAGGATGATGCTCCAAATAAGAGGCATTTCTATGCACTCCAGACTAGAGGAGAAAAGCCGGATGAGGATGATGATGGAGAGTTCATGTGTTTCTTTAGTGGTATGAGTTCCTTATAAGTGGGGGAGAATGGTGATTAAAGGGGTTTTGATTGACTGTTTCATCTCTTCTATTCAACTCAAGCTTTAGAGTAGAAAGTCATAGCAATAGGTTGCATGTGCATTGTGTTTAGGAATCTTGTTGAAATTGAATTTCATTTATTCATTGCATTGTGCATTCCATGAAGTTATGATTATATTGAAAGATGTGTTTATGTGATTTTATATTACATAGTAGCATGTTTTACCATGAATTGCGTAAAAGTTGCATTTCTAGAAAAAGTGCATAATTCACAGTAATGCACTGGCTGCTCACTGTGAGATTTTTCCAAATTTGACTAATTCATTATTTGGTCTAAAATTATTGTAATGTTGTTATAATTGATGTATATGATAATGATATTGTATATAAAATGAGTTTTTTTCTATTTGGAATGAATCAAGTGAGTTTTATACCATAATGAGTTGTAGATTTTATCCTAGTATCTTGTTGTGTTGTGAGTCTCTAGATTATATAAAGTTGATGTTCTCTTATATGTTTGTATTTTATAAGATTTCATACGGCATGGTAATGATATTCTAGTTGAATCTTTATTCGTGGAAATGTTCGGAGAGTGGCAAGTGTCATTCAAGGACGAATGTTTTCCAAGTGGGGGAAAATGTAATACCTCGAAAATGACTTAGGTGAAGATAGAGTCTAACGTGGTTTTCATGATTGTCTAAGGTATTAAAATTTTCTATAATGTGGTATTGATGCAGCGTCTAGAGGTGTAAGTGATTCGGAAGTGAAACCTCAAAGGACGACCAAGACATTCGACGACTAAGTCACCTATGTGCCTCATATGTGGTTATGTGCCTATATGTGTGTTTCATGAATTAATGAGGTCCTTAAATGAGTAATTATAGTTTTTATAGGCAATGTGTCAGGTTTCGTGAACTTTGGAGGTCAAACGTCCAAGAACGTCCATGATTTTTGAAAGGTTTGCCTTGAAACGACCTTGTATGTCTATGCATGTTTTGTCGAGTTTTACATGTTATTTTTGGATGAAATTCATTTGAGAGGTCCTAAAGTCGCATACAAACCTATTCGGGTCACAAACATCTGGGTGAAAGTCTCCAAGGAGAAACCATGGGTCCTTGAGGAAGGACCCTTCTCAAGAGCCAAGGCTGTTTAGACCAGACCCCAAACTACTAAGGCAAACGACGGGTCGTGTGCCAGTCGACGCCCCGTCGATGGGTGTCGTGGGTAATGACTTAGACTAGGTATCTCAATATCCTAAAGGAAAGTATTTGAACCAAACAACGGGAGGATAGGACGGTCTAGTTGTGGATAAAAGGTCTGTCGACTGCCAACCATCGATGGTACGGGTTTCCTACGTGCAATCACTGTTAAGTTAAGGGTGAAGTTGTAAATTCAACCCATGTCCAAATAAGATAAAGGGAGGTTACTTAAGTGTATTTTGGCTATTTTAAATTTGTTTATAAGCCTTTAACAATTAGGATGCTTCATTCTTTAGAATCAAAACCCAAATTCCTTTAGAAATTCTTTAAAACTCCATTGAAGAAAAAACTCAAGGAAGGACTATATTATTCATAATATTGTAGGATTGGATTTATTTATCTTTGGTTTTTAATACTTGAAACTCTATTCATCAAGGATCCTAACTTTCAAAGAAGTTTTCTAAAGTTTTCAAAGATAAATTATCCAATTTCATGATCTATCCATGGGTTCTTATATTAAAGGTTTTAAAGCATTGTATATTGATTAAAATCTTGTTCATTAAATGATTTTAACTCAATTAACCTATGAACCCATGTAATTGAAGAACCCTAGTTTTGACTACTTTATGGTTAAGTGATTTGGACTTAATGCTAATGAATTCTCGTGTAGTTTTCTATGGGCTACTAAATGATATCAGAATTGTATTGAATCGATATCTAGGAAGTCTTAGATTGATGAATATATATTTGAATTTACCTAGATTCATTGAGTATCATAGTTTTTATTATTGAGTTATTGGTTATGGTCAGGAGTAAGGACCTTATAGTATTGAATTGGATTATTTAACATTGGATTGAAGTGTTGAGGATGGAGTGGTTGTAGACTGACCTAATTCTCTTTATTTTATGTTAATTAGACCTCAATTATGTTGTGATTGGTATGGTCCACTTATGGTTGTGGTGTTATGTGCTTTGCTTGCAATTGATGTGGCTTTGTCGGCTTTACTTTATGTAATATGATGGTCGTGGTCTTGTCGGCGCTACTTGAAGTACTATGATGATTTGTGTAGTTGATTTATGTGAAGAATGAGCATATCTATATACATGTTAAATAATGTGAAAGTATGTGTTCCTTCTATGTATACTAGGAGATCATATTAGTCTTTGACTATGTGTTCATGTGTGTAGTCTTAAAGTTGATGCATGATTGTTCTTACTTGACTATATGAGTCTATGATGGTTCTATTGATGATTGTCACGACCCAGATTCTCGAATCCGGATTGCAATCGGCGTCATTGACCTCTTAGAGGTCGCAGACAAGTCTCATCTTGCATTTATCACATTCATATGGTTAATATTAGAAGAAAATTTAGAAATTTTAAATGTATGAAGTATACATAGACTTCATATAATTATTTCATGAATTCATCATATACTAAGCTCAACATAAACGTAACAACTATCTATCATAGAATCAATTCAAAACAGAATAAAAATATATCATAAATACGTTTTCCAAAAACGACCTTATTACAAAAGATTCGAAATTAAAGTACGAAAGAAATGCTAGGGAAAACATCCACTAGCTTTGTCTAAAACTAAGGCTGGACTAAAACTATAAAATCCTCAAAATCAATAGGACCTACCAAATGGTCTGGAGAAACGTTGATGTCAAAACCATTGTAAGAGTCGTCAATCTATCTCTTAACCTGCATTTATAAAATAGTAAATATTAGGGTTTATTACACCACTTGTACTAAGTATAGGTGTATGCACATATACACATAAGGCTAGTCACTAGACTTTCTTAATTCGCTGGTTGTGAATTGTGGTATGAATATGATGTATTTTAATGAATTCAAAGCACAAAATTGATTTTCTATATGATGAAAATATTATAGTATCATCAACATAATTTTAGAACAACTTGGGCGAAGATTTGAGATTTTGATCCTCTTAGACCGAGAGCTCCTCTTTGTACACAGATTATTTTTCAGTCTTTTTCTTTTTTCTTGTTGTGTAGTTCAATAACTACTTTGTTCCTTGTTTTACTTACAAGTGCAATGATTCATTGTAGTTATTTTTTGAAAGCCTAGTTACTAGACTTTCCTAAATCGTTAGTTGTGAATTGTGGTATGAATATGATGTTTTTTAATGCGTTCAAAGCACAACTCATTTTCTATATGATTACAATACATTACTATCATCAACATAAATTTTAGAACAACTCGGGCTAAGATTTGTGATTTTTGATCCTCTAAGGCCGAGAGCTCCTCTTTGTACAAAGATTATTTTTCAGTTTTTTATTCTCGTTGTTGTGTAGTTCAATAATTCTTTTGGTCCTATATTTTACTTACCAGTGCAATGATTCATTGTGTTCTAATTCCAACAATGAATCGATATAAGTAATCCAAGGACTAAGGAATGATTTCCCTACCTTATAGTGAGTCATTATTTACACTACATATTCATTACCTTTCATAAGCAATTCTATATTGATCATGCCATTGATTTAATTACTTTCATGCTTTATATATTATACATTTCATAAACACGAGACTTTGGAATGGTTGATGTAGCATTAAGACATCTCAAGTGAGGGCCCAACATATGGGACCTCAACCCGAGGGCCTTCTTTAGCAAACACAAAGTCTGCTTCATTCATTCATTCGTACTTCACATTATTCATTTCATTTATTCGTAGGCGGTTGTAAACACCAGATATACATAGGATGAAGTTTAATACTCTCATCAGGATCGTGAAGTCCAATGACAATCAATGACCTAATGTCATTACTTGAATCTGATTTTACCTCTTGATTGTCTTGCACAAACACCTTTTGTATCGTTCATTTCATTATCTTTCATACTTTGAGGAACTCCAACATTAACCGACATAAATCATGTGAGCATAATGAAATTCGATGTCTTCCCCACACCGAAAAGAGGTTGAGTCACTGGCCAAGGTGAAACCAAAACATGCTAGCGTATATAGGGAATTGAACCCTGCTAGAACCCTATGTTGGCTGCATAGGTTCAAAGACAAGGATATATAAGGAGCCCATACCCGCCTAAACAGACAGCCTCATCTCATGAGATTACAAGAACCTCTGCCTTCCCGAAAGAAGGAATCCTGACTCATACCTACCCTATCGGTGCTCAGTATCAAGTTCCATTACATTCATCTCACACATCATAGAAGTTGGTTTCTAGCATGGGGGAATCATTGCTGATTATGTTATTTCTCATCTCATCGTTAGTATTAAGTGTAAATTGTCCTTACACTTACATATAGAGTATGATTGAGACTTGTCTCTTGATATTCAACACTCTCTTAGGTGAGTACTTTTAGTGACCTTTACTTAGGCTTGGTTGAGACATGTCTCACCATTCATCATATCCTCTTATGATGTTGTCACCATTTTCATTAGCATAATAGATTAACATATTACTCACCTTATTACGTGAATGTTCATTTCTTCTTTATGTTTTAGTGTTGACTCAAGCATTATGGAGGCTTGCTTCTAGATTGAGATTTACTTACTCTATTGATGACTGGTCATCCTTACTTTACATTGATGAAATTTGAATTTTCCATACATATCATCCTTAGGTTTTAATGAGACTGGTCTCAAAAATTCTAACACCTTCATACGTGAGTATTCTTTTAACATAGTAGCTTAGGTGTAAGTGAGACTTTTCTCACTTCTTTTAACACCCCATTCTGGTCACTTACTTACTTTAGACCCCTTTAATTATTTTATAACTCACTTTACTTACTTTCTTTAGTGTAGTATGTTCATATCATCATTTATGGATGATTAGCACTTCATTCAACGAGTTTCATGAGTTCATATGTCATTCTTTTAGAGCATGTTGGGAGTTGTCCCAATGAGTGGCATGCCCTTTATTATGGGTTCATTTAATTAGTTTAAAATTTCTTATATTATCATTTGATACACTAACTACAGAAGATTAGCATATCATTAGTATTGGCCTCAACCTTTGAATATTAAACTACATAATCATTTTTGTTGGCATGTGCCAATTTTACGTATGTTCATATTTAAATTTAATATGTACGGACCATTAGCCAATATTTTAATTATTTAACATAAAAATATAGCCATTCACATGCATCACTTTTAGAAAATGTATCGTTAGCCATTTTATTGGCATACGGTTAGTATTGGGAAAAGCAATTGAGCACAGATTTCATAACCATATTTTTTTGCATAAGCCAATTTTCTTGTTCAACATGCTTAAGTTTTTATACATTATACATTAGCCAATATTTTAGTTATTTAACATAATATTATGGCCAATTCCCTACAACTTGTTTGACAATGTAGTGTTAGACAATTTATTGGCATAAGATTAGTATTGGCTATATATTTCATAACTGTTTTGTTGGCATAAGCAAAAGTTTTATTCAATCATGCTCCATTTGGGATACATTATTCATTAGCCAATATTTTACATATTTAGATATAACATTATATCCAATTCCCATTTAAATTTTGAACAATATTTTTGTTAGCCATTTTATTGATATAAGCCAAATATTCGCTCAAATTATGATTTCACGGAGATGTTTTTAGCTAACCTTATAACATAACTTTAGGCTTAACGTTTTTTTAAACATCTTGGACAGAATCATATTAGAATTTGATGAATATATTATCTTTATAACATCATATTAACAGCAAGTATGCACAACAGACCATAACATCTTCATACATAACATTTTCGGACATATCTTTAACATAGTATCATTCTTTTAATTCACATAATAATACTTAGCATCAAGCAAGTCCAATTAATACGTTCACTTAATCATTATTTAATCAAAAATCATACACATTAAGATCATCCAGCACCACATACCAACAACATGATTTCTGACCTATTCAACATTGAAATCGTAACAAGGATACTAGGGAAAGGAGTTCGACAAGAACGACGGGAAACAACCTTAGTTTTCAAGATCTTTGAATCATTTGAAAGAAAGTTCCCTTGGATAAAGAAGTCCAAGAGAGAAACCCATACCTTATGTAGAAATTAAATATATGAATATCACCTTGAAAGACACCTTGAAGAAAACCTTGAATTCGCCTAAGAACTCTTCAGCGTTCTACGTTTTCTTGCGGTTTGTCGCCTACTGCCTTAGCATAGTGAGTCTCAACGTTTTGATCTGGATTTTTAATTTTAGGAACTTATCTTGAATCATAAAACTTAGGTTTAATAAGTGAATTTAATAAACTAATTATTCAAATACCAAAACACCCCTCCTAAGTTGACTAAACATAGGAGAACATAACACTTAGTCAAATCTGGAAATTGGTGTTGACTATGGTTTCGGTCAACATTTTGACTTTATAAATCAATTAATTAAATCCTTCATTTAATTAATTTATGGACCTAGTGTAAGTACTAAAGTACCCCTAAGTCATCGGAACTATAATCAAACCTTTAGGACCATCCTAGGTTAAGTATTAGGATGTTTCTTGAATTATACTAGGTTAGTCTAAGGATTTCGTTTAGATCATTTAAACTAATTAATTAAATTTCTAATTTAATTAATTAAGTTACCTAAGGTTATTACTAAACTACACTTAAGTCATTAGGACCATAACCAATCCTTTGAACCATCCTAGGTTAGGTACTAGGTTGTTTTTTTCTTGTTTTAACCAAAATCTGGAAATTGTTTTGTGATTCAGTTTTGCCCCTTTAAATTAATTAATAAGGTTATAAATTAATTAATTAATTATCCTAGGGTGATTACTAAAGTACCCTTAAGTCGTTAGGATCTTAACATCTCTTTGGACCATCCAAGGTTAAATACTAGGTTGTCCCTTTCTTATCTTAACCAAAATCTGAAAATTTCCTTTTTATTTTCGATTTTATCCCTTTAAAATTAATTAATTAATTTGCAAAATTAATCAATTAGATAACCAAGGGAAATTACTAAAGTACCCCTAAGTTGTTACGACCATAACTAACCTTTTGGAACATCCTAGGTTAGTTACTAGGTTGTCGCTTAAACTAGTACTAGGTTAGTGTCAACGGTTTTGGTCCTAGGTTGTCGGGTTCACTATTGGGTCCAATTCGGTTAGTCCTAGGTTATTTACTTATTCAGGGCAGTAGGTTAGAGTCTATAATTTGTATGTAGGTTAAGCTCCACGTGGAGTGGTCCCTTGTGCATGTTTTTCGCCCTAACTACCCTAATTGAATTCGGTTATGGTGGTCCCCTCCATTGGCAGCTTCTTCACATTTGCTTGCACATGTGCTTGGACATGGGTTGGTTGCACTTTCCTAACTAACTATTATTTATGGTTCATTTGGGAATGTTCACTTATTGTCCCAAGGATCCTCACTATGTCCTTGGGCACTATTTAATCTACATAATCCTTTGAATGGTCATGTGTTATGGTACTAGGCTTGACACTTGGATGCCTAGTAGTTCATGTGATTTGTAAAGACAAATTTTTATTTATCTTAGGGTCTTCATTTCAGGTACATTCATTACACAAGGTCATAGATACTTGAAAATTTGGCGAACACTCTTTAAGCCAATATTTTCTACTATGCCCATAATTTTCTAATATGCCCAATATTTCTAAATATTGGGCATTGGGATGCTTATTTACCCCTGATACGCATTCTTAAGAACCTATTGAACTTTACATTAACTGTATAATTTTTCGGAATGTTACAATGATGTTATAGTAATGTATAGGATGACATAAAGATGATAAGGGTCATTCCTAAATGCTTAAAATAATGATATTCTATATGTGATAAAGTGAAGAATGTTGTGTCTTGTATTGGTAGACTTGTGTCCCTTACTTGATACGTGTATGAATGATATGTGAATATGAGATGTCATGACTAGGTAAGCTTAGTGCACCCTTATCATATATGAATGAATGATATGTGAGACCTTAAATGATGTTACTAAGGTCCTGTTCTTGGAACCTTAAACCTAGTGGTAAGGTTATGAATGTTGAAGTCCATAGCCGTAATGGTATCCTTATAGTAAACGAATGGTGGACTTAGGGTTTATTGGCTGGAACGACATCATATCATCCTTAGAAAAGTCATAATGAGCTATCTATGTCGCCATTGCAAGGTAGCCCAAGTGGACCTCTTTGATAGGTGAATTTGATTAGGTGATGAACTAGCTATGAAACCCCTTTGTATGAACCTTTAATGTCAATTGCTCTAGGATAACGAAGGCTAGCACCGAGTGATTTTGTTATGGGAAGTAGATCTACTTGAGAAGCACACTAGAGTACAATTTTTCTCTACTTCACAATGAGACTAGAGTGCATAAAAGTTCGTCATATTCCTTAACCATGTGCCTACATGGGATGTGTCTTAGTTCTACCCTTGGTAAGTGGAACACCCTCATTGAATAGGTTAGAACTCTGGATTCAATGTCTAGCTATCATAATCTATGTCAGTTATTGCATATACTCATCATGTGGGAAACCTACTAGCATTAGAGAAGTTCTATGAAGTTTAGGTGGTGGTATAAGGCACTATATAGACATTGCACAATCGACTTTGAAGGTGTTAGTTAGAGTCCCTAGGTATTCTCCAACAGCATTACTTGAATGACTTTATGTGATGAATGAGTCTTAATTGAACTAATGAATGTAATGACTTAAGTTAAAAAACTATGTTAAATGAATAAGTACTTATCTAGAGTAGTTAAGGGTTGTCTAGTTAATGTTTGAAGGGGGCATAGGAATGGTCACGCCGTATCTTACCTAGATAAGTCTTAAGAATGACTCTAGTTAGGGAAGATGGTTGATTATGTAGACATGATCTAAGCCTTAGATAGTCTTAAGGATTACTTAGGTAATCTTGAAGAGGTCAATCATGGACATTATCTTCTTGATTTAATTAAGTCTTTTGGTATTTTTTGGAAATAGAATGTCATATCATCTATATGTTGATGTATTAAGTAAGAATGATTCTATCTTAGGTATTCTATAGGATGTCTTAAGTGTATGTTTCAGGGATTGTATGGGCGGTTGCTTCACAACTCACTCAAGTGAGACTTAGAATAACCTTTAGTAGAAGAATCTCATGTTCATATGTTTGATGTCTTGTAAGTGTGTGTTCATCTCATTATATGAGGTCTTAAGGATCATTTAGGTGAGCCTAGAGGGGTTGTATGAGTCGTCTCTCTTTTTCTTGATTTGGTTTGTCTTATTATAGTTTTAAGTGAAAGGATTACATGCTAGAATGTCTCTAAAGTGAAGCTAAGAAAACTTTACTGTAACAGTGAAGAAGTTCACTATACATTGAACTTAATTACTGTAATGTTGCTTCTTAAAATATGATAAATAGTCTAAATGATTTCTTATGTTTTTTTCACAGTATTAAATGTTATTATTATGATTATATTATCATGTTTAGATCAAAAGATGCATATTTCAAATAAATGTCCATTTTTCATGATTTTTATGAATTATGTCATACTTAGTACATGTGGTTGTATTAATTCCATGTTTTTATCTATTTCTACAGTGGTTGGTAGGTGAGGAGCATTTGGGAAGCAAGACTTGGATCGTAGCATCATTCAACTGAAGTTGAAGTATGTCCTCATTTGACTCGAGGGCGTGGATATCTTTTATTTCTCTTTTGAAGTATTGTAATAGACTTGGTAGAACTATATTTCTATTGTGTACGGGTCGTGTCCCAATGTACTCTCATGTCTAAGATTTGATGAAATGAGACTTAGTATTTCCTATGGTTTTATATGAAAGAGTTTTAAAAACTTACAGAACGTTAACGAAAAGTTTTAATTACGCACTACTTTTCATATGTTTTTTGTGTGATGAACAATACAAAAGGGTTTGTACAAGACCTCTGAGAGGTCAAGTATGCCGGTCAATGACCTAAGGAATGCCCTAACTTCTACGGTGTACTTTTGGGTCGTGACATTCTTGATCATCGGTTGTGAGTCGCACACATCTATGAGCAAGAGAATATAGGATGATAGAGTTTCCCTTCTTTATCAGTCTCATGTCGTTCCATAGAACTTAACTCTTTAAGATCTCTCTTTATGTTTTCTTGTCTGGTAATCTTTTAGATTTTACTGCTTGGATGAGATGGTATCGCTATGCTTAAGGGAGAAAAGGTGAGTTTTGATTCTTATGTTGGTTTTATGGTTTGATGAGTATGTGTGAAGGTGAATTTCGCATGCTTTGATAATGTGATACCAATTACAGCTACATTGTGTGAAATATGAGAAATGATATGTTATGTTGATGTGATGTCATTTGTGGCTTTAAAAGAAAGCTATTTGAAATGACATGTTATGTTGAGAAATGTATGTCATGATATGGTTAAAGCCTGTTAGAAGTTTATATGGTTAAAAATGTGTTTATTTTTTAGGAATGGTATGCTACTACATGGTTTTGCATGATGGTAGCCTAATGTTTTAAATTAAACTTGAAATGTTTAGCTACTACCTAAGGATGCATGCTGCCTTAAGTATATGTTTAAATGGTTCGAATGTTTCCTTTGTTTGCATGTGTGAACCTTCATGATTGTTTTGCATGGATTGGAGTCTTTTGTATAGGCTTGGTCCTAGAAGTAAATGTAGTGTGCTTACTTTGTAGGGTGATGATGTGGGTTTTATTGACCTTTTACCTTAATGTAATGTTTATTAAAAAGAAGTAGGAATTATGGCTAAGTCTCCTTTATTGTTTTCCCCTAATGTAGTATGACCCTATGTGTCTATGGTATAGTTGAAACCTTATGTGGTTGTATAGTATGACCTAACTTGATGATTGGGGATAATTTGCATAGATGATAAGGCTTAGAATGCCATTGGTGTTCCTATGTTAGGTTATTGTAATTCCTTCTTGGTAGGTAATCACTTTTAAATTATGATGATGAAGGTTGGTAAGTTAAGATCCTCTTAAGGTTAGGTTAAGTTGCTCTTAATTGGGTTTACACTAAGTGGGGGATGATTATGTGAGTATTAAAGTTGTAGATATTTTTATTTGGTCATTCTATTCTTACTTGAGATTGAAACTAAAGAGTTCCTAGATACTTGTTCATGATAGGAGTCTTGCATTAAAGTATTAGTTGGATGTTCTCTCTATGTTTTGGTTAACACTATGTTATACATGTTTTGAGGATTTTAAATTGCATGAAAAAGGATTTTTGATGAAATTATGGTATTATCATGTTGATTGTGCATATTTCTATGTTAGTTGTGCATATAACTTTATGAGATAAGGTAAGAAGTATGATTGTAGTCTCACTTTTAAAAAGTGAAGGTATGTTTAACTATTGTCCTTTTGTGTGCCTATAAATTGAAAGACATTCCCTAAATGATGCATGTTTATGAAATCTAACCTTATTTTCACATCCCGGAACTACCCCCTAGACGTAATTGGCGTCATCGTCCTCTTTGAGGACTAAGACTAGCATCTTAGCTTACTTCATTACATTCATAGGTCAAAAACGCGGAAAAATGAAAACTTTACATTACTTTTACCTGGAGGTTTATATAGACCTCTACATACACATTATATAAATATCGACTATATATAGACCCATTGTATAGGAAGATTACTTAGTTTTCTACGTTTATTGCACATAGCTATATAAACATAACATAGTCTCAAAATAGTTGTCTCGTCTCATAACCGTCTAATAAGAGTATATCAAATTGTCCTAGCCCATACATCAATACAATAAGACCACATATAGGTCATACAATGTTTAGTATCCAAATTAAATGGAAAGAATCATAAGAGTCTTATAACTAAACAACTTCATAGCTTGATGGTGGCATTGCCCTCTGAAAGTGAGGAAATACCCAACTTGGATGATTAAGAATTTCAAGCATTCTTTAAAGTCGTCTCCAAAAGACCTTCAACGACCAGAACCTAAAATTTTTGGGAAAAGAATGAAATATGATTAGTACACCACTTGTACTAAGTATGATACCATATGCACACATATCTTGAAAACATGCTAAAAAGGGACCTTTCATGAAAACATGTTATTTTACCCATTGAAAACCTTATTCACATTTAAGAAGACCATACCAATCAATTAGACATATTCATTAAGTCATAGGCATGTACTTTACAAGACCAGCAACATCAAAACTAATCAAGTCAACATGCATATCATGTAATTATACATATAGTCAAAGTATTTCTACTATCAAATCATAACCTCAACAAGCATGAATAAGAGTTCATTATAACATAATCAAAGCAATAAAATTACCCATGAAACCCTATCAAGTCAACAAGTGCAATGACCAAGCAAATCCCCATAACCTTACTCAATCAAGTAACCCAACAAGAATCATGACCAACATCCCACTTCATATAACATGGCATTTAAGAGTACATATAATCATACCTTAACAATATAGACCAACACAAATTCATAAGTGAAACTAATCAACATATAGTATCAACAATGTGCAAGTTCATCATACAGATATCATATACCTTCATAAGCATATTCATACATAAGAACATACTCCTAAGACATCCCTCAAGGCTAACTAGTGCAATGATTAGGTAGAGTCCCATAACCCTACCTAGACTAAACCCCATAGGTTGTCCTTGTTAGAGTTCATTCCTTTAGCTCATTTTACCTTTTGGGAACATCTTGCTCTAACTAACATATACCACATGAGCTAATGTAGAACCCGGTCATGGAACTCTACACCGAAAGAAGGCGAACTACTTGCAGAGGTAGTACCAAAACATGAACATAGCAACTACAAGGATCCACTAGCTAGTATTCATATGGGGGCAACATAGTTCAAGAACTAAGAGATATAGTTGGGACCCTCTTTATGATACATGCATTGTAGTTTCCAATCTCAAGAGTACATTAGTGATCCTACCCTCCCTATGTAGGAAGGGATACTCCTCACTCTAGTTCCTCGGCGTTAAGTTAGAGTCCCTTTGAAATGTCTTTAATTAATAATCATAGCTTAATGTAGGACATAGGGTCTAATACCTTGTATAGTAATTTTCATTATCTCATTAGGAATTGCATGAGAATATCCTTTCATGGAAACCCTCATATGTGAGTTTAGCATAACATCATCATCACGTCATAATAAGGCATATAGGTACAACCCTCATATGTGAGATTAGCATAACATCATCATCACGTCATAATAAGGCATATAGGTACTTCATAACCAACCTTATGTCATTTTATCTTAAATATAATTACAGTAAAGGTTAGGATCATAAGGACTTGCTCAATCTCCTTCAATAGCCATCATCATGGTCTTACCATTAACCAACCAATTACATCCAACAATAGGTGTAGTAACATCAATCAATAGTAATTAACACAAGATCTAGGTCAATTACATCATCACTATCTAACATCAATTCATAATCAGGGTTCATCATGAATCATCAAGATTTAGATCCAATACCAACACTACATTATCCTAGTCAATCCATACATGAATTATAATAGATAAAACAAGTCTAATAATAAATTCATTCTTCAATTCCCATCAATTCATGGCCAAGATCCAAAAATCAGTGAATTGGAGAAAGGAACATGATAACCATGAAATTCAATTAATTAACATCAATTAATCAACAATCTATACTCAATTAGTCATAGGAAATCACAATTCATCATCAATTTGAAGTTTTATAAGAAAACCATTAGAATTGGAAAACCCCATGGAATTGGGTAACTTAGAAATCAACTTTGAGAGGATCTTTTGGGGAAATGAATCCCAAGAGTGAAGAACTCATACCTTAATGAATATCAATCCACGAAATTGAAATGAAATCCTATAGAAATTGACCTTCTTCTTCAAGCTTTCTTCCTTCTTCAATGGAGAATTTGGGGTAGAGAAGTAGAGAGAGGTGAGAGCTTTTAGGTTTTTTTGGGAATTTGGATTTGGGTGAGTGATAACTGACTTAGAATGACCCTAAGGCTATATATAGTCACCCCCTAAATTACCCAAAACTCCCCTCACTTAAATTGGTCTTTTTGTGAAGTCTAAAGGTCAAAAATATGATTTTACCGAATCTGGGAAGTGGCTCCGCGTTGCGGGGCCAACACGCATTTTATTCCCCAAAAATAAATTATGGGACAATGAGTTCCTTGTGGGATGGGCATCGTGCAGCAGCCCATTGATTCTTTACTTCCGCATGCTGCTTTGGCAGCATTCCCGCCCATGTTGGGCTCCTCCTCCAAGACCCTTAGGGTGGTCCTTGGGGCGTTATTATTGGACGTTCAGACTCTCTATACTACACTATACCTAAAAAAATTCTCTTTAAAAGTTTTAGACTTCATTTTCCCTCCAAAACCATCCACAAAAATAGCGACGTCAATTAGTTCAATTAGACTAGTTTCCGAACGTCATAGACGTCCTTTAACATCTACGCTCTAAAACTTCTCGGATTACTTCTAAACATTATTTTAGGTCATAAAACAGTATTTCAAACTTTAGATACTCATGTTAGTCTCTACATTAGGTTTTGAGTTTTCCGAGTGTTACATTATCCCCCCCCCCTTACGAACATTCATTCCCGAATGACACTAAGCTTTTAAAAGGGAAAGGATAGACTCAAGACTAGCAGCCCAACCAACAATATACAACATCAACATGATTATAAATCAATTGAATATAGCACTATGGCATTTACACAATGACTCAGAACATCAAATTTAACACATAAGACTCAAAGTCACAACATGAGGAATTTCTTTCTCACAACAACAACATGAGCTCAACATACTTTACATGAGTCGATTATGCCAAAGTTCAACTTACCAACATGTTCCATATCATTTCATTAAAGACTCACCATATCAAAATACACAACATAACTCAAAACAAGTAAAATTGCAAAATTTCCAAGTTGAAAGCACATTTCACTGTAAGTCACTGTAACAACACCAAAATGCACATTTTTGCTACCTTTCACTAAAAATCAAGGAAACTTCTATTTTAGTCATTATTTTCATTGTTAATAGGAACAACTAAACTTAGTTATTTAATAAATGAGGGTAACTGAAGTTCATGTCGGCCTCGGTCTACCATGTTGCACCCATAACTAGGTAATTCTTCCATAACTCCTTCACGGAAGCCACCTCTTTGTTCCTCAATTTCTAAACTTGCCTCAAGGATTTGAACTGGAACTTCCTAATAAGAGAGGTTATCCCTAACACCAAGACCCTCAATAGGAAGAATAGACTCAATATCACCGATACACTTCTTAAGCATAGAAACGTGGAAAATCATATGAAACAAAGCCAATTCACTCGGCAACATTAGCTCATAGGCAGCCTTATCAACCGTTTGCAAGATTTTATAGGGACCCACATAACGAGGAATAAACTTCCCTTTCTTGTCAAATCTAACCAGCTCTTTCATAGGAAAAATTTTCAAATACACCTTATCATCTTCTTCAAACTCTTAGTCCCTTATCCTATGATAAGCATAAAACATTTGCCGACTATAGGCCATTTTCAAGAGATTCCTTATAATATGAACTTTCTACAAGGTCTTATAAATCAAATTGTGACCAAGAAGCGAAGGCTCACCTACTTCAAACAATCTGATTGGAGATCTACATCTCCTATCATACAAGGCTTCATAAGAAGCCATAGATATAGATAAATGGTAGTTATTGTTGTAAGAAAACTCCACCAAAGGCAAATGCTTATCCCAATTTCCCTCAAAATAATCAATTTAAGCTCTAAGCATATTCTCAAGGGTTTGAATAGTATGCTCCGCTTGACCATCCGTTTGGGGATGAGAAGAGGTGCTTAATTTCACCTTGGTACCCAATACTTCTTGGAATGACCTTCAAAACCTAGATGTGAATTGTGCAGCCCTATCTGATATGATGGATAACAGAATACCATGCTGATACACAATCTCATCTATGAAGATCCTGGCATATTCTTCCGCCGAATAAGTAGACTTGACGGGAATGAAATGAGACGATCTGGTCAACCTATCTACAACCACCCATATAGAGTAATATTTCTTTTGCGTCCCAGGCAAACCTATCACAAAATCCATATTGATGTCTTCCCACTTCTGAGTAAGAACTTGGATTTCTTTTAGTAAACCACCCGACTTTTGGTGTTCAGCTTTCACTTGTTGGCAATTCAACTTCCTCAAGGATCCGGTTCCTCAAATTATCTACATTGGGAACACACAACCTTCTTTGATACCTCAAGACACCATTCCCCCTAACGAGAATGACTCCTTAAGCTTACCAAGGACCAATTTCTTCAACTCCATCAATGGTTGATGAAGGTGTTGTTTGGACTTTACCTCAACCAACCATGATGATTCAGAGTTATGATGGACCATAAAACCACCATTCGGAGAATCTTCCAATCTAACACCCAATCTATCCAACCAATGAACATCTTTCACTAGGTCTTTCTTCGCTTCCTCTATACGAAACACACTACCCATAGTCATACAACTTAGAGAATCCGCAACCATATTGTCCTTGGTGGGGTGATAGAGAACACTCATGTAGTAATCTTTCAACAATTCTAACCACTTTTTTGTCGGAAATATAACTTCTTTTGGGTAAACACGTATTGGAGACTCTTATGTTCGTTATACACATCAACATGGACACCATACAAGTAATGCCTCCATATTTTAAACGCAAATACCACAGCCACTAATTCAATATCATGAGTTGGATAATTTATCTCATGCACCTTAAGTCGTCTAGAAGCATCGGCTATTACCTTCCCATGTTGCATACGCACACACCTTAAACTCACTCGAGATGCATCACCAATACATAATGAAGCTCTTTGTACCCTCCGGTAAAGTCAACACCAAAGTGGAGGTAAGCCTATTTTTCAAGATTTGGAAGCTTCTATCACATGACTCTGACCACTCAAATTTCTTACTCTTTTGGGTCAAAGTAGTCAAATGGGATGCAATAGATGCAAAAAAATCTACGAACCTCCGATAATAACCCGCTAGGCCTAAGAAACTCCTAATGTCGGTTGGAGTCAATACTCTAGGCCAATGTTTCACCACCTCCGTTTTCCTTGGGTCAACCACAACTTCCTCACTAGAGATGATATGACAAAGAAATGTCACCGACCTCAACCAAAACTCACATTTACTATACTTGTAAAATAATTGATTCTCCTTAAGCACTTGTAACACCACCCTCAAATGGTTCATGTGATCAACCTCATTTTTAAAATATATCAAGATGTCGTCAATGAAGACAATGAAAATGAATCTAGGTAACTTCTAAATACCTTTTCGTGAGATCCATAAATGTTTTCGGGGCATTAGTGAGAGCAAAGGACAATACTAAGAACTCATAGTGACCAAATCAAGACTAAAATGTCGTCTTTGATATGTCCTTACCTCTTATACTAAGTTGGTGATACACGGACCTCCAGTCAATCATAGAAAAGTAGCTTGCGCTTTGGAGTTGATCAAATAAGTCGTCAATCCAAGGGAGAGTGTACTTATTATTAATAGTGACTTTATTGAGTTGGAATTAATCAATGCACATTCTAAGGGACCCATCTTTCTTCTTCACAAACAATACCGGAGCACCCCATGGAAAAATACTAAGTCTAATGAAGCCTTTGTCTAGTAGATCTTTGAGTTGAGCCTTCAACTTTTTCAATTCCTCCAGAGCCATCCGATAAGGAGGAATCGATATGGGATTTTTATGCGGTAACAAGTTGATACGAAAATCGATTTCCCATACGGGAGGAATACCGGGAAGATCATTAGGAAAGACCTTTGTGAATTCCCTCACTACGGGGACCAACTCAATGGAAGGAATTTCAGAGTTTAAATCTTGGACTCTTACAATATGATATAAACACCCATTAAATATCATTTTACAATCATTAAGACAAGAGATGATACAACCTTCAGGAATAGAATTTCCCCCCTTCCACTGTTAAATGGGCTCATTTGGAAAGTTAAACTTCACCACCTTCGTTTGACAATCTATGTAGGCAAAGCAAGCATGCAACCAATACATACCCAATATTATATTAAAATCAATCATATCAAGTTCTACTAGCTCAACATAAAAAGCTCTATTCGGCATAATTATAGGACAATTTCTATACACCCTTCTTGCAACAACCGACTCACCCACCGGGGTAGACACTATAAAAGGTTCGTGCAATATATCGGGCAAAATGTCAAACTTTTTAGATACAAGAGGAGTAAAACATGACAAGGTAGCACCGGGATCAAGTAAGTCATATACATCACTAGGGAAGACTTTAAACAAGCCGGTCACCATGTCAGGAGAAGTCTCTTGCTCAAACCCTAGAGCAGAGAGCATAGAAGCGGTTTTTCTTTGGAGCCTCATTTGAACCACTTGCTTGAGCTTGACCACTATCTTTTTATTTCCCCTCATATTAGGACAATCCCTAACCTTGTGTCTGCTTTTACCACAACCAAAACAATTATTCGTCCCCGTAAGACAATCACCATAGTGCTTCTTGCCACACTTTTCACAAGTTGGCTTCTCGGTTGGTGAACTAGTACTCTTTACCTTTTTAGGATTAGGGTTAGACACCCTATCATCCCTAGCCGTAGAAAACTCAAAAGGAACTTGATTAGAAACCCTTTTCTTAAACCTAGGCTTGTCTTGAATTTCAAGCTTATTCTTTGAAGAACCACTATCAAAAGATCTTGCCCTCTTAGCATCTCTACTTTTACTCTTAGCCCTTGACTCTTCTACATGTTGGGAATGAACCATGAGGTGAGAAATGTTCACGTTGTCATGTATCATTTCTGAATGACACTCTTCCTGCAAATCATCAACACCCCCGTCACAAAATGTCTCATTTCATCTCTAGGATCAGAAACTAAAAAAGGAGCATATTTTGACAATTTAGTGAATTTAAGAGAGTATTCAAGCACACTCATACCTCCTTCGCGAAGGTTGATGAACTTTACCACTTTAGCTTCCCTGTTCTCCCTAGGAAAGAACTGATCAAGAAAAGCCTTTTTGAACACCTCCAAAGTCACTAGTCCACTCATTAATGGCTTATACACTCAAACTATACTTCCCTAAAGAAGTATAAGCGGTCGTACCAAGTAAAGAAACCAAATGTTAGGTTGGGGTCGCTCCAACGAGGAAAATGATTTAGACTTAAGTTTAATTTACGATTACTTCTATTTAGTCAAGTCTTTTTCGAAAAACAAACAATTACAGGGGGGTTTTGTGTAACAAAACTAATTTATTAAGTCTATGTAAAAAAGTAGCTAGTTCAAATATTTGATGTTTATCAAATGATAAGAGAAACTAGGGTGTAAGAGTTTCCCATAGGTTCATAACACAGTAACCCTAGCTATAACAACTCTTTCCTAGTATCTTTCATTCAAAGTGGTAAGTTATGTATCCCTAATTCCTTGGTCCGGAAACAGGTGAATTTCACTCCGCACCTTGGTCCGGCTAAACGTGTGTACATTACTAAACCTTACCTTTTACTTCATATTAAGCATCATAATTGATGTATGGTTTAGCTATTACTTCGCACCAATCGACACTAGCCTATTAGATAGTATATACTAAATCAACACTAATAATTCTTTTCTTATTATCTACGTCCTTGATTCCGCAAGTAGCAACAAGGAGAGTTATAACACATGAACTCGTTAAAATGGCTTCTAAATGAAAAAATTATTAATACATGCAAGAAACTATTCAAGAATTGTTATTTTAGCTAGTTTTACTTTGTTAATTACCCATGGTTCCCACAACCCTAGTTATGGATTTAGTTACCCATGTTCATAATTACACAATTCATATTAATTAGACAAGAATTCATGTACATATTGTGATGAGATTGAAGAAAATCTAAAAAATCACTTGAATTCGAGAAAATAGTTCAACAAACTATTCTTGAAAAATTAAGTATTTTCCAAAACCCAATATTCAAAAACCAATATTAAAAATCAGAAAAAAAAACCAAAAGTCTAACTCCAAAAATGAGGTTTTTGGTCCTATTTATAATAAAAGAATCATAAACATAAAGGAAAACCTAAATAAGGAATTGTAAAAAAATGCGTCTCGTGTCAAGACCTGAACGACAAACTGTTGAGGTAACAACAGATGGTCCACACCAACGTCAGTCCATACTTCAAATCTATTTTCAGCTGCTTTCTTCTACAACTCTCTGTTACCATCGATTGACCAAGACGGTTGTCCATTGATAGGACGATGGTCCGTCGATGGCCTTTGTTGCTCCACATTTAGAATCTTTTCAAATCAGGTATTGAGGCTACATTCTGTAAACTCCAACAGATCACCAGGATGGCCCGTCGACGGAACGTCATCCCTTTCGTAGCCTCAAACTTAGTCAGAAGTCCATGATCTTTCCTTGGCATCATAACATCTTCATGGCGACAGTTGCCACCTACAGATCATCGATGGGTAGAGGGACCGTCGATGGCTCCGTAGGTCATCTTTTCTGCAATTTTCAGCACATCTTCAGCGTTTTCATTCTGGACAGTTTTTCCTGCAAACACAAAGAAAAATACATTAAAACTACTTCAAAGAGGCCTTAGAAACACACAAAACTTTATTTAAAAGCATTAAAAGTATCGTGAAACCACGGTACATCAACACCCTCAACTTAAATTTGTTGTTTGTCCTCAAGCGACGCACTATGAATCACCACAAAAACCTTTGTACAAAAGTCTCCTTATTTTAGCTTTCACAATCATCTGTCTATCAATCCCGATTATTTTCATTATGTACATGCATGATATCACTATTAGGCTCGCTCATGTGGATCAGACCATGACACAGACTCACAACGCACCGGAACCTCTCCTCTTTTAATTCTCACCAAGGTGCCACCTCTCCAGTATTGTAACTAGTGTCCTTTCTTTAAAAACAATATCCTCCTTTTTCACACAGTAATTTTAGTGTGATTATAAGGATTGTTTTTTCAACACTCACTCTCAAAACAACTTCTCACCTCATTGGTACTTATCTCCATAGGCTTTCCCTTCTTTTCACTGCTTCAAGATCAATGTATTAGACTCTTAGGATCACGATCGGACTTTCTTATCTCGTAACATAGGATCAAGGTTAGGTAGGGTACATTTTGATGTACTTTACTGACTTGTTATCCTCCTTGACATAACAACTAAGCATCCTACCTTTTCATAGTTTATTCCCGCCTATTTCTTAATTTTATTATATTTTTTTGCCTTGCTTTTCACCTTTCTTTCTCCTTTTGTGTAAGTGACTCTTCTTCTTTTTTTCTTTTACTTTCAAATTTTGCAATTTTTTCAATGGATTTCAACTTTGCTTGAGTCACTTTTATTTTCTACTTTCTCTCTCTGTATTCTTTCAGCCCCACTTTTCGGAGCATACCTCATAATAGCCACCCTTAACTCATGGCTTTGCCATGAATCAAGGTACACAATGCACAAGATTGGGTCAAGGCCATGACAAGGTTGTTTTCTTCATTATCCACCCTCAACTTATGATTTTGCATAAGTTGAGGTGCACATATCCAAGAAGGGACCAGGACCAACAGATTTTTGCTAGAAGATAAGTTGGGGTAGAAAAGAAAGGTTCATTTTAAGCTCAAATCATTTGGATCAAGAAGGGATTAATTTCATTCAGTTTTATTTTATCTAGGCTAAAGGTTGACTATCTTGAACAAGAGCATATGATCCTTTCGTAATTGTCTATTACAGATTACTTTTAGCAGGACTAACTGGGCAAGTTCTATCTCAGTACCAACGGTGGTCTATTCAATTTTTTCACACTCAATCAACACCTCATTACCCTCCAGATTATCAGATACTTAGTTCGAGCTTAAGATTGAGGGTCATGCAGGGGTGTTTATCTATGTCATGCTTAGAGCCACACATTCATCATTTACTATGCCTAATCATGCAAGCATTTTCTTTGAATCGGGATATCATTTTATTTAGTCATCATGCTTCAAATTTCATATATCTTGAGGGAAAATAACACAAGCAAGAAAACCCCCAAAGAGAATAGTGAGTTAGGATATTCAGACTTTACCCTATCACTCACTTTCCATTTACCCTACCCCCAACAGAAGAGCATTCAATTGTTCCCCATGCACAAAAAAATATAAAACCGAGTGGTAGGTGAAGCAAACTTGAGGCGCATAGCACTGATGATCAACAAGATGGCATGTCAGGTTTCTCGGAACCTGCTCTCTCTGAAGTAGGAACACCAGCAGTAGTGTTCACAGCAATAACAACACCCTCAGTAATGCTCCACTCAACATCAACAATCTTGGAGCTAGACGCCCCAGCAATCACCTCCTGAACCCTAATCTTTCGGGCCTCCTCATCAATTAGTGAGTCTCTCCTCACAGCCTACAACTCAAGACGCTCTCTCTTACTAGCTCAAGTCTCATCATCCTCTCTAGATTGGTGCCTCTTGGTATGCTCACGTGGCTAAGGTGATGATGCAGTAGTGGTGGAGAACAGTGCTTCCATCATTGTATCCTCAACAGGCTTCATAGATGGGGCCTCAGACTCGGGCACTTGGGGCTCCAGTACGGCATCAATATCTGCTCTGAGACTCACCATAGCAACCTGTAGAGTCGTCAAATCTACAATAGGGGCTGAACGGGCGAGAACCCTCAACTTAATTGCGTCAAGGCGCTGGTGGACCTCCATAATCTGCCTCTCAATCCGTTGGGCCATCGACTCAATTCGCTCTTCCTCCTCAGTAATGGATTTCTGCATACAAGGTTGGATATCATGCATAAGTATGGCCATTTGGGACTCTTAATTCTGGACCCTAGCGATCGTGACCAGTGCTGCATATGGGGTGGAGCGTAAGAGCTCGGAGATGTGCTAATACCCGATATAGACTCAACCAGGGGTGCTGCCGGTAGGCTCTGATGTATCCTGATCAGCCCATTGGGCTTGCTCTACCATGGCTGCCAATCTCTCACCTACCGGCTGCACCTCTACTCGGGGCCCTCTATTAGGATCCATCTCATTGGCGTCATCCCGGATGAGACTGATATCCACTATGCCAATCGGGGTCTTGAGCATATCAATATGCCACACGGGCACTCTAGCAGACCTACACAACTCAAAAATCATGCAAGGGAATGGGTAAGTAGTGCTGGCCTTAAAGGCCCTCTCATGAATGACCGCCTGTAACAGCCATGCCAAAATAAACCATGAACTCAGCAATCATGGCAGCTATCAGCACTGCTCTATCCCATGTAACAATATTATCCGCAGCAGCGGGGGAGAGGCAATGACGGACCAAGAGCCATAAAAATTTGTGGAGGTTGTCCTTCTTTATACCTCCTTGGGCTCCAGCACCAAATCAGCAGCCTCGCAATCCACGAAGATATTCTGGGCTATCCACTTCTTGGTGGTCTATCTCAGCACTCTCACGCTGGAAATCGACGTCCTTTACCAGCTTCAGCTGATAGTCAAACTCGGGAGTGAGGGGGGTCCTGGTGGTATCAGTGTCAGCACCATATAAAAATATGCGAATGGCGGGCAACGAGATATCCACCCGCTTGCTACGGACACGAACATGCTCAAGTGGTGCATGTTTGGCGGGGTTAGTCCGCCTGTCCAAACTAGCCCTGAGAGTCGCCACATAAGCGGCGTACAGCTCTCGCACCATCTCCTCGTGTAACGACCCAAACTCTTACCCATCCACTCTAGTCGATAGAGGGTGAAAAGGTCATGTATAGCTGGCATCGTGGGAAGACTCCCGATAAGAACTCATCGCTCGACTGTCAGAGTCTGATTCATGATCCCCTTGTCATTGAGTAGCTTCGCATCCCTGTATATCTTATATTGAACCTCGACACACCACTAGTTGGGCTGATCAGCAACCGGTGCAGGGACGTCGGCCAAGGGTACTGGAGTAGAATCTGCACTGTCAGCCTTCTATGATGAGGCAGAGTGGACCGTTGTAGCTAGAGCAGTGGCTCCGTGTGAAGATGAAGCTTCCTCATACCCGGAAGCCCCAGCAGAGCCAGACACTCCCTCAGAAACTGCAGCAGCACCCAAACGGTGTGCCGGTCAGGGTGCACTCCATATTAGACTTGGAGGCAGTGACTACGCCGGATGCCACCCTCTTGGGCGTGATCCGAGAGGTCCTAGCACACGTGACAGTTTCTAGGTTCCTATGGGAACATATTCGGGGTCGTGTACATCATCAGACGACCCACTCACCAACCGGCGGGAAGGGGCGACAGACTTGGAACATCCTTGATAGTAGACTAAGTCTTGCTTAGGTGCCATGTGTACCTACAAGGAGGGGTTATTAGTACCAATGTAAGCATGCAACACACTCAAAAGAATCAAACATAGAGGAGGAAACACAAACAGAGTGGTGATGTAGAACTGCAGAAATGACTAACGAACCACATCGTCAGTTTGTCGACAGAACGACAATCATCAGTGTGGGTCCATCAGGCGACACTTAGAAAATTTATTTAGACATTGCAGAAACAAAGTATCTATTAGAGACGACAGAAGTGCAGGACGGATCACCAACGAAACGATGGTCCATCACTGGAGGTCCATCGATGGACCCTTAGAAACTTTTTTGGATTCTTAAAAAACATAGTTTCTGTTAAGGACAACGGACATGCAGGATGGGTCATCGACTGAATGATGGTCCATCAGTGGGGGTCCGTCGATGGACCCTTAGAAAAGTATTGAGGAACTTCAGAAATAAGGATTCTGATAGAGTTTTTAGTCATGCAGGATGGTCCGTCGATGGGTTGATGGACCGTCGTCTACCCCGTGGGTAGAAACATAGACAAATCATGGGAGGTACTGTTAACGGACCCCAATGACGGTCCATCGAAAGACCGACGGTCCATCGAAAACCCTATAGCATAAAGGATCTTGTAGATTTAAACAATGAACTCCTAGGGGTCTTTTTTAACCTTGGACCCGTAGAAAGTATGAGGATTCATCCTAGTAAATTCCGTTAGATGGGAGTCCATAATAGCAACTTTTTGGTGTGCTCGGCGTACAACCTCCCAAATAGCTTGGGTCGTCATGGCTTGGGATTGAGTAGTGTCGGCTTATGCTTGGGTAGTAATGGCTTGGTCCATTTGGAAGAGAGTGGCCCTTATGTTCTCATCCGTCAAAGGAGGAGGATTCACCGGGGCGTAGTCATCATTCACATCATTCTCAAGAGGAGGAACTTGATCACCACGGGGAGGAACTCCCGCATTGGCAATCTCTTCATCAAGTCTTCATCCGCATTCCTTCGAGTATTCATTGTCTATAATCACAATAATAGGATTAGATTCAAAAGCACATAGAGCTAACACTCTAAAGGCACGACATTGGACTTCCAAGAAAGTGAGAATTTCCTAAAAGCATCACAAAGATTAATTTATAAGTATGGCACGCTTCACAATTATGAATATGAACCTACATAGACGTGGTTGAGAGAGACATTGACTTAAGATACTCAACCTCATTCTCTTATACCAAGTTTGTCACATCCGGGAATACCTGCTAGATGTAACCTGTGTCGTTGTCCTGTTTGAAGACTAATACTAGCCTCTTAGCTTACATCATTACATTCATAGGTCAAAATGTGGAAAATTAGAACTTTTCGTTACTTCTACGTGGAGGTTTACATAGACCTCTACATACACATAATATACATATCGAGTATACATAGACCTTTCGTATATGAAGATTACTTAGTCTTCTACTTTTATTGCACATAGATATATAGAACATAACATAGTCTCTAAATAGTCGTCTCACCTCATAACGATCTAATAAGAGTATATCAAATTGCCTAGCCCATTACAATAAGACCACATATTGGTCATACAACGTTTAGTATCCAAATGAAATGGAAAGAACAATAAGTCTTAAAACTAAACAACTTTATAGATATCAAGTTGAATTGCCCTTGAAAAGTGAGGACCTGCCCAGCTTGGATGATTAAGAATTCCAAGTCTTATTCAAAGTCATATCCAAAAGTCCTTCAACGATCGAAACCTAAAATGTTGGGGAAAAGAAAGAAATGGGGTTGTACACCACTTGTACTAAGTATGAGACCATATGCACATATATCTTGAAAACATGCTAAAAAGGGACCTTTCATGAAAACATGTTATTTTACCCTTTGAAAACCATATGCATATTTGATAAGACCATACCAATTAGTTAGACACATTCATTAAGTCAGGCATGAATATCACAAGACCAATAACATCAAAACTAGTCAAGCCAACATGCATATCATGTAATTAGACATATAGTCAAAGCAACTCTACCATCAAATCATAACCTCAACAAGCATGAATAAGAGTTTATTATAACATACCCAAACTAAGACAATTACCCATGAACCCCTATCAATTCAACAAGTGCAATGACCAAGCAAAGTCCCATAATCTTACTCGATCAAGTAACTCAACAAGAATCATGATCAACATCCCACTTCACATAACATGGCATTTAGGAGTACATATTATCATACCTAAACAATATAGACCAACAAATATTCATAAGTGAAACTAATTAATATATAGTATCAACAATGTCCAAGTTCATCATATACATATCATATACCATTAGAAGCATAATCATACATAAGAACATCTACCTAAGACTTCTCTCAAAGCTAACTAGTGCAATGTTTAGGTAGAGTCCCATACTCTTACCTAGACTAAGCTAAACACATTAGGTTGTCCGAGTTAGAAATCATTCCTTTAGTTAATTTTACCTTTTGGGAAGATCTTTCCCTAACCAACACAGACCACATGAGCTAATGAGGAATCTGGTGTTATGGAACCCTACACCAAAAGAAGGCGGACTACTTGCCAATGTAGTACCAAAACATGAACATAGAAACTATGTGGATCAACTAGATAGTATATTATGGGGGCAACATAGTTCAAGAACTAAGAGATATAGTAGGGACCCTTTTAATGCTACATGCATTTATAGTCTCCAATCTCAAGAGTACATTGGTGATCTTACATTCCCTATGTAGGAAGGGACACTCCTCACTCTAGTTCACTCGATGCTAAGCTAGAGTCCCTTTTGAAATGTCTTTAATTAATACTCATAGCTTAATGTAGGTCATAGGGTTTAATCCCTTGTAAAGTCATTGCCATTATCTCATTAGGAATTGCATGATAATATCCTTCTTATGGCAACCCTTAGATGTGAGATTAGCATAACATAATCATCACGTCATTATAAGGAACATAGGTACTTCATAACCAACCTTATGTCATTTTATATTAAGCATAATCTCACAATCATATAGTCAAGACATTTCAATTCATCATCATACCAACACCAACTTTAGCAAATCACAAGTAACACTTCAAATGAACTACATCATCAATCATATGCCATCATAATTGAAGTAAAGGGTAGGATCATAAGGACGTACTCAATCTCCTTCAATATCCATCATCATGGTTTTACCTTCAACCAACCAATTACATCTAACAATAGGTATAGTAACATTAATCAATAGTAATTAACACAAGAGCTAGGTCAATTGCGTCATCACTATCCCAAAAAACATCAATTCATAAAGTAGGGTTAGGGATTTAGGGTTCATCATGAATTCAACAACTTTTAGATACAATACCAACACTACATTACCCTAGTCAATCCATACATGAATGGGAATAGATAAAACAAGTCTAATAATCAATTCATCCTTCAATTTCCATCAATTCATGGCCAAGATCCAAGATTCGAGGAATTGGGGAAAGGAACATGATCACCAATAAATTCAATCAA
Organism: Solanum arcanum; assembly: GCA_027789145.1. Lineage (NCBI taxonomy): Eukaryota > Viridiplantae > Streptophyta > Magnoliopsida > Solanales > Solanaceae > Solanum > Solanum arcanum. Next base: position 50,914,555 of record CM050933.1, read on the forward strand.
TTAACATCAATTAATCAACAATATATACTCAATTAGTCATTGGAAATCACAATTTATCATCAATTCAATGTTTTAGAAGAAAACCCATGAAATTGGAAAAGCCTATGGAATTAGGTAATTTAGAAATCAAATTTGAGAGGACCTCTTGGGAAAGGAATCCCAAGATTCAAGAAATCATACCTTAATGAAGATCAATCCACAAAATTGAAGTGAAATCCTATACAAATTGACCTTCTTCTTCAAGCTTTCTTCCTTCTTCAAAAGAGGATTTGGGGAGAGAGAAAGTAGAGAGAGGTAAGAGCTTTTGGGTTTTGTTTTTGGAATTTGGGTTTGGGTGAGTTTAAATGACTAAAAATGACCCTTAGGATATATATTATAACCCTCTAAATTACCCAAAATACTACTCAATTAAATTGGTCTTTTTGTGAAGTTTAAATGTGAAATATACGATTTTACCGAATCTAGGAAGTAACTCAGTGTCTCGGGGCCAACACACATTTTATTCCCCAAAAATAAATTTTGGGATAGTGAGGTCCGTGTGGGCCGCGCTTCTTGTAGCAACCCAATGATTCTTGTTTTCGCAGGCAGCTTTGGCAGGCTGCCCACCCATGTTGGGATCCTCCTTCAAGAACCTTCGGGTGGTCGTTGGAGCATTGTTATTGAACGTTTAGACTTCATTTGAACCTCTGAAACCATCCCTAAACATAGTAACGTCAACTAGTTTAATTAGGCTAGTTTCTGTACATAATGGACGTCCTTTGGCGTCTTGGGTCTAAAACTTCTCGGATGATTTCTGAACATTATTTTAGGTCATAAAATAGTATTTAAACCTTTATACACTCATGTTAGACTCTATATTAGTTCTTGACTTTTCAGAGTATTACAATTATGCTAAAGATTGAAATTATGTGAAATGACTTCCTATTGTTGTGATGTGTGTGGTGTAAATTACCATTTTGACTACCTTAGGAAGAAAATTGAGAGCATGTTTTGGTTAAAAGTTGAGAAATTCTTGTTTTTACAGTGAATTGACCTTTTGAGCGTTGCTTGCCTATGAACTCATGAGACATGTAACTGTGATAAGGAGAAGGACATTCCTCCATGGACACAACTAAGCACGGTACGGTTGAGTACGACCTTCATGGCAGTAGGTCTAATTAATAAAGACCCTTGTTGACCTATTTAACTCAAGTATATGTGCATTGAAGTATGAGGGCCAAATTTTTTCTTGAGTATTGTTGAATCTGCTAAGTGTGATTAAAAAATGGTTGCATGATGATCTCATAATGACTTGAAATATAAAGAACATGTTATTATTAATATAAGGATGTTCCTCCTATGATCATGACAAGAACCTATGTGTTTGATGTATTAAAAAATGGGTGAATAAAGGTTTTGCTTGCTTATGTTGCATTTAGCGCTAAATGATTTGAAGTTTGTGTTTGGTGCATTGACTTTTATGTGATGATATTATGAATATTATGATTTGATCTACGATTATTGAATTTCTTGTTGTGATTCATGTGTTCTAACTATCATTCGAGGACGAATTTTCCCAAGTGAGGGATATTGTAAGACCTCCAAAATGAGTTAGGATGTCTAGGGCCTCACAAGTGCGTATAAGCTTGTTAACCTGTTAATTAAGTGTTTAAAGTATGCATTAGTGATTTCAAGTCATTTGGAAGTCAAACGTCAAGGGACGACAAAGACGTTCGACGACTTGTCCCCAAGAGACCTTAGATGTTTTATGTGCTTATATGTGTGTCATTGGCTTTTGAAGTCCTTATTTGAGTAATAATGATTTTTATAGGAATTATGTTGAGTTTCATTAACTATAGAGGTCAAACGTCCAAGAACATTCAAGAAGTTCAAAAGTTAGCCCTTCAGACGTGCATGTATATGTCTTGAGTGTGCCTAGCATGTTTGGACCTATTGCAGGGGTTTGTTTTGGGTGAAATATGTGGAAGGTACTTGAATTTTTTAGGTTTATTTTTACATTGGAAACTTCCAGGTATGACTCCCCAAGGGCCTCGCAAGAAGACCTCAAAGAGGATCCAAAGGTTGTCGAGACTCTGGCTTGGCAGTGTCAACCGATGGAGACAAAGGATGGTCAGTAATCTCACCTATGCCCCATCAATGGTGAGGCATCGTCCAAGACTTAGCCTGGTGAAGGATCAAGTCAATGGAGAAGCCTCATTCCCAAATGACGGCCGCAGTACGGTCCGTCGATAAACCTACTGTGTCGTTTGAGACCGTCGATGCAAGCTGTGTAAAACTGCCATGCACGTTGTCTCATTATGGGGAGAACGGGAAATTCACCCCACGTGCTAAACTAACCCTAGGTGGTTTATTTTGTTATTTTTGGGTGTATTTAGGTGATCAAAACCATGACTAGCCCATTCCCAATTCATTTTTCAAACTAAAACCCTTCCCTCTAAAAAAGAAACCTCTCTAAAATTCTCCATTGAAGGTGAAGCTCAAGGTCAGCTTGTAGATGGGATTTCCATGTGTTCTTAACCAAGTGTTCGTGATTAATTCATCTAATAAAGGTATGGTGATTCTTCATCTCTAGTTAATCTACCATCTAGAGAGTTCTTCTCAATGTTTTCAAATAGAACAATATGATCAAACTTCTCCTTCTTAAATTTGGCCATGGGTTCTTTCTCAAAACGCTTTTAAAGGTTTCCTCATTATTAATTGATGTTTATATGATGATTGTAACATCAATTTCAATGTTATTGCATGATGTACCCATGCTCTCTTCAAAGTCTCATTTTAGCCGTTTATGGGCTTTGTGATTTTGATCTTATGCAAATCAAATTGTGTTTAAATGATGTTAATATGCTTATATCTACTGCCCAATATATGTATTGATGGTGAATTATTTATGAGTGATCCATGAGTATGAATGTTTGAAGGTTTGGATAAAGTTAGTCTATAAAGTAATATCTTGTGATCTTGATGCTAGAATGGTTGTTATGTGACTCGATCATGATGAATTTTCTTAGCTACTGCCTACAATATAATGTGACGATAAATAAAGCACAGTTGTTCCAATATGATAGATTCAATCGAATTGGTAAGGATTGGTCTAGGTTCTTCTAGCCTATAGATTGACATTGTAGTGTACATCATGTCATCTCAATTATAGGGTAGATGAAGCATGATCAAGCTTAGGTGGATACCTATTTATCTACTACCCTACATTCATATTATTGATGAACTATGATTGATGATCAATGCTAGGCGAATTGGTGAGTGAGCAATATTACTCTACTTCCTATCGATTGATGAATGTAGTGTATTCACTAATCTTGACTTTATAGTACAAGAATGTAAGTTTTCATTTATGTAAAGATACTTGTGCCTACTTCCTTATATTGTATTGTTGATGAAAAAGGAGTATTAATCCATGATGATCAAAGGATGAGAAATTGGTAAGATTGCCTATCTCATTTACTTTCTTACAATATTAATAGTTTATGAATCCTTGTATGACATTGTGTGGTATAGTCTCGTTATGTTGGCGGTGTTTAATTTATTTCCAATATATATGTGATGTGAACATGGCCTTGAAGGCAGTTGCATTATGAATGTGTGATGGTGATGATCACCCTATGTGAAGCCTATGCCTAGTTTCCTTGTCTAGGTATGATCTAGGTTGTGTTGCTAATGTCATGAGCATGTAAATAGTTATGTTAAGTTTATGTATATGTGCGGACTATGATGAGGTCTTATAATGTTCCATGTGAAGTAAAGATTGTAAATGTGCATAATGGCTATTGCTTGCTGTAATGATATAGTAAGTCTTGAATAAATGTGTCTTATGTTGTGTTATCCATTCTATGATGTAATGTGATGTATCATTCACTAGGATGACTTGATAGGTGTACTAGTATGGGAAAGGGTATGGGACCTTGTCTATGCATTGCACGTGTGTACCTTGATAGGATAGCTCCTAGGTTGGTCTTCTAAGTACATGAATAGGAATAAATGAACATGTTATGAATATGACTTATATGCTATGATGTTAACTGTATAATATGATGACGTGTGAATGTGCATAGTGTATTAAAGTGTGTAAATGAAAGCATTTCTCATATATATACACCTATACACTTATGCATTGATGTATGAACACGTGTGACCTTAATGTGTTATGTGAAAGGTATGTTCACATAAATGTATACACCCATACATGTATGATGATATAGTCAATGGGGGGGCCTTGAATGGTGTGCTCAAGTGTACCCTAAACTAGATAGGTGCTTGAATATGCTATGTCCATGTGAAAAGGTTTCTCACATGATTTAGGTTGATGAACTATCATATATGACCTATGAGCTAAGCATATGAGGGATTAACTCTCCTAAGCCTATATTTTATAAAGTAATGATAATAATGTCTTTTCAATAAAGGGAACTTAGCTTAGCACCGAGTAAACTTGACAATTAGAGGTGTTGGCTTCCCTTTGAAGAAGATTCACCATTGGTTTCTCAAAAGGTGTTGACTTCCCTTGGAAGAAAATTCACCTATGGTTCCACATGAGGTGTTGACTTCCCTTTGAGGAAGATTCACCCATGATTTTTCACTAGATAAGGACTCCATTGTTCATGGACATGGAGAGGGTCCAAATATAATATCTCTTAGTTCCATAAACTATGCTAGCCACATAGGATCTAGCAAGTGATTTCACTTAGTATGCTAGCATGTGTTAATGTTCTACTTTGGCTAAGTAGGGCACCTTCCATTGGTGTAAGGCTCTACAACACCAAATTCCATGTAGCATCCATGGTCTTAGTGTCTGTTAAGGCTATAGTTTTCCTAAAGTAAAATGGACAATGGAAGTAAATGAATAGGACCCTAACTAGGATAACCTAAGGGTAGTTGCTTAGTGTAGGTGGGTGTATGGGACTTCGCCTATGAATTGCACAAGTAGCTCTTAAAGGAAGTCCTAGGAGGTGTTCTAATGCATGTGACTATGTTTATGTTCCTTAATCATGACATTTTAGTGTGGTCTACTTGTTGTGATGAAATGCATGGGATGAGTCTATATGATGTGGCCTTACCAGTATGTGCATAAAGTTGGTCTTAATGACTATATTATTAAGATCTTGTTTGGCATGAATCAAGGTGTCTAGGCTTGTCATGTAAATGTATGAAGTGAATGTTATGATGCTTATGGTCTTATGATAGGTTTACTAAGTATGTGTGAGGTTATGGAGCTTCACATGTACATTGCACTAGTAGATTAAGATTAGGATTGCGAATGAAGTCTTATGCTAAGTCTAATGTGAGGTATGTGCCTTATTATATGAAATAGTCCTATAGTTATAGGTGTTGACTTGAAAGGTTGTAGGTATGGTTCCTTGTGGACTTAAGGTGATTCTGGAGTATAGATAGCATTATGGGACATTATGTATACATTGCACCAAGTGTCACTAGAGGGTTACTTAGGGAAAGTCAAGAAGTTACACTAAGAAGAAGTTCACGGTAAAGAGGAAATAACTCAGTGTAAAGGGATTGTGGTTACTATAAAAAGGGTCAAAATGTGACTTAAATGTTATGTGTGATTTTATATGATATTATGACTATGATATATGCCTAAATGAAGTATATATGTCGTATGATGCTTAATACATCAAGTTTTATGAAGATTTATTAAAAAGGCATAGTGCATGATTTAAAGTAAAATTCCCCTTTTTAATGCATGGTTGTCATACTTAGTGCATTCTTGTAATAGATCCTTTTTTTCTCTACCTTTTTACACAAATTGTAGGTTATGGATGCTTAAAGGATGTATTTAGATGATGAGGAGCTTGATATGTGATTCTCAAGCTCAAGGAAAGGAATCCTTAAGTCAAGGATTTCCTAAGTTGTGTCTTTACTATAAAGTAATTTAGTATTGTACTTATGATTTATGTTTCAAGAGTCGTGTCCCTAATGAACTCTAATGATGTTGAATCTAGGATGGAAAAAAGAGACTAGAGTCTTTAACTATGTATTATGATATTTTAATTATAATGGAAGTATTGTTCTAGCATATGATGTGCTAAGAAAGTTTTAAATTTTCCGCTAAATTAACCTATGAGAATGCAATGAATGATAACTGTGGGAGTGTATAAGACTTCCGAGAGGTTAAGTACGACATGTTACTTTTAGGGGGTGCTCCTCGGTCGTGACAATGGGAGGTTCCTTCATGTCAACCTTTGTGAGTCTTCGGATAACCTTGGTTAGGGAAACTTCTAAGGAAATGAGTTCACTGTGAGTTGAAGTAATGTAAATTCACTGTAAAGTTGAGTTCATTGTGATATTTTGGAGTTTTAGTAAAGTGGTCTTTTATGCTAAAATTATGGAAGTCCTTTCTTATGTACTAAATGATGATATATATGCTAATTTACTTCTATATTTATGAAAGTTTTACTAAATTGACATGAAAGCTTATTTCTACTAAAACGTCCCTTTTTGCATGTTTTTGCATTAGCCATACTTAGTACATTGTCATGTTTTAACCCCATACTTTTCTATACTTTATGAGTATATGTTGGAGGCAAGTTGACGACTAGAAGGAAAGCTTGGGAATTGACTCTCTTAATACTAAGTGTGTCCTCAAATATTCGAGGGCATAGTTCTATTTCTTAATTTCTACTATTAAGACTTACTATGTATTTTCATTCAATGTAAAGGGTCATATCCCTAAGATATTTAAGTTGTGTCTTTAATATGACTTGTGACAACGAGACTACTCTTTAGTATTTATAAAAAATATTTCCTTATTATTATAAATGTCATGAAAAGTTTCAATTCCGCACTACTTTTCATGTCTTATGTAATAAATGATAGCAAATGGCTAGTACAAGACCTCTGAAAGGTCAAGCACACAATTGTCCGACCTAAGGTTTAACCTAACTTCTAGGGGGTACTTTCGGGTCGTGACAATCTCTATCTCATGAGAACCATTGTGAACCTACCGTACCACATTGGGAAGGGACACCTCTCATAACTAGTTCACTCGGTGCTAAGCTAAAGTCCCTTCTTGAAATGTCTTTAAGACTTTACTAAACAATCCTAGCTTAATGTAGTTCATAGAAGACTAACCCCTTGTAAAGCATATCATTTAGCTCATTTGCATGAGAATGTCCTTTAATTTCAACCCCTCATTGGTGACATTAACACCATCACCGTATCATAATAAGTCACATAAGTGATTCACAATCAACCTTATATCATCATACCTTAATTATAATCTCAAAATTCACACAGTCAAGACATTTCAATTACATTCATCATACTATCACCTACTATGTCTAATCACATGCAATACTTCAATTTAACATCATCATCAAGTACTAGCCATCACAATTGAAGTAAAGGATTTAAGATCATAAGGTTTACAAATTTACCTCCATAAGCCTCCTTCAATGGTCTTACCATCAACAAACCATATTCACCCATCAATAGGTGTAATGACATAATATAATAGTAATCAACACAAGAACTAAGTCAATTGTATCATCACTAACCAATTCAACATCAATTCATAACCTAGGGTTAGGGGGAAAGGGTTCATCACAAATTATTCTAGAAATATATCCAATCCCAACAATACATGACCCTAGGCTGTCCATGAATGAATTAAAATAGATAAAACAAGTCTAACAATCAATACATTCATTAATTCCCACCAATTCATAAGCAAGATCCAAGATTTGGGGAAATTGGAGAAAAGACATGATCTACACAAAATATCCATTGATCAACACCAATAACTCAACAACATACACTTAATTAGTCATAGGTAATCCCAATTTGTCATAATTAATCATCAATTTCAAGTTTAGAAGAAAATTCATTTGTAGAAGAAAACCCTTGGAATTGGGTGATTTAGAAATCAACTTTAGAAAGACCTCTTGGGTAAAGGAATCCCAGGAGTGAAGAACTCATAATTTAATGAAGTTTTATCCACAAAATTCTAGTAAGAACCTTGGAGACTATCTTCTTCTTCAAGCTTCCTTGTTCTTCCAATGGAGGATGAATAGAGAGAGAAAGTAGAGAGATGTGAGAGCATTTGGGTTTTTGATTAGAGGGTTTGTTTTGAGTGAGTGAATGTGAGGTAAAACTGATTGAAAATAAACATATAATCCTCCCATGAAATACCCAAAAGACCCCTCACTTAAGTTTATCTTTTAGTGAAGTCAAACTGGATTCTAAATTTCAAATTTTCGTCGGGAAACAAGTCTGCGTCGCGAAGCTATTGCTGCAAGATTTTCTAAATTAATTTTTAAACCAGAAGAGTCCTCTACGTGTCCATGATGCATACCAAGATTTTTGTTACTTGTGGGACCATGTCCGCGACGCGGAGACACTTCTGCCAAGGCCAACTTGGTTGCTGCTTTGGCAGCTTGCTTAGCAAAGGGCGGGGTCCTTTCGTGGACCCCTAGGGCGATCCTTGGGGGTTCGTACCTGGACTTTTTAACCTTATATACATGTTTTTACCTATTTAAAGTATTTCTATTTTTAGACTCCGTCAAACACTTTCAAACTTTCACAAAACCTAAGGATGGCTTACTAGTTCAACTACACTAGCTTCCGGACGTCATGGTTGTTTATTAACATTTTGACTCTAACACTTTCTAAGTAGTTTTATATTATGTACTTTCAGAGTGTTAAATCTAGTATAAGAATCTTATCTTATATAAGGATGATCTACTTAGAAATTTTTAATCATCTATACAATCCTTGATTTCTCGACATTAAGTGATATATCAACACACCATAAAATTTGTGCGATTCTTTTGTAGGTCTACTTATTGGGAGTTGACATTTTCCAATTTCCACAAATCATTTCTACGATATAGTCCGTAGACCTCGTTACGGGCCATAGACAGATCTATATATGCTATAATAAACTTTGTTATTGTCACGACCTGCACCTATACCCTAGAAGTTAGGGCATTCCTTAGGTCGTGGAACGGAATTCTTGACCTCTTGGAGGTCTTGTACAAGCCCTTACGTATCGTTCATCGCAAATAAACATTATGAAAAGTAGTACGGAATTAAAACTTTTCACAAGTATTTACATAGTCTTTAAAAATCTCTTTATATAAAAATCATAGGAAATACTAAGTCTCATTTCATCAAATCCTTGACAAGAGAGTACTTTGGGACATGGACCATACACAATAGAAATATAGTACTTCTAAGACTATTACAATACTTCGATAAAGAAAATAAAAGACATCTATGCCCTCAAGTCGAATGAGAACATACTTCAACTTGCTTGAACGATCTTCTAATCCAAGCTTAGATCTCCAAAATCACCTTCACCAACAAATCACTTTAAATATGGATAAAAGCATGGAATTAGTACAACCACATGTACTAAGTATGGGATAATGCATAAAAATCATGAAAACGTACATTTGTTGGAAATGTGCAATTTTTTTACAGAAATATCATAATATAATCATAAGAACAACATTTAACACCATAGAAACACATACAAATTCACTTAAACAATTTAGAACATTTTTAAGAAATCTTACAGTGAAGTATTTAGAACATTTTTAAGAAATCTTACAGTGAAGGGCTTTATTGTACTCTAGTCTCATTCTCAAGTAGAGCTACATTCTACTCTAATCTCTCAAGTAGAGCTACTTCCCATAACATATGCACTCAGTGGCCTTTGTTCTCATAGAGTAATTGACATTAAAGGATCACATGAAGAGGTTTCATATCTAGTTCATAACCCAATCACATTCACCTTACCAAAGAGGTCCACTATGGCTACATTACAATGGTGATAAGATAGCTCATCATGACTTTCCTAAGGATGATATGATGTCGTTCCATCCATCCAACCCTAAGTCCATCATTCATTACTTAAAGGATACCATTACGTCTTTCAACTTCAAAGTTTATAACCTTACCACTAGGTTTAAGGTTCCACGTACATGACTTTCTTAACATCATTTAAGGTCTCACATATCATTCATTCATACATGACAAGGGTGCACTAAGTTTACCTAGTCAATGCATCTCATATTCACATATCCTTCATACATGTATCAATTAAGGGACCCAAGCCTATCAAAACAAGGCACAACAGACTTCACTTTATTACATATAACATATCATTCTTTGAAGAACTTAGGACTGACCCTTATCACCTTTATGTCATCCTATAACACCATAAATATAACCATAATTAACTCATATAGTCAAGTAGGAACAATCATGCATCAAATCTAAGACTACACTCATAAGAACATAGTCATAGTCTAACATAATCACCTAACAACATCAATAGATGAACACATACTTTCACTGTAAGACCCCGAAAATGACTTAGGTGAAATAGATCCTAAAATGTTGGTCTTGATGGTCTAAGTTCCTAAATAGGTCTATTGAGGTAGTGTCTAAGAGTTTAGGTGTATCGGAAGTCAAACTCAAGGGATGACCAAGACGTTTGACGACTAAGTCAACTATGTACCTCATATGTGATTCTATAAGTTTATGTGTGATTAATGAGTTTGTAAGGTACTTAAATGAGTTATTATAGCATATATAGTCATTGTTTCAAGTTTCGTGGAGTTTGGAGGTCACACGTCCATGACGTTCGAAAGTGTTGCCTTAAAATGACCTTGTGTGTCTAAGCATGTTTCGTCAAGTTTTACGTGTTATTTTTGGATTAAATTCATGTGAGAGGTTCTAAACTCATATTCTATCATGTTTGGGTTGGAAAAATCTGGGTAAACATCCCCAAGGACCAACCAAGGGTCCTTGAGGAAGGACCCAAAAGTGATGCCATGACAACCTAACCAATGGTTGGCAATCGACGTCTAGTGGGTCATTCGATGACTCGTTAGTGGTGGGTCATTGACTTGGAGTAAGACGTGGGAGATGATAGTCAAAATACCAGACTCACTCCCAGACCATGGACCAACAGGATGGTCCGTTGGTCAAGGGATGGGCCGTAGATGGCCCTTCCATCTGTAAAGTTGTGTTCTGCGCAACTTCACTGTTAAGTGAGGGGTGAAGTTGTAATTTCATCCCACTTACAAATAGAAGGTTTTGAGGTTCTTAAGGGTTATTTTGTATATTTTAAACATGTATATAAGTGTTTAACAATTAGAGATTTCATTCTTCTAAATCAAAACCCCAAATCCTTTAGAATTCTCTATAGGACTCCGTTGATGTCCAAACTCAAAGAAGGGCTTAGAGTGACGAATTGAGTGGATATTCTTCATCAAATTGAATAATTATATTCATAAAGGTATGTATATTGATCCTTGAAACTCTCTTCATCAAGGAACCCCAATTCTCAAGATGTTTTTAAAGTTTTCAAGTTGAATTGTCCAATTTCATGATTCTACCATGAGATCTTGCATTAATGATTTATAAACATTGAATAATGATTTAATTGATATTTTGTTGATTATTTTAACCTAAATCACCTATGAACCCATGAATTGGATGAACCCTAGATTTTGACTATGTTATGGGTTACTTGATATTGACTTAATGTATATGAATTATGGTGTAGATTTCTATGAGCTATGTAATGATCTAATAATTGTATTCAATTGATCTATAGATTGTATTAGATTGATGAATATCTATTGAATTTACCTAGTTTCATTGATTATCATAGTTTCTTCATTGAATTATTGTCCATGGCTATTAATAAGGACCTTATGGTATTGAATTGGTTGATTTGACATCGAATTAAGGTATTGAGGATGTTGTGGTGGTAAGCTGCCCTATTTCATTTATTTTGATGTTTTTTATACTTCAATTATGTTTTTATTTGTATGGTCCACTTATGGTGGCGGTATTATGTGCTTTACTTGCAATTGACGTGGCCTTGTTGGCGTTACTTCATGCAATATGATGATCATGGCCTTGTCGGCAAACTACTTAAAGTAATGTGGATATTTGTATAGTTTATTATGTGAAGTATGATAATATCTACCTACATGCTAGTAATATAAAGTTTGATGTATATTAGGAGATCATGTTAGACTATGACTATGTGCTTATATGTGTAGTCTTAGAGTTGATGCATGATTGTTCCTACTTGACTATATGATTCTATAATGGTTACATTGATGATGTGTAATAATGTATAGGGTGACATAAAGATTATAAGGGTCATACTAAGTGTTTTAAAGAATAATATGCTATATGTGATAAGGTGAAAAAATGTAGTGTCTTGTTTGGTAGATTTGTGTCCCTTACTTGATATATGTATGAATGTTATGATGTTATGATATGTCTTGACTAGGTAGTCTTAGTGAACCCTTGTCATGTATGAATGAAAGATATGTGATACCTTAGAGGATGTTAAGAAGGTCATGTACGTGGTAAAGGTTATATTATGAATGTTGAAGTTGAGAACCGTAATGGTGTCCTTCATGTAAAGAAATGGTGGACTTAAGGTTAATTGGCTGGAATGGCATCATATTAACCCTTAGGAAAGTCATAATGAGCTATCTTAGCTGCCATTTAAAAGGTATCCCTATTTGGACCTCTTTGGTAGGGTGAATGTTATTGGGTTATGAACTAGATAAGGAACCTCTTCATGTGATCCTTTAGTGTCAATTACACTATGAGAACCAAGGCTTGCACCGAGTGATTATGTTATGGGAAGTAGATCTACTTGAGAATGAGACTAGAGTATGATGTACCTCTACTTGAGAATGAGATTAGAGTGCATAAAAGCCCTTCATATTCATTAACCATGTGCCTACATGGGATGTGTCCTAGTTCTACCCTTGTCAAGTAGAACACCCTCATCGGAGTAGGTTAGAACTCTGGATTCCATATCTAGCTATCATGGTCTATGTTGGTTATTGTCTATTCTCATCATGTGGGATACTTACTAGCATTAGAGAAGTTCTATGAAGTTTACCTGGTGGTATGGGACGCTATCTAGATATTGCACAATAGGCTTTGAAGGTGTTAGTTAGAGTTCCTAGGTCTTGTCCAAGACCATTACTTGAATGTATTTTATGTGTTGAATGTCTCCTAAATGAACTAATGAACTAATGACTTATGTTATGAAGTATTTAAATGGAATAAGTACTCATCTAGTTAAGGGTTGAAGGGTTGTCTAGTTAAGGTGTGAAGGGGTCATAGGAATGGTCACTTAGTATCTTACCTAGATGAGTCTTAAGAGTGACTCTAGTTAGGGAAGATTTTGATTATATGGACATGATCCAAACTTAGGAAGTCTTAAGGACTATTTAGTTAGTCTTGAAGAGGTCAATCAGGAAAGTTATCTTCTTGATCTACTTAAGTAAGTCTTTTGATATCCTTTGATGATGAAATGTCATATTATCTGTATGCTGATACTTTGATGTCTTGTAAGTGTGTATGCGACTTATTATAAGTGTTATTGAGGGTCATTTAGGTATGCTTAAGGAGGTTGTATGTGTGGTCTCTCTTTGTGTTTCTTAACTTGGTCTTAGGATAGCTTTTAGTGAGGAGACTACATGCTAGAAGAAGTTAAAAGTAAAGAGAAAGTACTTTACTGTGATAGTGAAGGACTTCAGTATACAGTGAAATAAAGCTACTGTAAAGTGCTTCCAAAAATATGTTAAATTGGTTAAATGTTATCTTATGTTTTTCTAAGTTGTTAAATGTTGTTCTTATGATTATAATATAATTTTTAAATGAAAAGATGCATATTTCTACTAAATGTCCGTTTCATGATTTTTATGCATCATGCCATGATTAATACATGTGGTTGTACTAATCCATGCTTTTATCTATTTCTATAGTTGTTGGTAGGTGAGGAGCTTTTGGGAAGTGAATACTTGGACCATAGCATTTTTCAAGAGAAGTTGAAGTATGTCCTCATTTGACTCGAGGACATATATGTCTATTATGTTTTCTATTAGAAGTATTGTAATAGACTAAGTATTTCTATATTAGTATTGTGTATGGGTCTTGTCCCAAGTATTCTTGTGTCTTAAGTTTGATGAGATTGAGACTTAGTATTTCCTATGACTTTATATGAAAGAGATTTTTAAAGACTATGATATGTTTTGTGAAAAGTTTTAATTCCGCACTATTTTTTCACTATGTTTATGCGATGAATGATATGTAAGGGCTTGTACGAGACCTCTGAGAGCTCAAGTACGCTGATTGCAATCCGAGATTGCCCCTAACTTGTAGGGTGTGGTTTCAGGATGTGACATTCACATTAATCACATGTAGATAGATATGCTCATACTTTACATAAGTCAAATACAGAAATCATCATAATACTTCAAGTAGTGTCGACAAGGCCATGATCATCATAATATATAAATTAAGCCGACAAGGCTACATCATTCACATAGCACCTCTACCATAAGTGGACCATACCAATCACAATATAATTCAAGAGCTACATTACTTAAAATAACGAGAACTTAGGGCAGCGTACCACCAATCCATTCTCAACACTTCGATCCAAAGCTAAATCATCTAATTCAATACCATAAGACCCTAACCCATGGCCATGAACATCAATTCAATACAAAAACTATAATACTCAATTAATCTAGGTCAATTCAATATAGATTTATCAATCTAAGACAACATATACATCAATTGAATACAATTCTTACATTATTCAATAGCCCATAAATAACTATAATAGAATTCATAAGCATTAAGGCAATATCACTTAACCCAAAAAGTAGTCAAACACTAGGGTTCATCAATTACATGGGTTCATAGGTTAATTGAGTTAAAATTATATAATTAACAACAATTCAATCAATATACAATGATTTAAAACCTTTAATGCAAGAACCCATGAATAGATCATAAAATTGGACAAGTTCATCTTAAGAAACTTTAGAAAACTCTTTGAATGTTGAGCTCCTTGATGAATAGAGTTTCAAGGATAAAAAACCATACCTCAATAATTTTAATCCACCAATTTTATGAAGAATAACCACTCAAATCTCCAATCCATGCCCTTCTTTGAGTTTTGGCTCCAATAGAGCTCTAAAGAATTTCTAAGAGAATTTGGGTTTTTACTTTTGAATAATAAATTCTTCCAAGTGTTTAAGACTTATAAACTCATTTAAAATACCTAAAATACCCCTAAGTAACCACCCTTTCTCTAATTTATACGTGGGGTGAAATTATCATTTCACCCCTTGAATTAACAGTAAGTTGCGCAAGAAAACAACTTCACAAATGGTTGCCAAACAACTGGTCGTTTTCTAACCAACGGATTGTCCTATTGGTCCGTGGTTTGGGACTGAGGCTGGTCCTTGGCTTGGACTTCTCCCACGCCTAATTCCTGACCCACGACACCCATCGACAGGTCCTTGACTGGCCAACGAGTCGTCTACTGCCTCCATCGTTTGGGACTGTTTTGGGTAGTCTTGGCTCTTGAGAAGGTTCCTTCCTCAAGGACCCTTGGTTGGTCCTTGGGGACTTTCATATGAATGTTTCCAACCCAAATATGTTCGTATACGAGTTTAGGACTCACACCAATTTCATCCAAAACGAACACGTAAAACTCGATGAAACATGCCAAAACACACAAGGTCGTTTCAAGGCAAACCTTTCGAACGTCATGGACGTTTGACCTCCAAACTTCATGAAACCTGATACACAACCTATAAACACTATGATAACTCATTTAAGGACCTCATTAACTCATGAAAAACACATATAGACACATAACCACACATGAGGCACATAGGCAATTTAGTCGTCGAACGTCTTAGTCGTCCCTTGACGTTTGACTTCCAATGCACCTTAACTCTTGGAAACTGCCTCAATACCATATTATAGACAAATTTAGGATCTTAGAACCTCATGAAGTCATGTTAGACTCTATCTTCACCAAAGTCATTTTCGAGGGATTACAATTTCCTACAACTTTTCAACCTAAATTTAACATCCAATTCTCAAGGCGTTACAATATCCTCTCAAATCGTGAATCATCTTCCAATTCATCATCACTTGGTTCATGATCTATCATAGGATAAGGTTATGGTACATAGGAAAGAGGAGTTACAATAGATGGATGAGGCATGAGGTTCTTCAAAATGAGTGTTATGGTTGGAAGGATATAAATAAGAAGGAGTTTCTTATTGGGATTACAGGCCTAAGCCTCATTCAAATATTCTTCACCTACCTCAGTGTCCCTTTCATTGGAGACAAACTCCAATTAACGTGTGGCTTGATAAGGTTTTTCACCCCATAAGAAACATGCACCTCAACTTCAACACATTTTTTTATCATGTTGAAAATGTAAAATATAACCTTATCACAATTCATAAGGACCGTAAATCATTCAACTTAGTGGAAAAGTCACATTATAGTGTATATCCTAACTCCTTTATGTAGTCCCTCGATTCAAAGTATGACATTGAATCGACATCTACTTCTAGAAATTATGTCACCTCTCACAATTCATAAGGACCAATAACCAATATTTATTTATGAAAAATTCACATTTTGGTGTATGCCCTAGCTCTTTCATGTAGCCCCTCAACTCAAAGTAAGATATTCTATCAACATCTACTTCTAGGAATTCTGTCACCCCCCCCCCCAATGCATTCAAGTAGGGGACCAAATGCAGTTTGGCCTCATGATACCATCTTAAAGTCATCATAACAAAAAATATAGGAAAATTCTTGAACGAAAAAACATGTAAACAAGAGAAACACAACTCAACCACACATTCACGAACAAACTCTAACAAATTAATATATTCTAATCGAACATAGTCCTAACATATGTATAGTACAAACTAATATTACACTATAAATGTACAAATCCTAAGCCTACAAATGTATAGTAATACTCTACAACAAAATCACTAAGAGTAGTACTAAGTCGATAACACGAAACCTGACAATAACAACTACTCTACAACGCAACAATTAAGTATATAACCATACAAAATCTTAACACAACTAACTATGATAAGTCGATTCTAACACTTTTTACGTAAAATAATCCCTAATTGTGCGTTTCCCAAAACAAATCACAAATACATAAAGAAAATATTTAATATTTTATTGGTTCAAGTAGTCCTCCAATATTTTTGTTTAATGTTTAGCAGATTTAAATTAAAAAGAAGAGAGAATCTGAAAAAATGAAAAAGAAAGAAAACTTCAGTGTTTTTCTTAATATTTGGTCGTATTATCCTCACTTTATTAATATTTAAATTTAATTAAAAATGTGTTGACTTCATTTATGAGAAGAATGTCAAATGATCTATTTACAATGATACTTTTGTGGGGTAGTAAGATGCCCACAAAGTTAAGGCTTCTTTTTGAAAATTTGAAACAACTTCAGTGACGACTTTATGTCTTTTCTCTAACTTTAATCCTATTTGAAAACCAAACATGATATACAATTAATACATGAATAACAAAAGTTACTCAGGGTCGTTCGGTAGCTAGTTAGAGTTATGATGATGTAAATAATATAGATATTAGTAATGAGTAAATCTATGTATTATTTTATGCAGACATTAGTTATTTATGTATTAATTATTCCTCCTTTTGTCTTGCATAAAATCATAAAAGATTCCTTATACATGTATTATTATGTGCGTTTCTAAATTGTCAGTCAAACACCGTATTAATTTTCTACATGAATAACTTGGAACTTATCTAGCTACCAAAGGATATGTTCATATATTAATTTTGGACTTGTCTCATAACCAAACAACACATTATTGATCATTTTCTTATTTATTTATTTGGCTATTTTGGGGTTGTACTCAAAAAGAAACATCATAAAATTAAATGAATACCGCAAAAAATTAGAGAATTTATTTTTATCGAAGGAGGAAAGAAAAGACGGGACATCCCAGAAATCGGGTTTCCTTGCCCAGGGCTGCCTTAAATGCGGTAGTGTTCAATAAGAGGAAGTGGCGTCGTCGCTTTGTTACATCGTTGGTGAGAAGCGAAATCGAACGGTTTTCGGGGGCTTTCAATGTAGAACCCCGATCATCCTTTTTCCCATCTGTTTTTTTGTTCTCAGTTAATAGTGTCCAGTGGAATTTCTTCTTGTATATGATGCTTTGTTCTGCATTTACGACTCACATACAAACGTGGCTACGTGATTATGACAGGATTCAATCCTTCGCAGTTATTCTCATCTATGTTCAGGTATTTTTTGACTTGTTCATTTTGGCTAAATAAATAAATTGGTGTTTAATTCTGTTCTATTTTGATTCCACAAGATCGGCTGTGCACTGATTGGATCTCTTGGGGCATTATACAACGGTGTTTCATTAATGAATTTGGGTATTGGGTTATTCGCATTGGTGGCTATTGAGAGTAGCAGTCAGAGTCTTGGTAGAACATACGCTGTACTTCTCTTCTCTGCAATCTTAGTGGACATTTCTTGGTTCATCCTTTTTGCATCCGAAATTTGGTAAGTTTCATTTCATACTCTTTAGTTTTTCAAAATGGTAATTTACAGATCAATGGGATGATGAATCTTCAACTCTATGGAATTATTATAAACCACTTACGGATATTTCACTTCAATTTCTTTTTAGGTTAAACATAATTTATATTACCATCTGCTTCTGCTTGTTAAATATAAACATTTTTGAACACCAGAGAAGTGAAACCTTAATGAATGCAAGAAATGTTTTAGGGGTCCATAGTTTCTTGAGATTTTTTTTTATGAAAAGAACAACATCTAATTTGAATTTTGAAAATCCATTCTTAAATAAGTTTTATTTCAATAAATTATGTAGTACCTCCTAGTTGATATATGCATTTCCTATCTCATCAAAATAATGTCATCTATATTAACTTTATTTTGCTTTTCGAATTAAGTATTTTCTGAAGATGCAATTTGTTAGAGTTGACTATTTATGTGGATATTTGGTCGTTGAATAAGATATTGGACAAGAATGTGCATTAGAAATGGAGTGAGTGACTTATGGTTGAGTTCAAATTGATATGTAAATTGTTATCTCTAGCTTTAATCCTTAAAACATAATTTTTTAAGGAATTTATTTGGTGTTGAAACCACCATGTTCGAGTAACAAAAAAGACCGTAATTTTGTAAGTTCTTAGTTATAGTTGTAGATTCACTACAAAGCTTCAATTCATGCATATGCCGACATGAAATTTAAAATTCATGAGGATCTACAATTAAAAAGTATGATGCTAACTAATATGGAGGAAAGCTGAAGTTTTAAATAGTTCCCACGATTAAATGCATTGGTGTTAAGTTGAAGATTGGAGCTATGTAAGAGACAAATAATTGAAACCGAAATTAACAATGGACAGAGATGTAAGGCTCTAAAGAGATGCTCAACCGTTACTTGTTCTTTCATTTCTCACACCAGGGTTAAACTTGTGCTTTGGTACCGAAATTAACGATGGACAGTTTTAATTTGGACTGACCTGAATTTTTTATTCTGAAAAAAAAGAATATGAAACAGAGCTTTGGTTTAGAGACTATTCAATGCAAGCGCCAAAGAATGATTTAACGGACAAGGAACTGATAATGGGTGTCTACTAGTGAAAAGAAATGTAGTGTTATGGAATTCCAAGATTTTTCTAGCTCCCTGAGGATTATACTGAAGGATTATAATTGCCTTATGCCGTTCAAGATGGAGCATTATTTTTGTAAATTTCTCTATCAACCGAAGGAACTGTGCCTATAATGGTTATTTACTATTCAAAAAGGCGATATCTTCTGATCCTAGATGAGAATTTTATAATAAAGAGTGCCTTAGTATTTCTTTTTATGCCAGTAGCTAGAATTTTTATAGATTTGTTAAAAATTAGACACCAGGAAGTTGATTGGAATGTACAAGGTTGGGCTGTCCCCTACGCAAAAGTAACAATGAAGAAGGGGAAACCTCTATACAAAAGATCCTATTCCTGAAGGAATTAATGAAATCTAATCATCATCTGTATTTCGTAAACATCATGGAGTTTACACCAAAAAGCTAGCATTCACAGACATTTATATTTCATTTCATGTGCAGGGTTTGCTTTGCCCTCAAACCACCTAGAATTCTTGTGTCACCAGAATACCCAAAACACACCTGCCGTATAGTTCTCCAGATATATTTTATCTGTTTGTTTCTTCCTTTAATACCAACTGTAGTAAATCATTCATTGAGCTTGGCATGACCCATTTTAAACCAAAGAAATTAAGGAACAGATCCCCAAGCTGTCTGGCAACTCAGTAGTGAAAGAATGAGTGGATTCCATTCTCTTCGTGTTTCTTGCAGAGGTAACATCAGTTAAATAAAGGCAACACCCAAAGAAAAATCCACTAACTTTTGTCTCTTAGGGCCAAATGGTCGATTAACAAAGTGGTCAAACATAATTTTGTGGGGGCACATAATTCTAGAACTTGAGCTATCTAGAACCTTGGTGCTAAATACTACTCCCAAATATATACTATCCATAAGCTTATCACGAGTCTTGCTCAAACTCTCTTCTAAAGCATATTTTGCTTTGAGGCTATGCTCAAATCTTGTTTTCTAAATTCATATACTGAAATCTCTTCTAAAACATATCTTTTCAAATCATGTGCACAACTTAAATCATGAGAAAATTTCAAGAAAAATGCATATCTTGTAATTTCTCAAAATAGCTTTCTTAATAGCATATACTCTAAAATCATGTTATGATATATAAGGTTCACGAATGATAAACAATAACATGCCAAGAACTAAGTGCGTTTGTCAATATTCCACTATCATGAATAGAACGTTCAAGAAATCATGCAATTCAGGTCATGAATGAATTTGAATGTGGATTTGACAAACTATGGAATCTAGTTCATAGAAACTTAATAAATTTGGACATGAGAAAGAATTCCTCATTGAAGGCCTACATGTAAGTCGGGTCATAAATATGAAGAATTTGAATGTGAGTGTGATAACCCTGATTATGGAATCAAGTTCATAAAAACTTAGGAGCTATGGACATGAAGATGGAACGAATTCCTCATTGAAGTCCATATGCCTTAGTGGCGAAGCTTGATGGAGAATCTTGGAAGATGGACCCTAGCCTTGGTGTTTCTTGAAGTTGTTGAGAGTAGAGATTTAGGAGAGAATTAGAGGGTTAAATTTAGTGTTATAGAGGTGCGCTTTAAGCGCACTTAAGCCCTGAAGCGAGAGTCAAAGCATGTTGTGCGCTTCGACTCGCTTTATGTGCTCTTCAATGTTGTCATCAAGGTTCTAAGACAAATATTTCCTTGCCAATAAGTCTCTCTGGAAGAAGTAACACTAAATAATTGATATTTCACTTTATCATGATTTTTTTCAATTTCTTTGGTCATATATTTGATATTCATATTTATAATTATTAGTCTTGGACTAAATATATATTTTTATATTCTTTTTTCCCTTTGCGGCTTTTTCATTAAAGCCCACGCTTTATTTGCTCTTTGTGCTTAAAGCCTCCACAGACCTTAGAGCTTTTTTTGTGCTTTTCGCCTTTGATAACACTGGTTGAATTATGAAAACAAACTGACATTCTACATGTTTAGGGCTATTTAGATAATTCCCCAAAGGTTTTAAGATGAAAACATTCTAACAAAGAAAAACAAAAATAGACGAATTTTGGCCCAACTCTGAGTTGGCTCTGTGTCATGGAGCTGGAAGGCAAAATTTTATTGAAGTGGATGGTGAGGTCCGCTTCCTCTCCATGACACGGACTTGGTCGCGGAGTTGGGCTCGATCTATTAGGCAGGTTGGGGCATCTCTCCTAAATCATCCATAATCGATTGATGAATGGTGGGCGGCATTGGAAAGAAGACTCACAATCCTCTAATTTGATTGATCAAAGGTCACCTAACTTTTCATAATCTTAGAGATATGGTTGTTTGAAGTTGACCCTTATCTGAATTCAGGTTGTAATTAAGCCGATATAAATGTTTTGAACTGGCTTGGTGTTTGAGATACCCTACAACCTTGAACCACATCTGATACACTAACTACACTTAGTAAAGGACCTTAACATATATGTACAACTTAGAAATCATTGGGATCTATACACATATGGGGGATGGATCGAATCTTTGCTTAGAAGTTGCGGGCATTACACACGCTTTTTTTAAAAAAAAATAAATCTAGATGGTCTTCTATACTTTGTAAAGGAGGTTTTTGGTGAGGCCTCCTCTTTTATGTTTTAAGGACCAATGTGATCTCAAAAGTCATCTCATTCTTATTTATTATATAACACTCCATCAAATGCTATTGAAGTAGTATGAGCTCTTGTTTCCTCACATTATTACTTTTTCTACAAGAATTGCCTTTTCTCAATCTTAAAAATTTGGTTTAGCTCAACTTATTTGTTTACTGTAAGCTGTTCTATTGGTCACTTCATGGATATTTTTAGTTTGACTTAATAGCATCACCGGTTGCTGCATTACTGTGTAAGATTGCAGGTAGAGCCAGCCTTCGTTCATGCATTGTGTTCTCAAACATCCTTGTACAGTAAATTTACCACAGCTCTTGAAATGTTAAGAAAAAGTAAAATCTTTCTTCCTGAACTTCATTTATTCATGCAGGAATATTTCTTCTGGGATTTATGGAACCCTTGTTATCTTCTCGGTGAAACTCACTCTCTCCATGCAAATTATTGGATTTTGTGTGAGATTATCATCTTCACTATTGTGGATTCAAATGTATAAGCTCGGTGTTTCTTATATGGACTGTTCAGTTCCCCGAGAGGCAGATAGTGATATGAGAAACAGTTTTCTCAATCCTGCAACTCCTCTAACTAGACAGCCATCCAATTCTGATGATGCTCTAGGTGGTTCTGTATACGATCCTGCATATTATTCCTCCTTGTTCGAAGATGGTAAAGACGAAACATATTTTTGCAGGGTACGCAGCTCCACTTTAGCACTTCCCTTCCTCTTTTTCTGTTATCCTTTTATATATAATTGAATTTGTCATGTTTTAGTTGCTTTGGATTATTTGAGTAAGTGATGTGGACATTGAATATAATTTGTTTTAGATGTCTTTGAACACTCCGTTGCATTTCCTTCAACTCATTTGCCAAATTGTTTTTGATAAAGTGTATTGAACATAATGGATGTGGAATCTTATTAAAAGCATGGTATAATTGGGATGCTGACATTGTGACTTGACGGGAGGAATCATTGACCTAGTTATGCTTGACTAGAGGAAAATAAAGATGAAGTGAAGAAGAAAAATACTTGCTCATATGCATAATGAGTTCATAGCTAAAGATATATGCTTTGATTTTTATCCTCTTACTTTTTTTATCAAAAAAATATATGGTTTTGTTTTGAGGCTATTTAATAATGCGTATACTAATAATAATATTCCTTTCCTGAATCGTCATTGCATATTTTAGTTTGATTTGACATAATTAGCTTGGACGATAATTACATGTATGGCTTTTATATAGAAGGAGGAAGAGGTCAAACTTACAACTTTACTTTTTGTTTTTCTTGAAATATTTTAGTTTGATTTGACATAATTAGCTCGATGAGGATAATTACATGTATGGCTTTTATATAGAATGGAGGAAGAGGTCAAACTTATAACTTTTTACTTTTTGTTTTTCTTGAAATATTACTATAACATACTGCGCAGATATTTGGAATTGAATGTTGCTCAATGATTGATAATTGTTGTTATCAATCTTATAAAGGTTATTCGGAAATAAGTTAAATGTGTTTGATGAGCAAAACTTTTCAACCTTAGAAAATGGGTATAATTTTGGGGCATTATACAAAAATAGCAACATTTATTGAAGGAAATCATTCTAAATGTTTGCAAGAGGAGGTTATGAATTGCTGAACTGGGATATACTGATTGTCAAACATTTTAGGTGGCAAGATAGGGAGCTTCCCACCACCTATCTTGACATGCCTTTGGGAGCTAAGAGTAAACCCTTGAGCATTTGGAACTTTGTGGTGGAAAAAAGTTAAAATAAGTTAGTATTGGAGAAGTGAATACTTATCCTTAGGTTGCAGAGTCATATTGATCAATAGTGTTCTTGAGGCCAGGCCAACCTATATGATGTCCCCTCTTTTCTATGCCTAGGAAAATCATTAGAAAGCTAGATCCTACGAGAAGAAATTTTCTATGGCAAGGTAATGGAGAAGGGGAAAAGAAATTTCATTTGGTTAAGTGGGGTGCTATTATAACCAAACAAAAACAAGGATGTTTGACACTTAAGAATTTGAAAGCCCATAAGAAGAGCCTTCTATTAAAGTGGGCTTTGGAGACTAGCAACAAATGATGAGGAAGGATATCAAGTGCTTGATCACAATATCTATGCCAATATAATTCATGACACCAATCTTAATTCGAATTCTTCAAATTTTAGAGATATCTGGATATTGAAATTTAGTTCTCCATTTCTTTTCATAAATAGAGCTTCATCTGTTCAATTGTTTGAGAAGAGTTTCATGTGTTGCTTTTATTCCCAAGAAAACAGGGCCTTTGAACTTTAGAGATTTCAGATCTATAAAATTATTGCTAAGCTTCTAAAAGAGAGGTTGAAGAGGGAGGTGAGCAAGTTGCTAAACAAGCATCTATTATTTTTCATTAAAGGGAGACAATTCATGGATATTGCACTTAAAAGCTAATGAAATTTCGGAGTCTAGGCTTAAAGGTGAAGATCTCGGTACTAGGCATTAAGTAGATGTTGAGAAGGCTTATGACCACTTCAACTAGGAGTTCCTTTTCAATATTCTTAAACAAATGGGTTTTTATAGAAACGGGTTGAAGTAGATTGTATTTTGCATCAAGACTGTTAGGTTCTCGAGCCATGAGAATGGAGAATCCTTAGTAAAGAACGATATCCCCAAAATAGCCCTTACGTGACACAAATCCGTTTTAATAGTGTCAAGAAGGTAATAGCCACCAACAACCTTACTCCAGTAAACATACCATTGGATAATGATTCCTCTCCTTCCAATGGAACCACAAACAAAAAAGCACTCTCACCTAGTGTTATCAAAGGCGAAAAGCGCAAAAAAGCTCTAAGGTCCTTGGGGGCTTTAAGCACAAAGCACAAATTAAGCGCGGGCTTTAATGAAAAAGGCACAAAGGGAGAAAAAAATACAAATATATATGTTTAGTCCAAGACTAATAATTATAAATATGAATAACAAATATATAACCAAAGAAATTGAAAATAATCATGATAAAGTGAAATATCAATTATTTAGTGTTATTTCACCTAAGAGGCTTATTGGCAAGGAAATATTTGTCTTAGAACCTTGATGACAACATTGAATCGCACATTAAGCGAGTCGAAGCGCAGAACACATTTTGAGCCTCGCTTAGCGCGCCTTTGATAACAGTGGTCTCACCAGCTCGACTAAGAGTTCTGAATCAAAAAAGTAAAATGAACCTTACTTATAATGAAGGGAGCAAGTTGTTAAACAAGCATCTATTATCCTTCATTCAAGGGAGACAAATCACATATACTGCACTAATAGCCAACAAAATTTTGGACTCTAGGCTCAAAGGTGAAGATCGAGGTACTAGGCATAAAGTAGATGTTGAGAAGGCTTATGACCATGTCAACTAGGAGTTCCTTTTCAATATTCTTAATTAAATGGGTTTGGTGAGAGGTGGTTAAAGAAGATTGTATTTTGCTTCAAGATTGTTAGGTTCTTGAGACATGAGAATGGTGAATCCTTGGTAAAGAGACCTTTCCCCAAATGGCCCCTATGTGCCACGAATTCATTTTAATAGTCTCGAGAAGGTATTTGCCCCTGTGACCATACTTTTGTAAAGTACCATTGGGTGGTAGCTCCTCTCTTTCCTATGGAACCTGAAACAAAAATATTCAATCTCTCCAGCTTGACTAAGAGTTCTGTATCGAAAAAATAAATAAAATGCACTTAAGACGAAGGGAGCAAGTGTCGAACCCTTCACTGCACCTACTTTCTTAAGGGTTCAAAGTACTAGTCATTAAGACTACTATGAGTGGAAAGTAAGGAAGCCTTTTCTTGACTTAGCAAGGCTCATACAGGGTGATCCTCTTTCACCGTTCCTCTCCATGCTAATTGCTAACCATGGAGGGTTTCAACAGTATGATGAAGGTGGCTAGTGTCTGAAAGGGTTCAAGTTAGGCAACAATTGAGGACAGGGGATGCATATATGCCATCTGCTTTATTCAGATTGTACTGTTAATTCAGTGTTATTAAAGGCGAAAAGCGCAAAAAAGCTCTAAGGTCCGTGGGGGCTTTAAGCACAAACCGCAAATAAAGCGTGGGCTTTAATGAAAAAGGCGCACAGGGAGAAAAGAGTACAAATATATGACCAAAGAAATTGAAAAAAATCAGGATAAAGTGAAATATCAGTTATTTAGTGTTACTTCTTCCTAAGAGGCTTATTGGCAAGGAAATATTTGTCTTAGAACCTTGATGACAACATTGAAGCGCATATAAAGCGAGTCGAAGCGCAGAACACGTTTTGAGCCTCACTTTAGGGTAAGCGCGCCTTTGATAACACTGGCTGTTATTTCTATGAAGCTAAGGCAGAACAACTTAGCTTTATGAGAATGAAAACTAAGGAAGTCCTCTTCTTGACATAGTAAGGTCTCATACAGGGAATTCCTCTTTCACCTTTCCTCTCCATGCTAACTATAGAGGGTTTCAACAATATGATGAGGGTGGCTAGTGGCTAAAGGGTTCAAGTTAGGCAACAATTGAGGACAGGAGATGCATATATTCCATCTGCTTTATGCAGATGATACACTGTTATTTTCTATGAAGTTAATGCCGAGCAAATTAGCTTTATGAGAATGATTTTGGTGATCTTTGAGGCTACTTCTTCTCTGTGTGTAAATTGGAGGAAGAACAGTATATTTCCTTTCAAAGCAGTATCACATATGTAGAGTCTGGCTATCATATTGGGATGTAGAATTGATCAATCCCCAATAGTGTATCTAGGCATGCGTTGCCCAAAGAGTTGAAATTTGTGATTGAATAGTAGAGAAAACGACAAAGAAGGTAACAAAGTGGAAAACTCAATACCTTTCTCTAGGAGGAAGAATTACTTTGATAAATTCAGTGTTGGATCTACTACCAATTTATGTAATGTCATTATTCCCCATTCCCTCCAAGGTGCAGAAGAGGTTGGATAAGTTGAGGAGAATTTTTTTTTTTGGATGGGAAATAAAGAGTGAAGAGGAATACATTTACCTTTCTCTAGGAGGAAGAATTACTTTGATAAATTCAGTGTTGGATCTACTACCAATTTATGTAATGTCATTATTCCCCATTCCCTCCAAGGTGCAGAAGAGGTTGGATAAGTTGAGGAGAATTTTTTTTTTTTGGATGGGAAATAAAGAGGGAAGAGGAATACATTTGGCTAACTGGCAGACTACTTAGTTGAGTTGGCATTTTGGTGGTCTTGGTATCAGGAATTTGAAGGTGCAAAACGATTGCTTGCTGATGAAGTGTCTCTGCAGATTTTCCAGGGAGGATCATGCATTGTGGAAGGAGGTAATTTATAGCAAATATGGGCAGAATTACCAATAGTGTACTAACACAATATCTAGCATTTATGGTGTTGCAGTGTTGAGAATAGTTGAGAATATTTGGTCCAACCTCGCTAGGAGCTTACATTATAAAGTGGGGAATGACACCAAGATCCTTATGTGGAAAGAGAATTGGATTGGACATGAGGCCTTAATGAACTCATATCCTGATCTAATCTCCTTTTAAAACAATCCAGATGCAACAATAGTTGACATATGATCTCCTCAAGGATGGAAAATCTCCTTCAGAAGCAGATGAATGATTGGGAAGTGGAGAGAGTGGTTGAGATGCTGCAATAATTGAGTAGATTTAATGGTATCACTTCAGAGCCTGATACAATAAGGTGGAAGCATGACAATGAAGACAGTGTTTCAGTGAATAGCTGTACAGGAAGAAAGGGATAAAGCAATCAAGTTGTAAGACAAGCCCATGGAAAGTGGAAGCAGGTATATAAAAACATGGCTTTAACCAAGGGTGAAGTGATTTACTTGGTCGGTAGTTAGAAAAGCATATCTTACCCAGGAAAGATTACAAAGGAGAGATTTCCACATAGCATCTAGGTGCATCCTGTGCATGTGGCTGAGGAAACTAACAACCATTTGTTCCTACATTGCAAAGTTACTTCACAGATTAAGGCATTATTTATTAGCCTCACAGAAACTAAGTGGATACTTCTAGAACATACAACAAACAGATCGTAGCTGCTGGATCAGGAGAGTAGGAAGCAAACGTCAAAAGAAGTGGTGGATAATAATTCTACCTAGTATATGGTGGACCAAATGGAGAAAGAAAAAATATATGTTTTGAAGATAGTTTCAGTTCCATTCAAAAGATTAAATGGAACTGTATCATAACCTTTCATTTTTGGTGTAACGACATTTAAATGTCTTTCTTAAAAGTCGTTCAGAAACCTAAAAAGACAATATTAAATTAGTAGTTCAAAAGTTAATTTAATGTGGAATCACCTTGACTTAAACTTGAATTATTAAATGGTAGATAAATTATAGGACATCCTAAAACAGAAAGCATGTTACCTAAGTTTGGAGAAAGGAGTATTTCTGAAGCATGTAAAAGCAGAATAATACATCTTTGTAAATGTTGCAGGCGTTTGTTAAAAGATGCATGCCTCCTTTGGTATTTACTCTTGAGATTGAGTGCATATTTTCCTGTATTTTGAGATTTAGCTGAGTCATGATTAACTATATGATACTTTTTATGTTATATTTGATGGTCATTATGTCCTTTTCCTGTTGTTTTTAGGGTAGTCAAAATAATGGCTTTGTGATTGGATCACCTTCTATGGCGAAAACAATTTAATTTAAGCCATCAATGAGCAGATCTATCCGCATCACCGACGTGAGTTGTCCTTAATATGTTTGACATTCTCATGTTGGCTCCTCAGAATGCTTAGTTTTAGACTTTATATGCTCTAAATGTTGTTAAAGATTGCAATTCCCTCCTCTGTATTAGTTGCTACAGTTAACAATTGCTCAACGATACTTTTGAATCATGAAAAGCAGTTTGAGTCTCTGGGACCTTACAGTGATGGTAAAGTTTAGGCCCATATATAGATGTCTCCCCTTGAACATTTTTATCATTGGAATCTCATTATTGTATCTTGGAAGTTTTTCCTGGATCTCATAATCAGACTAATTTTTGTATTGCCAATTGTGAACAACTTTTAAGTGTTCAGTACTAAGCAAGAGACAGTCCTTTTGTGATTCAGTCCTGTATCTGTAATAAATGAACAAGGTCTGAATAATCAAGACTCTTATCTTCTTTTTGACCATAAAATCCAAACTACATAGTTTCTGTCTCACCCGATCATTGGTTACGGAGCGGTTAGAAGTACATCTTCGCTTGCGAGAATGAGAATGCACATTCATTTGATCTTGATTTTTGTGGAATGATTGCAGACCAACTTTATCCACTATTATTTAGAGTGTCAAATGACAATGAAGATTGGAATACTTATTCCAAAGACCTTCTTGGTCAAGATTTTACAAGTCAGCCAACTTTCTACTATTGTAATATCTCCAATTTTACAGCTGAAAAGGCTTTGGACTTATTTCCGTTTATGCCTCTTAGACCATGTAGTCTCTATTGTCATTAGTCTTAAGCAAATCTGCAAAACATTAGCCTCTAAGAGAAGTGCAAACCTTTTCTGTTGCATTTGAACTGCTTTAAGCTTTCAATAGGAAGAAAACTATGTCTATTTGTAGAAGTATTCATATTGCGGTTTTTTTTAGTGCAAGTACTTACATTTATCTAGGGAACATGGCTAAAATGAAATTTTGTAGCATCATCTTAGTTGCTAGCTAGTTTCTCACCTTTTATCTTAGTTTCATCAGATAACATCTTGCGACACCTAAGCTGGGAAAGAGCCTATGTTCACTATTGATGCCCCATCTTGTTATTTCCCAAAAGGAAAATTAAACATGATGTAGACGTGTTGGAACATTGGAGGTCCTATAAAACCCCATCAATTGTCATCAAGCTGTTTGTTGAACTTTTGGAGATGAAACTGTGTGTTATTTCAGTTTGACTTTGCCAACCATCACTCTCTTTTGGTCTCGAAATCATTGTGATATCTATCTAAACCGCATCTAAACCAAAATACGACATTGTTTGTTTGTTTGTAATTTTCGTTTTTTCACAAGTAAAATGAAATAAGTAAAATGAAATAAAACTCTAAATATCGAGATTAAGTCTAAAAGAAATATTTAATGCTAAAATAGTATAAAACAAAGAGAGGGTCTAAAATCACATGCCTACATCTGCCTTTAGCTGATGGAAACAGGAAGAGTTCAGTCAAAGTAGAGAACAAGACAAGTTTCGACCTTGACTAACTTCCATTCTCTTGTTTTTTAATTTTATTTGAATTGATAGGAGACGTAGAGTTTCAAGGGTGTATTGATGCTTGCTTCTCTGATATTTCTCTTTCCTTTTTCTGCCTTTTTTATTTTTACATCTAACCTCATTAATCATTTTTATCTACCAGTTAAAATTAACCACCCAATCCCAGCAGTTTTCACCTTTGGTTCTGTCCCCCATGCCAACCACATTCCAGCCTCTCTCCTTTCCGATTTTATTTCAAGTACAACATGGAACACCTACAATTGTATTGCGGTCCATGATTCTCCATCTAAATCTCTCAGTCAAACATTATAAAATTAGTTTCTTTAGTACTGAAATCGCAAAAAAATCTTCTACAATATTTAAAGAACTTCTAGTAAATATTGGACCTACTATGGATACATGGGTAGATCCACAATGTGGTATGAGGAACCCAATAGCATTTATCTAGACCTTGTATATGTGTTAGGCATTCTACTACATATTTGTAAAAAGTTTTTGGCCAAAATCTTTCTTTAAGTATACTTTAAATTTAGACAATATCCTTAAAATATCATTTTTAGCAGAAAACATCCTTCTTTTTTTTTGATGAAGCAAGTGAGATTTCATCAAGGCCTCCAGTAGATGCAAACATACAAAAGGGGGATCTGTCAGCTCAGCAAGAACAGAAAAAACTTATAGAGCTAAGGAGCTGACAAAATCCAGGTAGTGATCTAAGTTATTTACAGGGAAAAGTTGGCCCAACTAAAAAGGTTGACCAAACAACTAGCCTTAAGCTTACAAATTGGAGTTGAAACTCCATCAAAATATCTCATGTTTCTTTCATTCCAAATAACCCAAAAAAACCAAGCTGGGATCATGATCCAGATTTTCCTGATGGATTTTCTAACTTCCATAGAGCTCCAACTAGTGTAGGCATCTCTGATATTGAAGGCCATGGACCAACTTATACCAAAATGCGCTAGGAACATGTTCCAAAAGTGTGTTGCAATAGGGTAGTGAAGCATAAGGCGGTTGATGTTTTCTGAAGTCGACTGATGCATGTAACACCTATTGAGCAGTTGAAATTTTCTTCTCATAAGATTGTCTTGAGTGAGGCATGCTTCTTCTTAGGCTGTCCAAGTAAAACACAAGACTTTAGGGGGGTTGTTTAGTCTTCCAGACTAACTTCCAGGGCCATAGATCAATCATCATCTTATTGGAGCTCAAGTGTTCATATCCTGCCTTGACTTTGTATAAACCTTTGTTGTTGGAGTTCCATTTTAACTTATCATTGCCCTGAATGTTAATGTTGTTGTTTTCTAAGATTTTGAGCAGATCCAATAACTCTTCAAATCCCCATTCTTGCAAATTTCTTTTAGGTTCAGGTTCCAAGAGTTGCCATCCCTATACTGAGCAATACAATAATTAGGATGTCTGGCATGTTTAATATATTTGGGAAGGTTTCTTTCAAAGTATAGGCTCCTGTCCATTTGTCTAGCCAGAATCTGATATGGTTCCCATTCCCTGCCTCAAATTGAGTTTGTTTGAGAAAAGGCATCCTACAAGGTATTAATGACCTTCCATAATCCAGTTCTGTAGGGAAGTGTGGATTGTTTTGTACACCATTGGGTGTTGCTGCATGCTTAGCCACAATCACCTTTGTAAGTCTTTCAGCCAGGTGTCAGCACCGTAGCTACGAGTTTATAGAAGCTACCTATTAGACTAATGGGTCTGTAGTTGGTTAGCGCGATAACTCCTTTTCTTTTTAGTATAAGGGCAATGAAAATGCACTAAAAAACTTCACCATATGAAAATTGTGATGGAAGTGATTGAGAGCTCCAAGTACGTTATTCTTAATTGTATCCCAATTCTAATGATAAAAGGCCATGGTAAAGCCATCCAGTTCAGGGGCTTTATAGGGAGCACAAGATGTGACTGCACCTAGCACTCCTTCCTCACCAAACGTTGCTTTCAAACCATCTTTTTCTTCGGTTGTTAGTAGGGGTGTCAAATGGCCGGATTGGGTTGAAATTGGAAATATTACAATGGGTTGAATAGAAATCGGGTTGGGTCTTGACCCGCCCAAGTTTACTTTGGGCTCAAATGGGCTAACAAACGGGTTGGGTCTTGACTCGCCCAATTTGACCCGATTAATTTCAATAATTTAACATATTGATATTTAACTTTTATAATCACAATTTGAATTTTTCTCTCAAGAATGTTTTGTTTTAAAAGTAAGAAAATGGATAGATAAATCCTTAAAGATTCAATTGGGCTCAATTGAGAATTCTCTTCAAATGGGTTAAAGCTTGAATATGTTGAGATTGAGCCCAATTCAAATTATCTTGAGTCCAACCCTTCAAATTCTGGGGGGGTTGGGTGGGTTACCTATGTTTGGGTTCATTTTTGACACCCCTAGTTGTTAGGCATCCCAGCCCTTCAAAGGAGGCTGTAGGTCTCTAGTTTTCTTCCTCTGTAAAGAGACTGAGAGAAGCTGAGTATTTCCTTCTTTATAAGCTCTTTATCTTTTGTTATCTCTTCCTCCACTAGTAATTTGTCTATTCTATTGCATCTTCTGTTGTCACTTGCAACCCTTTGGAGGAATTTAGTATTCCTATCACCCTCTTTAAACCAGAAACGTCTGGACTTTTGTCTCCACGAGGCCTCCTCTGCTCTGGCGGATCTCTGAATTTCCAGTTTGAGATTCAAAATCTGATATTTTACCTCTAGAGTCTTCATTCTGCCTTCAGTTGCCTGCTCAAGTATTACAAGTTCATCCAACGCTTTGCTTGCCCTGACTTCCACTTTGCCATATTCCTCTTTATTCCATTTGCTGATATCCCTTTTCAAGTGTTTCAGTTTTTGAGCTAGTATGTAATCTGGGGAACCATTAACATTATAGCTCTGCCACCATTCTTTGACTTTGTCAATGAAACCATCATGTTGTAGCCACATATTCTCAAATTTAAAGTATGACGGGTTAACATACCAGTCAGCACTCTCCAAGACATTGAGTCTATGATCAGAAGTTACTTTTGGGAAGCGCAAGTTCATTAACCGAAGTTGTCACTTCATTTGGTAGAAATCAGGAATCTATCTATTCTGGAGGCTTGAGTGGAATCCTCCTCACCCCTGTACCAAGTGTAATCAGCACCCTGAAGATGTAAATCAATCAACTCCAAGATCTGAAAAGTTCCTCATTGCTCTTGATCATCTAATGCAATTAAACCTTTCACGTTCGAATCTACAGACATTAAAGTCTCCTCCACTACCCAGTAATCAGTCCATTACATCCTAATATCAGCTAATTAATCCCAAAAATATGTTCTTTCCCAATTTGAATGTGGCCCATATACACCAGTAAAGCACCATCTGAAATCTCCCTGTAACCCTTCAAACATTGCAGTGATGAACCATGTGCCTCTCAAAAAATCTATGCAATTCCATTGCCTCTTTTCCCAGAATATTATTGATACCCCCTCTCTTTCCATATGATTTTTAACTACATCCAGTCGACCTATCTAGATCCCCAAATCTGTGTTGCTATAACCGTAGGGCATCCTTCAATTTTTGTTTCTTGTAGACATAAAACATCTGGCTTCCACTTCTTGACCAATGATATAATGATCTTTTTTTTTAATTGTCATTAAGCCCCCGCACATTCCAACTTATGATTTCACTTTCATTCGGACAGTGCTTTGAGTTTCCTACTCTTCATGATTTTTTCTCCCTCATTATGGACCCCTTTGTCATAGTTACCCGAGGAAATCAAAATTTTCACCTCGCCATCCCCTTTTTTCTTGGATTTTTTTGCATATTTCTTTTTCTCCCTATGTTGCTGAAGTTGTAATTCTTCTGCTGCATACGTAAGATCATCTCCAGGATCTCGTGCTCAAACCCATTTGCATTCATCCCAAAGGCCTTCCATGCTTCAGCCATAACAATCTTTGTGCCCTGTGTCATCTTGTTTTCAACAGGGTTTTCCAGCAACTGCTGATTTTGAGAGATTTCTTCATGTCAGAGGAGAGAGAAAATCCCTATTCGAGGAAATGGAGTAATCAGAATCTGAGGCAGTTACTTTGTTTGATTCTGGTAATAAAGAGTGATTTATGGGCGTGATATGTTCTTAAAGTTCTCTGCTTTATCACCAGCTTCTCTGTCTGTTTCCCTGCTACTCTATTCTCTGCTTTTGATTCAGAATTCAATCTGAGAACTGGTTAGGCTTCAGAGTGTCTTTAATTTGAGGCGTTCTAGCATTATTGACTGGCCCAATGGCTCTCCAAATCTTGTGTTGTTTGGCTGACCCTGTGCTCCCCTCTTCTTTAGGTCCGATCTGCATATATTAAAGGTCCCTTCTCCTTATTTTTGTCCTGACCCACCGTTTTTAAAAAGTTCGGTTTCTGTTGACCACGTTGTTGTTCACGTGTTGCTTTCTAGGGTTGGGGAAAACAGGTGCAGCTATAGGTATAGCTGCAGGAGTCCTAGAGGTAAAGACATCATGCTTGACTTTTCCCGCGACGAGGTATAGCTGCATATCTTTCTTTCTAAAAATGTCCTTTCAACTTTGTCCTAACTAATTGATATCACCTAAAATAATCTTTAGGTGATATTAATTAATTGGAATTATATAACACGGTCCTTGAGATTTATGTAACCTATCCCAAGTTCCCAACTTGCTTTGGATTGAAAGTAGTTGAGATTGAGTGGTTAATTTTAGGTAGTGGATAAAAATGATTAATGTTCTCATATAATTATTATTATATTATATAGACATTTTCCTCTTTTGTCTGTACTAGTCATTTAACGCATGCGTTGCATGTGTATCTCATGCTAAATAGTATAACTACTTGAAAGTTCAAGAATTTGAACTAAATCTTTTTGTATGTTATTTGAACATGTGTAGAAAACAATTATGTTTCATTTTTAGAACTATTTGTATGTACATTTTTTTTATTTTTTAAGGAACAAACCTGTTTTATATATATATGGAAAACGTGTTGGTATGTTCTTGTTTTAGGTTCTCATTTTGACTTCTCGATTAGTTGCGCACGTAGAGCAAATATATTTATATGTTTTTTTCATAGTTAATTGAAAAAAGTATAGAGCGAAGATAGTTTTTTGTTTTTTCATACTTAATTGAAAAAAGTTTTATTTTTTTCCACAGGAAAACTAAAACTAAAACATAAAAAATATATTTCGAATTTGCGGAATCTATATAATCGCATGTTATTTTTCTCTCTCGTAAATGAAAAAAGCAGTGAAAGAAAGTACCTACCTGATTTGACTTGTTATAGATGCATATATCTAATATAAAAAAGTGAGCATGTTATTTTGAAGCAGCCAAGAGTATGTTCACATGACACTAACGTTTTAAAGAAGAAAATGTTGGAAAGTGTCAAGATTTTAAACCAATTCATGATCTATGGTAAATGCTTTCAAATTCATGACAAAAAAATTAATTGGTTGAATGAAAACAGAAATAAGAAATAGATGTAATGATATCTTTGCAATAATTAATGAATCATAATCGTAATGTTAAGAAAGTCGTCTAGATTTTCTATATTTGATTAAAAGTTTGAACTCAAAAGTGGAAAGTTAAATTACTTAAATGCCCTTCCAAATAAATAAATACCCTATTTATTGAAAATATGTATGGAAAAAAATGATTTGTTGTGTTCTTTATGTGAAAGTGTTTTTTCAATCGTTTAATTTGTCTTTCAAATTCATAACGTTGACAACTTTAAGTATCCTTTAACTAAATCCTACTTTTAAAGAAAAAACCATGTCGCTTCATATAGCTTCACTAACCAGACCAAGAAGAGAAAGAAGAAGATAGAATAGAATATCTCAGAAGTAAATTCATGTTATTGTTGATGAAGCTGAATAGATCTACTTTTTAAGGAGAAATGGGATTCGTGAACCTTATCAAGGTGTCTTAACAATTAGTTTCATTTGTTCATGGCTCAGCCAAATCCTAAGTTAGACCTGAATATAGTCAAAGTGGAGGCATGTACCTTTTTTCTATAAGTGTCAAATGAGTGGGTTGGACTGAGTTTAGGTGGGTTAAAATAAGTTGACTTACTAAATGAGTGGGTTATTGACCCGCCTAAAATCTCTTGGGCCGAAATGGATTAGGCTAAAATGCAGGTCAGAACCCAACCCGCCAATTCTTTCTAAAGTTTTAATTGTGTTAATTGTTCTTTGATAATTTTTTTCTATCAAATAAAATTATTATGTTTTTATCATGGCTATATATAACAAATCAAATAAAAGCAATATCTTTATACAAATATTTTGATAAGATTTCTCAGTAGCCGATTTGGCTAACATATCAACCTAATTTTGAGTGGGTTGAGCTAATAAATGGGTGGTTCAACAGCCCATCCAACCTTGAATAGGTTTTGGTGGGAGGGGGCGGGGGGGATGGGCAGGTTGACTTTGATTTTGTCCCCCGTACTTGTTCCATGCATATACTACTAAGCCTGATTTCTTGTGAGGAATAACAAGCCTTTACCTTTTGGGTTACTCGAGATGAGAGAAAGGCAGTGTTGATCCCCTTGAGTATGTTAATATTCTTATGCTTGCATATTCTGAGCATCAAAATAGTGAGAAATTTCAATTCTTAGCAAGTTCAAAATTCCATGAAAAACCAAAATAGCTGAAGGAAAGCAGTTGCTGATGATGAACTTAAATTTTGTGCATGAAGAGATACATGGCGAGGATAGAGGACTAATATATAATTTAACCACTCATAAAATTTGGGAGAACAGTGTGAAGGATGACTTCATCATCCTCCTTTTCCAATAGGGGTTTTTATAACTTTTTCATTGAGTTTATATTTAGAACTACATTCTTTTTCCTCAACAAGTACATAATGTAGTTATTTATAGTTTTCTTAGAATTGAGAGGGAGATTATAAAACCTTGGAGCTTGAAGTATAATACTCCTTCCGTCCCATTTTATATGAGTTAGTTTGTCTTGACACAGAGTTAAGAAAGAAAGAATGACTTTTGAAACTTGTGGTCTAAAATAAATCATAGATGGTTGTGTAGCTATAGATCATTTCAATAAGGGTCAAATAGGTATTTTAAATTTAACTTGTTACTTAATATAGAACTATGCCATTCTTTTTGAGAATGACTAAAAAGGAAAGTAGTCTTATAAATTGGGGCAGAGATAGTACTCAAATTTCTTCCCATTATAGGTGAGTATGAGAACAATTAAAGCACACATGAAGTTCGAAGGGGGGGGGGGGGGGGATTGTGGGATGGCACAAGAATTGATTCATCCTCCTTTCTCTAGTGGGTATCTATGTTCTTACTGAGTTTATATTTAGAATACTATACAATCTTTTGCCTCAACAAGTTGTAGGCAATGGAGTTCTTGTCTATTTAGAGAAAGTGGGATTACAAAGAGATTATAAAACCTTGATTAATCTTGAAGTACTACTAAAGTATACTACTCAATTTCCTTCTCATTATAGGTGATCACTTACATATAGCTGGAAGATGAGCACAAAGAAAGGATAGAAGTTGGGAAAAAAAAAACTGAAATGTCATATAACATGAAAGGTTTGAGTGCAGAATTAACAACAGATTGGCCTATCAGTGAAGTTACCACAAAATCACAATTACTTCTCTTGTTGACAACAGAGATAGAAATCTGAAGGTTAAAATCAAATGTGAATTTCAGATTAGCATAAATATTCAAATCAACTGCTTATTTGTCAATTGAGTGTTACCTTTCCTATTGGATTAACTAGGTTTACAGCTTTCATTATATAAAATGTTTTGATAAATGAATAAGCTTAATGTATAAGTAAAGTGTATTGGTCAAGTGATCATAAATGCTAAACTCTTGGCACCAAATATTGTTTCATGGTAAATGACCAGGTCATCATAAGGTTCAAACAATATGTATATCAACCTCATTCACTGTCAGGGAGTAGTGCGACTATCAAAAATGCATAGTAATGATTCAAAAAATGACTTATTCAATTGACAATATTCATGATAGTTGTAAAAACCATAATGCCACTGCAACCATCTTGATTATCACAATGCAGTTAGGATAAGATAATTCATAATTTCGAATGATATCTAATCATTTTGACCTCGACAACAAATTACCATATGAGGATCCACATTGATCTATCGTAGAAACTTGTAATTCATTCTGTCATATATATTTATTTATTCAAAGCTTTGTTTTTTTTTTATGACAAGGGAAACCCGTAGCCGCTACCCTTTGGTGCGCACATGATAAAACACCTGCTCCTATGCAATAGCTCGTAAACCACGTAGGAGAGGTAACTCGCACTAGGCAAGCCTGGTGCAACGAGCTCGACCCAGAAGGCAAACCTCATGGTTTCGCTGGTAAGGGGCTTCGAACTTGAGACCTCCAACATGGAGGTCCCAAGCTCAAACCACTAAGCCACCCCGAAGAGTATTCAAAGCTTTGTTTTAATTGTATTGATATTATTCTTATATCAAATAGTATATTACATGATTTGACATTCACGTGCAACACACATGTCAAGAAACTAGTATACATTAAATGCATGATTTGACAAATAAATGAACTTTATGCCAATCTTCCCATTTAAAATATAGAGAAACTAAGAACTAACTTACCATCTTCCTCATCATTATCTCGTATGTATTGTCTTTTTATCTATAAAAATTGTGATTACGAAAAACTATAAGAATGAATCAATTAATTAAAATTTCAAAATCAACTTTCCAAAGAAACCAACCTCCTCCTTTTCTTAGCTCATGAATCCTCTGCTAGTGTTACTGATGGAGATAGTAGTCTTCATATATTATCCCGTGAAAGTTGAAGTAAGTTGAATTTGGTGATTATTCAATTCTGACATCTACATAAGACTTCTCCGTCTTCTACTTCCTTTTAGTTCCCACAAAATTTTCTTTAAGGGAAAAGAAAGGAGAGGAATATAGAAAGGAAAATGAAAGGAAAGGCTAGATTTTTTAAGAAAAACAACTTTGAGGGAAATGAAAACCGTTTGTTGCCTTGATATAGTGTCTCTTAATGTTCTTTGGAATACCTTTTAACCTATATTTAATTTTAACAAAGAGGTTACTAATTGAAAAGTCTTAGAATTTGAAAAACCAAGTTAAGAAAATGAAAAGATAAATGATAGGAATTGTGGAAGTTAGTGTTACACATGATGTATTAATATTTAAAGCAATTAATTTTGTGTAATATTTTATGCTCCATATACATTGATATAAGAATGTTAAAATTTAATTGGAAAAAGTTAATATACGGGAAGATGAAAGATAGAAATAATTAATAAATAATTGAAGGTAATTTATAATGATATAACTAAAGAGCATAAGAGAATGTGAATAATGTTTGCAATAATCTGTAGTAAATAAGAGAACTTATAATGCCATGATTAAATAATTAAAGCACAATAGTGGGGTTTCGGATTAATTCATCTTTTGCATAAATAAAATAGGACTTCTAATTAATTCAATAGTTAATTAGAAACAATGTCTCTGCCTTCACGAGGTAGCGTTAAGGTATACATACATTCTACTGGACCTCAGTTATGGGATTTCACTGGCTATGTATTTGTTGTTGTTGTATTTAGATAGTTAATTAGATTTTAATTTAGTGTAGGGGTAAAATGGTAATCCAACGGTGCACTTTGTAATTTTCCACTTTTAATATATATAGTATATATATATGATTGTTGCATTAATTTTAGCTTTCTTGTTTGTAGAAAAAGACGGACTTGGAATTATTTTTCATTTCGAAGGCATAACATGATCTTGTAGAACTTACCAACAAGGTCCTATCAATTACTATTACTCCGAAGAAATTTATCATAGAAACAAACTAATAGAATTCTCAGATCTACTTGCCACCCCTTTCCTTTCTTTTGAGTTCTCTCCCTATTTCTATCTTAGCCCCGGAGTGACCTTGACCCTGACATTGCTCCTTTAACTATGGCGTTACTCAGTGCATGCTTTTGATTTAACACTTTCTGCTTCTGGTGAACTTATATTTTGCTGTTAAAATAGTAGAATAGGTAGCTGCCTTGTTGATTTGTTCCAATTCAGATTGGCAGTGGAGGTATTGCTGCCAAAATATCTATTGGGTGCTACATAGAATATTCTAATTACGTACTATTTAAAATCTGAATATAGAGTATTTCCGAGTTCATTTATTTTGTTTCATTTCCAGGATGACGGTGCTGCAAGTAGTCCCCAGCATGTCTAAACTTGGTTGTTTTACAATGAGCATTTTGGGAACGTCGATTCTCCATTTTTTTTATCTGGAGATGTAGTTTTTAAACTCAAATTCAGCAGGTTTGTGTATGGTAGTGAGCTCTGTACAGTAACCGAATGGTAGTATTCTTTTGCAAGATAATACAAATGATAAACCTTGTGTTTACTCTTGTAAAGATATTCTGGCAATGAAGTTTCAATCTTACGAGTAAATCTTGTTGAAGATGTCCAATATTTTGTGAAATCTATCGCATTGGTAGTTGTTTCTATTTCTTCCCTTGTATCTTCTTCATATTAGCATTAGGCTTGATTGGTGTAAACTCAGGGTGTGTTTGGTATGAAGGAAAATGTTTTCCATGGAAAATGTTTTCCTAGAAAATGTTTTCTTGGAAAACAAGTAGATTTTGGACTTATTTTCTCATGTTTGGTTGGTGCGCAGAAAATATTTTATGAAAATGATTTTTAGTGTTTAATTTATGAATGAAAAATGTTTTTGAGGAACATTTTTTATTTTTACTAGAGTAGAAAATAATTTATGAAATTCAAAATATTTTTTAAAAATACTTTTTTTTGGGATAGTGGTGGTGGGGGTGTGGGGGGATAGTGGGGGTGGGGGTAGGGAGGGGAGGGGTAGAAGTGAAAAAATAAAAATTTGAAATTGATAGTATTTTTAAAAAGCAAAAATAACTTTTTAGGGGGTTGGGGTTGGGGGCTGGTAGGGGGGGTGGTGATAGGGGGAGGTAGGAGTTTAAAAATAAAAATTAAAAGTTGAAACCTATTTTTAAAAAGCAAAATTAATTTTTTGGAGAGGGTGGTTGGGGGGAGGGGAAGTGGTTAGGGATCGGGTGAAACAATAAAATTTTGAAATTGATAAAATTGATGTTTTTTCCAAAAAAAAAAATTATTTTGAAATTGGAGGAGAGCTTTGAAAAATGTTTTCCTTAATTTTTTAAGGGAAGTCATTTTCCTTAATTTTGAGGAAAATGAGTTGATTTGGAAAACATTTTCCAAAACTTTTGCCCCAACCAAACATGAGAAAATTAGAAAACATTTTCCAGAAAACATTTTCCTTCATACCAAACACACTCTCAATGTCATTGGTTATGATGTCTGGGAATTCTTTCATTAACATTAGACTTAGCAAGAGCTAGAGCAGTCAGCATCTTTCATCTATTGTTTGGCAGATATTCAGTTCCTAATTTATTTGTATATCCACTTACAAATTGAACAGAAAAAGATGACCTTTTGGGGCCCTCTTTTTTTATGTGTAAGAATAAAAATCTCTCAAATGATATGAAATTTAAAAAAAAAAAAAAGTATGTTAAAGGCTATAGACTAAATTTCCCCTTTTCTTTCACTAAATGGAAAAAGATATGACTTGAAAATCGTTTCCACACTATATATATGTCAAATCTAACATTTTGAATACCCTTCCAAATAATAAAGCAGTAGTTTAGTGGAAGGGTGTGTGCAAAGCATACACAACTCTTAGGCTTGATTCCTCTCGTCGTCATTTTGTTTTCAATTTTGTAAAACTATAAAAAAGATATTTGACATGGAGAGAGCAGAAGCTCAGGGTCGTGACTTACCCTGTCCTCATTTCTCTGATTTGCCTATTTTTGCTTTAAACTAAACTCTATTTCGCTTATTTTGAAAACTAGTGTAAAATGACTTTTTTTATGTTCATTCCTTTTATGATTAGGTCTAATAAAGGTCCTTTTTTGGTCAAACTTAAAGAGATTGATTTCTTTATTTACTTAAATTTTAATACCATTTTCCTTGTGGATTTGGGTTTTCCCCTTTTATTCCTTTACCCATATTATATGACCATATTGTTGAATGTTGAGCATAAAAATCTCAATAATTCTCTGCACTTTCCTTTTTTTCTCTTTTTTAGGATAAAACGAATATAGTTTTGTAAATATTTTAGCTTGAAGTTCCATGGACTTGAAGAATTATGTTAGTAGTGTATCAAAAATATGTTTGATGTCTCTAAGTCAACCTAATTAATATAAAAGAATGGGAAAAATTTTCAAAACAATATTATTTAAACATTTAATGGGGCTCATAGCAAAACTAATATTTAATGGGGCCTCGTAGCAGAACTTCTAATATATTTTTTTTCACTACACTTAATGCTCTTTTCATCTTTTATTTTTGAGATTAAAATTTACAAAGTTTCTTTCCTATTATACGTGTTTGATTCCACAATTGACATTACTTCTCTCTCTCTTAAACCTCAATTTTTCAATATTAACTTTTAACTCTCCATTGAAAATGTTCAATTTATGTCGATTTATAGTCTATTGATTTAAGATTTTTGTTGGGAGTGAATTTTTTTTTTAGAATGAATACAAAATTAAAAAAATAAAAAATTTGTTGGCATACAATGTGACATAAATACAAAATGATCACAAAAATTCTATAACTTGTCAGCATACATTTAGAATTAATACAAAATACAAAAGAAATACACAACTTGTTGACATACAAATTAAGATTGAAATACAAAGTGAGCACAAAAAATTTATAACTTGTTGGCATATATTTAATACAAAAATAAAAAAAATACAACACTTGTTGGCAGACATAATAAGATTAAAATGCGAAATGAGCACAAAAAATACGAAACTTGTTGGCATAGAGTTAGAATATAAACAAAAATATAATAAAATTGTATGAAGACTAATTTAGAATAACATACAAAATTCTGTAAAATTATTTATCTAATAAAAAATTAAACATATACATAATTTGAAATGAATCCTCCTACAAAATAAATACAAGTTACACCTAAAAAAATTCAAATTTTAGCAAGATACACATGAATTTTATAATGAATACAAACTGCAAGAAATAACAAAAACGGTAAGAATACAATTTGATAGTTTAGATACAAAATACAAGATGCCACAAAGTTATTTTTCATCACCCTCATCTTCAATAATTTTATCAAGTTTTCAAATGTTGACATTGGAAAATGAGACTTCTTCACCTGACACATCTTCCAAATTTAATTCAATACTTTTGAGCGATTTATCATGATATTGACACTTCAAAAATGACACTTCTTCACCTGATACTTCTTTCAGATCCAGACCCAACATATAAAATGCTTTTGTATCTCGATACTCGACAAAGGTTGAAAATCTTTTAAATGATTTCTAATATTTCTTAGAAAAATGGAGTATTTTGATTTAAGAAAAAACAAGGTTTAAAGTTACTTGAGGATATGGAATAATGAAAGAAATCTTTAGAGAAAAAAAGAGAAATGATAGAATTTGGGTAAAAATATTTAGTGAGTGAAAAGTAGGTAATGGGGTATATTATTTTTAGTCAAAAAGTGGGCTTAATTTGAGAAATAAAAAGAAGGTAAATTAATTATATAAGGATACACTTTATTTGTTAAAATATGGTTATTCTGACATTTTAAATAAATATTTTAAAAATGTTGTTATGTTGACTAAATATGTTATGTATTATGACTTAATTGCTAATTTTCCCTAAAAGGATTACGAGGTCAATAAGAGATACTATCACATTCTTATAACAAACAAAAACTTGATTTAAATGCTATCGAACTTGAGCAAGCCCAAAAACTCTAATTTTAAAATCATGATCCAAAACGTCGTGCTAAAATAAGAGGGGGATATGTGAAATTTGGTCCTTGTCGATCTAAGGTTCATAAATTTACTCAATCTATATTTTTGAAACAATGCGTCGTTTCAATTTTAAATGGTTTGAAGAATATGATTATTAGGAGTATAATGAGAATGTAGAGGTGGTACAATGCTAGTTGTGTTATTTATTTGAAAGCAATAATATTCATCAAGGTGGATGTGAAGTATTTTGAAGAAAAACATTTAGGAAGTAACATATAAAAGATAAGCTTGACAAACATATTGGAGGGTAGAATAACATTCATAATCAAGAAAAAAGAAATTGTGATGATCATATACAACAACTATCCATTTGTGCTACATTTGACAAACAATCTGATCGAATTAAGCATGAATATTTGACACACATAAATGCTTCAATTGATGTGGTAAGACTTCTTGAATCAAGGGTTGTTATTTTACGATCATGAT
The DNA here is from genome assembly GCA_027789145.1 of Solanum arcanum. Lineage (NCBI taxonomy): Eukaryota > Viridiplantae > Streptophyta > Magnoliopsida > Solanales > Solanaceae > Solanum > Solanum arcanum. The sequence goes on from CM050933.1 coordinate 50,959,235, forward strand.
GAAAGTGAATCATCATTGAATGAAGGTAAATCATCATTGAACGAAGGTAATGTTATTGACTTTTATTCATGGTTAAAAGATAGGTGTGAAAACGTTAAATCTTTTGTGGTGGAAAATACTTTAAGAAATAAGAAAAAACTTCTCCAAATATCTTGAGAAATAATGGTCACTTATGATATAGAAAGATTAAAGGTTATATGAAACACCAAGGACTTCGAGAGAGGTCTAGAAAGCACAAACAGGCAAGTCCACTAACCAAAAATGGACAATGGACCCTTCACAAAACCCTAGTGTAGTACTCTGAAAGTCCAAAACCTAATATAAAGCCTCACAAGAGTATCCAAGAATTGAAACACAGTTATAAGACCTAAAATAATGTTTATAATCCATTTAGTAAGTTTTAGAGTCAAGACGTCAAGAAACGTCCATGACGTCTGAAGATTTGTGAAAGAGGTGCTAGTGTGCCTTAGACTATTTCATGGGGTTTTAGGAGTTGGAAATTGATTAAAACTGGTGGAAAGGTGTCAGAGTTGGAAATTGATTAAAACTGGTGGAAAGGTGTCAAACTAGTGTTAGATGTGTTTAGGGTCGAAACATTTGGGTACTGTTTAGGGTCGAAACATCTGGGTACGAATCCTCAAGGACCACACCAAGGGTCCTTGGAGAGGACCCTCGCATTTAACCCAAATCTGCAAAATTAGGCAGTACTGGCAGTGGTTACCTACGTAGCCAATCGATGGGGGCGTCGATGGCTCCTTAGTCCCACACTTATCTATTTTCTAGAAGTGGCCAAAATTCATACTCTCTGAACTTATCGATGGACCTGCAGGACAATAGGTGTCACGATCCGAAAGTACCCCCTAGATGTTAGGGAGAACCCTTGGGTCATGGCCAGGCGTACTTGACCCTTTGGGGTCTTCTTCAAGCCTTGAGCTATCGTTCATTACATAAGACATGAAAAGTAGTGCAAAATTAAAACTTTTAGAGACATTTAATATAAAAAGGAATCTATTATAACTACTAAGAAAATCTCATCGTGACAAGCCAAACTTAAAGACACGACATAAATAATTTCGGGACACAACTCTTTAGATTTAAAAGAAATACATAAGAAGTCTTAACATAAGAAAACTAAGAAAATATGAATTATGCCCTCGGATATATGAGGACACACTTTGTCTTGAGATGAACTTTCCCAAGCTTTGCCTCTAAACTTCAACCTTGCTTCCAAAACCCATACTTATAAACTATAGAAAAGTCTGGCGTTAGTGCAAAACAATGTACTAAGACATATGCAAAAAAAATAATATGAAAAGGGACATTTTAGTAAAAACCCATTTTCATATCAATTAAGTAAAACATTCATGAATATAGAAGTAAAACAACATAAGAATCATCATTTAACACTTAGAGAAGAATTTCCATAATTTTAACCAAAAAGGACCATTTTACAGTAAACTTTCAAAATGTTACAGTGAAATCATTTTGGACATTACAGTGAACTCATCCTATTCTAAAGGAGTGAACTTCAAAGGACAAGCAAAGAGGAAGTGAACTCATTTCCGTAGCAGTTGCCCTAACTAAGAATTATCCTAAGACTCACCAAGGTAAGACATAAAGGAAGTGCGCATATGCCTCCTTCAATACACACCAAAGCGATCCTCAAGACTACCCCTTTTCGGCTTACTAACCTCGACAGAACAAGCCCCCACTCAATGAAAAGACATTAGAAGAACACCCAAACAACCCACTAAGACTTCCCTTTCGGAATGCCTACTTAGTGAAATGAGTAGATGGTGTCCTATACCACCACCTACCCTAACTATTACACTCTTTTAGGCTTGGCACCAAGACTCCCCTTTCGGAAGGTGTACTTAGTGCAATGGATAGATAGCATCCCATAGCACTACCTACCCTAAGTAGTACGTTCTTTAGGAGACTAAGTTCATTCGATTCACATAAGTCTCACCAGGAATCCTCCTTTCGGAGTGCCTACCTAGTGCAATTGATAAATAGCGTCTCGTACCATCACCTACCCTAAGTAGTACGTTCTTTTAGAAGACTTAGTTCAATCAATTCTTTTGTGGAGGTTTAGCTTAACCGACATAGACCATGCGAGCTAGACATGGAATCCGGACATTAACCACTATCGGATGAGGGATCCTCACTTTCCTAGAGTAAGGTCATTCTTTTTAATTTTTACATGGATTTCCTAATAAGTACACATATGCGGGCGCATAGTTAAGGGATAAGGAGAATTCTACTAAGTACTCATTCTCTACTCACGAGGAGTACTCATCTCAAGAGGTACATTAGAATACAACATCTCAACTCACGAAGTGTAGCCACCTCTTTTTCATATCCTCTCGCTGCTAGAAATAACCCCCACAAATTCTAAACAGTTTAATCTATAGGTTAAAGATAGCTAGTGAACACCGCATCTCAACTCACGAAGGGCATTCATCCTCCGACCTATCTTAGAAAGCTTTTAGGATGTAGTGAGGTTTCTACTAAACATTTCATCTCAACTCACGAAGTTGTCCACCTCAAAACTCCTTTATTTAATCAATTAACTTCATACATTCATTTAAGTGTGTGTGTGAGTACTTGTGATCACATCTTGCATATAAGCATCATTTCATTAAAATTAGCTTCTATACATGCTTTGGTCCTATGTTAATCAATTTACACACTTTACACTTCACAAGTCATAAACTTTACCTAGGCATAATCTAAGCCAAACATGCTATTGAACTTCACAAAACATAAGACAAGACTTATTTTCAATATCACTTAATTTCATATACTAGGCCTTCAAATCAACACTCACGAAACATATAAGTAATTTCAAGTTCATCAAATAAACACCGCCACCAAGAAGGTGGACCATACCACTAAAGAGCAATTTACAATAAGAACTATGAAATATAAGAAAGTCACCATTTAACCAAGACGTAATAACCTATAAGAATTTTATCAACATTTCATCAAAATAAGACTCTTAGGAAAGTAGCTAAATCAACATATTAACATAAGAAAACCAAAGTTCATACTTTACCCAAACATGCTCATATAACCCATTTCCCAAGCTAAAAATTGTTATATGCATAAACATGAGTTCATTAGGGGTTTTAACATGAAAATCATCAATTATTACAAGAATAAACACATTAAAAACATTAGAATATTTTTACAAGAAGACCCATATTTAAATTCAAAGATAGAAGGAAATAGAGTTTGAAAACACTTTTTGAAATATTTTGGAAATGGCTCCTTGAGTGAAAGAGAAGGAAAAAGTCCAAACCAAATCTTATTTCCCTCCTTGAGTCTTAGCTTCAATGGTGTCTTTGGGAGAGTTTTCTTTAAAGAAGGAGTTTGAATATTTTAAGTGAGGGGTCTTGTCTAGGTCTAGGGTTTAAAACTAACTTAATATAACCTAAAAAAACTAAAAATATTTACCTAGGGTTATAAAATACTTGGGGTGAATTTACACAAAACAACCCAAGTTGGCAGCAACTTCCACAACTTTTGGGAGGAGTCAATCGACGACCCAAGCTACGGGCCGTCGCCTGGTTGACGGCCTGTCCTGCTGGGTGTCGATGACTTCAGAGGCTGCTAAATGGGGGTCTATACTTCCCAATATGCATGGGATTACCCCCCCCCCCCCCCCCCAGTCGATGGGGTGTCAATGGGCGCACGCCCAGTAGATTGGCTCATCGATTGAGCAATGGTTTTGACAGTTTTGTCCAGTCTTGGACCCTTCAAGTAGGGCCCCATGTGGGTACTAAGTAGGGTCATTCCCAAACTTTAAACCCCTAAACTAAATTGTCTAGGTCTTAGTAACACCTCACATCAGTTTCAAGCAAAACTAACACGTAAAACTCACTCAAACATAACAAGATACAAGAACACTTTCTAAGGCACACCTTCTGAATCTTGGACGTTTGACCTCCAAAATTAGCCAAACTTTATACACTTCCTAATAACCCTAAAGTAACTCATTTTAACTTAAAATTAAATCAAGAAACAACCATGAGACTCTAGTTCACCTTAGTTCAATTTAGGGCGTTACACTTGGTCATTGGTGTGAGTCGCAACACATCCATGTACAAGATGCTATAGAATGATAGAAGTTTCATTTTATTATCTCTTGTAATGTCGTGCCTTAGATTTGAGTCATATAAGGTGTCTTTTCTCAACCTATTCTCTTTGTGTTTTTAGGACATGAATATGAGGAGATGAACCGCTAGAAAGGAGGAAGGAGGTGTAGCTAATGAGAGGATCCCTCCCCATGTTGACCAAGTTCCTATTGTTGGCCTAGAGGAAGAGAATGAGGAGGTTCCCCTTCAAGAACCTCAAGTGTCTCCGGAACCCCAAAAGACTCAAGTGCCTCAAGTGTCTCCTATGCTTCAAGCTCCTTTTGTTGAAGGAGATATGATTAATGCGGAGTTGAGGGCTGCCATAATAAATTTGACCCAACTCATGATGTCTCAAGATCATGTCGTCAATAATCACTTTGTTGCTCAAACTAACAAAGGATTCGGACCCCAACCTAATGCTAGTACTCCCGCTTCTAGAATTTGAGATTTCATGAGGATGAACCCTCCTACTTTTCATGACACAAAGGTAGATCAAGATCCACAAGGTTTCATAGATGAAGTTTTCAATGTGGTAGATGCCACAGGTGTGACCCTAAGGAGAAATCGGAGTTAGCCTCTTACCAACTCAAAGATGTGGATCAAGTGTGGTTTGAGCAATTGAGGGTTTAGAGACCCTTAGAAAGAGGACCGGTTGAGTGGGACGAATTCAAAGAGGCTTTCCTAGATAGGTTCTTTCCCCTAGAGTGGAAGGAGAAGAAGATTGTTGAATTCATGAACCTTCATCAAGGGGGAATGAGTGTGCAAGACTACTCTCTCAAATACACCTAACTGTTTAAGTATTCCCAAGCCATGGTAGCCAACCCTAGGTCTAGGATGAAAAAAATTGTGATGGTAGTGTATAGCTTGGTGGAGAAAGAGTGTCGTACGACAATGCTTCTTAATGACATGGATATTTCTATGCTCATAGTGTATGCCCAACAAATTGAGGAATCAAAAATTATGGAGATAAGGAAAGAGGGTAAGAGGCCTAGGTCAGATGATTCTAGTCATCAAAACCTAAGAAGAGGTTCTATCACCAAGATTCTTTCATGGGAAACAAGGATAAGGCTCCAAACAAATATTCCCAAGGTGGTGGCCACAAATTTGAGAGGACTAGGTGTACTACTTGTGGGATGCAACATTTGGTTAGGTGTCTTGCCGGAATGGATGGTTGTTTAGTTGTGGTAGAAAAGGCCACAAAATGAGGGACTGCCATAGAATCAAAGCAATAGGGAAAGAGGTCAATCAAGCTTCCCTAGATCCTAATGCTTCAAATAAGAACCCTCCCTATGGGATGGGAGCTAGGAAGGATAAGTAATCTGGAGTTGATAGTCCCGGTAAGTCTTGACTCTTTATGATTGTTATTTTTATGTTATGAAATGAGTTTATATAGTTTTATACTTCAAGTGATCATGCCATCTTGATGAATTGCTCAAAGAATGAATTTTTGAATTTTTTTTTGCATGTTTGGGCAGTGTTACAGCGATTTTCACTGTAAGTTTTGTGAATTTTAAAAAGAAAGTTATTTTGTCTTTGATTGAAGTTTGAATGTGTGCAAGAGTGTTTTATATTAGCATGTTTAATGTTGGAGAATATATATCCTCCATAAAAGGAATAAAAGGATGATTTTTGAACTTGTGAAGTTTTGCAAAAGTTTCCTATGTTGGTAGTGTGTGAAAATGTGGAATGATGCTCCTTTATAGTTGATGCCTTGATTTAGAGTGTTGATCATGATTGTAATGTGTTATGTGTTTCTAATGAATTTCTTGATGGTCTTGAAGTTTTAGTGTCATTCGAGGACAAATGTATTTCTAAGTGGGGGAGAATTTAACGCCTTAATACAAACTAAGGTGATCTAGCGCTTCGTGATTGTTTCTTGAGTTAATTTTGTGTTAAAATTAGTTACATTAGTGTTCTAAGGAAGTTTTTGAAGTTTGGAGGTCAAACAACCAAGAACGTCCATGATGTTCGGAAGGTATGCCTTAGATAGTGTTCTTGTGTCTTGAGGTGTTTGAGTAAGTTGTATGTGTTAGGTTTAATCGAAATTTATGTGGTATGTTCGTAAGTCCTAGAAGACTATGTTTAGGGTTTTAATGTTCGGGTACGACCCCATCTAGGACCCACGAGAGGCCCTAGAAGAGGACCCTATCTCTTGGCAAAAAAAAAACTGCCAAACAGTGACTAATTGACGACCCAAGGGATGGTCCGTTGGTCAACCAACGGTCCGTCAACCATGGAAGTCGATTGAACCTACAAGGCAGGATGTCCTGCTCCTGATTGAGGCTAAGTATCAACCAACGAGACCCCACCAACGGGTCGTTGGTTGGTCCGTCTGTGAGACTGCCCCAAAAGCTGTCAACTCCCTGTAATGACTTGGGGTGTTTGGTTAATTCACCCTAAGTCTTTTATAAACCTAGGAAGTTATTTTTAGGGTTATTTAGATAATGTATTTCAAACCCTAAGACCTAATTTTAGACCTTATTTCCTAAAACCCAAAAACCCTCTCCCTTATAACTCTCTCTTAAGTCTCTTTGGAGGCTAGAAGTCAAGAAGAACTAGGAGGGTTGTTGGTGTCCAAGTTCATCAAAATCATTGGGGTTTCTCTTATATAAAGTATGGTATCCATCCTTGAACCCTCTTACATTCAAGGAGTCATTTCCAAAGATTTCAAAAAGGATTTTCAAACTCTAGTTTCTTCTATCTTTGATTTTAAGCATGGGTCTTATTGTAAAAGTGTTTTAATGATTAAATTGTGTTTCTTTTAGTATTAATTGATTATTTGAATGTCAAAACCCTTATGAAATCATGTTTATGCATATTTCAAACTTTTAGCTTCAGAAATGGGTTAAATGAACATGTTTGTGTAGGGTTTGAACTTTGGTTTTCTTGTGTTGTTATTATGGTTTAGCTACTTTCCTAAGGACATTATTATGATGAAATATTGTGAAATTGGTTATAGGTGGTGATGGATTGGATAATTGGGGGGAGTTGCTTATTATGTATAATTGTTATTATAAATTGCTCTTGAGTGGTATGGTCCACCTTCTTGCTGGCAGTGTTTATTTGATGAATTTGATTATAATTATTATGTATTGTAAGTGTGTATTTGAAGGCCTAATATGTGAAATGAAGTGATAATGAAGATGGTTCTTGTGTTATGTATTATGAAGGTTGAATTGCATGTTTGACTTAGATTATGCCTAAATGAAGTATATGATTATGTGAAGCATGTAAGGTGTGTGATTTGATAAATAATGGAATAAACCACGTATAGAAGTTAATATAAATGAAATGATGCTTATATACAAGATGTTATCACAAGTACATACACACACACACTTAAATGAAGGCATGAAGCTAAGTTGAGTAAATAGAGAAGTTTTGAGGTGGACACTCTTCGTTAGTTGAGATGAAGTGTTAAGTAGATACCTCGGTACATCCTAAGAGATTTCTAAGATAGGATGAATTCCCTTCATGAGTTGAGATATGGTGTTCACTAGTTATCCTTAACATATAGTATATAATGTTTAGAATCCGTGGGGGTTATGTCTAGCACCGAGAGGATATGAAGAAGAGGTGGTTACACTTCGTGAGTTGAGATGTTGTATTCCAATGTACCTCTTGAGATGAGTAATCCTCGTTAGTAGATAATGAGTTACTTAGTAGCGATCTATTTATCCCTTAACTATGTGCCCAGATAGGTGTATCTATTGGGAAATCCATGTAAAAGCTAAAAAGAATTACCTTACTCTAGGTAAGTAAGGATCCCTCATCTGATTGGGGTTAATATCGGGATTCCATGTCTATCTCTCATGGTATACGTCGGTTAAGCGAACTCCCACAAAAGAAACAAAAATGCTAAGTCTTCTAAAAGAGTGTACTACTTAGGGTAGGTAGTGGAATGAGACACTATTTATATATTGCACTAGGCAGGCATTCCGAAAGGGGAGTCATAGTGAGTCTTATGTGAATTCAATTAACTAAGTCTCCTAAAAGAACGTACTACTTAGGTTAGGTAGTGTAATGGGACGCTATCTATCTATTTCACTAAGTAGACCTTCCGAAAGGGGAGTCTTGGTGACAAGTCTTCAAAAAGAGTATCCTACATAGGTAGATGGTGGTATGGGACACCATCCAATAATTGCACTAAGTGGGCATTCCGAAAGGGAAGTCTCGGTGGGTTTTTTCGGTTCTCTTCTAATGTCTTATCATTGACTGGTGGCTTGTTCTCCCGAGGTGAGTAAGTTAAAAAGGGGTAGTTTTGATGATCGATTTGGTCTATATTGAAGGAGGAATATGCGTACTTCCTTCATGCCTTACCTTGGGGAGTCTTAGGATAATCCTTAGTTAGGTAAACTTCTAGGGAAATGAGTTTACTTCCTCTTTTCTTGGCCTTGGAAGTTCACTCTCTTAGAATTAGGATAGCTCATTGTAAATGTGAAAAATGACATACTGTAATATTTTTGGAAGTATACTGTGAATGCTCCTCTTTAGTTAAAATTATGAAAATTCTTTTCTAAGTGTTAAATGATAATTCTTATATTTTTTCACTCATATATTCATAAATGTTTTACCTAATTGGAATAAAATTGTGTTTTTACTAAAACGTCCCTTTTTGCATGTCTTTGCATATGCCATACTTAGTACAATATTTGTACTAACCCTATTCTTTTCTATAATCTATAAGTATAGGTTGAAGGCTTTTGGGTGATTTGAAGGTGAAGCTTGGGAATCTACTCTCTCAAGATTTAGTATGCCCTCAAATATTCGAGGACATATTTTATGTTTTTTTAGTTTAATATTAGGACTTATTATGTAATTTCTTTCAATGTAAAGGGTCGTGTCCCTAAGATATTATATTGTGTCTTTAAGTTGGCTTGTGACGATGAGATTCTCTAAATATTTATGAAAGAGTATCATTTTATTTAATGTCGTGAAAAGTGTTCATTTCGCGCACTTTTCATGCTTACGTAATGAACAATAGTTAAAGGGCTTGTACAAGATCCGAAAGGGACAAGTACACCCGGTCATGATCCAAGGGTTTTCCCTAACTTCTATGGGGTACTTAATGGTCGTGACAATGAGTAGATGGAGTCCCATGCCACCACCTACCCTAAGTAGTACACTCTTTTAGAAGGCTTGGCAGACTAAGTTCATTCAATTCACATAAGGCTCACCAAGAATCCCCTTTCGGAATGCCTACTAGTGCATTAGATACATAGCGTCTCATTCCACTACCTACTGTAAGTAGTACACTCTTTTAGGAGAGTTAGCATTTTCATGACTTTTGGGGGGTTAGCTTAACCGATATAGACCATGAGAGCTAGACATGGAATTCCGATATTAACCCCTATCGGATGAGGGATCCTCACTTGCCTAGAGTAAGGTCATTCTCTTAGCTTTTACATGGCTTACCCAATAGCTACACCTATGCGGGCGCATAGTTAAGGTATAAGGAAATTGCTACTAAGTAACTCATTCTACTAACGTGGAGTACTCATCTCAAGAGGTACATTGGAATACAACATTTCAACTCACGAAGTGTGACCACTCTTCTTCATATCCTCTCTGTGCTAGGCATAACTCCCCACGGATACTCAACATTATAAACTATAAGTGAAGGATAACTAGTGAACACCACATCTCAACTCACAAAGGGAATTAATCCTCCAACCTATATTAGAAAACACTTCTGATGTAGTGGGGTTTCTACTAATCACTTCATCTCAACTCACGATGAGTGTTCAGCCAAAACTCCTCTTTTAGATTAACTTAGCTTCATTCATTCATTCAAGTGTGAGTGTGTGTACATGTGATCACACCTTGAACATTAACATCATTTCATTTACATTTCATTCTGTACATGCTTAGACCGTCATTCATCACATCACAAACTTTACACGCTTCAAATAATCATATGCTTCATTTAAGCATACTCTCTAGCCTACTTCACGTAATAGCTTCATAAGGAACATTTAGCAAGAATAAAATTATTACCATCTTACTTCACATAGCAAGCATTCACAACCTCATTCACAATAAACAAGTAACATCACATCATTTAATTCAAGTAAACACCACTACCAAGAAGGTGGACCATACCAATTAAGAGCATTTTAAAATTAAATCTAAACAACATAACCAACTTACCATTTAATACAAGCGTCCATCACCTATAACATTTTAATCAACATTTATCATAATATAACCCTTAGGGCAGAAGCTAAACAACAATATCAACTCAAAGAAACAAAAGCTTAAAGACTACAAATTCATGCTCATTTAACCCATTCCTTAAGCCAAAATTTGACACAAAGATTTAACATGTTTTCATTGAATTTTTAGCATTAAAACCAACTACCATTATAAACATCATATTTGAATCATTTAAAACGTTTCCATGCAAGACCCATATTTAGAGTTGAACATAAAGGAAACTAGGGTTGAAAATCTCTTTTTGTAATCTATTAGAAAGGGACTCCTTGAATGGAAGAGACTTCAAGGAGGGATACAATACCTTAGATTTAAGAAACCCCAATGATTTTTGATGAATAAACGACCACCAACAGCCCTCCTAGTTCCTTCTTGACTTCTAGCTTCCATGGATACATGAGAGACAGTTCTAAGGGAGAGGGGCTTTTGGTTTTAGAAAATGAGGTCTAAAATTAGGTATTAGGGTTTGAAACACTTTAATATATCTAAATAGCCCTAAAAATATCACTCAAGGTTCATAAAAGATTTGGGTGAATTTAACAAACACCCAAAGTCATTGCAGGGAATGGACAACTTTTGGGGCAGTCTCACAGAAGGACCAAACAACTGCCCGTTGGTGGGGTCTCGTTGGTTGGGACTTAGCCTCCTTCAAGGTAAGGATGTCCTTACTTGCACTTCCAATCGACTCCCTAGGATCTACGGACCGTTGGTTGACCAACGATCCTCCCTTGGGTGGTCGTATGGTCACTATTTCTGAAGCTCCTTGGCAAGAGGTGGAGTCCTCTTCTAGGGACCCTTGTGGGTACTATGTGGGGTCGTACATAGAAGTTAAACCCCTAAACATAGTCATATAGGTCTTAGGATCAGTCCACATCAATTTTGATGAAAATGAACACGTAAAACTCACTCAAACACATCAAAACACACAAGTACTTTCTAAGGCACACGTTTCGAACGTCATGGACGTTCTTGGACGTTTGACCTCCAAACTTCACACACTGCCTAAGAACATCAATAAAACTAATTTTAGCTTAAATTTAACTCAAGAAAAATTCACGGAGCTCTAGTCAACCTTAGTTCGTTTTAGGGCATTACAGTGCAAGTGGCAGTCAACTAACCTACGAACCGTAGGTCGGGGTTTCGTAGGTCAGGCCTGTTTTCACTATCAAGTTTTAAATGAGGTAAACTTAATTATTTAGTTAGTAGGGTTTTTATTAGTGGTTAAGGGGTGTATAATTAATTTATTTAAGTGACTATATATGCTATCCTAAGTCTAAACCCAAATTAACACCCCAAAATTCCCAAACTCAAACCACTCTTCCTTCTCTCTACGTTCTCTATCCCCAAAGAAAGCTCCATAGAAGACCAAGGTCAAGGGTATTAGGGCTTTTAGAAAATCATTTTTTTCCATCAATATTCAAGGACAATGAGGGTATGGGAACCTTTCACCTTAGATATTCCTTTACCGTAAGGGTTCTTTCAAAATTGATTTACAAAAGATAAATTGAACATGGGTTTCTTTCTAATCCGGAATTAATCTTTCTATTGTTATTGATTTCTAATGATTTTTATGGTTATATTATGATGTATTATTTTTAAAGCTTGTGACATACCAAAACCACATCGTAGATGTTAGGGTCAATCTCGGATTGCAACAGGCGTACTTGACCTTCTCGAAGGTCTTGTACAAGCCCTTGCATATCATTCATCGCATTTACATAATGAAAAGTAGTTAAAATTAAAACTTTTCACAAAACATATCATAGCCTTTCAATTCTCTTTCATATAAAATCATAGGAAATTCTAATTCTCAATCTCATCGATCGTAAGACACAATAATACTTTTTGGACACGGCCCATACACAATATGAATATAGAAAAACTAAGTCTATTACAATACTTCAATAAGAAACATAAAATACATCTATGCCCTCGAATCAAATGAGGACATACTTCGACTTCTCTTGAACGATGATACAGTCCAAGTCTTCCTTCCCAAATGCTCCTCACCTACCAACAACTATATAAATAGATAAAAGCATGGATTAGTACAACCACATATACTGAATATGACATAATGCATGAAAATCATGAAATGGACATTTATTAGAAATATGCATCTATTCATTTAAAAATATCATATTATAATCATAAGAACAACATTTAACAACTTAGAAACACATAATATAACATTTAAGAAATTAAACATGTGTGAGCTAACTTAACAATGAGCTCAACTCACTGTACTATGAAGGAATTCACTGGTACAATGAAGTTGTCTACTTCTTCCTTATACACGTTATAGTATGTAGTCTTCTCACTATAAGTTATCCTAAAACCCACTTAAGAAACACAAAGAGAAACCACCCATAAAACCTCTCTAAGCATACCTAAATGACCCTCAAGAATATTTATAATAAGACACATACAAGACATCAAACATATCAACATATAGATAATATGACATTCACTTACCAAAGGCTATCAACAGACCTACTTAAGTAAATGAAGATGATAACGTCCATGATTGACCTCTTCAAGACTATATAAATAATCCTTAAGACATACTAGTTTAAATCATGTCCACATAACTAGCCATTTCCCTAACTAGAGTCATTCATAAGACTCATCTAGGTAAGATACGAAGTGACCATTCCTATGCTAACTTCACACCTTAACTAGAAAACCCTTAACTACTCTAGATAAGTACTTATTCATTTAACATACTTTCTTAACTGAAGTCATTACATTTATTACTTCATTTAGGAGACACTCAACACATAAAGGACATTCAAGTAATGGTCTTGAACAAGACCTAGGAACTCCAACAAACACCTTCGAAGCCTATTCTACAAGGTCTAGATAGCGTCCTAAACCACCACCTTAACTTCATAGAACTTCTCTATACTACTAGGTATTCCATATGATGAGAATAGGCAATACCAACATAGACCATGATAGCAAGACATGGAATCCGAAGTTCTAACCTACTCCGATGAGGGTGTTCTACTTGCCAATGGTAGAATTTGGACACATCTTATGTAGACACATGGTTAAGGAATACGAAGGGCATACTTTGTAATCTAGTCTCATTCTTTAACTAGAACTACTTCCCTTACCATACTCACTCAGTCCTAGACTTCGTTCTCATAGATTAATTTACATTTAAGGTTAATATAAAGGGGTTCCATATCAAGTTCATGACCCAATCACATTCACCCTACCAAAGAAAGGTCCACTAGGGCTACCTCACAATGGCGACAAGAAGCTCTTGATGACTTTCCTAAGGATTAATATGATGACATTCCAACCAGTTAACCTTAATTCTATCATTCCTTTAATTAGAAGGATACCATTACGGCTTACGACTTCAACATTTATAACATTATCACTAGGTTCAAGGTTTCACATAAAAGACCCTCTTAATTCCATTTAAGGTCACATGTCATTCATACATTCAAGACTAAGAGACTTTAGCATCCTAATTCAAGAAATAACATATTCACTTTCACACATAGATCAAGAAAGGGAGATAAGTCAACCAAGACAAGAAACCATATACTTCACTGTTAACTGATAATACATGTCATTCTACAAGCACATTGAAATGAGCCTTATCATCTTCAAATCATCATTACCCTTATCATATTCAAGTCATCCTATATACTATCACATCAACATAAATATGACCATCATAGACTTATATAGTCAAGTAGGAATAACATACATCAACCTTAAGACTATACACACAAAGCCATAGTCATAGTCTAACATGATTTCCAAAATAACATCAATAAAACACATATACTTTCACATTACTTAACATGTAGATAGATATTATCATACTTCACATAATCAAATACACAAATAATTACATTACTTCAAGTAGTTTGGCAACAAGGCCATGATCATTACATCACGTAAAATAACGCCGACAAGGCTAAATCAATTGCAAGTAAAGAAATTAACCCCGCCACCATAAGTGGATCATACTAATCACAATAAAATTGAATTATAATAATCATAAAATAAAAGAAATAGGGAATCTTACCACCACATCATCCTCAACACCTCAATCCAATGACAAACCACATTCGATATCACAAGGTCCTTACTCATGGCCATAACCAACAATCTAACATAATTATAACAATATTCATGAAACTAGGTCAAATTAATACATATTCATCAATATAATACAACCTAGATAATAATTTACTAAAATTATACCATCAATTAACAACCTACATAAAACTACATTAGAATTCATCAACATTAAATCAATATCAAGTAACCCATAACTTAGTCAAAAACTAGGGTTCATCCAATTCATATTTTCATAGGTTATTTTAGTTTGAAATCATCAATAAAATAACAATTCAATCATAATTCAATGTTTCGAAACCATTAATGCAAGATCCCATAGAATAGATCATAAAATTGGATAATTCAACTTCAAACTTTAGAAAACATCTTTGAAAGTTGGGCTCCTTGATGAAGAGAGTTTCAAGGATAAAAATCCATACCTCAATGAAGCTAATTCTTCAATTTGATGAAGAATATCCATTCAATTCTTCAATCCAAGCCCTTCCTTCAGTTTTGACTCCAATGAAGTTCTAGGGAATTTCTAAGGTATTTGGGGTTTTGATTTGGAAGAATGAAATCTTCTAAGTGTTAAAGACTTACATACATACTTAAAATACCCAAAATACCACCTAAGAACCGCCAAACCTCTTATTTGGAAGTGGGGTGATACAACAAGTTCACCCCTCAACTAACAGTGAATTGCACGCAGGGACACAGACCCATCGACGGTTGCCCATTAACGGCCCGTCCCTTGACCAACGGGCCGTCCTGCTGGCCCGTGGTCTGGGACTTAGTCTTGTCCTTGTCTTCCTTCCCCACACGCTTAAGTTCCATCGATGGATCACCACCAACGCGGCGTCGACTGGCCCACTGGGCGTCGATTGCTATCTGTTCGTTTGGCTGTCTTGGACAGTCTTGGCACCAATTTTGGGTCCTTCCTCAAGGACCCCTGGATGGTCTTTGGGGATGTTTGCCCAGACGTTTCCAACCCAAACATGATTTTATACAATTTTAAAACCTCTCAAATGAATTTCACATAAAACGAACATGTAAAACTCGACGAAACATGCCTTGACACACAAGGTCATTTCAAGGCAAAACTTTCGAACGTTATGGACGTTCTTTGACGTTTGACCTCCAAACTTTACGTAACTTGAAACACTACCTATATACGTAGAAACACATATGAGGCACATAGGTGACTTACTCATCGAACGTCTTAGTCGTCCCTTGACGTTTGACTTCCAATGCACCTAAACCCTTAGACACTGCCTCAAGACCATATAATAGACAAATTTAGGACCTTATAAAATCATGACAATAATATTAGTCTCTAGTTCACCTAAGTCATTTTCGAGGTCTTAGAATCTCCTCAACTTGGACAACATTCATTCTCGAACGACACTTGCCACACTCCGAACACTTCCAAGAATAGAGATCCAACTAGTAGATCATGACCATACCATATAACACATAATCAAAAAGAAAACATCAATTTCACATAGTGAAGAGATTCTTAACATAACAAGAAAGTAGATAAAACATTTCATAACTCATCATGCTACAAAACTCATATGCCTCATTCCAAATAATGAAAACTCATTTTATATTCAATATCATACTCATATATTTTAGTTCTAACCATATTGAAACAATTTTAGACCAAAGATTCAATTTTCAAACTTCCAAAAATTTAACAGTGAGCAGTTCCAATGGTACAGTGATTTTAAGCAAATTTTTCAAAAATGCAACTTTTAGGCAGTTCATGATAGAAAAATGCTAATATGCAAAGTAACATCATATAAACATATCTTACAACATATTCATGGCTTCATAAAATGCACAATTCAAGGAATCAATGAAATTCAATTTCAACAAAACTCCTAACACAATGCACGTGCACCATCTACCAACCAGACTCCCCAACTTAGAAGTAACTCATATCACTAAAAAGAGAAAATCAGAGACTTACTCTCATCATCATCATCATCATTCTCATTTGGCTTTCCTGGTAGACGCGCAGACCGAGTGAGTTTCCGCCGATCCAGATGTGCCAAAGATTGAGGACTATGAGGGTACGGTGCTATCCTTGTACTTTGTTGATCCTCTTACCCAGAGTGCATAGAAATGAGACTTTGCTTTTGGAACATCCTCCTTAGGAACATTAGGAGCAACTTGTTTACCCTCTTTTCCTCTAGAAGTAATATTAGGACAGTATCTCACTCTATGTCCTTCCTTGACACAATCATAGCAACTCTCGGTACCCCTTAGACACTTACCATAATGCCTCTTTTCACAAGTGACACATGTAGGTTTGACATTTTGAGAACCACCTTCTATCTCCAATTTCACCTTAGCACTCCTAGGTTCTTCTTGAGTTTGGACCGCTTCTTAAACCTAGATTGCTCTTGGTCACTAGATTTTGATGAAGGATCTATTTAGTGTTCATGAGCATTTTTTGGCAACTCGTTAGAGCTCCGCCGGTATTCGGCCATTTCCACTTTTTTCTGCCGTTTCGTTTGCGGCCAGAAACCATGGCCATCCAACTTTCTTTCTCTTGTAAGCAACCAATGTTCACCCCTGTTCTTCTTTGTCTTCTTCGGCCAACTCAAAATTGGAGCCACCGACTTTCTCTATTCTTTTTTTTTTCGGACCAAAAACCGGTCAGAAACCCCAAACAAAACAACTTTTCTTCTTCCTCTTCAGCGAGTAATTCACATCCAAATCACCACCCACACCAACAAACCGCCTGAAGCACAACTAAAATCTTGTTTTCCTTCTCAAACACCATTGTTGGCGAGCTTTCAATAAACCAGTGTTGCCATTCCCTTCCCCTTTCCCCTCTTTTAAATTTTGTTTGGTTTGCAGGGACTCCACCAAGTCAAAGCTTTGACTTGTTGCGAATTTGAGCTTTGGTGAGCTCGTGAGAAGCCACCAAACTCTTGAACTAGGTCTCATTCAGTTCCGACCTCGCACCACTAAGCTCCGACGAGCAGATACATAGCCAGAGAACCCAACAACCATGGAAAGCTTTGTTTCTCTTACTTTAGTCCTAATTTATTATTTTATTTTAGTGATTTATTGATGTTCTAATTATCTATTTATTTTCTATTAATATGATTTTCTAGATTGTGTTTATATATTTTCAATTGCATTTTTAAATACTTTAATTAATTAATTTGAATAGATACTAACAATACTTGTTTTTTTTTTAAAAAATAAACTTGATTTGACATGATTTTTATTTAAATAACTAATTTAGTGTGTTAGCTTCTTCTAGTGGTTTTTTTTAGTAGTGTAGTGTTGATACTTGAGATGGGTTTATTGGTAGTAATGTTATAATTGGCGTTAGTTGTTTAAGTTTTCTTGTTTACTAGTGATTAATTTGGTTAATTATGTTTTCTTATTTTAGTTGTTCTGTCTTTTCTATTGATTTATTATATAGTGTTGTATCTTTTATTATTTAATGTTGCTATTGCACTTTGAAACAATTAAATGTTATCCTGTTATGCCTATTTCTCTTAAGTTTTGTTTGTTCCATTTTATTTACTTTATTATGCAATTGTGTTCATTTTAATTATTTTTAATTTTTAGAGAAGTATTTATTTTGATAGTGACTACATTTATCATAGTGTTATATTCAATTTATTTATGTTCACAAGAAATATATCTCTGGGATGTATGTTTTTTTAAAAATTATTCACTTTCAGTGTGATATTACTATTTAGTAAATAATGTTAGCCTTTCTTATTGAAAAGAGTATTCACTCATGATTAAGTTTTGAATTACTTATTTTGTTTTGGTTAAAGTCAAGTCAATTGTTGTTTTGTCTAATTTGCATTTTTTTTTCTTTTCAAATCTTTGACTCACTTTGTTACTTCATTGTTGCTATTCATTGTAATGATTTTTATGATTATAAGGTCCTATGTTAAAATTGACAAATGAAAAAATCTCTCTGTTAGTTTTAGAGGCCTCCTCATTTTGAAAGATGGAAAATTAGTTAAGTTTATATAATATATTTGTTAAATTTGGCCGATGAAGAAATTACCGTCGATTTCTAAGGTCTCCTATGTTAATAAGACGGGTTTTGATTTTTAAAAGTTATTATTTGAGTTATTCCTTTTTATTTTTATTTATTTAGTACTAACTCTTTTACTAAGTATCTTTACTGGTACGAGTTGCTTTCCATTGAAGCTATTCGAGTAAAATTCAAATTGTAATTTTATTTATTATTGTGTATAATTGGCGATAGGCAAACTTAGGCCGTTTCTTATTATTATTTTATTTTATTTGTATATATTACATGCCTATTATAATTGTTTATGGTTTTATTTCCTCCTCAATTTGGAAAAATGAATTCAGTCTGGACCCACATTAGTGGATTTCGAAAGGTGTGTAACACCTTTACTTCGACATTACTAGAACCCCTTATCTAGAACTAATGGTTACGTACATCACTTAAATGGTTTTCTAGTTTTTTTTTTCAAAAATTAGGCGGTGACTCCTTTAAAATTCATTTTTCCTTAAATTGTTTTAAAATTGAATCTATTAATTATTTTTTGAGTCACGTGATGTTTTCGCCTGTTTGAATATCGTAAGCATGTAAACAATTACAATTGTATGATGTTATTGCACATATTATTGGATGAAATTGGTTGGTTGATGGTAAGATCATGGATGATAGTTTTTGAAGGAGAATTGATACGACTTTGTGATCCTGAACCTTTACTTCAATTGTAATGGCCTGTACTTGATGATGAAGTTCAACTGAAGCATATCTTGTGATTAGATTAAGTAGGTGTTGGTATGATGTAATTGAAATGTCTCGATTATGTGAATCATGAGATTGTGATTAAGATGAAATTATATAAGGTTTGTTATGATTTACCTATGTGCCTTACTATAGCATGATGATGATTATGTGTTAATCTCACTATGAGGGTTGTATTGAAAGGATGTTCTCATGCAATTCCTTTTGAGCTAATGACTATGACAATATAAGGGGTTAGTCTCGTATGACCTAAACTAAGTTATGATTATTAAAGAAATAGTTAAAGACATTTCAAAAGGGACTCTAGCTTAGCACCGAGTGGACTAGTAATGAGGAGTGTCCCTTTCCTAGTAGAAATGGTAGGTTTACTATTTTACTTATGGTATAGAGATTATAATTCAAATGGCACAAAAAGGGTCTCAAACATGTCTCCTAGTTCTTTAACTATGTTTCCCCCGTAAGAATACTAGCTAGTGGATCGGCTTAAATGCTATGTTCATGTTTTGTTACTACCTTGGCAAGTATCCACCTTCTTTCGGTGTAGGGTTTTATCACACCGGATTCCAAATTTAGATCATGTGATCCATGTTGGTTAAGGCAAGAGTTCCCGAAAGTAAAATGAAGTAATAAAGTTTACTCTAACTAGGAGGACTTAAGGGGTTTGACTTAGTCTAGGTAGGGGTATGAGACTCTACCTATACATTGCACTATTTGACCTTGAGCGAAACTCCGAGGAGGATTTTCTTATGTTCTTATGATCTTATTTTCTTATAAAGGAAATGATATATATATATGTTGACTTTACATGTTGATGATATTATATGATGTTGGTTTCACTTATGAACATATTGTTGGTCTATATTTCGAAATATGATAAAGAATACTCATGATGATATGTTATATGAAGTTAGACATTATTTGTGATCTTATGTTTGGTTTACTTAGTCGAGTGAGGTTATGGGACTTCACCTGGTCATTGCACTTGTAGAATTGATGTGGACTAAGACTAGGGGTCTTCCATATGTTGTAATCTATGGACTCTTGTACGTGCTTTGTGTATAACAGGATGTTGGAGTTTTTTTAGCTATGAGTTCTAGTATGCTACTAAACATGTTGACTTGACTTAACTTGATGATGTTTTTCTTGTGTTGAATACGCTATTGCCTGAAGGAATATGTGATTTTTGTCTTATATGTGTTCTTGGTTGTGCATAAGATTTTTCAAAGTAACTTATCATGGTTTTGAACAATCGTCTCCTTTAGCACGATTTGTAATTTTATGCGTGCATATGTTTCCATACTTAGTACAAGTGGTGTAGGAACCCATATTCTTTTCATTTTCCCAAACAATGTAGGTATGGGCCGTAAAAGTATTGAGGTTACTTTTAAGAAGGCTTGGATATCTTTCTCCAAGTGTGGGTAGGTCCTCAAGAACTGAGGATGATGTCTTTTCCTATTCTACCTATGTTACTTGCTATAGTCTAAAGACCTTGGTTTCGCTCTTATTGTTCAAGACATTGTTGTAAGCCCTAAGTGGCAATTATACATTTGTGTAAGGGATATGCCAGAATTGTTCTATTCAGCTTTAGATGGTTTTATATGAGACTTTCCTATTACACTATATTTGTGTATTTTATATGTGGCATAAATATAGAAGCCTATGTAAGCTTCCTATATGAGGATTCTAAGTAAACTACCTCTGTATATATGATGTGTAATTGAGAGGTCTTTATAAACCTCACTATATAGATGTATATGAAAAATTTTAATTTTCCACATTTTTTAACCTATGAAATGTAATGACGGTTGCTAAGAGGATAGTCTTAGTCCTCTCCGAGGACAACAATGCCGGTTACGTCTAGTGGGTGCTCCCGGATGTGACAAACTTGGTATCAGAGCATGAGGTTGAGTATATTTAGGATCGATGTCTCACTAAATCACGTCTATGTAGATTCTTATTCATAATTATGAAGCACTCCACACTTATGAATGAGAGACTATGTGATGTTTAGGAAACTCTTATTTTCTTATATTCCTATGTCGTACCTCTAGAGTCTTACTTTATGTGTTCTTTCACCAAAACCTCTTATTGTGGTTATAGGTATGAATACTAGAAGAGCAGCCGCAAGAAGTGCCAAAAAAGGGATTGCTAATGCTGGAGCTCTGACAACCAAACTCCTTCGTATGGGTGATCAAGTTCGGTTGTTCCTCCATCTATTACAGATGGATAGATAAGGTCGGTTTTTCTCAATTTAGACCAATCCATAACCTCTCAAGCTAATTTCGTCACTTCTCAAGTCCAAGCTATGACTGCTCAAGTGAATATGAGAAGTTGGACCCCGTGTGCCTCAACATGCTAGCACTATGGCTTCTCATTTGATAGACTTTACTAGGATGAAGCCTCCTATTTTATTTGGGTAAAAAGCGAATGAAGACTCCCCAGACTTTCTTGACGAGGTCTACAAGATATTAATTGCTATGGGTGTGACTTCGAATGAGAAGGTCGTGTTAGTGGCCTATAAACTTAAAGATGTGGTCAAAACTTTGTACACACAATGGAGGTACAGTAGGGTGCTAAGAGGTGGACCACTGAGTTGTGAGATCTTCAAGAGGGACTTCCTTGATAGGTTCTTTCCTAGAGAGTTGAGGGAAGCTAAGGTAGTAGAATTCATCAACCTTCATTAAGGAGGTATGAGTGAAATTGATTACTCCTTGAATTTTACCAAATTTTCCAAGTATACTCCATCCTTGGTGTCAAACCCAAGGGAAGAGATGAGTCATTTTCTTACAGGAGCGTTTGATGATTTGGTGGAAGAATGTCGTTGAGTATGATTCATGATAATGTGAATATCTCTCGTCCAATGGTTCATACTCAATAAATAGAAGAAAGTAGACTAAGGAGGAACAATAGAGAGGCCAAGAGGGCCAAGTCTTATGAAGGTGGTTCTTCAAAGGAAAGCTTGGAAATTCAAGACAAGCTTATATTGAAGAAGACGTTCTCCAATCAAGTTCTTTCTAAGTTCCCTAAGGCTTGTGATGATAGGGTGTCTAACCCTAAGTCTCAATATGGAAGAGGTACCAGTTCACCAAGCAAGAGGATAACTTGTGGAAAGTGTGGCAAGAAACATATGGGTGAATGCCTAGTTGGGATGGTCAATTGATTTGGGTATGGAAAGAATGGTCCCAAGGTTAGATATTTCCCTAATGCAAAAGGGCAATACAAGGGGAGTGGGAAATCTCAAGCAAGTGATTCTAATATTTATTCTCCAAGAAAAAATCGCTTTTATGCTCTTCACTCTAGAAATGAGCAAAAGAGTTCTCCCGATGTGGTTACCGGCATGTTAAAAGTCTTCTCTATTGATGTTTATTTTACTTGTTCCGGGTTTTACATTGTA
The DNA here is from genome assembly GCA_027789145.1 of Solanum arcanum. Taxonomy (NCBI): domain Eukaryota; kingdom Viridiplantae; phylum Streptophyta; class Magnoliopsida; order Solanales; family Solanaceae; genus Solanum; species Solanum arcanum. The sequence goes on from CM050933.1 coordinate 50,981,838, forward strand.
TTTTGTTACTCCTTTGGTAGCTAGAAATTTTGATATTTTTCCCAATATCCTAAATGAACCTTTTATGGTAACTACCCAGTAGGTGATCCGGTGGTTGCATAGAGGGTATATAGAAATTGACCTAGAATGTTTCCCAATAGAGTTACTCATGTTGAATTAGTAGAACTCGATATGGTTGATTTTGATGTAATTTTGGGAATGGATTGGTTGCATGATTGTTTTTGCTTCCATAGATTGTACAACAATAGTTGTCAAGTTTAATTTTCCTAATGAACCCAATTAGAGTAAAAGGGGGTAATTCTATTCCTAGAGGTCGTATTATTTTGTCATCTAAAGGATTGTAAGATGATACCTTAGGGTGTTTATACCATATTGGAAGATTCAAAGATTTAGACTCCGAAAATCCTCCCATTGTGTTAGTCCCCATAGGGAGGAAATTTCCAGACGTCTTTCCTAATGACTTTCCCAGAATTCCTCCCGAACGGGAAATTGATTTTGGTATTAACTTGCTACCAGATACAAACCCCATTTCAATTTTTCCTTGTCGGATGGCTCAGGATGAATTGAAAGAGTTGAATGCTCAACTCAAAGACTTACTAGACAAAGGCTTCATTACACCTAGTAGTGCTACATGGGGTGCTCTGGTATTATTTGTGAAGAAGAAAGATGGGTCCCTTAATACGTGCATTGATTATCGTCAGCTCAATAAAGTCACCATTAAAAATAAGTATCCTCTCCCTCGAATTGAGGACTTGTTTGATCAACTCCAAGGGGCAAGCTACTTTTCTAAGATTGAATTGAGATCGGCGTATCACTAACTTAGGGTGAGAGGTGAAGATGTACAAAAAAGGGCATTTCAAACTAGATATGTCACTATGAGTTCCTAGTAATGTCCTTTAATCTCACTAATGCCCAAACTACTTTTATGGGCCTTATGAATAGGGTGTTTCGAAATTACCTAGATTCATTTTGTCATTGTATTCATTGAAGACATCTTGGTATATTTAAAAAATAAGGGTGAACACATGTCTCATTTGAGAGTGGTATTATAATTTCTTATGGAACACCAACTATTTGCCAAGTATAGCAAGTGCGAGTTTTGGTTGAGATCGATGGCATTTCTTGGTCATATCATCCATCTCTAGTAAGGGAATAGAGGTCGACCCGAGAAAAACGGAAACGGTTAAGAGTTGACCTAGACAATTGAATCCAACCAACATTAGGAGTTTCTTAGGTATAGTCGGGTACTATAGGAGGTTTGTGGATGGTTTTGCATCCATTATTTCTCCTTTGACTAACTTGACCCAAAAGAGTGTGAAATTTCAGTGGTCGAAGGCATGTGAAAAAACCTTCCAAATTTTGAAAGATAGGCTTACCTCTACTCTGGTGTTGACTTTACTGGAGGGTACCAAGGGCTTCGTTGTATATTGTGATGCATCCTCAGTGGGCTTGGGGTATGTCCTTATGCAACATGGGAAAGTAGTAGCCTATGCCTCTATACAACTTAATGTTCATAAAAAGAATTATCCAACTAATGATCTGGAGTTAGTGGTCATAGTGTTTGCTATGAAAATATGGAGGCATTACTTTTATGGTGTTCATGTGGATGTGTATACCGACCACAAGAGTGTTCAATATGTGTTTACTTCGAAAGAGTTAAATCCGACAAAGAAGATGGTTGGAATTATTGAAATATTACGACATAAGTGTTCTGTACCACCCCGGTAAGGTCATTGTGGTTGCGGATGTTCTAAGTCGTATGACCATGGGTTGTGTGCCTCATGTGGAAGAATCCAAGAAAAACCTAGTAAAAGATGTTAATAGGCTGGCTCGTTTAGGTGTTAGATTGGATGATTCTCTAAATGGTGGTTTTATGGTTTATCATAACTCAAAATCGTCTTTGATGGTTGAGGTGAAGTCTAAGAAACACCTTGATCCATCATTTATGGATTTAGAGAAATCGGTTCTTGATAATATTAATTAGTCATTCTCCTTAGGGGGGGATGGTTTTTTGAGGTATCAAGAGAGGTTGTGTGTGCCCAATGTTGATGACTTGAGAAATTGAATTCTTGAGGAAGCTCAGGGTTCCCGTTATTCTATTCATTCGGATTCTACTAAGAGTTATCATGACTTTAGAGAAGTGTTTTTGTGGGATGTCCTCTTAAAATGGACATAACGGAATTTACTGCAAATTGTCCAAATTGCCAACAAGTGAAAGCCGAGCACCAAAAGTTAGGTGGCTTATTCCAAGAAATGCAAGTTCCCACTTGGAAGTGAGAAGACATTAATATGGACTTCATAGTTGGTTTGCCTAGGACTAGAAGGCAAAATGACTCTATATGGGTAGTGGTGGATAGATTGAAAAAAATCAGCTAATTTTATCCCCGTCAAGTCTACTTACTCAGCGGAGGATTATACAAGAATCTTCATAGATGAGATTGTATGTCTTCATGGTATTCCGTTATCCATCATATCAGATAAGAGCGCAGAATTCACATATAGATTTTGGAGGTCGTTCAAAAAAGGGTTGGGTACACAAGTAAGGTTAAGCACTACTTTTCATCCCCAAAAAAATGGTCAAACATAGTGTACTATTCAAACCCTTAAGGATATGATTAGAGCTTGTGTTTATAGACTTCAAGGGAAGTTGAGATTAACACTTTCCTTTGGTTGTGTTCTCTTATGACAATAGTTACCATTCAACTATATCCATGGCTCCTTTTGAGGATTTATATGGTAAAAGATGTAGATCTCCGGTTGGATGGTTTAAAGTTGGTAAGTCTTCACTCCTTGGACCCGAATATGAAACTTTGGAGAAAGTTGGTGTCGTAAGGGATAGGTTGAAGGTGGTCTATAGTCAGCAAAAGTCTTATGCCGACAATTGGAGGAGAGAACTTGAACTTGAAGAAGGTGATAAGGTGTATTTAAAAATTTCACCCATGAAAGGGGTGATGAGATTTGGCAAGAAAGGGAAGTTGAATCCTCGCTATGTGGGTTACTATGAAATTTTGCAAAGGGTTGGAAAAGTTGCATACAAGTTAAGATTACCTAGTGAGCTAGCTTCGGTTCACCCGGTGTTCCATGTCTCCATGCTTAAGAAGTGCATTGGTGATACTGAGTCATTCTTCCTATTGAGGGCTTGGGTGTTGATGAAAACCTCTCCTATGAAGAGGTTCCGGTGGAAATCCTTGATCGTCAAGTGAAGAAGTTGAGGAATAAAGAGGTGGCCTCCGTAAAAGTTCTATGGAGAAATCACCTAGTTGAGGGAGCAACATGGGAGGTTGAGGCCGACATATGGGAGGCCGAGGCCGACATGTTTTGCTTAAATGATTTTTCATGGAAAAATGATATTTTGCTTGATTTGCACTTATTTGTGTATATGGTATGTTGTTGCCTTCATGAAATGAATTGAGCATGTTAATATATTTTGAAAGTATTTTTGGCATAACAAACTCTTTAATGTTAAGTTTAGATCATGTTGTTATTGAGAAGGTAGTTCGTCATGTTGTGATTTTGAGCTCTTATATGTAGAAATTGATGTTTTGAGTTGCTATGTGTAAATTCCATGATTATATGTTGAATGGATTTATGAAGCACTCCTTTGAGTTATAACTCATGTTGATTATGTATGTTGATTGGTTGGGTTGCTAGTATTGAGTCTATCCTTTCCCTTCAAAAGATTATAGAATCATTCGGGGATGAGTGTTTCTAAGGGAGGGTAATGTAACACTCTAAAAGTACAAAACCTAATCAAGATCCTCACATGAGTATCCAAGAATTTAAACACTGTTATAAGAACTAAAATAATGTTTATAGTCCATTTAGGAAGTTTAGAGTCAAGACGTCAAGAAACGTCCACGACGTCCGGAGATTTGCGAAAGAGGTGCTTGTGTGCTTTAGCCTAATTCACGGGGTTTTAGGAGTCAGAAAATTAATGATATTGGTGGAAAGGTGTCAAAATAGTTTTAGAGTGTGTTTAGAGTCTAAACATCCGGGAGATACTCCCCAAGGACCACCCTAAGGGCCTTTGGAGAGGACCCTTGAATTTTACCCAAATCTGCAAAATTAGGCAGTTTTGGCAGTGGATACCTACAAAGCAAATCAATGGGAGGGGGGGGGGGGGGGAGGGGAAGGGCTTCTTACTGACAGGGCGTTGATGGATCCATAGTCCCACACTTAGACATTTTCCAAAAATGGCCTATACTTATTGACGGACCTGTGGACGGAGGGTGCAGGTGGCCGTCAACTGACCTTCGAACCGTAGGTCGGGATGTCGTAGGTCAGGTCTATTTTCACTGTCAAGTTTAAAATGAGTTCAACTTAATTATTTAGGTGTTTAATTAGTGTTTAAGGGGTGGTTAATTAAGTTTTATAAGTGACTATATAAGCTACCCTAAGTCTAAACCCAAAACTCAAATCACTCTTCCTTCTCTCTACTTTCTCTTTTTCAAAAAAAATTCCACAGAAGACAAAGGTCAAGGTAATTAGGGCTTCAATAACATCACTCTTCTCCATCAATCTTTAAGGATTATAAAGGTATGTGAACCTTTCATCTTTAGGATTCCTTTCTTAAACGGGTACTTTCAAAATTGATTTACAAAAGATGAATTGAACATAGGTTTCTTTTTAATTTAAAATTGATCTTTCAAACTGTATTGTTCCTGATTTCTAATGATTTTAACTGTTATATTATGATGTATTATTTTCAATTATGGTACTTCTTTATATTAAACCTAGTATGTGGAAGAGGTGATGAATCGACCCCAATTCCGTAACCCTAAGTTATGAACTAGTGTTGAATTAATTAGTATTTATGTAGTTGACTTAATTCTTGTGTTAATTACTATTGTACGATGTTATTACACCTATTATTGGATTAAATTTGTTGGTAGATGGTAAGACCATGGATGATGGATTTTGAAGAAGAATTGGTAAGACTTTGTGATCTTGAACCATTACTTCAATTGTGATTGCTTGTACTTGATGATGAAGTTCAATTGAAGCATATCTTTTATTAGATTAAGTTGGTGTTGGTATGATGATGCAATTGAAATGTCTTGATTATGTGAATCATGAAATTAAGATTAATATGAAATGATCTAAGGTTGGTTATGAATTACCGATGTGTCTTACGATGACATGATGATAATAATATGTTAATCTCACATATCAGGGTTGTATTAAAAGGATTTTCTCATGCAATTCCTATAAGCTAATGAATATGAATACACAAGGGGTTAGTCTCCTATGACCTAAACTAAGTTATGATTGTTAAAGAAAGACTTAAAGACATTTCAAAAGGGAATCTAGCTTTGCAGCGAGTGAACAAGCTGTGAAGAGAGTCCCTTCCAAAATAGGGAAGGTAGGTTCACTATTTCACTCATGTGATATAGATTATAATGCCAATGGAATAAAGACGGTCTCAAAAATGTATCCTCGTGTGATATAGATTATAATGCCAATGGAATAAAGACGATCTCAAAAATATCTCCTAGTTGTTGAAGTATGTTGCCCCCATAGGAATACTAGCAAGTGGATCCACAGAGATGCTATGTTCATGTCTTGATACTACCTAGGCAAGTAGTCCACCTTCTTTTTGTGTAGGGTTTCATGACATCGGATTCCACATTTGGCTCATGTGGTCTATGTTGGTTAAAGCAAGAGTTCCCGTAAAGTAAAATGATGTAATAAACTTAACTCTAACTAGGAGGAGTTAAGGGGTTTGACTTAGTCTAGGTAAGGGTATGGGACTCTACCTATACATTGCACTAGTTGACTTTGAGGGAAGTCCTAGGAGGATGTTCTTATGTTCTTATGATCTTATGTTCTTATAAAGGAAATGATATGCATATGTTCACTTTACATATTAATGATACTATATGATGTTGGTTTCACTTATGAATATATTGGTAAATATGATAAAGAATACTCATGATGATATGTTATATGAAGCTAAACATTATTTGTGATCCTTTGATTGGTTTACTTGGTCGAGTGAGGTTATGGCACTTTACTTGGTCATTGCACTTGTAGACATGATGGTGGACTTTGACTAAGGGTCTTGCATAATTTGTAATGTATGGACTCTTGTATGTGCTATGTTGTATAACATGATGTTGGAGTGGCTTTGGCTATGAGTTCTAATATGCTACTACACATGTTAACTTGAATTAACTTGATGTTGGTTTTGTGTTGAATATGCTATTGCCTTAAGGAATATATGATTACTGTCTTATATGTATTTTTGGTTGTGCATAAGGTTTTTCAAAGTAACTTAGCATGGTTTTGAACAAATATCCCCTTTAGCATGATTTGTAAGTATATGTATGCATATGTTTGTATACTTACTACAAGTGGTGTACTGATCCATGTTCTTTCCATTTTACCAAACAATGTAGTTGTGGGACGTTGAAGTATTGAGGTTAGTTTGAAGAAGGTTTGGATATCTTTCTCCAAGTGTGGGTAGGTCATCAAGATCCGAGGATGATGCTTTTTCCTAGTCTACCTATGTTACTTGCTAATTCTAAAGACCTTTGTTTCACTCTTGTTGTTCAAGACACTGTTGTAAGCCCAAGTGGAAATTATACATTTGTGTATGGTCTATGCCTAAATTGTTCTATTCCGCTTTAGATGGTTTTCTATGAGACTTTCCTATTAGACTATATATGTATATTATATATGTGGCATAAAAGTAGAAGCCTATGTCAGCTTCCTATGGAGGAGCCTAAGTAAACTACCTATTTATATATGATGTGTAAGCGAGAGATCTATGTAAACCTCATTCTATAGATGTATATGAAAAGTTTAATTTTCCAAATTTTTTAACCTATGAAATGTAATGACTATTGTTATGAGGTTAGTCTTAATCCTCTACGAGGACAACAAACGCCGATTACGTCTAGGGGGTGCTCCCTAAATGTGACAACTAGACGGGCATTTTAGGGGTCCACAACCTATTATGGGCATCATGAGACCATCCAGGATTGCCCCTAGGAAGGAGTCACCTAGACAATGCCTTTAAGGACCCGTGGTAACTTGGACGGTATGCATCGGGGTTTATAGAAGTCACCTAGAGAGTGATGTTGCATACCAAGGTTACTGTGACGGACTACGGATGCCTAGATGGTCCATGAAGCTTGACGTGGCCCATGAAGTCGTCTGTGAAAGGGACTTATCAAGTTTTGAATTTTGGGTCATATTCAAAAAATCATATCTTTTAGAAAGAGATGAATTATATGGACCATGACCTAAAATTAAAGGTCCTTGAGTCTTCTTTTCAACGCCACCAAGTTTTCCTAATTTCGAGCCCGTAGTAAAAAAGTTAAGCTCATTTTAGTGAAGCCTTGTCAGGTAAGGAAACATCAAAACTTAAGCTCATTTTAGTGAAGCCCTGTCGGGTAAGGAAACATCAAAACTCACTAGACGGGCCATGATGCCTTAACGGCTTGTGAAGACCCTCTTGACAATCGTATCATCAATTTTAAGTGAGTGTAAGCCCTGTCGGGTAAGGAAACATCAAAACTCACTAGATGGCCATGATGCCTTAACGGCTCATAAAGCCCCTCTTTACAATCATCTCGATATCAATATTAAGTGAGTGTAATATTAGACTTTTTCTCTATATGTTTGTTACTTAAACTAGGTGGTTTAAATTTGTCTAAGTCTAGTTAATTAGTCAAAACTACCTAAAACATTCATTCTCCTAAAAATCACCAAACATAGAAAGAAAGGAAAGAGAAAGAGGCGACATTTTTCTCTCAAGAACACATGTATCTCTTCTTCACGTTGAACCCCGCAATCCAAATGATTTATCCGTAGTTTATTCCATGAGGTATGTGAATTTCATTAGTGGGTTATTTTCACCCGTTAAGTCCGTCAAATTTTAATCAGTTCTTCAGCTTTTCCATTAACTGTTCATACCTAGGGTTCCCTAATCTTAGGGATCCATTAAAATTTAGCTACTATATTTTCTATGATATTATTTACATGTTTCTTTTTGAATTAGTATCTTCCCATGTATAAAACTCAAAAACCCTAGCTTATGTTAATTATTTGTGTTTCACGATTATACTTGCTAGGCAGATAAGTCAGAACATCATGCTTCTAAATTTGATAGACATACCTTTCAATATGTTTGATGCATTCATAGATAATTATAAATATTTTGAGATATTAAGTATTACAATTGGATTCTTAGCTTTATATCTAGTTGTGAGTAAACATAGCACCGGGTTGGAAAAGGGTTTAGCTTACTCTCATGCCTTAGAAATATGTGCCCTTAAGGTTTATAAGTCCTCTATATTGTACATCAGTTTTAGTGATCACACCACAATCATTCCTTTATACCCTGGCAAGGTATATTAGATCCTCTCAGTGGGGCGTATACATCAGAGTTTACGCTTAGATCACGTGGTTCATGTCGGTTAATAGTATCTCCCACACTCATATTCATGTTTCATTTACCATGTATACAATATTATTTTTACTATTTAGTTCAGCATGTTATAGATTCATGATTACTACTTAGTCATTGCATACAACTCAACTTTCAATTATGCTTCAATATATTTATTTCCTTGTTCAATTTATATTGTCCAACTTAGCATCTATCCCACATGTTAAGAGCACACAAGTTAATAACTCATATTTTTCGGTACATCGTTGTATGATGTAGGTTTAAGCGCTCAACATCCAGACCACGCTTAGTTCAACTTCGAGTCCGTACTCAACAACTTCGGTGGTGATTCCTCATTGTTCGATGATGATACACATGCTTTACTTTTAAGTATTCACCGTTTAATTTTAGTCTTGTTAAAGTTAGTTGGGTGCGTGTCCAAACAACATCGATCAGTACTTAGTCTTTCAGATATAGAGTAGATTTAGGTTGAGTACTTAGTGTTGTTCTTAGTCATCACTATACTCTTCATATATTTCACATATTTAAACACTATGGGTTTCCCCATTTCAGATATTAAACTATTTCTAACTTTCACAAAGTGAATGTTTTAATTTAACTTTTATGGATATGTCATGTCATGGGTTAGCTTGAGGTAACTTGTGACATTAAGCACTGTGTTGCGTTCGTGGGGTAGCCTAGGGGCGTGGAAAAGTTGGCATCATAACCTCAAGTTAAAGAGTCCTACGATGTTTGGAAATCGCACTAAGTAGAGTCTCTTTCATGGGTGTGAAGTGCGCCACACCTTTGAGGGGGAGAGATGCAATACAAATTATATCAAGGAAATTTACTAGAGTCAAGATCAAGACCTTTAAAGGATGCAAGGGTTATTCATCAAGATGGAGGTTCTCAAGATTGTGTTGATGGCAAACAAGGACTTTCATGCCTCAAAGATTGCTGAAAAGGGGACTTTTGGAATGTAGGGCCCACTTGGCGCATCGCCAAATGGATTAGGCGATGGCCCCCAGCCCGCCTAATATTATAAAATTTGACCTAGCCTGAAGAAATGTAGGATTGCTTGCTTACCAGGCCGGCGCATCGCCAAGACACTAGGCGAGCCCGACCTAGCTCGCCCTTTTTCCTTTCACATCACTTTTGGGTGTTTTATCCTAAACTGTATAAATAGCTAGTTAGGGTTACTTTTAGACTTAAACAATTTTGATATTTAAAACTTAAAACTCATGTTGAGTGTGGAGAGCTTGGTAAAGCTTTTGTTGCCTTCTTGTTAGAAATGTTGGTTGCTCGGGATATTGATTCCCTTGAGGTCATTGTAAGAACTTAGGTGCTATTGTAGGATGAATCTATTGAGGTCTTTAGGGATAATATACCCATAGTTTTCCTTTGATTTCCTCTTTGTGTGCCTAAATATTTATCATTTACTTCCTGTCTTTTTTATTTCCGCATATTATCATTGTTTCTCTTGTGAGAATCGTATTATTTGGTATCAGAGCTCAGTCTGGATTTGTTCCTATGAATCTAGTCTTGGGTTTGCTACAAAAAATATGTTTTTTTTGTTTTTGGGATTTTTGCAAAAATGGGTTTCTTAGATATGAGTCTTGTTTGAGGTTCTAAGGTTGGGGTAGTGTTCTCAAACAATATTTCAATCTTAGGCTGATATTGGAAGGAGTTTGGGGTCTTATTGAAGAATCCACAATTGAAGACCTGAAAAAGCTTGAAGAAGGCAAAGTGGGTTCTGGAAGTTGAGGGTTTTGATTTGGAATTAAAATTCACAGAGTATTAGGTGTTGTTCCCCATAACAAGGAGAACCTTAATCTAATTTTTTGTGAAATTTTGAGAAAATTTTTTTAAGGGTTTTATTTTGATGTTCTTCTTGTTCTTAAAGTTCTTGCAGAACATTTGTATCTTTAAGAAAGAGAATATTTGAAAAGCAAGTGTTTTATTTAAAAGGGGAAGAAAGAGAAAGAGTAAAGTTGCTTGTAAGAGGGTATTTACTAAAACTATAAGTCCTAAAGGACCAAAGGACAAGAGCGGGAGGACCACCAAATTTCAAATTTCCGAGCATTAAAAGAATTATAGAGGGTCCATTGGGAGAGAAAAAGAGTGCATCACCTAACCAATCAGCACCACGCCCATTGGGGAGGTTGCTCACCAAATCTTTTACCCATATGAGGGAGATACTGGAACATTCGGCGTAATCAAGCCTTTTTCGCCGAGTCCCACCGGTGCATCGCTGAACTACCACCCCTATCTCTGAGTTTCCTTGTCCATTTCCAGAGTTTGGAGAGTCAATCTTTAACTTGGCAGACAAAACTGCAACTTCGGTGAAGAAAACAGGTCATTTAGAGATCGAAAACTCAAGTTACACTCAGTTCCATCTCATGTAATAAATTCTTAGTTTCTTTCTTTTGATTCCTAAACGTTCTCAAGAATCCTAAACCGATTTTAAACTCGTAATTACTCTATATGTTGACTCTTGGTTCTTGAATTCACTTTCTTATTTGTTCCTTTTTTTTCGTACTTTTCCCATTTTTATTTCGTTGTTAACTTTTTAGTCAAATCCATTTGTTTAATCGAGTCGTCTATTCTTCTTCAAACAAGAATCCATTCCGACCTAGAGTTGAAATTAGTAACTTCTGATCGACGAAGTAAAACGATTGACAACCTTAGCCGCACCAATGGAGAGGCAATCAAATATGTGTAAACACGAGTGATTGTGAGTTCAATTCATTAACGGTAACATTGTTTGGTTCTTTTTTTGTGAGATGTTTTAATGTCAGGTGCAATGGATACAGGAGGAGATGCTTAAGCACATGTCGAAGAAATTACTTTCACAGCCTTGTTGGAAGCGTTGAACAATGTGTGGGGTGAAATATCACGGATAGATGGGAGACTGGATACTGTGGAACGTAGAGTCAACTCAAGTTACTTCACACCAGAAGCTACTTTTCACGCTTTTTCACACTCATTCTCCTACTCCAACACCCAGAACTCTTACCCCAAGATTTGCACCTAACTTTCAACCATTTGGGATCAAATATCTAAAGTACGAATCGGCCATTCCATTTCCTCTTTGTCAAAAAGCTCCATGAAATCAAAGACATCCTTATAACACACCATTTGACCAAATTATTCCCTACTAGAGACCGCAACCCCAACAAAATCATGTGAATGAAGAGAGGGATGATGAAGATCAAGAAGGTTTTGAAGGTGAAGGTGAAGAAACACCATGGAATGAGTCACCAATGAATCAACCAAGAAGTCTCGTGTTGTAAGGTGAACCAAGAGGTAGATTGGGTCTAGTGCCGTTTGATAGGATACAACATAGAAACCACCCTCAAGGTGGGAGTCAATGGGAAGCCAATGTCAAGCATGAAGTTGGTCAAGAATCTAGAGAAGAACATGGTAGTGGCTATCATCGAGGGAATCCAAGGGGTTACCACTACAATGACCAAGGTTTAGATTTAGGCCGAGATGTTAGCATCAACTCTATCAAAACTACTCTTTCGACATTCAAAAGGGAATGTCATCCCGATGCTTACTTAGAATGGGAGTCCCAGTGTGATCGGATTTTCAATGAGAATAAATTGGCGGAAGTCAAAAGTAGTTGCAATGCTATTGCCAAATCAAGGGGTATGTCATCATATGGTGGGAATACATGAAGAGGTATCACTTGGTTGTTGAAGAAGATCGTCCTCCACCATGGACCAATTTGAAGAGGTTGATGAGAACCATGTATGTGCCTAAAAGATACCGCCAAGGATTACTAGCCAAATTGTATAATTTGAGGCAAGGAAGCAAAAGTTTTGAAGCCTATCATGATGAGTTCCAAAACATAGTCACGAAGCTAGAACATGGGGAATTTAAAGAGCATGTCGTGATTCACTTCAAGGTAGGGCTGAACAAAGAGATTTCTTCTAAGATGACCCTTCATAGGTTTGACACTTTGAATTATTCCTTTGAGGCAGCCCATGAGATAGAGCTAGAATTCAAGAAGGAGAAGATGTCTGATTTTAAGATTTGATCTTTCGATTCTGCGGTCAAGAAAAAAGGGGGAGCTCAAATATTGATGGGTTGGAAAAAGATTTAGGATGCCCTAAATCCATATGAGAAGAAATACTTCAATGAAAACACTCGAAAGTACCCACCATGAGAGAAGGGTACTGCTAACCCAACAAAATTTTATTAGGGAGTTCATGCCGCAAATGTAGAGGATGAGGTTATATTAAGCCTGAGTGTCTAAATCGATTGATTGCTCTAATGCAAGGAGGTGAGATATGTCTTAGTTTTGAGGAGGAGCCACCAGGTGAATGTGAAGAAGACCCCCAGAAGAGGATAAATTTGAAGATGTGTAGGATGAGGAATCCTGTCTTTTTGTCAAAGAAGCAGAGAGTGTCTCTCCTCTTTATATGGTAGGACAAGAAATAGTTAGTAAGGCCTTGGATGATCCGATACAAAGAGAGAATTTATTTCACTTTAAGTGAATCTTCAATGATAATGTGTGTTCCTTAATCATTGATAGCGGGAGTTGAGAAAATGTTGCTAGTACTGCCTTAGTGGAATTTTTTCAACTTCCTGCGACTAAAAATGCTATACCTTACAAACTTCAATGGTTGAGTGAGTGTGGAGAATTAAGGGTACATCAAAAAGTAATGATCAAGTTTAAAATTGGGAAATATCAAGATGAGGTTTTATCTGACATGGTCCCAATTCCAGATTGTCATTTGCTAGGGAGACCTTGGCGACATGATCGTTCAACCAAACATGATGGGAGAACCAACAAGTATTCACTAGTGTCGAAAGATCATAAATATGTTTTTCATACTATTACCCCATTTCAAGTCATTGATATCAATCATAGGATAAGTGAGTAGAGGGAAAATAAAAAGTGTGAAGAGCAACATCTGGAGGCATAGTGCCACGAAGAGGAAGTTAAAAAGAAAGACCCAAGTGTTGTTGGCTACTTACAAAGAGATAAGGGTGGAAATACAGTCTTAAAGTTCTTTGATCCTTATCAGACATACGGATCATGTACAACAAACTAACTAATCTCATTCTTCCCTTTCCACGTCTATTTCTTTTCTTTTATAGGATTATGAGGATGTATTCCGAAAGGATCTTCCAAGTGGATTGCTCCTTCTTCGAGGAACTGAGCACCAAATTGATTTCGTGTCCGAATCACAATTTCCAAACAAATAAGCTATCGAAGAAATACAAAGGATACCAAGGAGATACAAAGCCAAGTTGACGAACTCCTCAACAAATGTTATGTTAGAGAGAGAATGAGTGGTTCCAAAGAAACATGGAACATGGCGCATGTGTGTTGACTGTCGAACCGTCAACAAAATAATGGTAAAGTATCTCCATCCTACCCCGAGGTTAGATAATATGATTGATGAGTTGAATGGTTCTCATGTGTTCACGAAAATTGGTATTAGGAGTGGTTATCATCAAATTCGAATAAACCTCAATGATGAATGGAAAATCGCATTCAAGACCAAGTTTGGTCTGTATGAATGGTTAGTGATGCAATTTGATCTCATTAACGCTCCTAGTACTTTAATGTGTCACATGAATCATGTGATGAAACCCTTCATAGGGAAATTTGTGGTTGTTTATTTTGATTATATCTTGATTTATAGCAAAACATGCATGATAATGTTGAGAATTCAAGGTGTGTATTTGATGTTCTTAGGAAGGAATAACTTTATGCTAATCTTGATAACTTTTCATTTTATGTTAATGAAGTTTCCTTCCTGAATATTGTTGTTAGTTCAAGAGGGGTTAAAGTTGATCAGTCTTTAATTTATGCTATTAAGAATTGGTGACTTCCGAAATTCATAAGTGATATAGGACTCTTTCATGGGTTGGCTAATTTTATAGAAGCTTTCTCAAAGGTTTTAGTATTATTGTAGCCCCCTTGACCGAGGTAATTTGAAAGAATAAACCTTTTAAGTGGGGAGGAGAACAAGCCAAAGATTTGGAGGATTTAAAATTTATGCTTAGTTTCACAACTATGTTGCAATAACCTAATTTTTATAAAATATTTGAAGTGGAATGTGATTCTAGTAAAGTAGGCATCAGAGCCGTCTTAATGCAAGACCAAAAACTCATTGCTTACTTTAGTGAAAAACAAAAAAGTGCTATTTTAAAGTATTCCACTTATGATCTTGAATTGTTGTCACGACCAGAGAGAACCCCCTAGTCGTAGACGGTGTATTCGACCTCTCGGAGGTCTTATAGAAGCCTTAGCATTTCATCAACATTAAGCATATGGAAAATAGCGGAAAATTTAAAATTTTCTTTAACAATGGAAAACATTATATGTTAAGAGTATCCATGACTCTATGTCTCAAAAACCATTTATATAAGATTTAGACTTTAACTTCACTTTAATACAACTTAGGGACACATAACTTTCATAATATAAAACATAAAATAAATGCATAAGTGAATAACGTACGTTCATCCTTGAAACTACGAGGACTCTTCCAAGTCTTATTCCCAAGCTCCTTAGGAACCTATTTTCTAAAGCATACAACATAACCTCTGCAAGCCCTACACTTTGTAAAATGTAGAAGAAGGGATTAGCACAAAAACACAAACCATAAGAGCCATGCATAAAAACTACTAAAATATTCTTTGAAAGGGACATTTAGTGTCACGACCCGGATTCTTGAATCCGAATCGCAACTAGCGTCGTTGACCTCTCAGAGGTTTCAGACAAGCCTCTTCTTGCATTCATCATATTCATATGGTTAATTTTAGCAGAATATTTAAAAAATTTATAAGTATGAAGTTTACATATACTTCATATAGTTAATACTTAATTACATCATATACTAAGATCAACGTAAATGAAACAACCATCTATCATAAGAATCAATTTAAAATAGAAGATGAATATATCATAAATAGTTTGCCAAACACGGACTTATTACAAAGCTTCAAAATGAAAATATGAAAGAAACTCTAGGGACAACATCAACTAGCTATGTATAAAACTAAGGCTAGACTAAAACTGTAGCATCCTCGAAATCAAGAGGACCTACCAAATGGTTAGGAGAACGCTGATGGCCAAACCGCTGCAAGAGTCTTCAATCTGTTCTCTGAGCTGCACCTATAAAATAATAATATTGTATGGAATAAGAACACACTTGTACTAAGTATGGGTACATGCAGCAACACATAACGGTAATGCATGAACTAGAATGGCTCTTCCTAATCAACATGCTTTCTTAGAAGGTCAAGTCTCTTGACTTGCCTAATTCATAATAGGAAGGTCATGCTATGATTATGCAACACATCATACATAGATAGGTTCACATAAAATACATTTAATGTTTCATATATCATACATTTCATATCCACGAGACCTTGCAATCATGGATGTAGCATTAAGACATCTCAAGTAAGGGCCCAACATATGGGACCTCAACCCGAGGGCCTTCTTTAGCAAACACAGAGTCTGCTTCATTTGTTCATTCGTACTTCACATTATTCATTTCATTAATTTATAGGGTGATGTAAACACCAGCTATACCTAGGATGAATTTTAATACTTTCATCGGGATAATGAAGTGCAATGAGCAAGAGTGACCTAATGTCATTACTTGAATCTGGTTTGACCTCCTGATTGTCTTGCACAAACACCTTCAGTATCGTTCATTTCATTATATTTCATACTTAAAGGAACTTTAAAACTTAACCGATATAGATCATGTGGCATCATGAAATCCGGTGTCTTCCCCACACCTAAAAGAGGTGGAGTCACTAGCCAAAGTGAAACCAAAACATGCTAGCTTTATGGGATCGAACCAAGCTAGTTCCATATGCTGGCAACATAGTTCAAACACTATGAGATTTAGGGTGACCCATACCCACCTTGGTGGACAGTCTCATCTTATGAGATTTATATGAACCTTTGCCCTTCCCGAAAGAATGCATCACCACTCATAGCTAGCCTATCGGTGCTTATTTTAAGGTTCCTATTTACATTGAACTCATACATCATCGAAGCTTGCTTCTTAGTATGAGTTAGTCGTAGCTTATTAGATGATTTCTTATCTTTTCTTTACGTATTAAGTGTTAATTGTCCTTACACTTACATATAGAATGTGATTGAGACTTGTGTCTTAATATTCAACACTCTCTTAGGTGAGTACTTTTAGTGACCTTTACTTAGGCTTGGTTGAGACTTGTCTCACCATTCATCTTAGCCTCTTATCATGTTATAACCATTTTCATAAGCATCATCATTTAACTTAATTACTAACCTCATTATGTGAATGTTCATTTCTTCATCTTGCCCTTAACTTACAGGATATGCAATGCTCATGGCCTTTAGTGTACTTTACACTCATGGTAGTACCCTTTTCGGGTTACATCATATATAAGGCTTACTTTCGTGATTGAAGTGGTCTTAGATTTTCTTTTGATCCGAGACTAGGCATTTTAATCACTTCTTACTCGTGCCTCTCTTACTTGTGGCTTAGGTTCACTCACCCTGCAAACGTACGGTGGACGTATGCTTCCACAAGCACAATCCAAGAGTCTTTAGTCATATATGGCGAAGTGTTTCATGATCATCTAAGTGCATATTGTGCAAGACTTATATATCATGTACTTTCAGCCAAGGAACCCTAGTTCGATCCCTAGTGGCTGCGCTTTATTTTATTATATGTAAGACTTATGTGCCTCACAATTTCGATCAAGGGCATCCGTGCTAAAATCCCTTGGGCAGCATATATTTTTGATTATATATGAGACTTATGGATCTCACACGTTTTGCCTTGAGGCCGAGTTCGATTCCCATCCTTCACACAACATTATTTCCTTTTAATTTACTCAAGACCTCTTCATCAAGTGTTAGAACCTTGAGGTCTCGTGTTCGATTCCTAGGTGTAGCATTTTCTTTGTTTGAATTTAGCCGAGTCTTCTCTAATTAGAATTTGGTCCTGAAGTTCATTTTCTTACATTTTAGTCTAGACAATTTGGTTTAGATTTTTCTATCAACTTTAACAAATACATTAGCCTAAACTTATATCTATATATCCGTACCATTTTTTTATGCATTGATGTACATGGCCGAGAGTCTTAGACTCATTTTAATTCGGCAATTAGTATTTCATTTTGGATCATCACTTTCACTTACTTTTCATGAACATCACAGTTTCATCATCATGTGTTAATAACAAAACAATTACATAGAACATAATTCACCACGTTCTTGAAAATAATCCGTACTATACATCTCATGGTATTAGCATTATCGTGTACACAAAACATACATACAATCAGACACACATAAAATGATCATACTCTGTCCGAAAACATCACATTGCACACAATAACAAACATTCCTAAGATTGTCTACCAACAAACATACCAACACATGCATCAACTTTTCTGAGGATCTAATGACAGGGGGCATGCAACGGGGGCAACCTTAGTTTTTCAATTGGAATACGTACTGAACCTTAGGGAACTCTTAGAAAAGGGACCAAAAGATAAGAACACTCATACCTTTTTCAATTTTGACAACCAGCCACAACCACACGTCCTAACCCATGCACAAACCTCTCTTCCGAGCCTTGATTATTGTTCACAAGTGAAGTTCTTTACGTGATTTCTTAAAGCACTTAGGCGTACAATATTTCTTTTCATTTTTGATGGATGAATTCAAGAAATTTGTAGAACAGTTGGTTTATTTTTCTGTTTTTGAATTACAAAGTAAAGCTGAAAAATGTTTTATGAAGAGATAATGAATTAAGAGTGCACATTGAGTACACTCCTAGTGGGAGTCGTGCGCTTCTTTCCTTGTGGTTTTGTTGTTAACTTATTCAACTCAATTTAAATGATAAAATCAGATTATAATCCACATGTTAAGTTACTATAATGTCCCTCCTTATCTTTGTCTAATTTAAATCACTTAAATCGCCAACTTAGTTCCTCCAACTCGGCTCGAACCCGAGTATGGACATCCGGTCAAACTTGGGTTTGACCACCGAGCTTTGACCCAATTTGACTAATTAAAAACCTTATTTAATTAATTAAATATCAACCTAGGGTAATTACTATACTACCCCTAGCCTCGAAATTACCTTTTTACCCCTAGAACCCTTAAAACCTAGGACTAAGCCTCTAACTTCGGTTAAGAGTCACCCGGGTGAATCCTAGTTTTCGGGGGACCTAACATGGCTGGAACCAACCCTTCCTAGCTCAACCAACACACTAAGTTGGTTGAATTGGTTGGTGCATAGGTCCAAGGATCTGGTTCCACGCGCATCAAGCCGTGTGAACCCGGTCTAACCTATGCATTCTAGGTACGCTTAGGTCTTACTTAGCATAGTCATTTTCGGGGTGTTACATTTAGTTTAAACCATGATTTATGCAATTTTGAACATAATTCTTTAAAATAGTTGGAGACATAAGTCACACATATCGCACATATAGATCATCAAGTACAAAGGCAACAACATCACAAATGCATAATCTCCTAACATAGTCATAGTGCATATATCATATAGTAAAAGACATACTACACATGCATATTCACATATCAAGTTCACAACATCATAGTAAGACACCCACATGAGTAACCTTAAGTTTCTACTTGTGCAATGCGTAGGCAGGGTCCATAGTCCTACAAACACTAAGTATCACCTTAAGGCCATCACGCTCGCACTCAACATAAATTCATACCATAAGCACGACATATCCACAATTTTAAGTATATCATAATAAGCCATAGTTAAACATTTCATAGTAGAGTTCATTTCATCCAAACGTCATAAAACCTTACTCGTAACCCCACTTCAAGTCTAATAGTGCAATATGTATGTGAATCCCCATAACCCCACACACACCAAGCAAACTATCAATAAGATCACAAACATTATCATTACCTAATACATCATCATAACACGTATAGCCAACAACATTCATGCCAAGTGATACTAATAGCATGTATATCAAGTGAAACCATCATCATGTCTATCCTATGAGACCAACATTGTAAATGTCATAAGAGTCTAGTAATACATCATCATAGTGCCATTCATAACATATATGCATAAAGAATCCACCCTAGAGCTCCTCTCAAGATCCACTTGTGCAATGTATAGGTAAAGTCTCATAATCTTACCTACACTAAGTAACATCGCTTAAGTAATCCAAGTTAGTATTCATCTTCTTACTTCAATTCATTCATTTTAACATTCGGGAAACCTCACCACAACCGACATAGACTATGTGAGCTATATAGAATCTTGTGTCATCCCCTCACACCTAAAAGAGGGCAACCTATTATCCAAGGTAGGACATAAACATTCATTTAGCATCTAGGTGGATCCACTAGCTAAGGTTCTTATGGAGTCACATAGTTGAGGAACTAGGAGGTTGTTATTAGAATCCCTCTTTATGCTAATTCACATTGTAGTTCCCACCTCATGAGAACATTGGGTGAACCTACCTTCCTTTTGGAAGGGAAACCTCTCATTATCAAGTTCACGCGGTGTTAAGCTAAATTTTCTTCTTGAAGTATCTTTAAGCCTTCCTTAATATAAATTCATAACATAGGTCTTAGCGGCTTAACCCCTAATACAACATGTACATATCTCATAGATTATATGATGAGAATTTATTTTCATCAAAACCAATATCATGTGAGAGTATTACTTCATCAAAATAGTTATGTAGTGTGCATAAGAATCACCTCCCCTTCCATATATCACCATTACCATAGTCATCTCACATTATCATGTTCATATCATCATATCCATTCACATGCCATGCATAGTAATATGTAAAGGTTCATATGAGAATTAGCCTTTCAACTAACACCCTATACACATCATATCCATCTGTATGCATGCATGAAATGTACGTGTGTGCATAATTGGTCTTCCAATAGAACAACAACAATAACATTATCATTATTGGCACTTCCCTTCAAAAGGTATCACCTCACATGTACATTATACACAACCAATGCGCAATGCACATATATTGCATTTAAAGACCATAGAACATATAAATAAACATATCAATATCCCTTACACTAAACATGAATACATTGGTAATTCAAGTAAGAATTAGAATCATGTATATAGGAAATAATATGGGTAGGGACCTTCCACCATAGTATCTCAACATGTATACCACACTAGGTTCATAAAACATCACCCACACTCATCACATATCATACATAGCTACATTTGGGTTATATGGAAAATGGATATAATCACAATACTATAATTTATACTATAAGTGGATCAAACCAACCAACCTATGAATACGCAATAAGTAATTACTCCAACCACAAGTGGATAATCAATTCAAGAGAAAGATTAGTTACAATTGAATACCTTTATTTTTAGCCTTTAATGGCTACCTTAAAGTTTCAACCAAATTCCTTGGTATTAATACCTTAAATAGCATAATATAACAAGACAATCATGAATTATACAAGAACATACTCAATTACATAACCTCTAATCATCTTTTGACTCAAGTTAAGGTTCAGGGTTAAGAAAAGAGGAATATTCATGGGTCTTTATAGAATTAGATTTAAAAAACATGATTAATGCCTAAATTAATCCTTATACATTCATATTCAATCACAATTAATACATTTTAGATAAAAAAAAAACTCATGTTTGAAAGAGACCCACGATTTGGAGAAGAACCTGGAATTTGGGGATGTTGGAAAACACATTTGGAAAGGCTCCTTGGTGAGAGATAGTCAAGGATAAAGAACTCCGTTATATTAGACTTAGATTCCCCATGAATTTCGTGTAAAATTCTCCCATATTCAAGTCCTTGTTGATCTCCATCCATGTTCTTCAGTGGAGCTTTTAGAGAGAAGATTTTTGGGAGGGAAAAGAATTTGGGGTCTTGTTTAGGGTTAATTGAGAATAATGAAGTGAAATAACGTTTTAAGTGGTGGTGCCCGAGTTCATGAGGCAGTGTGCCCTATCAACCTTTCTAAGCCCTTAAGGGACTAAGTCACCTTTAGTGAGGCTCCCACAGTCCGTGGTGCACACCACGAGTCGTGGTTGAGCTCATGAAGGTGAGGCATCATCAAGGCAAGCTGCCTTGACATTCTTTTTGGTTAAGGAAAGTTCACGCCAAATTTGGAGGACCGTCTAGGGACCCAAAAGTCGTGGTTGTGCCCGGGTCTTTGGGGCAGTAGATCCTCCATCACTTGACAACTCCGATATGCTAAGTCCATCTCACGATCCGTGGTCAAGACCACGAGTCATGAAGTGGCTCGTGAAGATACATTATCTTGGAATTCACTTTGAGGCGCCTTGACTTACCTCCAAGGGTGGAACCACGAGGAGTGGAGCACCTCGTGATGAGGTGAGGCAGTTTCTTCATGGAGTTTCATGAATTATAGCCTTCCAGAATGCTAAGGCAATACCAAGACACATCCTACGCCTCGTGTTCAAGACCACGAGTCGTGGTGAGAGTCGTGCTGCCTAGATAGTGGCTAGGATTTCTTTCCATTCTTTACCATTGCTTAAGGGTTCTTCATGAGACTTGGTTAAGACCACTTCTCGTGAAGATGGTCGTAGACCCTTGGGCAGTGTCTTTCC
This sequence comes from Solanum arcanum, assembly GCA_027789145.1. Lineage (NCBI taxonomy): Eukaryota > Viridiplantae > Streptophyta > Magnoliopsida > Solanales > Solanaceae > Solanum > Solanum arcanum. The sequence goes on from CM050933.1 coordinate 51,003,852, forward strand.
ACATCGGGGCAACCTTGTCCCTTTGGCTTAGGCTTGCCCCTTTTGGCTTGGCCCATGGCCTTGTACCCTCCTTCCACCCTTAGAAACTCATTTACTCTTAGGGGTCTAGTTCATGCTTCATCATTTGGCAATTAACCCATTACCTCATGAAATAGCACACACATCAAGGCTCTAGTTCAACATATCATTTTGAGCGTCGTGACAATTGTATTCCTTGATTAAGGCTTTGGGTAATTGGCAACACTACTTGTGGCCCGAATAATTTGTCATTAGGACTGACCAAGAGTCCCTAAAGCATATGCAGGCCCAAGGAAAGTTGAACAAGAGGCACACCAAACTGTTTGAATTCCTTGAAACTTTACCTTATGCAATCAAATACAAAAAGGGAAAGTAAAATATTTGTGGTCGATGCCTTGCCTTGATGAATACTGTCTTCTAAATTGAGTGGGTTTGAATGCTTGAAGACATTGTATCCCAAGGATCCCGTGTTTGCTAAAATCTTTAAAGATTGTGAGGAATGCGAGATGGGAAGTTGGATGAGGGATAGATCTTCTACTCATTATTCCAAGTTTGTTGGTTTCTTGTGCAAAGTCAACAGACTTTGTGTGCCTATGAGATTTTGGATAAAACTATCTATGAGAAAGGCACACAATGGGGGTTTAATGGGTCATTTTGGCATTGAGAAAACTAGGGTAATTCTTGAGGAACAATTCTATTGGCTTAAAATGCATAAAGATGTTATCCGAAATTGTGGTCAATGTGTTGAATGTTGACGTGCTAAGTCACGCTTCCATCACCATACTTTATACACTCCACTCTCCACCCCTCAAATACCTTGGCTAGATATTTAAATGGACTTTGTTTTGGGTCTGCCAAGGACCAAAAGAGGTCGATCTAGCATCTTTGTTGTTGTTGATGGATTTTCAAAGAATTCTCATTTCATTCCATGTCATAAATAATCTTTGTTCGTTGAACATGTTGTTAAATTGCATGGAATTCCTCAAACCACTATAAGTGATAGGGATCCAAAATTCCTTAGTCATTTTTTAAAGGAATTATTGTGGGGTAGACTTGGTACAAAGTTGTTGTTATCAACTTCATGTCACCCACAAACTGAGGTTGTTAATAGGACCTTAGGTTCTACGCTTCGTGCCATCGTGCATGGAAGGTTGGCCTCATGGGAGGAATATTTGCTTTTAGTTGAGTTTGCATATAATCAAGTTATTCATAGCACTATTGCCATATCTCTGTTTGAAGTGGTTTATGGTTTTAACCCCGTTAGATCGCATCCCTCTTTATCAAGATGTTGTGTTAAGCTTAGATGGGGGTAAGCTATCTGAAACTATGAAAAAGCTTCATGAAATAGAGCGGTTGCGCTTGGAAAAGAAGAACCAAGAAGTAGCAAAAAGGGAAAAACGCATGGATTTCACTGACCAATATAAATGTGGATCTAACTCTTTAAGGGGGATATAATTTCATTCTTAAATAGTTTAGGGGGTAATAGGACTACCGTAAAGTATAATTGTGTAGTTGGAAATCTCGTGCTAGATTGGGGGCTCATATGACCATTTTCTTATGCATAAAATAAATTTTTAAAATTTTATATGTAACGCTAGGTTTGTTTAGTCCCGAACTAACTTTCTTTAGTTAGAAAAAACAAATCCAAATATAGTCAATTTTGTTTTTTTGCAATACCAAATCAAGTCAAATCAAATCATTAGTCGATTTATTTTTTCAATATGACACAATTTTTTGTGTAATTTTGTATGCCTCTAATACAAGTATATGGCTGAAGCGAAAAAAAATAAAGAAAATTAAAAGGTAAAGGGTTTTGTTTGTAGTATAATGTATGGATATATAATTAAAAGTGTTTAGAATTACTACTAAATAAAGAGGAGTTAGGCAAAAGACATAGTAAAGTAATAGAAGGAATACCACAGTCAACAAATTAACAATGTTGGAAAGTCTCAGTTGATGATGGTTTATTAATAAGAAGGAAAATAGATATCTATCTCCAAGTAACTGTTGGAGTTGAAAAGTTAAGCGTCAAATATAAAAGAGAAAAAAAAGAATGGTATCCATATATTTGTCCCGATGTAACAATAGGGCATATTCCTTCAGCCTGCTATTCTTCTATAAAAAAAAGATAAATTAATTCGCATGTTAGAGAGTATCCAACTATTCAAGTTGTTAGGCAATCGGTACATGCATGCCCCTATCCTTTCTGATTCCTGCTGACATAAGGAACACAGTTACATTTTAAAGTTTTGTTAAATGATAAGTACAACAGTATTTTTATGTTTGATCAATCTCGAGTTGGTACCTAAAAAGGGTGCATCTATATGTGCATTTTGCTTTCATGAGCATATTATTTTATTATATATATACTCAATTACAAATTACTACTGACCTCAATTATAATAGAACATTATGTGAGCTTCAGAGAAACTGAAATGCACCTTCCGTCAAACAACTGTGACAAGTTCAAGTGTATATGATATTAATTCATATGCATGAGGATATGGAGATTTTAAATATAATATTCCTACTTTATTACTTTTTTGCTTCATTTTATATAGAAGTATTCATCATGATCTAAAACGAGTCGTGAGTGACATCCACACTTAACCTCCTAAGTGGGGGAATCTCTAACCCCAACATATATCAATAATTCAACTATGAATAACAATCAAATGCTGAAGCTTAAACTTGTTAAAGTAACCAATAGAATTAATCGCTAAAGTGTGTTACACATTAAACCCAAAATCTGAAAGTCATTACATCGAAGACATTTTTCTTAAAATACCAAGTCTAAAAGTATTAGAGACACCAAAATAAGTAAATAAGATGATCTATGTCCGAAATTTAAGGACATTATGTCATTACTGAGAGATTTCAATAGGATCTAGAAGGAATAGCTCATGGACTAGAGATGAGTGCGAGTCGAAGTTGATGGTACACTTTATGCACTCCACAAAAGAAAAATGATGAAAACACAAGTCGAGGTCAATTCAAGGAACACTTACTGAGTAGTATCATCGGCCAACCCAAAAAAGCAATTAATATACAATGAATAATAGTATATAATCAATTATGACACTTAGCATGTGGCAAGCAACAAATAACATGAACCAGTGACCACAACCCTAAAGTAAGTACGCAATCAATCACATTATCAAGCACGCATACGGTGACTCATTCCTTCACACAACACTCATATGGGAATGAGTTCTTTGAGATTGAGTTACATTAAGTTAATTCAGTATCTTTTTCTCCTTTGATGTTACCGTGTCGAAAAGTGACACTCCAATTCAGTTATTGTCACGACCCAAAACGTGTCGTGAGTGGCACCCACAATTACCCTCCTATGTGAGCGAACCAACCAATACAAAACCCAACATTTCAACCATAATGAACAGAATAAAATGCGTAAGACTTAAAACTCATTAACGAAATCAATTAATAACTTCTAAAATTCAAAACTTATTATTATCCCCAAAATCTGGAAGTCATCACCACAAGAACATCTATCCTCAAATTACTAAGTCTAAGAGTATCTAAGAAGCTAAAATAAATAAATAGCTAGTCCGTGCCAGAACTTCAAGGCATCAAGACGTGAAGGATAAGATCCGGTCCAAACTAGAAACAATAGCTCACCCTGAAATCTGATGTGATGAAGACTGGCTAGAGTTGCGGTTGAGTTGAAGACGACGGTACGTTTGCTGCACTCCACAATTAACAAAGAGAAAACATACAAGTAGGGGTCAGTACAAAACACAAGTACTGAGTAGATATCATCGGCCAACTCAAAATAGAAAGCAATATATATCAGATAATATCGTAAAATCAACTACGATACTCAACAGGTAGCAACAACAAGTACAAGAATTATTGATAAATAACGCCAAGTACACCCATGAGGACTCAAGCCTCCATACCATACTCATTTGGGAAATAGGTTCATTAAATCTGAGTATATTAGCATAATTCAAGATTCATTCTCTTTACTATCCTGGTGTCGGAACGTGACACTCCGATCCTCCTCATACTATCCTGGTGTCGGAATGTGACACTCCGATCCATTAATACTATCCTGGTGTCGAAACGTGACACCCGATCCATTAATACTATCCTGGTGTCGAAACGTGACATCTGATCCATTAATACTATCCTGGTGCCGGAACATGATACTCCGGTCCATTAACACTATCCTGGTGTCAGAACGTGACACTCCGATCCATTAATACTATCCTGGTGTCGGAACGTGACACCCGATCCACTAATACTATCCTGGTGTCGGAACGTGACACCCGATCCATTAATACTATCCTGGTGTCGGAACGTGACACCCGATCCACTAACCTCATTCTTCTAGTTCATCTAGCCTTCTTTTATACCAATGCATCATCATTAACAAAGAGGTTCAAGGTTTGAGATTCAACAGCCTCATCATGATTATTTTATCACAATTATATAATCACATCATGCAAGCATACAATTAAGAATATAGAAGACTTCACAATACTACCAATACGTATCATTTGCTATAAAGAGTTTACTACGAAATAGCATAAACCATAACCTACCTCCACCGAAGAATCGTGATCAAGAATCTACTTTTCCAATGCTTTGCTTTACTCTTCGTTTCTCCCTTCTCTCGATCGTTTCTCTCTTTTCTCTCTGTTCTTTCTATTTTTCTTTATTCAAACTCTTTTTCTTTTACCCTAATTACCATATAATTATGTATAAAAGATGACAAAAGTAACCCACTAATTAATTCAAGGTTATCTCTTTTAACCCCCAAGTAATTGAATTATTAACATTAAACCACTAACTTTATAATTATAAGCAGGAATAGTCCAAAACACCCCTTAAAATATTTAACAGAAATCCGACCCAGTCAGGGTTACGCAGCCTGTGATAGCCCGTCGTGCCTGCGACGGCCCGTCTTGCTGCTTCCGTCACAAAGTTCAGAGACTAAATTTCACTAAAGGGTCTGTGACGGTCCGTCGTGCCCACGACGGTCCGTCCTGCCATGTCGTCGCGAAGTTCAGAGAGTTGTTCTCAGTACCCAAATTTTTAGAATTCAAGTGTTTTGGAACGAGACCCCCTCGACGGTCCGTCGTGCCCATGACGGTCCGTCGTGGGATCCGTCGACTCAGCCAGTTATTACCAAAAATAAACTCTACTGCTCAAAAGGACTAAACAAGTCGTTACAATAGATACCAATTTACCCATCGTTCGTCCCCAAACAAACACGAGAAGAAAGACAAGGATGAAAAGGAGTACATGAATCTGTAAACAGGTGTGGGTATCTTTCTTGCATATCGTCCTCCTTCTCCCAAGTGGACTCTTCAACTGGTCGATTCTTCCATTGAACTTTGATGGATGCAATCTCCCTTGATCTCAACTTGCGGACTTCTCTATCTAAAATGGCAACATGCTCCTCCTCATAAGACAAATTCTCATCAAGAAGAACTGAATCCTAACGAATGATGAAGTTTCCATCCCCATGGTATCTTTTCAACATAGACACATGAAATACCGGGTGCACTCCTGACAGTCCAGGGGGTAAGGCTAATTCATAAGCTACCTCCCCACGCGCTTCAGAACTTCGAATGGACCAATGTACCTCAGACTAAGCTTACCTCGCTTACCGAACCGCATCACCCCTTTCATGGGTGAAAACTTCAGCAAAACTTGCTCACCCTCCATAAACTCCAAGTCTCTAACCTTTCGATCTACATACTCTTTCTGTCTACTTTGAGCCGCTAGAAGCTTTCCTTGAATGCGTTTCACTTTGTCTAACGATTCCCTCAGAAGGTCAGTACCCCAAGGTCTAACCTCAAATGCATCAAACCACCCAATGGGAGACCTACATCTTCTCCCATACAGTACCTCAAATGGAGCCATATCAATACTTGAGTAATAGCCATTGTTGTATGAGAATTCTGCTAAGGGTAAGAAGTTATCCCAATGGCCACCAAAATCTATCACGCATGCACGAAGCATATCCTCCAAAACCTGAATCGTTCGCTCAGACTGACCATCGGTCTGAGGGTGAAATGCAGTACTAAGATCCAACCTAGTACCTAATTCGGCATGCAATGTTTTCCAAAACTTAGAAGTAAACTGCGTACCTCTATCTGATATGATGGAAAGTGGAACTCCATGCAATCGAACAATTTCTGAGATATGGAGTTTGGCTAACTTCTCTGCATTGTAAGTCACCTTGACCGGAATGAAGTGAGCAGACTTAGTCAATCTGTCCACAATTACCCAAATAGAATCAAACTTACCCAATGTCTTTGGAAGACCAACAACGAAGTCCATTGCAATTCTCTCCCACTTCCACTCAGGAATGGGCATTCTCTGAAGTGTTCCTCCGGGCCTCTGGTTCATACTTTACCTACTGACAATTCGGGCATTGAGCAATAAATTCAACAATGTCCCGCTTCATTCTACTCAACCAAAAATGTTGCTTTAGGTCACGATACATCTTGGTTGCACCGGGATGTATAGAATACCTTGAACTATAAGCCTCTGTAAGAATGGTGTGGATCAAATCATCAACACGGGGCACACATACCCTTCCCTTAATTCTCAGAACACCTTCCTCATCGATTTTTTCTTCTTTAGCCTCTCCTCGCAATACCATATCTCGAATCCGGATCAGTTTCTCATCAATAAACTGCTTCCCCTTAATCTTGTCAAGAAAGGAAGATCTTGCCTCCACACAGGCCAAAAATCCTCCCTTCTCACTTACTTCTAGCCTCATAAATTCATTAGCCAGAGTCTGAACCTCTCTAGCCAATGGGCGTCTAGAAACCTGCAAGTGAGCTAGACTTCCCATGCTCCCTGCCTTTTTACTTAAAGCATCTGCCACAACATTAGCTTTTCCCGGATGATACAAGATAGTGATGTCATAGTCTTTCAGTAGTTCCATCCACCTCCTCTGTCTAAAATTCAAATCTTTCTGAGTAAATACATACTGTAAACTACGATGATCTGTATAAACTTCACACTTAACCCCATATAGATAATGTCTCCAATGTTTTAATGCAAACACTACCGCAGCCAACTCCAAATCGTGGGTCGGATAATTACGTTCATGCACCTTTAATTGCCTCGAAGCATAAGCAATTACATTCTTCTCTTGCATTAACACTGAACCCAAACCAGAATAGGATGCATCACAATAAACAATGAAGTTCTTACCTTCCACTGGCAAGGTGAGAATTGGTGCAGTAGTCAACAAAGTCTTGAGCTTCTGAAAGCTTTCTTCACACTCGTCCGACCATACAAAGGGAACACTATGCTTAGTCAAGTTTGTCAATTGGGAAGCAACAGAAGAAAAAACCTTGAAAAATCGACGGTAGTAGCTAGCTAAACCAACAAAGCTCCTTACTTCTGTAACATTAGTAGGTCTTACCCAACTCTTCACTGCTTCGATCTTAGAAGGATCCACCGTCACTCCATCCTTAGAAACCACATGCCCCAAGAAGGACACTGAATCCAGCCAAAACTCACACTTGGAAAATTTAGCATAAAGCTTTTTCTCCCTCAAAATTTCCAATACAATTCTCAAGTGCTCCTCATGTTCTTTCCTGCTCTTTGAGTATACCAGTATATCATCTATGAATACAATGACAAAGAGATCCAGATAGGGCTTAAAAATCCCATTCATCAAGCTCATAAACGCAGCAGGGGCATTCGTAAGCCCAAAAGACATTACTAAGAACTCATAATGTCCATATCTAGTCCGAAAAGCAGTCTTGGGCACATCCGTTGCCCGTATTTTCAATTGATGGTAGCCAGATTTCAAATCGATTTTTGAGAAGTTACAAGCACCTTGTAACTGATCGAACAAATCATCAATGCGAGGAAGGGGATACTTGTTCTTAACAGTTACTTTATTGAGTTGCCTGTAGTCTATGCACATCCGAAAACTTCCATCCTTCTTCTTCACAAACAAAACGAAAGCACCCCAAGGGGATGCACTTGGTCTAATAAAGCCTTTGCTTAACAACTCTTGCAGCTGGGCCTTTAACTCTCTTAACTCAGCGGTAGCCATTCTATAAGGGGGTATGAAAATGGGGCGAGTACCCGGCTCCAGATCAATGCAAAAGTCAATATCCCTATCCGGTGGCATACCAGGAAGGTCTGCAGGAAACACATCCAGAAACTCACGGACTATCGCAACCGACTCAATTGAAGGTACTTGGGTAGTATCATCCCTGAGGTGTTCCATGAAAGATAAACATCCTTTACTAACTATTCTCTTAGCACGAAGAAAGGAGATGATACGAACTGGAGTAGAAGTGTAGTCACCCTCCCACACTAACGGATCTGTCCCAGGCTTGGCTAACATCACGGTTTTAGCATTACAATCTAAGATTGCAAAATTTGGAGAAAGCCAAGTCATACCCAGAATTACATCAAAATCAACCATTTCTAAGATAACCAAGTCTACATGAGTATTGCTCCCCACAAAAGTTACAAGACAAGACCTATACACCTTTTCAACTATCACCGACTCACCCACCGGAGTAGAAACACGAATAGGCATGTCAAGCAATTCACAATGTAAATTAAGACCAGTAGAAAATGAGGAAGATACATATGAAAATGTGGATCCAGGATCAAATAATACAGAAGCCATGCAATCACAAACCAAAAGATTACCTGTGATAGCAGCATCAGATGTCTCCAGTTCAGATCTCCCAGGGAAAGCGTAACAATGGGCCCTATAACCTGTCTGCCCGTTGCCCCTACCATGTTGCGCTGTAGTAGTTCCAATTTACCCGCCACCTCGGTTTATTTGGTTACTACCATTACCTCGGCCACCACGTTCTCAAGAATAGCGGCCTCTTCCATGACCACCTCTATCTCTGACTATTGGGGGTCTGTAACTCTGTTTTTGACAGTATCTCTTAATATGTCCAATATCCCCACATCCATAACACTCTCTGGGTTCAAGCATAGGTCTCTGTGAGAATGACGGAGTCTGGGGATAACCTCCAAACTCAGAGAAATGTTGACCGGTCTGGGGTGGACCCCCAGCTAGAGCCTGTAGTGAAGACTGAATTGGTCGGACTGGGTAACCTCCTGAACCCTGTCCTCTGGAGTAAGAACCATTAAACTCACCTCCCTTACGAAACTTTTTATAGGTCGAGTCCATGGTGAAGTCATCTGGCTTTACTCCCTCCACCTCTATCACAAAGTCTACCACTTCCTGAAAGGATTTTGCTGTAGCAGCTACATGTAAGGCTGAAATCCGCAAATCTGACCTCAACCCCTTCACAAAACGGCGAATCCGCTCTTGTGGACTGAAGCAAAGCTGGGTGGCATATCTGGATAGTGCACGAAACTTAGCCTCATAAGCAGTAACCGACATCCTGCCTTGCTCTAGGCTTAGGAACTCATCTCTCCTCCTATCCCTCAAAGTCCGGGGTATATACTTCTCCGTAAACAAGCTAGAGAATGATGCCCAAGTCATAGGTGGTGCTTGTGCTGGTTGACATTCAACATACGATCGGCACCAGATTTTGGCGTTCCGTTGAAATTGATAGGTCACAAACTCGACGCCAAATCATTCTACTATACCCATTTTGTGTAGTAGCTCATGACAATCAACCAGAGATTCAGCACCCTTGAAGACTGGAGGTTTCAATTTCAAGAACTTACTGAAAAGTTAATGCTGATCACTTGTCATTATAGGCCCTGTAGTCAATCGAGGAAACGTGCCTATTTCCAATGAGGCATCCATGCGGGGAGCCACAGCAGCGGCATGTCGTACTCCCGCAACCTGAGGTGCTGGTGCAGAAAACACTGGAGGCGCTTGGCTTTGATCAGATAACCCGCTAAGATAAGCAAGAACCTGATTAATCATCTCTGGGGTAGGTTGGGGTGGTAGTTCCTGATTCGGCACTTGTTCATTCTCCCCTTCCTCACCCTCTCTTACCACTTCCTCAGTCGGTGGAGGAGTCACCGCCCTAGTACTAGATGGGCAGGGTGCTTGTCCTCTTCCTCTAGAGGAAGTCCTCCCGCAACCTCTACCACGGCCTCTTGCCACTGCTCCTCCTCGAGCTACAGTCTCAGTGGCTGTTTCAGACGCATCTTGTCTTGCCGGTGTTGGTGTTGGCGCAGTTGTTGCCATCTGCGAAATAGAGTGAAGATGGTCAGATACCAATTTGTATCACCTAGATACCAATTGGATCCAAGTAATAGCACGAAAGAAAGAAAGAATGGAATTTTCCTAAAGTCTTATAGCCTCTCAAAGAAAAGTAAAGGCGTCCCCCTACCGTTCCTCAAGACTCTACTAGACTCGTTCTTGTGTGATGAGACCAACGAACCTAATGCTCTGATACCAAGTTTGTCACGACCCAAAATGTGTCGTGAGTGGAACCCACACTTACCCTCCTATGTGAGCGAACCAACCAATACAAAACCCAACATTTCAACCATAATGAACAGAATAAAATGCGGAAGACTTAAAACTCATTAACGAAATCAATTAATAACTTCTAAAATTCAAAACTTATTATTATCCCCAAAATCTGGAAGTCATCATCACAAGAACATCTATCCTCAAATTACTAAGTCTAAGAGTATCTAAGAAGCTAAAATAAATAAACATCTAGTCCGTGCCAGACCTTCAACGCATCAAGACGTGAAGGAGAAGATCCGGTCCAAGCTAGAAACAACAGCTCACCCTGAAATCTGACGTGATGAAGACTGGCTAGAGTTGCGGATGATTTGAAGACGACGGTACGTTTGCTGCAATCCACAATTAACAAAGAGAAAACATACAAGTAGGCGTCAGTACAAAACACAAGTACTGAGTAGATATCATCGGCCAACTCAAAATAGAAAGCAATATATATCAGATAATATCGTAAAATCAACTACGATACTCAATAGGTAGCAACAACAAGTACAAGAATCATTGATAAATAACGCCAAGTACACCCATGAGGACTCAAGCCTCCATACCAAACTCATTTGGGAAATAGGTTCATTAAATCTGAGTATATTAGCATAATTCAAGATTCATTCTCTTTACTATCCTGGTGTCGGAACGGGATACTCCGATCCTCCTCATACTATCCTGGTGTCGGAACGTGACACTCCGATCCATTAATACTATCCTGGTGTCGAAACGTGACACCCGATCCATTAATACTATCCTGGTGTCGGAACGTGACATCCGATCCATTAATACTATCCTGGTGCCAGAACGTGATACTCCGGTCCATTAACACTATCCTGGTGTCAGAACGTGACACTCCGATCCATTAATACTATCTTGGTGTCGGAACGTGACACCCGATCAACTAATACTATCCTGGTGTCGGAACGTGACACCCGATCCATTAATACTATCCTGGTGTCGGAACGTGACACCCGATCCACTAACCTCATTCTTCTAGTTCATCTAGCCTTCTTTTATACCAATGCATCATCATTAACAAAGAGGTTCAAGGTTTGAGATTCAACAGCTTCATCATGCTTATTTTATCACAATTATATAATCACATCATGCAAGCATACAATTAAGCATATAGAAGACTTCACAATACTACCAATACATATCATTCGCTATTAAGAGTTTACTATGAAATAACATAAACCATAACCTACCTCCACCGAAGAATCGTGATCAAGAATCTACTTTTCCAATGCTTTGCTTTACTCTTCGTTTCTCCCTTCTCTCGATCGTTTCTCTCTTTTCTCTCTATTTTTCCTTATTCAAACTCTTTTTCTTTTACCCTAATTACCATATAATTAAGTATAAAAGATGACAAAAGTAACCCACTAATTAATTCAAGGTTATCTCTTTTAACCCCCAAGTAATTGAATTATTAACATTAAACCACTAACTTTATAATTATAAGCAGGAATAGTCCAAAACGCCCCTTAAAATATTTGCAAACCGACCGGCCGTGGTTACGCAGCCTGTGACGGTCCGTCGTGCCTGCGACGGTCCGTCCTGCTTCTTCCGTCACAAAGTTCAGAGACTAAATTTCACTAAAGGGTCTGTGACAGTCCGTCGTGCCCACGACGGTCCGTCCTGTCATATCGTCGCGAAGTTCAGAGAGTTGTTCTCAGTATCCAAATTTTTAGAATTTAAGTGTTTTGGAACGAGACCCCCTCGACGGTCCGTCGTGGGATCCGTCGACTCAGCCAGTTATTACCAGAAATAAACTCTACTGCTCAAACCGACTAAACAGGTCGTTACAGTTATACCATGTCGGAATGAGACACGTCAATCCAATAATAACATGTCAGAACATGACACTCTGATTCAATTATACTGTGTTGAAATGTGACAAACCAATCCAACAATATCATTAATTTATTTGATCAAGCCTTGTGTATTCGAGGCATCACTTCTATATAGAGGGTTCAAGATTATAAATTTCACGGTCTCAGGATTTCAAACAATTCACAAACCACACAACCAAGCTACACAATCATACAATCAAGTACATAGAGAACTTCACAATATCATTCAATACATAGCAATCACTATTAAAAGTCAATATACAAAATAGAATAAATAATAACCTATCTCTACTGAAGAATAGAAGTCAAGCAACTACTTCTTCAATGCTTTCAATTCCTTAATGTCTCCGAAACTTTTCACTATATCAAGTATATATGCATAATTTCTAAGTTAGCAAGCCTATCAACAATCATATTATTCTATGTCTAGTTTAAATCCAAAACTCACCTAAGTCTATATTCAATTGTCTAATATTCAAACCTAAGAATAAGTCTTAATTCTCCATATTAGCATCATTTTAATGTAATCAATATAATATATTACACCTAATTATGTATCTCAATATATTAAATTTTAGTTTATAATATGGTAAAATCAAAACCATTAATCACGATACCAGTGGCAGCTAGCACATGAAACCACAAAATAAACTAACCAAAGAAACAATTGTAACACGGAAACCCATGAAACTCTATCCAACTTTTAACATATAGATATTTCGCCTAACTTTTCTATCACATTCACTTGGAGCATTTACTATGCCTATCTCAATGTGTGGAAATTTGGTCATAATATAGTACTCACTCTTTTTAAAAAAAATGTTCTTGTTCAACTCATAACAAAATTTAAAAAAAGAAAGAAGATTTTAAAATTTTGTGATTCTAAATTAAAGTCATATCAAATGTATTAAAATGTTTTTTAATTTTGCAGTCTTAAACATATCATGTAAAAGATTAAAGTTAAAGTATTTTCAAAAAAGAAAATAAATCATTCTTTTTTAAAAAAACAAAAAAAATTATTCTTTTTTAAATAATGGGAATAATAAAATAAAACACAATCAACAAATTATGGAACATACTCCACAATCCTAACTAAGACATCATTAATGTCACTTCAATGTAAAAACCACCAGTAACGTCCATCCTAATTGGTGGATATCAATTACTTTGTCCTTAGTTATTAATTACATTTTCTTTTAGTTGTATTCCAACATATATATATATATATATATATATATATATATATATATATATATATATATATATATCCGCACAGCTACGCCATTGTTTTTATACGTCTATTTTTCTTTCTTTTTTTATAGATCAATTATTATTTATTATTTTAATTGTACATCTTAAAATTAAAAAAAGTGATAAAAGTGATTCACTATCAATTTTAAAATTTTCTTCTTTAATCATCAATTAAATTAATTATTAAAATTATCCCATTAAATTAATAAATGTTATAACAAATAATCGAAAATACCTATTTAAAATCTATTAAAAAGTATTTTATGAAATAAAATATTTTAATACTCAAACCAACCAAAGGAATCGTTACAGTATTTGACAGAGAACATAATTTAGAATTGTGATGTTTAATAATTTAGACCTTATCTTCATATATTTGACTGATCATTGAATTCAAAATTTGAATAGTTCACCAAGTTGAAGTAATATAACATAGAAATTGAAAATATCAGACGTGTTCCTTTTTCCAAAATGTCACAAGTATTTATTTTGAAACTAAAGTACTTATATATTCCGTTTTACGAATTGTTACAAGAGCCATTTTTCAAAATTCAAAAAGAATTCAAGCGCAAATGAAATTATTACTTTAACATGTTTCTTAGATTCTTAAAAAAGTGTCGAATTTTTTAAAAGTAATGTATTTATATAGAATTTGATATGTTTGCGGTAATATTTTTGAAGAGTCCAAATAATCTAAAATTATAAAAATTTATTCGTCATTTTCTTCCCCCAAAATCTCACAATTGCATTATACACGTAACAACCTTTGGAAACTCTATCACCTTTTCAATATGTTATTAGCTATTTATTCATTGTTCTTGTTATTTTGATCGAATAAAGTAAATAATAAAAAGTATGATAGAAAAAGAAGACGGAAATAACTGCTGCATTTAACTTTTTCAATATTAACACTAATACAACATTTAACTTTTCAATATCATATCAACACTAAAATAAAAGTGTATCTATAGTTGAATTACCATTTGAGACGATAAAAGAAAGGAAGGAATAGCATGAAAAAGTATGGAAAAAAAATATCATGTCAAAGAAATAGATCAAGTATGAAAAAACATCTATGAATTCAGGTATTAAATTGAAAAATAAAATTAAGAAAACCAAGAGAAATTTTAGAGTAAAAATTGAGAAAAATACAAACCTGAAATTGGTGCCATCATTAGTGTGAAGAATATAGTCTCTATTTATTATTTTTAATTGGGAAAATGCACAAGTACCCCCTCAACCTATGCCCGAAATTCCAGAGACACACTTATACTATACTAAGGTCCTATTACCCCCCCTCAACTTATTTTATAAGTAATTTTCTACCCCTTTTTTAGCTTACGTGGCACTAGTTTGAAAAAAAAAGTCAACCATCGTTGGGCCCATAAGATAGTGCCACGTGGGTTAAAAAGGGGTAAAAAATTATTAATTAAATAAGTTCAGCGGGGTAATAGGACTTTAGTATAGTATAAGTGTGTCTCTGAGATTTCGGGCATAGGTTGAGGCGGTACTTAGACATTATCCCTTTTTAATTAAGTAATACAAGTAAAAAAAAACGAATTGAGAGGATGCATCTAGAATATATATATATATATATATATATATATATATATATATTAAAATCTCAATTAAAAGCTTTGTAAGGTTACATTTTTCATCCATAGCTAAGTGATAGCATGAGTGTTTCTCTTGGTTATTGCTTTAAAGTTACATATAATGTTATTTTTTAAAAATAAGTATATAAATTGTAGTGCGTTTATGTTGTCAAACAAACATATATATGAATTGTTTCTTGCATCCTTTTGGTGGAACTAAAGCATTATAAAACTGAAGCTAATGCAAGCTCTAATGATGAAAAATGTTATCACATTTTATCTTTATTTTTGATGATAAATTAGACATATTATTGTAGCACATTAAAAATAAAGTTGTTGGGGGTGCATTGCACATGCATAATTAGTCCATAGACTTTCAAGATACTTCAAAGTTCATGAAAAACATGTTCAGCACATTGTATGTTAATTAACATGAGTCAAAATTAATGATGTGATACTCTATGGAAATAAGCAAACAAAAACCTTAATAATTATGAGAAATTGAACTATAAATGACACCCAAAAATTAAAATGTCAAGTTAACTCTATAGGCATCATGAAGATATGAAATCAATATTCTCTAGAACCAATTTGGAATTTATTTGTACTTTCATGCATGTGATGTTTTGGTACATCACAAAAGATAATTATTTTACAAAAATATGAACAAATTAGGAAAAGGAGGTTTAAACAGGAGTGTTTACCGATAAATAGCAAAATAGTCACATGAAATAAATTTAAATAACCATTTCACATTCCCGAATTCCCTGACTAATACAAAATTCAAAGAAACATCAAAAGATATATATAAGAACTAAGCAACCATAAAAATAATGACATACAAACAATCAATATATATATATTGTTTCAAATCAAAGAATTTTTGTACCATTAAAACAGTATTAGTTCTGCTCATTTTAATATATAAAAGATCCATTAAATTTTTCAAAAAAAAAAAGATGATGAGAAAGATGGGAAGCCCTCAGGGCAACGCTAATGAAGGACCAAATTAAAGCAAAGAGAATTCATCAATTTTACAGATTAAATTTAGAAACATAGGCATAAAATGGATCCGGCACCTCTCCATTTCTCTGCTCTCCATTTTCTCCAAGTTGTTATTTGGATGGGTGAGAAGTGACATACGTTAAAATAAATGGTTAAGATTTAATTTTTTAAATAAACACCTAATCGTTATTTAGTTAATAAATATATTATATATTAAGTATTAATATTATTATAATCTCACAATCTTAGCAACATATTACCTTGTCCATCAATATAGGGAAAAAAAAGTTCAAGACTAACAACTTAATTAATATTTAAACGTGTTTTAGGGAATAAATATTATATAAAAGAAAACAAAATCCTACATAATAAAATAAGGAGAATCCAAACAGCCTAGAATTCTAAAGTTTTATTCATCATTTTCTTCCCCCAAAATCTCACAATTGCATTATACACATAACAACTTTTGGAAACTCTATCACCTTTCCAATCTGTTATTAGCTATTTATTCATTGTTCTTGTTATTTTGATCAAATAAAGTAAAAAAAATAAAAAATATAAGTTAGAAAAAGAAGATGAAAATAACTGCTACATTTCACTTTTTCAATAATATCACTAATACTACATTTAACTTTTCAATATTATATCAACACTAAAATAAAAGTGTATCTAAAGTTGAATCATCAATTGAGACGATAAAACAAAGGAAGGAATAACATTAAAAAGTATGGAAAAAAATATCATGTCAAAGAAATAGATCAGGTATGAAAAAACATCTATGCATTCAGCTATTAAATTGAAAAATAAAATTACGAAAATCAAGAGAAATCTTAGAGCAAAAATTGAGAAAAATACTAACCTGAAATTGGTGCCACCATTAACTTGAAGAATATAGTCTCTATTTATTAATTATAGTTAAATAATACAAGTAAGAACAAACGAATTGTAACGACCTGTTTAGTCGTTTTGAGCAGCAGAATTATTTCTGGAAAAACTGGCTGGGACAACGGGTGTCACGACGGACCGTCGTGATCACGACGGTTCGTCGAGAAGGTTCCGTTCCTTGACACTTAGAATTCTTCAAATTGGATATTAAAATTGACTCCCTGAACTTCGTAACGAAATGACAGAACGGACCGTAACATCCACGACTAACCGTCGTGAGGCACCGTTTCAATATACTTAGGAATTCTGAAATTCGGTACCAAAAAACGAGTTTCTGACCGTCAGAACGGAGGTGCAGGACGGACCGTCACCGGGGTGACGGGCCGTCCGCGATCCTGGGCTTTGGGAGGCTGCGACGACCATGGTGACGGACCGTCGCAGGCACGACGGCCCGTCACGCAGTTCTTGTGATCCCAGGCAGTTTAGGATTTCTTTCCTCTTTTTAAGGGACGTTTTGGACTATTCTTTCCTTAATTATAAAGTTTGAGGGTTAATATTAATAAATCTAATTACTTGGGGGTTAAAAGAGGTAACCTTAAGTTAATTAGTAGGGTATTATTGTCATCTTTCATTCTTAATTATACATTTATTAGGGTAAAAGAAAGAGGGTTGGAATAAAACAAAAGAGAAAGAACAGAGAGAGAGAGAGAGGATTGATCGATCGAATTGGCTGAGGAGAAAATCAAAGCTTGGGAAATTGCTTGTTGATTCCAATTCTTCGGTGGAGGTAGGTTATGGTTATTTCATGCTACTTGTAGTAAACTCTTAATAGTGAATGATATGTGTTGATAGTATTGTAAACCCTACTATGTGCTTAATTGTATGCTTGCATGAGTATGATATATATATATATTTGTGATTATATAAGCATGATGAAGTTTTGAATCCCAAACCTTGAAAGAAACCCTAATTCACTTGTTAATGATGATGCCTTAGTATAAAAGAAGGCTTGATATATTATATAATGAGATTAATGATGCCTTAGTATGAAAGAAGGCTTGATATATTATATAATGAGATTAATGATGCCTTAGTATGAAAGAAGGCTTGATGAATTAGGGGATCGGGTGCCACGTTCCGGTACCAGGATAGAATGAATATGAGGATCGGAGTGTCACGTTCCGACACCAGGATAGAATATGGATCGGGTGCCACGTTCCGGTACCAGGATAGAATGAATATAAGGATCGGAGTGTCACGTTCCGACACCAGGATAGAATATGGATCGGGTGCCACGTTAGGTACCAGGATAGAATGAATATGAGGATCGGAGTGTCACGTTCCGACACCAGGATAGAATATGGATCGGGTGCCACGTTCCGGTACCAGGATAGAATGAATATGAGGATCGGAGTGTCACGTTCCGACACCAGGATAGAATATGAATCGGGTGCCACGTTCCGGTACCAGGATAGAATGAATATGAGGATCGGAGTGTCACGTTCCGACACCAGGATAGAATATGGATCGGGTGCCACGTTCCGGTACCAGGATAGAATGAATATGAGGATCGGAGTGCCACGTTCCGGCACCAGGATAGAAATAGAGGAGCGGAGTGTCACGTACCGACACAAGAGGAAGAAAGATAATGAATCTTGAAAGATAATGAATATGCTCAATCTAATGAACGTAATTCCCAAAATGAATATGGTATTGAGGCTTGAGTCCTCATGTGTGAACTCGGTTGTATTTATTGATGAATTAATATTGTTATTGCTACATGTTGAGTATTGTAGTTGATTTACATTATTATTGATATATCTTTGTTCCTATTTTGAGTTGGCCGATGATATCTACTCAGTACTTGTGGTTGTACTGACCCCCTACTTTCATGTTTCCTTCTTTGTTATTTGTGTAATGCAGCAAACGTCCCGTCAACTTCCACTCAACAGTAGATCAAGCCAGTCTTCACCTACCCTCGGAAATTCAGGGTGAGCTAATGCGTCTAGCTTGGACCGAATCTTCTCCTTCAAGTCTTGATGCCTTGAACTTCCGGCATGGACTAGCTTTTATGTATTTTTAGCTTCTTAGACATTCCTAGTTTAGTAATTTGAGATAGATGTTCTTGTGATGATGACTTCCAGATTTTGGGGATAATAATAATAGTTTTGGATTGTTTTTACTAATGAGTTTAAGTCTTCCGCATTATTTTCTGTTGATGTATTTTGAAAATGTTAAGGTTATATGGGTTGGTTCGCTCACATAGGAGAATAAATGTGGGTGCCAGTCGCGGCCCCGATTTGGGTCGTGACAAACTTGGTATCAGAGCATTAGGTTCGTTGGTCTCATCACACAAGAACAGGTCTAGTAGAGTCTTAAGGAACGGTAGGGGGACGCCTTTACTTTTCCTTGAGAGGCTATAAGACTTTAGGAAAATTCCATTCTTTCATTCTTTCTTTCGTGCTACTACTTGAGTCCAATTGGTATCTGGGCGATACGAATTGGTATCTGACCATCTTCACTCTATTTCGCAGATAGTTAGAACTAGAGCAACGACCGCACTAGCAGCAACAACGGCACATCAAGAAACATCTGGGCCAGCCACTGGGGTTGTGGCTCGAGGAAGAGCAGCGGCAAGAGGCCGTGGTAGAGGTCGTGGGAGGACGTCCTCTAGAGGAAGAGGACGAGCACCTAGCCCATCTGATGCTAGGGCAGTGACTCCTCCACCGACTGAAGAGGTGATAAGAGAGGGTGAGGAAGGGGAGAATGAACAAGCGCAACATGAGGAATTGCCACCCCAACCTACCCCAGAGATGATCAACCAAGTACTTGCTTATCTTAGCGGATTATCTGATCGGTCGAGCACCTCCGGTGGTTTACGCACCAACACCTCCGGTTTCAGAGGTACGACATGCGGCTACTATGGCTCCTCGCATGGATGCCTCATTAGAGATAGGCACATTTCCACGTCGACTCTTTGGACCGATAATGACAAACGATCGGCCACGAAGTTTTCGGTAAGTTCTTGAAATTGAAACCTCCAGTCTTCAAGGGTGCGAGAATCTGAAGATGCTTATGATTTTACGGTTGATTGTCATGAGCTACTACACAAGATGGGTATAGTGGAGCGGTTCGGTGTCGAGTTCGTGAGCTATCGGTTTCAAGGAACGCCAAGATGTGGTGGCGGTCACATATAGAGTGTCAACCAACAGAGACACCCTATGACTTGGGCATCCTTCTACTCTGTTTATGGAGAAGTATATCCCAAGGACTTTGAGAGATAGAAAAAGGGATGAGTTCTTGAGTCTCGAGCAAGGTAGGATGACGGTTAACGCATATGAGGCTAAGTTTCGTGCTTTATCAAGGTATGCCACTCAACTCTGTTTCAGTCCACAAGAGCGGATTCGCCGGTTTGTGAAGGGGTTGAGATCAGAGTTGCGAATTTCGGCCTTACAGGTAGCGGCTACGGCAACATCCTTCCAAGAGGTGGTAGACTTTGTGATAGAAGTGGAAGGAGTGAAGCCAGATGACTTCACCACTACATCAACATCAAAAAGGTTTCGAAGGGGAGGTGAGTTTAATGGTTCTCACTCGAGAGGACAGAGCTCCGGAGGTTACTCAAGTCGACCAATTCAGTCTTCACTACAGACTGTAGTTGGGGGTCCACCTCAGAACGGTCAACACTACTCAGAGAGACCTATGCATGAACCTCGAGAGTGTTACGGATGTGGGGAGGTTGGACACATTAAGAGGTATTGTCCAAACCAGAGTTACAGAACCCCACTAGCTAGAGGTAGGGGTGGTCATGGTAGAGGCCGTTTTTCTGGGGGACGAGGTGGTCGAGGTAATGGTGGTCACCACAACGGCAGAGGTGATGGGAAAACTGGAGCCACTACTACGCAACATGGTAGGGGCAACGGACCGACGAATAATGGGGCCCATTGTTACGCTTTTCCTGGGAGATCTGAAGCGGAGGCATCAGATGCTGTCATCACAGGTAACCTTCTGATTTGTGATTGCATGGCTTCCGTATTGTTTGATCCTGGATCCACATATTCTTGTGTATCTTCCTCATTTGCTAATGGTCTAAATCTACATTGTGAATTACTTGATATGCCTATTCGTGTTTCTACTCCGGTGGGTGAGTCTGTGGTGGTCGAAAAAGTGTATAGGTCTTGTTTGGTGAATTTTGTGGGGAGCAACACTCATGTAGATTTGGTTATTTTAGAAATGGGTGACTTTGATGTAATTCTGGGTATGACTTGGCTGTCTCCGAATTTTGCGATTTTGGATTGCAATGCTAAAACTGTGACGTTAGCCAAGCCTGGGGCAGATCCGTTAGTATGGGAGGGCGACTACACTTCCAATCCGGTTCGTATCGTGTCCTTTCTTTGTGCTCGGAAGATGGTTAGTAAGGGTTGCTTAGCTTTCTTAGCACATCTTAGGGATGACACTACTCAAGTACCCTCAATGGAATCGGTTTCGGTAGCTCGAGAATTTTTGGATGTGTTCCCTGCAGATTTTCCTGGTATGCCACCGGATAGGGATATTGACTTCTGTATTGATCTTGAAGCGGGTACTCGCCCCATTTCTATACCCCCTTATAGAATGGCTCCCGCGGAGTTAAGAGAGTTAAAGGCACAACTTCAAGAGTTGTTGAGCAAAGGCTTCATTAGACCAAGTGCATCTCCTTGGGGTGCTCCGGTTTTGTTTGTGAAGAAGAAGGATGGGAGTTTTCGAATGTGTATAGACTACAGACAACTGAATAAGGTAACTATCAAGAACAAGTATCCTCTTCCTCGCATTGATGACTTGTTCGATCAACTACAAGGTGCATGTGTCTTCTCGAAGATCGACTTGAGATCCGGTTATCACCAATTGAAAATACGGGCAGCGGATGTACCAAAGACTGCTTTTCGAACGAGGTATGGACATTACGAATTTGTGGTGATGTCTTTTGGTCTTATGAAATGCCCCTGCTGCGTTCATGAGCTTGATGAACGGGATTTTTAAGCCATATTTGGACCTCTTCGTGATCGTATTTATTGATGATATATTGGTATACTCAAAGAGCAAGAAGGAACATGAAGAGCATTTGAGAATGGTATTGGAAACGTTGAGGGAGAAAAAGCTTTATGCCAAGTTCTCTAAGTGCGAGTTTTGGCTAGATGCAGTGTCCTTCTTGGGGCATGTGGTTTCGAAGGATGGGGTAATGGTAGATCCTTCTAAGATTGAGACAGTGAAGAATTGGGTAAGACCCACTAATGTGTCAGAAATAAGAAGCTTTGTTGGGTTAGCTAGCTACTACCGCAGATTTGTCAAGGGATTCTCTTCTATTGCTTCCCAATTGACGAACTTGACTAAGCAGAATGTCCCATTTGTATGGTCAGATGAATGTGAGGAAAGCTTTCAGAAGCTTAAGACTTTGTTGACTACGGCACCTATACTCACCTTGCCGGTAGAGGGTAAGAACTTCATTGTTTATTGTGATGCATCCTATTCGGGTTTGGGTGCAGTGCTAATGCAAGAGAAGAACGTGATTGCTTATGCTTCAAGACAATTAAAAGTGCATGAACGTAACTATCCAACTCATGACTTGGAATTGGCCGCGGTAGTGTTTGCATTAAAGCAATGGAGGCACTATTTATATGGGGTTAAGTGTGAGGTCTACACGGATCATCGTAGCCTTCAGTATGTCTTTACTCAGAAAGATTTGAACTTGAGACAGAGGAGGTGGATGGAACTACTAAAGGACTACGACATCACTATTTTGTATCATCCGGGGAAGGCGAATGTTGTGGCAGATGCTTTGAGTAGAAAGGCGGGAAGCATGGGAAGTCTAGCTCATTTGCAAGCTTCTAGACGCCCATTGGCTAGAGAGGTTCAGACTCTGGCTAATGACTTGATGAGGTTAGAAGTAAATGAGAAGGGAGGATTGTTGGCTAGCGTGGAGTCAAGATCTTCTTTTTTTGACAAGATTAAGGGAAAACAGTTTGATGATGAGAAACTAAGGCGAATCCAAGATAAAGTATTGCGAGGAGAGGCCAAAGAAGCGACAATCGATGAAGAAGGTGTTTTGAGAATCAAGGGAAGGGTATGTGTACCCCGAGTTGATGATTTGATCAACACTATTCTGGCAGAGGCTCATAGTTCAAGGTATTCGATACATCCGGCGCGACCAAGATGTACCGTGACCTCAAGCAACACTACGGTGGAGTAGAATGAAGCGTGATATTGTTGACTTTATTGCTAAATGTCCAAGCGTCAACAAGTAAAGTATGAACACCAAAGGCCGGAGGAACACTTGAGAGAATGCCCATTCCTGAATGGAAGTGGGAGAATTGCAATGGATTTTGTGGTTGGTCTTCCAAAGACATTGGGTAAGTATGACTCCATTTGGGTGGTTGTTGATAGGTTAACTAAGTCTGCTCATTTTATCCCGGTCAAGGTGACTTACAATGCAGAGAAGTTAGCCAAGATCTATATCTCAGAAATCGTTCGATTGCATGGGGTTCCACTATCCATCATATCAGATAGAGGTACGCAAGTTTACTTCCAAGTTCTGGAAAACATTGCACGCGGAATTGGGTACTAGGTTGGACCTTAATCTTGCGTTCCATCCTCAAACCGATGGTCAGTCTGAAAGGACGATTCAAGTGTTGGAGGATATGCTTCGTGCATGTGTAATAGAGTTTGGTGGCCATTGGGATAGCTTCTTACCCTTAGCGGAGTTTTCATACAATAATAGCTATCACTCAAGCATTGACATGGCTCCATTTGAAGCATTGTATGGGAGAAGGTGTAGATCTCCCATTGGTTGGTTTGACGCATTCGAGGTTAGACCTTGGGGTACTGATCTCTTGAGAGATTCGTTAGATAAGGTGAAGCGCATTCAAGAAAAGCTTCTGGCGGCACAAAGTAGACAAAAGGAGTATGCAGATCGAAAGGTTAGAGACTTGGAGTTCATGGAGGGTGAACAAGTCTTGTTGAAGGTTTCACCTATGAAAGGGGTGATGCGGTTTGGCAAAAGAGGTAAGCTAAGTCCAAGGTATATTGGACCATTTGAAGTACTAAAGCGAGTAGGGGAGGTGGCTTATGAATTAGC
Source organism: Solanum arcanum (assembly GCA_027789145.1). Classification (NCBI taxonomy): domain Eukaryota; kingdom Viridiplantae; phylum Streptophyta; class Magnoliopsida; order Solanales; family Solanaceae; genus Solanum; species Solanum arcanum. Next base: position 51,027,981 of record CM050933.1, read on the forward strand.
CTTACCTCCAGGGCTGTTCGGAGTGCATCCGGTGTTTCATGTGTCCATGTTGAAAAGATACCATGGAGATGGAAACTACATCATCCGTTGGGATTCAGTTTTGCTTGATGAGAACTTGACTTATGAAGAAGAACCGATTGCTATATTAGATAGAGAGGTTCGCAAGTTGAGGTCGAGAGAGATTGCATCCATCAAAGTCCAATGGAAGAATCGACCGGTTGAAGAAGCTACTTGGGAGAAGGAGGCAGATATGCAAGAAAAATACCCATATCTGTTTACAGATTCAGGTACTCCTTTTCGCCATTGTTTTTCTTCTTTTGATCGTTCGGGGACGAACGATGGGTAAATTGGTATCTATTGCAACGACCTGTTTAGTCGTTTTGAGCAGCAGAATTATTTCTGGAAAAACTGGCTGGGACAACGGGTGTCACGACGGACCGTCGTGATCACGACGGCTCGTCGAGAAGGTTCCGTTCCTTGACACTTAGAATTCTTCAAATTGGATATTAAAATCGACTCCCTGAACTTCGTAACGAAATGACAGAACGGACCGTAACATCCATGACTAACCGTCGTGAGGCACCGTTTCAATATACTTAGGAATTCTGAAATTCGGTACCGAAAAATGAGTTTCTGACCGTCAGAACGGAGGTGCAGGACGGACCGTCACCGGGGTGACGGGCCGTCACAGTCACCTGGGCTTTGGGGGGGGGCTGCGACGACCATGGTGACGGACCGTCGCAGGCACGACGGCCCGTCACAGGTTGCGCAGTCCCAGGCAGTTTAGGATTTCTTTCCTCTTTTTAAGGGACGTTTTGGACTATTCTTTCCTTAATTATAAAGTTTGAGGGTTAATATTAATAAATCTAATTACTTGGGGGTTAAAAGAGGTAACCTTAAGTTAATTAGTAGGGTATTATTGTCATCTTTCATTCTTAATTATACATTTATTAGGGTAAAAGAAAGAGGGTTGGAATAAAACAAAAGAGAAAGAACAGAGAGAGAGAGAGAGGATTGATCAATCGAATTGGCTGAGGAGAAAATCAAAGCTTGGGAAATTGCTTGTTGATTCCAATTCTTCGGTGGAGGTAGGTTATGGTTATTTCATGCTACTTGTAGTAAACTCTTAATAGTGAATGATATGTGTTGATAGTATTGTAAACCCTACTATGTGCTTAATTGTATGCTTGCATGAATATGATATATATATATATTTGTGATTATATAAGCATGATGAAGTTTTGAATCCCAAACCTTGAAAGAAACCCTAATTCACTTGTTAATGATGATGCCTTAGTATAAAAGAAGGCTTGATATATTATATAATGAGATTAATGATGCCTTAGTATGAAAGAAGGCTTGATATATTATATAATGAGATTAATGATGCCTTAGTATGAAAGAAGGCTTGATGAATTAGGGGATCGGGTGCCACGTTCCGGTACCAGGATAGAATGAATATGAGGATCGGAGTGTCACGTTCCGACACCAGGATAGAATATGGATCGGGTGCCACGTTCCGGTACCAGGATAGAATGAATATGAGGATCGGAGTGTCACGTTCCGACACCAGGATAGAATATGGATCGGGTGCCACGTTCCGGTACCAGGATAGAATGAATATGAGGATCGGAGTGTCACGTTCCGACACCAGGATAGAATATGGATCGGGTGCCACGGTTCGGTACCAGGATAGAATGAATATGAGGATCGGAGTGTCACGTTCCGACACCAGGATAGAATATGGATCGGGTGCCACGTTCCGGTACCAGGATAGAATGAATATGAGGATCGGAGTGCCACGTTCCGGCACCAGGATAGAAATAGAGGAGCGGAGTGTCACGTACCGACACAAGAGGAAGAAAGATAATGAATCTTGAAAGATAATGAATATGCTCAATCTAATGAACGTAATTCCCAAAATGAATATGGTATTGAGGCTTGAGTCCTCATGTGTGAACTCGGTTGTATTTATTGATGAATTAATATTGTTATTGCTACATGTTGAGTATTGTAGTTGATTTACATTATTATTGATATATACTGTTCCCTATTTTGAGTTGGCCGATGATATCTACTCAGTACTTGTGGTTGTACTGACCCCCTACTTTCATGTTTCCTTCTTTGTTATTTGTGTAATGCAGCAAACGTCCCGTCAACTTCCACTCAACAGTAGATCAAGCCAGTCTTCACCTACCCTCGGAAATTCAGGGTGAGCTAATGCGTCTAGCTTGGACCGAATCTTCTCCTTCAAGTCTTGATGCCTTGAACTTCCGGCATGGACTAGCTTTTATGTATTTTTAGCTTCTTAGACATTCCTAGTTTAGTAATTTGAGATAGATGTTCTTGTGATGATGACTTCCAGATTTTGGGGATAATAATAATAGTTTTGGATTGTTTTTACTAATGAGTTTAAGTCTTCCGCATTATTTTCTGTTGATATATTTTGAAAATGTTAAGGTTATATGGGTTGGTTCGCTCACATAGGAGGGTAAATGTGGGTGCCAGTCGCGGCCCCGATTTGGGTCGTGACACGAATGAAGAGGATGCATCTAGAATATATATATCAAATCTCAATTTAAAGCTCTATAAGGTTACATTTTTCATCCATAGCTAAGTGATAACATGGGTGTTTCTCTTGGTTATTGCTTCAAAGTTACATATAATGATATTTTTGTAAAATAAGTATATAAATTGTTATGCGTTTATGTTGTCAAACAAACATACATATATATGAATTGTTTCTTGCATCCTTTTGGTGGAACTAAAGCATTATAAAATTGAAGCTAATACAAGCTATAACGATGTAAAAAGTTTTCACATTTTTCTTTGTTTTTGATGATAAATTAGGCATATTATTGTAACATATTAAAAATAAAGTTGTTGGGGGTGCATTGCACGTTCATAATTAGTCCAAAGACTTTCAAGATACTTCAAAGTTCATGAAAAACATGTCGGCACATAGTATGTTAATTAACATGAGTCAAAATTTAATGATGTGATACTGTAGGGATATAAGAAAACAAAAATGTGAATAATTATAAGAAATTGAACTATATATGACACCCAAAAATTAGAATGCCAAGTTAACTCCATAGGCATTATTAAGATATGAAATCAATATTCTCTAGAACCAATTTGGAATGTAATTTGTACTTTCATGCATGTGATGTGTTGGTTCATCACAAAAGATAATTATTTTACAAAAATATGAACAAATTACGAAAAAGAGGTTTAAATAGGACTGTTTACCGATAAATAGCAAAATATTCACATGAAATAACTTTAAATAACCATTTAAAATTCTCGAGTTCCCTAACAAATACAAAATTCAAAGAAACATCAAAAAAATTATAAGAACTAAGAAGCCATAAAAATAATGACATACAAACAATCAATATATATAAGTTGTTTCAAATCAAAGATTCTTTGTACCATTACGACAGTATTAGTTCTGCTCATTTAATATATAAAAGACCCATCAAATTTTTAGAAAAAAAGATGATGAGAAAGATGAGAAGCCCTCAGAGCAACACTGATGAAGGACCAATTTAAAGCAAAGAGAATTCATCAATTTTACAGATTAAATTTAGTAACATAGACATAAAATAGATCCGGCTTCTCTCCATTTCTCTGCTCTCCATTTTCTCCAAGTTCTTATTTGGATTGGTGAGACATGACATACGTTAAAATAAATGGTTAAGATTTAATTTTTCAAAATAAACCTCTAACCATGATTTAGTTAATAAATATAATATATATTAAGTATTAAAATTATGATAATATGACAATCTTAGCAACATGTTACATTGTCCATTAATATAGGTTGTTTGAAGTTATAGCAAAACAACCATTTCACAACCTATATTTACGGACAAGATAATATGTTGTCAAAATTGTTAGATTATAATAATTTTAATACTTAATATATAATGTATTTATTAACTAATTCATGGTTAGAGGTTTACTTTGAAAAATTAAATCTTAACCATTTATTAGAACTTATACCATGTGTCACTAATCTAAATAGGAACTTGGGGAAAATGGAGAGTAGATAAATGGAGAGGAGCCGGATCCACCTAAATTACAATGACAAAAGAGAGACGTTGAATACACGATTATCACACGTTTTTAGAGTAGAGATAGAGAAGAATAGATGAAAATGTTGGAAAAAAGAAGTCTGGAATAGATTTGAACATTGATCAAAATTATTGTAACAATTACAAAATTTGGGCATGCTTTATTACCCCCTGCTTTATTTAGTAGTATACTTTAAAGATATAAGTTTCCAGCTATAACACTTCAAAAATTTAAGACGTGTCGTAAATCCTAACATAAGTTTCATGACTTCTAAACACTTTTTAATTCTATTTTAATGAGTATACGTTATTTAGGAAGTTTAGAAACCAAAACTTCCAAGAATGTTCATTACATCCGAAAGTTGGTTCAAAAAGGTTCTAGCGTGCCTTAGCCTATTTGACTAGCTTTTAAGAGTCGTAAATTCATGAAATGTAGTAAAAAAATTGGATAACGTGTATTTAAGTTGTTTCATGGTTGAAATGTTCGGGTACGACTCCCCAAGGACCAACCAAGGGTTCTTGAAGAGGATCGTTGCAAGTTGATGTAAACACTTTCTAGGTAGTGTGCATCGATGCGATGCAGGTGACAGTCCGTGTATGGATCGACGGGCGTCATTGCCTACTGTCGACCAACACTTAGAGAAATGAAGGAAGCCTACATCTTCACCAGTCTCTGACTGAGATTACGGTTGTGTAGGACGAAAGTGGGGGGGGGGGGGGGGACCAACCGTCGACTCACAGACGGTTGTGAGGGTCAAAGTTTTCCTGCATGTTTTAATGTTGGTTCATTTAATTAGTTATGGGGTTATGAGGTTAATTGGGGGTTTAATAGAGTCTAACTATATTAATTAATTTCCCCTATAAAGACCCCAACCCTCATTAGCCTAAACACAACTCATACAAATAGACTATCTTTCTTCTCTCTTCTTTCTCTCTCTGTTTGAAGACACCATTAAAGGCAAGCTAGGGGGAGGTTTAGGGGGCTGTAAAGGGATGATTTTCACCATCAAATCTTCATCAAACGTTGAGGTATGTGATCAATTCACCTTTGAGACCTCTTTTCTCAAAGGGTTCCTTCAAAATATTTCCAAAACTTGAGTTTTGAAGTAGGTTTCATCTAATATCGAAATTGAAGTTATGAATTGAGTTGTTTTTAATTTATTTAGGTCATATTGAATATATTAACATGTCTTTTAACTTTATTTTAATAATTGTTTATTTTTTGGTCTAAATTGAACAACATAATCTTCAACCCCTAACCCTAGTTTGTGATCTTGACCAATACTCTTTTATGATCATTCAATTGACTTGGTTAGTGATTGAATTACTATACTATGGTGTTATTATGAATAAATTAAGATGGATTATATGTCTACCATGATAGTTCTTTAGATGCAATTTAGGTTATGGAGTATATTGTGAAGTTGACCTAAGTATCTTGTCTTAAGCTATGATCTAGTGTTGAAATGTGTTATAGCGGTGCAATTGGCATTGTTATCTTATTGGTTATCATCGTGTGATGATGTTACTCACTAGTTGGGATTAGTTATGAGTTTATCATAAGACCTTTTTGATGAAATATGAAGAAGACTTGGTAATTCTTATGATCTCTATCTTTACTTCTAATTGTGATTAATTGTGGTTAAGTCATGATGTTATATTGGAGTTAGCCTTGTATTAGGCTTGATAGGATGGTATGATGTTGAATTGAAACTCATTTACTATGTTGTGAGGTTAATTATGGTGTATATGTTATAAGAATGGTGATGACTATCAATGTGCATTATTATGATATGAAATGCTAATGTGTTAACCTCACCTATATGAATTTTGATGAAGGGATTTATACTCACACAATTCTTATTGATCTATTGATGATGATGATTATAAAAGTGTAGACCCTATGACCTAAACTAAGCTATAATTGATAACTAAAGGCTTAAAGAGATTTTGAAAAGGGACTCTAACTTAGCACCGAGTGAACTAGATTGATGATTGTCCCGTCCCACATAGGGAAGGTAGGAGCACTAAATTACTCTTGAGATTGGAGACTATAATGCATGGAGCATAAAGATGGTCCTAAATACATCTCCTAGTTCTTGAACTATGTTTCCCCCATAGGAATACTAGATAGTGGATCCACGTAGTTGCTATTTTTTATGTTTTGGTACTACCTTGGCAAGTAGTCCACCTTCTTTCAGTGTAGGGTTTTATGACACCGGATTCCACACTAGCTCATGTGGTCTATGTCTGTTAGAGTAAGATGTTCTTAAAAGGTAAAATGAATTAAAGGATTTGAACTCTAACTAGGATAACCTAAGGGGTCTAGCTTAGTCTAGGTAGGGATATGAGACTCTACCTAAGTATTGCACTAGTTAGCCTTAAGGAAAGTCTTAAGAGGATGTTCTTAGATATGTTATGTTATGATGATATATGATATGTACTGGGTGAACTTGCACATTGTTGATACTATATGTTGATTAGTTTACTTATGATAACGTGTTGGGTTATGTTGTTAAAATAAGATGGAATGTATATCTAATGTCATGTTATGTAAAGTTGGACATTTGTTATGGTGTCTTGTTGAGGCTACTTGATTGAGTAAGGTTATGGGGCTTTGCTTGATCATTGAACTTGTTGAACTGATAAGGCTTCATGAGTAGTTGTCTTGCTTATTATGATATAGTTAAGTCTTAGTAGGGCTGGGCATAATTTGGTCTAAATCGAAAAAACCGACCGAAGTGATTTTTTTTAAAATTTCGGCTTTAACTTTTTGGTTAAATCGGTCAGTTTTGCTTTTTAATTTTTAAATTTCAGGCTGTTGGTTTGGTTTTTGGTTTTTAAGTTTTTTTATTTTGGCTAACCGAAAAATTGAATTTATACACTAAATATTTACTAAATTATATTCTATATATTTAACTTTTAAGAGTTAATTGTTATCTCATTGTCTGTAAGTGTTAAGTAAGTCCAACCCAACAAAGCCCAATATTCCTTAATATTTATTCACCCAAAAATCAAAATCCCTTAACCTAATTTAGAATTCAGTCAATACTCAATTAACATTTCACATTTCAGCCAACTACATTACCTATTTGCCTTCTGTGACCTATGAGAGTGAGACTGTGAGGCTGTGACTGCACGAGTCGTGAATGAAGGCTGAAGAATAGTCGGCAGCTGCAAGTCCGTGACTGCGCGAGGAGGTGATCCATCGTCCATCGTCCATCGACCTGAACTCTTGAAGCATAAGTTCTTCTTTCTTGGCTTGCTGTGATTCTCACTCATTTTCATTTTCATTAATGAGTTCTCTTCTCACTGATTTTTTGCGATTCTCACTCATTATTGTTTCTCACTGATAGTTGTATGGGTTCTTACTTCTAAGTTCTCACATCTTTTCTTCTTCTTCTTCACAGATGACAAAAATCAAAAGTAACATAAGGGAAAGTGGGTTAGTATTACTGATCATTTTCACATATTTAAAACCAAAAAAATTAACCGAACTGAACCGAATGAATATTGTAGAAACCGAACTGAACCGAATTTAATTCAGTTCAATTTTTTTTCTGATTTTTTTCAAACTGAAATATGAAAAATTAACCAAATTTCATAAACCGAACAAACTGAATGCCCATCCCTAACTCTTAGTCATGCTTGTGATGTTATTCCTTAATAATAGGGTTGTAGTAGATAATGGGTTCAAGTATGTTGGAATGCATATTACTTCTTTGAGTTAGTAAGGATGTTGGTTGATTAGTAGGACTTTCTTCGTTATGTATGATACTTTTTAAAAGGGTAAAATGACATGTTTTGACTAAATGTCCCTATTTTGCTTGTTTTGCTTTTATATGTGCATATGATCTCATACTTAGTACATATGGAGTACTAACCCCATTTTTTTCCTTTTTCCCAAACATTTAGGTTTGGGTCGTTGAAGTGTTTTGGAAGGAGACTTGAAGAAGGCTTCGATCCTTGATCATCCAAGTAGGGGTAGGTCCTTATTGTCCGAGGGCGATGCCAATATTCGAGCTTATGTTGTTGTTTTAGGATTAAGACTCTTGTGTTTTATCTGTTTTCATTTGAATACATTTTGTATAAGCCTATATGTGACTCCGTTACATTGATGTAGGAATATGCCCAAATTTCTATAATCTTTAGATGGTATGAGGTTTAGACAATCCTTAATCACTATGTTCTATCAAACTTATATATGTGTGTGCAATAAAAGTAGAAGACTATGCAACCTTCCTCTACGAAGGGTCTATGTACACTCGATTTATATATTATGTGTATGTAGAAGCCTATGTAAACCTCCAAGTAGAAGTAATAAAAGTTTTAAAATTATCCGCTAAATTCAACTTATGAATGTGATGATGTAAGCTAAGAGGCTAGTCATAGTCCTATGAGAGGACGACGATGCCGGTTACGTCTAGGGGGTAAACTCGGATGTGACAAACTTGGTATCACACCATTAGGTTGAATTATCTTAGAGTCGATGTCTCTCTCTACCACGTCTATGTAAGTTCGTGTGCATAATTGTGAAGCGCTCCACACTTATGGATAGGAACATGATGCCTAGGAAACTCTCACTTTCTTGAAAATCTAATATCGTGCCATTAGAGTATACTTATGGTGTGATTTTGCATCTAATCCTGTTGTTGTGATTATAGGGAAATGAACACTCGAAGGAATGCGGCTGAAGGTTTGAAGAAGGGATTGCCAATGCGGGAGCTCCTTCTGTGATGATCAAGTTCCTCCTCTTGAGGAAGGTGAGGATGATGACCAAGTCCCGGTCAATCCTGCACCTTTGATGGATGGTGACATAAAGGCCACTCTCTTACAAATGACCCAAGCCATGACTACTTAATCACAAGCCGCCAGTTCTCAAGACCAAGCTATGACGGCCCAAGAAAATCGGGAGGTTGTGCCCCGTCCTCATCAACAAGTCACTACTATGGCTTTTCGCCTAAGGGATTTCACTGGGATGAATCCTCCTACTTTCCACGAGTCTAACGTTAAGGAAGACCCCCAAGAATTCATTGATGAAGTCTTTAAAATACTTTTAGCTACCACCTATCAACTCAAGGATATGACTCAAACATGGTATGTGCAATGGAGGGATAATTCGACCTTGAGAGGTGGTCCTTTGACTTGGGAGATCTTCAAGAAGGCTTTTCTTGATCAGTTCTTTCATAGGGAAATAAGGGAGGCCAAAGTGGTGGAGTTCATCAACTTTCACCAAGGAGGTACGAGTGTTTATGAATACTATTTGAAATTCATTAAATTGTCAAAATATGGTCCTTCAATTGGCTATATTACACGACAACATGAAAATTTCTCATCTTATGGTGCATGCCAAGCATTTGGAAGAGGGAAGGGCTAAGTAGAAGAGTAATGATGCTAAGAGGTCAAGATCTTTTGATGGAGGTTCTTCAAAGAATAGGCTTGAGATACAAGACAAGCCTAAATTTAAGAAGCGGGTTTCAAGTCAAGTCCCATCCAAGTTTCCAAAGGTTAGTGGTTATAGGGTGTCTAACCTAAGTTCAAGAAGGTAAAAGGTACTAAGTCCCCAACCGAGAAGCCAACTTGTGGAAAGTGTGGCAAGAAGCACTATGGTCATTGTCTTAAGGGGACGGATAATTGTTTTTGTTGTGGCAAGAGTGGGAACAAAGTTAGAGATTGCCCTAATGTGAGGAGTCAAGACAAGGGTAGTGGTCAAGCTCAACCAAGTGGTTTTAATGAGGCTCCAAAGAAGAACCGCTTCTATACTTTCCGCTCTAGGGGTGAGCAAGAGACTTCTACCGACGTGGTGACTAGTATGTTGAAAGTCTTCTCTATTGAAGTATATCCCTTACTTGATCCCGGTGCTACTTTATCCTTTGTTACTCATCTAGTATCCAAAAATTTTGATATTTTACCCGATATTTTGAATGAACCTTTTATCGTGTCTACTCCGATGGGTGAGTCAGTTGTTGCAAAAAGGGTGTATAAAAATTGTCCTATAATTTTGCCCAATAGAGTTTCTTATGTTGAACTGGTACAACTCGATATGCTTGATTTTAATGATACATTGGGTATGGATTGGTTGCATGCTTGTTTTGCTTCTATTGATTGTTCGGACAAGGGTTGTGAATTTTAACTTTCCAAATGAACCCGTTGTAAAATGGAAGGGGGAAAACTCTATTCCTAAAGGTCGTGTCATATCTTGTCTAAAAGCATACAAAATGATCTCTAAAGTTTGTCTATACCATATTGTAAGAGCCCAAGATCTAGACTCCAAAATTCCTTCCATTGAGTAGGGCCGCGTAGTGAATAAATTTCCGGAGCTTTTTTCTAATAACCTTTCCGGTATTCCTTCCGAACGGGAAATTGATTTCGGTATCGATTTTCTACCGGATACAAACCCATTTCAATTCCTCCTTATCGGATGGCTCCAGCCGAATTGAAGAAGTTGAAGGCTCAACTCAAAAATTTACTAGACAAAGGCTTCATAAGACCTAGTATTTCTCCATGGGGTGCTCCGGTTATGTTTGTGAAGAAGAAAGATGGGTAATTAAGAATTTGTATTGACTACCACCAACTCAATAAAGTCACAATTAAGAACAAGTATCCTCTCCCTCGAATTGATGACTTATTTGACCAACTCCAAAGGGGAAGCTACTTTTCAAAAATTGACTTAAGGTCGGGATATCACAAACTTAGGGTGAGAGGTGAGGATATACCAAAAAGGCATTCCGAACTAGATATGTTCATTATGAGTTATTAGCAATGTCTTTAGGTCTCACTAATGCTCTGACAACATTCATGGACCCAATGAATAGTATGTTTTGAAATTTTCTAGGTGCATTTGTCATTGTCTTCATTGACGGCATCTTGGTATATTTGAAGACTGGAGTGATCATATGGGTCATTTGAGGGTGGTATTGCAAACCCTTAAAGAACGTCAACTATTTTCCGAATATAGCAAGTGTGAGTTTTGGTTGAGGTCAGGACATTTTTTGGTCATATCATCTCTAGTGGAGGAGTTGAGGTTGATCAAGGAACACGGAGGCAGTGAAAAATTGTCCTAGACCTTTGACTCCAATGGATATTAGGAGTTTTTGGGATTAGCAGGTTATTATTGGAGGTTCGTGGATGGTTTTGCATCCATTGCATCTCCCTTAACTACTTTGACCCAAAAGTGTAAGAAATTTGAGTGGTCGGAGGCATGTGAGAGAAGTTTTCAAATGTTGAAAGATAGGCTAACCTCTGCTCCGGTGTTGACCTTACCAGAGGGTACAAAGGGCTTTGTTGTGTATTTTGACGCATCCGAGTGTGTTTGTGGTGTGTGCTTATGCAACATGGGAAGGTGGTAGCCTATGATTCTAGGCAACTTAAGGTACATGAGCGAAACTATTCAACTCATGATCTTGACTTAGTAGCCGTGATGTTTGCCTTGAATATATGGAGGCATTACTTTTACGGTGTTCATGTTGACGTTTATACCGACCAGAAGAGTCTCCAATATGTGTTTACCCTAAAGGAGTTAAATCTTTAACAAAGAAGGTGGTTAGAATTGTTTAAAGATTATAACATGAGCGTCCTCTATCATCCTGACAAGGCTAATGTGGTTGTGGATGCCCTAAGTCGTATGAATATGAGTAGTATATCCCACATTGATGAAGCCAAGAAAGACCTAGTGAGGGATGCTTATAGGTTGGCTAGGTTGAAGATGAGATTAGAAGATTCTTCGGATGGTGGTTTCATGGTCCATGATAACTCTGAGTCATCATTGGTAGTTGAGGTGAAGTCCAAGCAACACCTTGACAAATCATTGATGAATTTCAAGAAATTGGTCCTTGTCAAGCTTAACGAGACATTCTCTTTAGGGGGTATGGTATTTTAAGGTGCCAAGGAAGACTCGCCATATAGATGGGTCGAGGGAACGGATCCTTGAGGAAGCCAATGGGTCCTGCTACTCAATTCATCCGGATTCAACAAAAATGTACCATGATATTTAGGGAAATTTATTGGTGGGAAGGTATTAAGAAGGACATAACGGAGTTTGTCGCTATGTGTCCAAATTGACAATAAGTAAAAGCCAAACATCAAAATTCGGGTGGCTTACTACAAGAGATCCAAATTCCTACTTGGAACTGGGAAGACATAATATATGGACTTTGTAGTGGGTTTGCTTTAGATTCAAAAGCAATATGACTCTATATGGGTGGTTGTGGATAGGTTGACCAAGTCCGCTCACTTTATTCTCGTCAAGTCTACTTATTCGGCGGAAGACTATGCTAGGATCTTCATAGATGATATTGTGTGTCGCCATGGTATTTCATTATCCATCATATCGAATCGGGGCGCGCAATTCACATCTAGGTTTTGGAGGTCTTTTAAAAAAGTGTTGGGTACTAAGGTGAAGTTGAGTACCGATTTTTATCCACAAACAGATAGTCAAGAAGAGTGTACTATTCAAACCTTTGAAGATATGCTTAGGGCTTGTATTATTGATTTCAATGGAAATTGGGATAAACATTTGCATTTGGTGGAGTTTGCTTATAATAATAACTTTCATTCATCCATCTCCATGACTCCCTACGAAGCCTTGTATGATGAGAGGTGTAGGTCTCATATAGGGTGGTTTGAAGTGGGTGAGCTTTCGCTTCTAGGTCCCGAGTTTTTTTATAAGATTTTATAGAACACTTATATCATAAGGAACCAGTTGCAAACGTCCTGTAGTCGACAAAAGTCTTATGCCGATCATAGGAGAAGTGATTTGGAGTTTGAAGAAGGTGATAAGGTATATTTTGAAATTTCACCAATGAAATGGGTGGTTAGATTTGGCAAGAAGGGGAAGTTGAATCCTCATTATGTGGGTATCTATGATATTTGCAAAGGGTTGGTCAGGTTTCCTATGAATTGAAACTTCCTAGTGAATTAGCTTCGGTTCATCCGGGTTTCCATGTTTATATGTTGAAGAAATGTATCAGTCATCCTGAGTCCATTCTTCCAAATGAAGGGATTGCTATCCAGGATAACCTCTCTTATGAGGAATTTCCGGTTCAAATTCTTGATATACAAGTCAAGAATTTAAGGACTAAAGAGGTGGTTTCCGTAAAAGTGTTATAGAAAAATCACTTGGTGTAGGGTGCTACATGGGAGGCCGAGGCCAACATAAAGTCCCATTACCTTATCCTTTTTATAATTAAGGTTAGTCATTCTTTTTTATATTATAAATACGACTAGAACTTGATGTTTCATGATTTTTGGTAAAGTCTTGCAAAATGTGCATTTTTAAAATTGCATTACAGTGAATTTACAGTGAATTTGGTGCCTAAAACTTGAATTTATGCCTTTTTGGTCTGTTTGAGTTATGTTATGCATTTTTACATGGTTAGTCTTAGTGAAAAGTCATGTGACCTATTGATAAGTTGAACTTTGTGCTAATTGACTCATGTAATCTATGTTGAGCTCATGCGCGTTTTGAGAAGGAAATACCTCATGATGAAGTGTTCGAGACTTATGTGTGGTAATTGGAGTTTGGAATTGTCTTTTTGAAATGATATGATTTATGTTGATTTGGTATTGTTAATTTGTTGGGCTGCGAGTCTTGAGTCTATTTCTTCCTTCGAAAGACTTTTAGTGTCATTCGGGGACGAATGTTCCTAAGGAGGGATAATGTAACACTTCAAAAATTAAAGACATATCGTAAAACCTAATATAAGTGTCATGAGGTCTAAACACTGTTTTAAGTCTATTTTAATGTGTATAGGTCATTTAGGAAGTTTAGAGACCAAAACATCCAGGAACGTCCATGACGTTCGGATGTTGGTTCAAAGAGGTACTAGCGTCCCTTAGCCTATATTACTAGCTTTTAAGAGTCGTAAATTCATGAAATGTAGTAAAAAATTGTATAACGTGTATTTAAGTTTTTTCATGGTCAAAACGCCCGGATACAACTCCCTAAGGACCAACCAGGGTTCTTGAAGAGGACCTTTGTAAGTTGATGTAAACACTGTCGAGGAAGTGTGCATCGACGAAATGCAGGTAACGGTCCGTGTATTGATCGATGGGGAGTCGTTGCCTACTGTCGACCAACACTTAGATAAATGGAAGAATCCCCCACGTACACCACTCTCTGACCGAGATGATGGTTGTGCCAAGATGGGGGGAGGGGGGAGGGGGGAGGGGGGGAGTGGGGACTAACCATCTACTCACAGATGGCCAGTCGACAGGGTTCCGTCTGTGAGGGTCAAAGTTTTCCTGCATGTTTTAGTGTTGGTTAATTTAACTAGTTAAGGGGTTATGAGGATAATTAGGTGTTTAAGTGAGTCTAACTAAGTTAATTAACTTCTCCTATAAAGACCCCAACCCTCCTCAGCATAAACACAACTCACAAAAATAAACTATCTTCCTTCTCTCTTCTTTCTCTCTTTATTTAAAGACACCATTGAAGGCAAGCTAGGGGGACTTTTTGGGGGCAGGAAAGGGACGACTTAACCATCAAATTTTCATCAAACGTTGAGGTATGGGATCTACTCACCTTTGAGACCTCTTTCCTCAAAGGGTTCTTTCAAAATATTTCCAAAACATGAGTTTTAAAGTGGGTTTCATCTAATCTCGAAATTGAAGTTATAAATTGAGTTTTTTCTGATTTCTTTAGGTAATATTTAATAAATTAACATGTATTTTAACTTAAATATTTTAATTTTTGATGTTTTGGTCTAAATTGAAGAACACGATCCTCAACCCCTAACCCTAGGTTGTGATCTTGACCTATTCGTATTATGATCATTCAATTGACTTGGTTAGTGATTGAATTACTATAATATGGTGTTAATATGAATACATTAAGGTGATTATAGGTGTACCATGCTAGTTATTGATGTATGATTTAGGTTATGGAGTAGTATATTGTGAAGTTGACATAAGTATCTTGTCTTAGTTGAATTGTGTTATAGAGGTGCAATTGACATTGTTATGTTATTGACTATCATTGTGTGGTGATGTTACTCCCCTAGTTGGTATGATTTATGGGTTGATGGTAAGACATTTGTGATGAAGTATGAAGAAGACTTGGTAACTCTTATGATCTCTATCTTTACTTCCAATTGTGATTAATTGTGGTTAAGTCATGATATTGTATTGGAGTAAGACTTGTATTATGGTTGATAGGATGGTATGATATTTAATTGAAGTGTCTTGATGTTACTACTTGATAATAGGTTTGTATTAGATTATGGATTCAAGTATGTTGGGATGCATATTACTTCTTTGAGTTAGTAAGCATGTGTGGTTGATTAGCAGGACGTGCTTGGTTATGTATGATAGTTTTAAAAAGTGTAAAAAGACATGTTTTGACTAAATGTCCCTCTTTTGTATGTTTTGTTCTTATATGTGCATTTGATATCATACTTATTACATATGGATTACTAAGCCCATTTTTTCCCTTTTCCCAATATTTTAGGTTCGGGTCGTTGAAGTGTTTTGAAAGGCTACTTGAAGAAGGCTTGTGACCTTGATCATCCAATTAGGGGTAGGCCCTCATTTTTCGAGGGCGATGCCAATATTTGAGCTTATGTTGTTGCATTAGCCTTTAGACTCTTGTGTTCTTCTCATTTCATCTGAGTACGTTTTGTATAATGTTTCCTTTACATTGATGTAGGGCTATGCCCAAATTTCTATGATCTTTAGATGGTATGAGGTTGAGACTATCCTTAATGACTATATTCTATCTTGCTTATATATGTGTGTGCAATAAAAGTAGAAGGCCATGTAACCTTCCAATACGAAGGGTCTATGTATACTTGATATGTATATTATGTGCATGTCAAGTTCTATGTAAACCTCCAAGTAGAATTAATAAAAGTTTTTAAATTTTTCGCTAAATTCGACTTATGAATGTGATTATGTAATCAAAGAGGCTAGACATATTTTTATGAGAGAACGACGACACCGATTACGTCTAGGAGGTAAACCCCGATGTAACACCTGCTGAACAAGTTACTATTTATAATGATGCAATATTAATGATGTCCACCTGAACACTTATATATCTTTAAAATACACTATTAACTAATGCAAGGGGGTACTATGTACTACCGAAAGTTTGAAATAGTTGTAATAACTTCGGTCAAAGTTCCGATATATTACGAACCTTTATTCCCATAAATGTGTAATGAAGTGACCTAATACATAGAATCCAATACAATTCGTACTTGTCAATGAAATTGGCCCAATTCATAGTACAACTTACATTGACTAATTGTACATGATAAATGGTGTTATGGGCACGTTTTACCACAATGCGATATGAAATCATGAAGTTGATATTTTGTTTAGACATGTTATTTGAAAATTTTTATGTTGTATTTTTTTGTAATAGACTTACAGACTAATAAGTTGTAAAATATTAAATGTCTCAATTCTTTATACAATCTTACCAAATATGAAAAAGTTAACAAAATGTCATAATATACTATCACAAAGGTATTAAAAATAAAACATTTATTGATCAAACTTTGATTAAAGATATTTGAACATAAGTTATAGTGTACTAATCTTTAGTATAATAGGTCCGACATCAAAACATACACTTTTTGAACCCCAAACACCAAATGAGACACTTTCTAAAAACACAGACCAAATTAGACACTCTCTAAAAACACACACCAAAATGGATAGTTCGCCTATTATTTATGGACAAACTATAACTACCATCTTTTAACATTGTCTCCCCATTAACTTCAAATTCATCCAAAATAATATTACACATACTTAAAGGTAGTTCGCCCACAAATGGGATAAATACATTTACTTTAATTAACTTCTCACGTGAATATACGCCTCTTCTCAATTTCAAGTGTACATAAATCATAAACTTTTTTCAATAGTAAAAGTCTAAAAAATAATTTTTTTATTCACAAAATAAAATTTATCATTTATTTGCTTAAAACAATAGTAAAATTAATGACCAGCTTCCTAACATAAACTACATCATTGTGTCATGCGACCTGAATCAATGTCCTTTTCATTTCTATGACACCTAGTATTCTTGTCTTCACAAGTTCTAAATTTTTTGTATTTGCATTTAAATAAATGGAGAAGGGGGCCAATTTGACTCATTGTCCAATGGAAATTTCATTTCTAAGAGCCATACACTTCCTAAGAACACTAAAGTAACTCATTTTAACTTAAAATTAACTCAAGAAACAACCATGAAAATCTAGTTCACCTTAGTTTAATTTAGGGCGTTACACTTGGTCATTGGTGTGAGTCGCGACACATCCATGTACATGATGCTATAGAATGATAGAAGTTTCATTTTCTTATCTCTTGTAATGTCGTGCCTTAGATTTGAGTCATATAAGGTGTATTTTCTCAACCTATTCTCTTTGTGTTTATAGGACATGAATACGAGGAGATGAACCACTAGAAAGGAGGAGGGAGGTGTAGCTAATGAGAGGATCCCTCCCCATGTTGACCAAGTTCCTATTGTTTGCCTAGAGGAAGAGAATGAGGAGGTTCGCCTTCAAGAACGTCAAGTGTCTCCGGAACCCCAAAAGACTCAAGTGCCCCAAGTGTCTCCTATGCCTCAAGCTCCTTTTGTTGAAGGAGATATGACTAATGCGGAGTTGACGGCTGCCATAATAAATTTGACCCAACTCATGATGTCTCAAGCTCATGTCGTCAATAATCACTTTGTTGCTCAAACTAACAAAGGAGTCGGACCCCATCCTAATGCTATTACTCCCGCTTCCAGAATTTGAGATTTCACGAGGATGAACCCTCCTACTTTTCGTGACACAAATCTATATCAAGATTCACAAGGTTTCATAGATGAAGTTTTCAATGTGGTAGATGCCATAGGTGTGTCCCCAAGGAGAAATCGGAGTTAGCCGCTTACCAACTCAAAGATGTGGATCAAGTGTGGTTTGAGCAATGGAGAGTTTAGAGACCCTTAGAAAGAGGACCGGTTGAGTGGGAGAAATTCAAAGAGGGTTGAATTCATGAACCTTCGTCATGGGGGAATGAGTGTGCAAGACTACTCTCTTAAATTCACCTAACTCTTTAAGTATTCCCAAACTATGGTAGCCAACCCTAGGGCTAGGATGAAAAAATTGAGATGGGAGTGTATAGCTTGGTGGATAAAGAGTGTCGTACGACAATGCTTCTTAATGAAATAGATATTTCTATGCTCATAGTGTATGCCTAACAAATTGAGGAATCAAAAATTATGGAGATAAGGCAAGAGGGTAAGAGACCTAGGTTTGATGATTCTAGTCATCAAAACCTAAGAAGAGGTTCTATCACCAAGATTCTTCCGTGGGAAACAAGGATAAGGCTCCAAAGAAATATTCCCAAGGTGGTGGCCATAAATTTGAGAGGACTAGGTGTACAACTTGTGCGATGCAACATTTGGGTAGGTGTTTTGCCAGAACGGATGGTTGTTTTAGTTGTGGTAGAAAAGGCCACAAAATGAGGGACTGCCATAGAATCAAAGCAAGAGGGAAAGATGTCAATCAAGCTTCCCTAGATCCTAATGATTCAAATAAAAACCTTCCCTATGGGATGGGAGCTAGGAAGGATAAGTAATCCGGAGTTGATAGTCCCGGTAAGTCTTGACTCTTTATGATTTTTATTTTTATGTTATGAAATGAGTTTATATTGTTTTATACTTCATGTGATCATGCCATCGTGATGAATTGCTCAAAGAATGAATTTTTGATTTTTTTTGCATGTTTGGGTAGTGTTACAGTGATGTTCACTGTAAGTTTTGTGAATATTAAAAAAAAAGTTATTTTGTCTTTGATGGATGTTTTAATGTGTGCAAGAGTGTTGTGTATTAGCATGTTTAATGTTGGAGAATATATATCCTACATAAAAGAAATAAAAGGATGAATTTTGAACTTGTGAAGTTTTGCAAAAGTTGCCTATGTTGGTAGTGTGTGAAAATGTGGAATGATGCTCCTTGCTAGTTGATGCTTTGATTTAGAGTTTTGATCATGATTTTAATGTTTTATGTGTTTATAATGAAGTCCTTGATGGTCTTGAAGTTTTAGTGTCATTCGAGGACGAATGTAATTCTAAGTGGGGGAGAATTTAACGCCTTAATACAAACTAAGGTGATCTAGAGATTCGTGATTGTTTCTTGAGTTAATTTTGTGTTAAAATTAGTTAAATTAGTGTTGTAATAAAGTGTTTGAAGTTTGGAGGTCAAACAACCAAGAACGTCCATGATGTTCGGAAGGTATGCCTTAGATAGTGTTCTTGTGTCTTGAGGTGTTTGAGTAAGTTGTATGTGTCAGGTTTAATCAAAATTTATGTGGGATGTTCCTAACTCCTAGAAGACTATGTTTAGGATTTTAATGTTCGGGTATAACCCCATCTAGGACTCACGAGAGGCTCTAGAAGAGGACCCTACCTCTTGGAAAAAAACTGCCAAACAGTGACCAAACGACGACCCAAAGGACGGTTCGTTGGTCAACTAATGGTCCGTCAACCATGGAAGTCGATTGAACCTGCAAGGCAGGATGTCCTTCTCCTGATTGAGGCTAAGTCTCAACTATCGAGACCCCACCAACGGGTCGTTGGTTGATAAGCGGTCCGTTGGTTGGTCCATCTGTGAGACTGCCCCAAAAGCTGTCAACTCCCTGTAATGACTTGGGGTGTTTGGTAAATTCACCCTAAGTCTTTTATATACCTAGGAAGTTATTTCTAGGGTTATTTAGATAATGTATTTCAAACCCTAAGACCTAATTTTAGACCTCATTTCCTAAAACCCAAAAACCCTCTCCTTTATAACTCTCTCTCAAGTCTCTTTGGAGGCTAGAAATCAATAAGAGCTAGGAGGGTTGTTGGTGGCCAAGTTCATCCAAATCATTGGGGTTTCCAAAAGATTTCAAAAAGGATTTTCAAACTCTACTTTCTTCTATCTTTGATTTTAAGCATGGGTCTTATTGTAAAAGTGTTTTAATGATTCAAATATGTTTCTTTTAGTATTAACTGATTATTTGAATGTCAAAACCCTAATGAAATCATGTTTTATGCATATTTCAAACTTTTAGCTTCAGAAATGGCTTAAATGAACATCTTTGTGTAGGGTGTGAACTTTGGTTTTCTTGTGTTATTATGATTTAGCTACTTTCCTAAGGACCTTATTATGATGAAATATTGAGAAATTGGTTATAGGTGGTGATGGATTGGATAAATGGGGGCAGTTGCTTATTATGTATAATTGTTATTATAAATTGCTCTTGAGTGGTATGGTCCACCTTATTGCTGGCCGTGTTTATTTGAAGAATTTGATTATAATTATTATGTATTGTAAGTGTGGCTTTGAAGGCCTAATATGTGAAATGAAGTGATAATGAAGATGGTTCTTTTGTTATGCATTATGAAGCTTGAATTGCATGTTTGACTTTGATTATGCCTAAATGAAGTATATGATTATGTGAAGCATGTAAGGTGTGTGATTTGATAAATAATGTCCTAAACCATGTATAGAAGTTAATATAAATGAAATGATGGTTATATACAAGATGTGATCATAAGTACATACACACACACTTAAATGAAGGCATGAAGCTAAGTTGAGTAAATAGAGAAGTTTCGAGGTGGACACTCTTCATGAGTTGAGATGAAGTGTTCAGTAGCAACCTCGGTACATCCTAAGATATTTCTAAGATAGGATGAATGCCCTTCATGAGTTGAGATATGGTTTTCACTAGTTATTCTTAACATATAGTATATAATGGTTAGAATCCGTGGGGGTTATGTCTAGCACCGAGAGGATATGAAGAAGAGGTGGTTACACTTCGTGAGTTGAGATGTTGTATTCCAATGTACCTCTTGAGATGAGTACTCCTCGTTAGTAGATAATGAGTTACTAAGTAGCGATCTCCTTATCCCTTAACTATGTGCCCGGTTAGGTGTATCTATTAGAAAAGCGATGTAAAAGCTAAAAAATGACCTTACTCTAGGCAAGTGAGGATCCCTCATCTGATTGGGGTTAATATAGGGATTCCATGTCTATATATCATGGTATATGTCGGTTAAGATAACTCCCACAAAAGAAACAAAAATGCTAAGTCTTCTAAAAGAGTGTACTACTTAGGGTAGGTAGTGGAATGGGACGCTATTTATCCATTTCACTAGGCAGGCATTCCGAAAGGGGAGTCATTGTGAGTCTTATGTGAATTGAATGAACTAAGTCTCCTAAAAGAACGTACTACTTAGGTTAGGTAGTGTAATGTAACACTATCTATCTATTTAGTTAAGTAGACCTTTCGAAAGGGGAGTCTTTGTGACAAGCCTTCAAAAAGAGTATCATACATAGGGTAGGTGGTGGTATGGGACACCATCTAATAATTGCACGAAGTAGGCATTCCGAAAGGGAAGTCTTGGTGGGTTTTTTAGGTTCTCTTCTAATGTCTTGTCATTGAGTGGTGGCTTGTTATCCCGAGGTGAGTAAGCCAAAAACGGGTAGTTTTGAGGATCGCTTTGGTGTATATTGAAGGAGGCATATGCGTACTTCCTTCATGTCTTACCTTGGGGAGTCTTAGGATAAACCTTAGTTAGGTAAACTCCTAGGGAAATGAGTTTACTTCCTCTTTGCTTGGCCTTGGAAGTTCACTCTCTAAGAATTAGGATAGCTCATTGTAATTGTGAAAAATGACATACTGTAATATTTTTGGAAGTTTACTGTGAATGCTCCTCTTAGGTTAAAATTATTAAAATTCTTCTCAAAGTGCTAAATGATAATTCTTATACTGTTTCACTCATATATTCATAAATGTTTTACCTAATTGGAATAAAATTGTGTTTTTCTAAAACATCCCTTTTTACATGTCTTTGCATATGCCATACTTAGTACATTATTTGTGCTAACCCTATTCTTTTCTACACACTATATGTATAGGTTGAAGGCTTTTGGGTGATTTGAAGGTGAAGCTTGGGAATCTACTCTATAATGATTTGGTATGCCCTCATATATTCGAGGACATAGTTTATGTTTTTTTAGTTTAATATTAGGACTTATTATGTATTTCCTTTCAATGTAAAGGGCCGGGGCCCTAAGATATTATATTGTGTCTTTAAGTTGGCTAGTGACGATGAAATTATCTAAATATTTATGAAAGAGTAGCATTTTATTTAATGTCGTGAAAAGTGTTAATTTCGCGCTACTTTTCATGCTTACGTAATGAACGATAGTTAAAGGGCTTGTACAAGATCTGAAAGGGTCAAGTACATCCAGTCATGATCCAAGGGTTTCCCTAACTTCTAGGGGGTACTTAATGTTCGTGACAATGAGTAGATGGCATCCCATGCCACCACCTACCCTAAGTAGTACACTCTTTTAGAAGGCTTGGCACCAAGACTCCCCTTTAGAAAGTTCTACTTAGTGCAATGGATTGATAGCATCCCATTCTACTACCTACCCTAAGAAGTACGTTCTTTTAGGAGACTTAGTTCATTCAATTCGCATAAGGCTCACCAAGAATCCCCTTTCGAAATGCCTACCTAGTGCAATGGATAAATAGCGTCTCATTCCACTACCTACCCTAAGTAGTACACTCTTTTAGGAGAGTTAGCATTTTCATGAATTTTGGGGGGTTAGCATAACCAACATAGACCATGAGAGATAGACATGGAATTACGATATTAACCCCTATCGGATGAGGGATCCTCACTTGCCTAGAGTAAGGTCATTCTCTTAGCTTTTACATGGCTTACCCAATAGCTACACCTATGCGGGCGCATAGTTAAGGGGTAAGGAAATTGCTACTAAGTAACTCATTCTACTAGCGCGGAGTACTCATCTCAAGAGGTACATTGGAATATAACATCTCAACTCACGAAGTGTAACCACTCTTCTTCATATCCTCTCGGTGCTAGGCATAACTCCCCACGTATACTCAACATTATACACTATAAGTTAAGGATAACTAGTGAACACCACATCTCAACTCACAAAGGGAATTCATCCTCCAACCTATATTAGAAAACACTTATGATGTAGGTGGGTTTCTACTAAACACTTCATCTCAACTCACGATGAGTGTTCAGCCAAAACTCCTATTTTAACTTAACTTAGCTTCATTCATTCATTCAAGTGTGAGTGTGTGTACATGTGATCACAACTTGAACATAAACATCATTTCATTTAGATTTCATTCTATACATGCTTAGACCGTCATTCATCACATCACAAACTTTACATGCTTCAAATAATCATATGCTTCATTTAAGCATACTCTCTAGCCTACTTCACATACTAGCTTCATAAGGCACATTTAGCAATAATAAAATTATTACCATCTTACTTAACATATTCACAACCTCATTCACAATAAACAAGTAATGTCACATCATTTAATTCAAGTAAACACCGCTACCAAGAAGGTGGACCATACAATTAAATAGCATTTTAAAATTAAAGCTAAACAACATAACAAACTCACCATTTAATACAAGCTTCCATCACCTATAACATTTTAATCAATATTTAATCATAATATAGCCCTTAGGAAAGAATCTAAACAACAATATCAACTCAAAGAAACCAAAGCTTAAAGACTACATATTCATGCTCATTTAACCCATTCCTTAAGCCAAAATTTGACACAAAGCTATAACATGTTTTCATTAAATTTTTAAAATTAAAATAACCAACTACCATTATAAACATCATATTTGAATCATTTGAAACGTTTTCATGGAAGACCCATATTTATAGTTGAAGATAAAGGAAACTAGGGCTGAAAATCTCTTATTGAAATCTATTAGAAAGGGACTCCTTGAATGGAAGAGACTTCAAGGAGGAATACAATACCTCACATTGAAGAAACCCCAATAATTTTTGATGAAGAAACGACCACCAACAGCCATCCTAGTTCCTTCTTGACATCTAGCTTCCCCGGAGACTTGAGAGAGAGAGAGAGTTCTAAGGGAGAGGGGTTTTTGGTTTTAGAAAATTGATACGCTCAAACTTACTTCTCAAATAAGAAGTAAAGCGGTCGTGTTAAGTAAATAACCCAACCAGTGAGGTTGGGATCGTTACCACGAGGAAAATAGTTTAGACTTAACTTCAATCTATTATTACTATTGTTCGATCAATTACTTCCTTGGAAAGCAAAAACAATAAAAGGGGGGTTTCTATTTCTAAATAAATGAAAATAACTATCAAAATTATAAGAGACACTTAACAGCTTCGAATGTTGGAGTTTAATCAATTAACCAAAGTAACTAGGGTTACGTGTTCCCCACAGGTTCATAACTTGATAATTCTAACCATAACAAATCATTCCTAGTATCTTGCATGCAAAGTGATAAGTTTTGTATTTCTAAATCCTTGGTCCGGCATCTAGAAAATGTCACTCCGCACCTTGGTCCGGCTACGTGTGTTGCTATCCTAACCCTTATCTTTACCTCATATTAAGCATCATATTCGATATTTGACTAAGTTATTACCTCGTACCAATCAATACTAGCCTATTAGATAGTATACACTAAATCTATGTGGATAATTCTTTTCCTATTATCTACCTCCTTGGTCCGGGGCAAGTAGCATTAAGGCGAGTTCTAACGTTATCCATCCTTAAAAAGACTTCTAAGCGAAAGAATTATCAATACATGCAAGACACTATTCTAGAATTGTTATTTTAGTTAAATTTTACCTCATTATTTGCCCATGGTTCCCACAACCCTAGTTATGGAGTTTAGTTACCCATAGTCATAATCACAATATTCAAATATATGATATAAGAATTCATGTACTTACTTCAATGAGAAAGAGTAAAATCCGAAAGTTCGCTTGATTAATCAACAAAAATCACCAACAATCAATTCAAAGAATCTCAAAATAATCAAGAATCTAACAATAGTCAAGGGCCTAACCAAATAATCCAGAGTCTCACCTCAAAAATGAGGTTTTTCTAACCATTTATAGAAAATAAAAACCTAATTAACCAAGGATTCTATTTGCTGGAACTCTGTCAAAACGCGGCTGGGTCGACGGACCTTGCGATGGATCGTCGTGGTCACGACGGATCGTCATTGACTCCGTCATCCCATACTTGTGAAATTTCTTCTGCTGCTTTCTTCATTACCCTTGACGGCAAGTGTGACGGATCGTCATAGGCACAACAGTCCGTCAAGAGTCTTCGTTCCAAAACACTTGAAATCTTGGAATATGGGTACCGGGACTACTTCTCTGAACTTCGTGACGAACCTGCAGGACGGACCGTCATAGACACGACGGACCTTCATGGTCTCCGTAACCCCACACTTGGTCAGATTTCCCCATCTTCCTTTAGCAGCTGCACTACGCTGCAACTTACGCACCGTCACAAGCATGACGGACCGTCACAAGCTCCGTAGGTGGTCTCTTCTTCATTTCTTCGCTCAAAAACCTCCGCATTCATCTTTGGACAAATTTACTGCAAATAAGGAGAAATTTATATAAAAATTAGCACAAAAAGGCTTTAGGACACACTAAACTTAAGGAAAAAGTATTAGTAATACCGTGAAACAACGGTATATCAAAAAAGAGGTCTAAAATTAGGTATTAGGGTTTGAAAAACGTTAATATATCTAAATAGCCCTATAAATATCACTCAAGGTTCATAAAAGATTTGGGTGAATATACCAAACACCCAAAGTCATTACAGGGAATGGACAACTTTTGGGGCAGTCTCACAGACGGACCAAACAACGGCCCGTTGGTGGGGTCTCATTGGTTGGGACTTAGCCTCCTTCAAGGTAAGGATGTCCTTACTTGCAGTTCCAATAGACTCCCTTGGATTGACGGACCGTTGCTTGACAAACGGATCCTCCATTGGGTCGTCGTATGGTCACTATTTTGGCAGATCCATGGAAAGAGGTGGAGTCCTCTTCTAGGGCCCCTAAACATAGTCATATAGTTCTTAGTATCATCCCAAATAAATTTTGATTAAAATGAACAGGTAAAACTCACTCAAACACATCAAAACACACAAGTACTTTCTAAGGCACACCTTCCGAACGTCTATGACATTCGGGACGTTTGACCTCTTAACTTCACACACTGCCTAAGAGCATCAATGTAACTAATTTTAACTTAAATTTAACTCAAGAAAAATTCACGGAGCTCTAGTTAACCTTAGTTCATTTTAGGGCATTACAGCGCAGGTGGCAGTCAACTAACCTACGAACCGTAGGTCGGGGTTTCGTAGGTCAGGCCTGTTTTCACTGTCAAGTTTTAAATGAGGTCAACTTAATTATTTAATTAGTAGGGTTTT
This sequence comes from Solanum arcanum, assembly GCA_027789145.1. Lineage (NCBI taxonomy): Eukaryota > Viridiplantae > Streptophyta > Magnoliopsida > Solanales > Solanaceae > Solanum > Solanum arcanum. The sequence continues at coordinate 51,054,319 of CM050933.1, forward strand.
AATTAGTGGTTAAGGGGTGTATAATTAATTTATTTAATTGACTATATATGTTATCCTAAGTCTAAACATAAAATAACACCCCAAAATTCCCAAACTCAAATCACTCTTCCTTCTCTCTACGTTCTCTATCCCCAAAGAAAGATCCATAGAAGACCAAGGTCAAAGGTATTAGGGCTTTAAGAAAATAATTTTTTTCCATCAATATTTAAGGACAATCAGGGTATGGGAACCTTTCACCTTTGGTATTCCTTTACCATAAGGGTTCTTTCAAAATTGATTTACAAAAGATGAATTGAACATGGGTTTCTTTCTAATTTGAAATTAATTTTTCAAATTATATTGTTCTTGATTTCTAATGATTTTTATTGTTATATTACAATTTATTATTTTTAAAGCTTGTAACATACCGAAACCACACCGTAAATGTTAGGGTCAATCTCGGATTGCAACTGGCTTACTTGACCTCTCGGAGGTCTTGTACAAGCCCTTGCATATCATTCATCGCATATACATAATGAAAAGTAGTTGAAATTAAAACTTTTTACAAAACATATTATAGCCTTTAAATTCTCTCTCATATAAAGTCATAGGAAATTCTAATTCTAAATCTCATAAATCTTAAGACTCAAGAATACTTTTGGGACACGGCCCATACACAATACGAATATAGAAATACTTAGTCTCTTACAATACTTCAATAAGAAACATAAAATACATCTATTCCCTCGAATCAAATGAGGACATAACTTCGACTTCTCTTGAACGATGATACAGTCCAAGTCTTCCTTCCCAAATGCTCCTCACCTACCAACAACTATATAGATATATAAAACCATAGATTAGTACAACCAAATATAATAAATATGACATAATGCATGAAAATCATGAAATGGACATTTATTAGAAATATGCATCTATTCATTTAAAAATATCATATTATAATCGTAAGAACAACATTTAACAAACTTAGAAATACATAATATAACATTTAAGCAATTAACAGTGAGCTCAACTCACTGTACAGTGAAGGAATTCACTGGTACAGTGAAGTTGTCTACTTCTTCCTTATACACTTTCTAGCATGTAGTCTTCTCACTAAAAGTTATCCTAAGACCCACTTAAGCAACACAAAGAGAAACCACCCATATAACCTCCCTAAGCATACCTAAATGACCCTCAAGAATATTTATAGTAAGACACATACAAGACATCAAACATATCAACATATATATAATATGACATTCTATTACCAGTCTAGATAAGTACTTATTCATTTAACATACTTTCTTAACTAAAGTCATTACATTTATTACTTCATTTAGGAGACACTCAACACATAAAGGACATTCAAGTAATGGTCTTGAACAAGACTTAGGAACTCAAACAAACACCTTCGAAGACTATTCTACAAGGTCTAGATAGCGTCCTAAACCACCACCTAACCTTCATAGAAATTCTCTAATACTACTAGGTATTCCATATGATGAGAATAGTCAATAACCAACATATACCATGGTAGCAAGACATGGAATTTGAAGTTCTAACCTACTCCGATGAGGGTGTTCTACTTGCCAATGGTAGAATTTAGACACATCCCATGTAGACATATGGTTAAGGAATACGAAGGCCATACAGTGTAATCTAGTCTCATTCTTTAACTAGAACTACTTCCCTTACCATACTCACTCAGTGCTAGACTTCGTTCTCATAGATTAATTTACATTTAAGGTTAATATAAAGGGGTTCCATATCAAGTTCATAACCTAATCACATTCACCCTACCAAAGAAAGGTCCACTAGGGCTACCTCACAATGATGACAAGAAGCTCTTGATGACTTTCCGAAGGATTAATATGATGACGTTCCAGTCAATTAACCTTAAGTCTATCATTCCTTTACTTTGTAGGATACCATTACGACTTACGACTTAAACATTCATAACATTATCACTAGGTTCAAGGTTTCACATAAAAGATCTTCTTAACTCCATTTAAGGTCACATTTCATTCATACATTCAAGACTAAGAAACTTTAGCATCCTAATTCAAGAAATCACATATTCACTTTCACACAGAGATCAAGAAAGGGACACAAGTCAACCAAGACAAGACACCATATACTTTACTTTAACTAATAATACATGTCATTCTACAAGCACATTGAAATGAGCCTTATCATCTTCACATCATCATGACCCTTATCATATTCAAGTCATCCTATATACTATCACATCGACATAAGTATGACCATCATAGACTTATATATTCAAGTAGGAATAACATACATCAACCTTAAGACTATACACACAAAACCATAGTCATAGTCTAACATGATTTCCTAAATAACATCAATAGAACACAAATACTTTCACATTACTTAACATGTAGATAGATATTATCATACTTCACATAATCAACTACACAAATAATCACATTACTTCAAGTAGTTTGGCAACAAGGCCATGATCATTACATCACGTAAAATAACGCCGACAAGGCCACATCAATTGCAAGTAAAGCACATAACCCCGCCACCATAAGTGGATCATACTGATCACAATAAAATTGAATTCTAATAATCATAAAATAAAATAAATAGGGAATCTTACCACCACATCATCCTAAACACCTAAATCCAATGTCAAATCACCACATTCGATATCACAAGGCCCTTACTCAAGGCTATATCCAACAATCGAACATAATTATAACAATATTCATGAAAAAAGGTCAAATTACTACATATTCATTAATATAATGCAACCTAGATATCAATTTACTAAAATTATTACATCAATTAACAGCCTACATAAAACTACATTAGAATTCATCAACATTAAATCAATATCAAGTAAACCATAACTTAGTCAAAAACTAGGGTTCATCCAATTCATGGTTTCATAGGTTATTTTAGTTTGAAATCATCAACAAAATAACAATTCAATCATAATTCAATGTTTCGAAACCATTAATGCAAGATCCCATGGAATATATCATAAAATTGGATAATTCAACTTGAAAACTTCAGAAAACATCTTCAAAAGATGGGCTCCTTGATGAAGAGAGTTTCAAATATCAAAATTCATACCTCAATGAAGATAATTCTTCAATTTCATGAAGAATATCCATTCAATTCTTCAATCCAAGCCCTTCAGTTTTGACTCCAATGAAGTTCTAGGGAATTTCTAAGGTATTTGGGGTTTTGATTTGGAAGAATGAAATCTTCTAAGTGTTAAAGACTTATATACACACTTAAAATACCCAAAATACCACTTAGGAACCTCCAAACCTTTTATTTGGAAGTGGGGTGATATAACAAGTTCACCCCCTCAACTAATAGTGAACTGCACCCATGGACACAGACCCATCCACAGTTGATCATCGACGGCCCGTCCCTTGACCAACGGACCGTCCTGCTGGTCCGTGGTCTTTGACTGAGTCTTGTCTTGGCTTCCTCCCCCGCACGCTTAAGTTTCCATGATGGATCACCACCAACGCGGCGTCGACTGGCCCACTGGGCGTCGATTGCTATCCGTTCGTTTGGCTGTCTTGGACAGTCTTGGCACCATTTTTGGGTCCTTCCTCAAGGACCCTTGGATTTTCTTTGGGGATGTTTGCCCAGACGTTTCGAACCCAAACATGATTTTATACGATTTTAAAACCAATCACATGAATTTCCAACAAAACGAACATGTAAAACGCGACGAAACATGCCTAGACACACAAGGTCATTTCAAGGCAACACTTTCAAATGTCATGGACGTTCTTCGACGTTTGACCTCCAAACTTTACGTAACTTGACACACTACCTATATACATAGAAACACATATGAGGCACATAGGTAACTTACTCATCGAACGTCTTGGTCGTCCCTTGACGTTTGACTTCCAATGCACCTAAACCCTTAGACACTGCCCCAAGATCATATAATAGACCAATTTAGGACCTTATAAAATCATGACAACCATATTAGTCTCTAGTTCACCTAAGTCATTTTTGAGGTCTTAAAATCTCCACCACTTGGACAACATTAATTCTCGAATGACATTTGCCACACTCCGAACAGTTCCAAGAATAGAGATCCTACTAGTAGATCATGACCATACCATATAACACATAATCAAAAAGAAAACATCAATTTCACATAGTGAAGATATTCTTAACATAACAAGAAACTAGAAAAACATTTTAGAACTCATCATGCTACAAAACTCATATGCCTCATTCCAAATAACGAAAACTCATTTTTATATTCAATATCATACTCATATATATCAATTCTAACCATATTTCAATAATTTTAGAACAAAGAATCAATTTTCAAACTTCCAAAAATTTTAACAGTGAGCTATTCCAATGGTACAGTGATTTTAAGCAAATTTTTCAAAAATGCAACTTTTAAGAAGTTCATGATAGAAAAATGCTAATATGCAAAGTAACATCATATAAACATATCTTGCAACATATTCATGGCTTCATAAAATGCACAATTCAAGGAATCAATGAAATTCAATTTCAACAAAACTCCTAAACACAATGCACCTGCACCATCTACCAACCATACTCCCCCACTTAGAAGGAAGTCATTTCATTAAAAAGAGTCATCATCATTGTTCTCATCCGGCTTTGATCCTCTTGCCCAGAGTGCATAGAAATGAGACTTTGCCTTTGGAACATCCTCCTTAGGAACATTAGGAGCAACTTGTTTACCCTATTTTCACCTATAAGCAATATTAGGACGGTATCTTACTCTATGTCCTTCCTTGACACAACCATAGCAACTCCCGGTACCCCTTAGACACTCACCATAATGCCACTTTCCACAAGTGACAAATGTAGGTTTGACATTTTGAGAACAACATTCTTTCTCCAATTTCACCTTAGCACTCCTAGGTTCTTCTTGAGTTTGGGACCGCTTCTTAAACTTAGATAGCTCTTGGTCACTAGATTTTGATGAAGGTTCAGTGTTCATGAGCATTTTCCGGCAACTCGTTGGAGCTTCGCCGTGATTCATCCATTTCTCCTTTCTTCTTCCTTTTAATTTGCGGCCAAAAACCATGGCCATCCAACTTTCTTTCTCTTGAAAACAACCAACGTTCACCCCTATTCTTCTTAGTCTTCTCCGGCCAGCTCAATATTAAAGCCACCGAGTTTCTCTATTCTTTTTTATCGGACCAAAAACCGGTCAGAAACCCCAAACAAAACAACTTTTCTTCTTCCTCTTCAGCGAGTAAATCACATCCAAATCACCACCCACACCAACCAACCGCCTGAAGCACAACTAAGATCTTGTTTTCCTTCTTAAACCACCATTGTTGGCGAGCTTTCAATAAACTAGTGTTGACATTCCCTTCCCCTTTCCCCTCTTTTAAATTTTGTTTGGTTTGCAGGCACTCCAACAAGTCAAACCTTTGTCTTGTTGCGACTTTGAGCTCCGGTGAGCTCGTGAGAAGCCACCACACTCTTAAACCAGATCTCATTCAGTTCCAACCTCGCACCACTAAGCTCCGACGAGCAGATACGTAGCCAGAGAACCCAACAACCATGGAAAGCTTTGTTTCTCTTACTTTAGTCCTAATTTATTATTTTATTTTAGTGATTTATTGATGTTCTAATTATCGATTTATTTTCTATTTATATGATTTTCTAGATTGTGTTTATATATTTTCAATTGCATTTTTAAATACTTTAATTAATTAATTTGAATAGATACTAACAATACTGTTTTTTTTTTAAAAAAAAAAACTTGCTTTGACATGATTTTTATTTAATTAAGTAATGTAGTGTGTTACTTCTTCTAGTGGTTTTTTTTAATAGTGTAGTGTTGATACTTGAGATGGGTTTATTGGTATTAATGTAATAATTAGCGTTAGTTTTTTAAGTTTTCTTTTTTACTAGTGATTAATTTGGTTAATTATTTTTTCTTTTTTTTTCTTATTTTAGTTCTGTCTTTTCTATTGATATATTATATAGTGTTGTATCTTTTATTATTGAATGTTGCTATTGCACTTTGAAACAATTTAATATTATCCTGTTATGCCTATTTCTCTTAAGTTTTGTTTGTTCCATTTTATTTAAATTATGCAATTGTGTTCATTTTAATTTTTTTTAATCTTTAGAGAAGTATTTATTGATAGTGACTACATTTATCATAGTTGTTATATTCAATTTACTTATGTTCACAAGAAATATATCTCTAGGATGTATGTTTTTTTAAAAATTATTCACTTTCAGTGTGATATTACTATTTAGTAAATAATGTTAGCCTTCCGTATTGAAAAGTGTATTCATTCATGATTAACTTTTGAATTACTTATTTTGTTTTGGTTAAAGTCAAATCAATTGTTGTTTTGTCTAATTGTTTTTATTATTGCATTTTTTTCTCTTTTAAAATCTTTGAATCTCTATGTTACTTCATTGTAATGATTTTATAATTATAAGGTCATATGTTATAATTGACCAATGAAAAAATCTCTTCGTTCGTTTTAGAGGCCTCCCCATTTTGAAAGATGGAAAATTAGTTAAGTTTATATTATATATTTGATAGATTTGGCCGGTGAAGAAGTTACCGTCGATTTCTAAGGTCTCCTATGTTAATAACTAGGGTTTTTATATTTAAAAGTTATTATTTTTGAGTTATTCCTCTTTATTTTTATTTATTTAGTACTAACTCTTTAACTAAGTGGCTTTACAGGTACGAGTTGCTTTCTATTGAAGCTATTCGAGTAAAATTCAAATTGTAATTTTATTTATTATTGTGTACATTATTGGCGATAGGCAAACTTAGGCCGTTTCTTATTATTATTTTATTTTATTTGTATATATTACATGCCTATTAGATTTGTTTATGGTTTTATTTTCTTCTCAATTTGGAAAAATGAACTCAGTCTGGACCCACATTAGTGGATTTCGAAAGGTGTCTAACACCTTTACTTTGATATTACTATAACCCCTTGCCTAGAACTAATGGTTACGTACATCACTTAAATGGTTTTCTAGTTTTTTTCAAAAATTAGGCGGTGACTCCTTTAAAATTCATTTTTCCTTAAATTCTTTTAAAATTGAATCTATTAATTATTTTTTGAGCCACGTGATGTTTTCGCCTATTTGAATATAGTAAGGATGTAAACAATTACTATTGTATGATGTTATTGCACATATTATTGGATGAAATTGGTTGGTTGATGGTAAGACTATGGATGATAGTTTTTGAAGGAGAATTGATAAGACTCTGTGATCTTGAACCTTTACTTCAATTGTGATGGCTTGTACTTGATAATGAAGTTCAATTGAAACATATCTTGTGATTAGATTAAGTAGGTGTTGGTATGATGATGTTATTGAAATGTCTTGTTTATGTGAATCATGAGATTGTGATTAAGATGAAATGATATAACGTTTGTTATGATTTACCTATGTGCCTTACTGTAGCATGATGAAGATTATGTGTTAATCTCACATATGAGGGTTGTATTAGAAGGATGTTCTCATGCAATTCCTATTGAGCTAATGACTATGACAATACAAGGGGTTAGTCTCCTCTTACCTAGACTAAGTTATGATTATTAAAGAAAGACTTAAAAGACATTTCAAAAGGGACTCTAGCGTAGAACCGAGTGGACTAGTAATGAGGAGTGTCCCTTCCCAAGTAGGGAAGGTAGGTTTACTATTGTACTCATGATATAGAGATTATAATTCTGATGGCATAAAGAGGGTCTCAAACATGTCTCCTAGTTCTTTAACTATGTTTCCCCCGTAGGAATACTAGCTAGTGGATTGGCTTAAATGGTATGTTCATGTTTTGGTACTACCTTGGCTAGTATCCATCTTCTTTCAGTGTAGGGTTTTATGACACCGGATTCCAAATTTAGATCATGTGATCTATGCCGATTAAGGCAAGAGTTCCCGAAAGTAAAATGAAGTAATAAACTTTACTGTAACTAGGAGGACTTAAGGGGTTTGACTTAGTCTAGGTAGGGTTATGGGACTCTACCTATACATTGCACTATTTGACCTTGAGGGAACTCCTAGGAGAATTTTCTTATGTTCTTATGATCTTATGTTCTTATAAAGGAAATGATATACATATGTTGACTTTACATGGTGATGATATTATATGATGTTGGTTTCACTTATGAACATATTATTGGTCTATATTTCTAAATATGATAAAGAATACTCATGATTATATGTTATATGAAGTTAGACATTATTTGTAATCCTATGTTTGGTTTACTTAGTCGAGTGAGGTTATGAGACTTTACTTGGTCATTGCACTTGTAGAATTGATGTGGACTAAGACTAGGGTTTTCCATATGTTGTAATCTATGAACTCTTGTACGTGCTTTGTGTATAACATGATGTTGGAGTTGTTTTAGCTATGAGTTCTAATATGCTACTACACATGTTGACTTGACTTAACTTGATGATGTTTTTTTTGTGTTGAATATGTTATTGCCTGAAGGAATATGTGATTTTTGTCTTATATGTGTTCTTGGGTGTGCATAATATTTTTCAAAGTAACTTATCATGGGTTTGAACAATTGTCTCCTTTAGCACGATTTTTAATTTTATGTGTGCATATGTTTCCATACTTATTACAAGTGGTGTAGTAACCCATATTCTTTCCATTTTCCCAAACAATGTAGGTATGGGACGTTAAAGTATTGAGGTTACTTTGAAGAAGGCTTGGATATCTTTCTCCAAGTGTGGGTAGGTCCTCAAGAACCGAGGATGATGTCTTTTCCTATTCTACCTATGTTACTTGCTATAATCTAAAGACCTTCGTTCCACTCTTATTGTTCAAGACATTGTTGTAAGCTCTAAGTGGCAATTATACATTTGTATAAGGGCTATGCCAGAATTGTTCTATTCAGCTTTAGATGGTTTTATATGAGACTTTCCTATTACACTATATATGTGTATTTTATATGTGGCATAAATATAGAAGCCTATGTAAGCTTCCTATGTGAGGATTCTAAGTAAACTACCACTGTATATATGATGCGTAATCGACAGGTCTTTGTAAGCCTCACTATATAGATGTATATGAAAATTTTTAATTGTCCACATTTTTTAACCTATGAAATGTAATGACGGTTGCTAAGAGGCTAGTATTAGTCCTCTCCGAGGACAACAATGCCGGTTACGTCAAGTGGGTGCTCCCGGATGTGATAAATTTGGTATCAGAGCATGAGGTTGAGTATCTTTAGGATCAATGTCTCACTAAATCACGCCTATGTAGATTCTTATTCATTATTGTGAAGCACGCCACACTTATGAATGAGATACTATGTGATGTTTAGAAAATTCTCATTTTCTTATATTCCTATGTCGTACCTCTAGAGTCTTACTTTATGTGTTCATTTACCAAAACCTCTTAATGTGGTTATAGGTATGAACACTAAAAGAGCAGCCGCAAGAAGGTCCGAAAAAAGGATTGCTAATGCGGGAGCTCATGACAACCAAACTCCTTCGCAAGACAATCAAGTGCCTCCACTTGAGCAAGTTCCTATGGGTGATCAAGTTCGGTCGGTCCTCCACCTATTACAGACGGAGAGATAAGGTCGGTTTTTCTCAAATTGGACCATTCCATAACCTCTCAAGCTAATTTCGTCACTTCTCAAGTCCAATCTATGACTGCTCAAGTGAATCAAGAAGTTGGACCCCGTGTGCCTCAACATGCTAGCACTGTGGCTTCTCGTTTGATAGACTTTACTAGGATGAAGCCTGCTATTTTATTTGGGTCAAAAGCGGATGAAGACTCCCTAGACTTTATTGATGAGGTCTACAAGATATGAATTTCTATGGGTGTGACTTCGAATGAGAAGGTCGTGTTGGTGGCCTATCAACTCAAAGATGTGGTCCAAACTTTGTACACACAATGGAGGTACAATAGGGTGATAAGAGGTGGACCACTGACTTGTTAGATCTTCAAGAGGGCCTTCCTTGATAGGTTCTTTCCTAGAGAGTTGAGGGAATCTAAGGAACAAGAATCCATCAACCTTCATTAAGGAGGTATGAGTGTAATTTATTACTCCTTGAAGTTTACCAAATTTTCCAAGTATGCTCCATCCTTGGTGTCAAACACAAGGGATGAGATGAGTCATTTTCTTACAGGAGCATTTGATGACTTGGTGGAAGAATGTCGTTGACTATGCTTCATGATAATGTGAATATCTCTCGTCTAATGGTTCATACTCAATAAGTAGAAGAAAGTAGACTAAGGAGGAACAATAGAGAGGCCAAGAGGGCCAAGTCATATGAAGGTGGTTCTTCAAAGGGAAGGTTGGAAATTCAAGATAAGCCTATATTCAAGAAGACGTTCTCCAATCAAGTTCCTTCTAATTTCCCGAAGGCTCGTGATGATAGGGTGTCTAACCGTAAGTCTCAAAATGGAAGAGGTACCAGTTCACCAAGCAAGAGGATAACTTGTGGAAAGTGTGGCAAGAAACATATGGGTGAATGCCTAGTTGGGACGGTCAATTGATTTTGGTATGGAAAGAGTGGTCACAAGTTTAGATATTTCCCTAATGCAAAAGGGCAATACAAGAGGAGTGGGAATTCTCAAGCAAGTGGTTCTTATATTTATTCTCCAAGAAAAAATTGCTTTTATGCTCTTCACTCTAGGGATGAGCAAAAGAGTTCTCCCGATGTGGTTACCGGCATGTTACAAGTCTTCTCTATTGATGTTTATTTTACTTGATCCAGGTTTTACATTGTCTTTTGTTACTCCTTTGATAGCTAGAAAGTTTGATATTTTTCCCAATATCCTAAATGAACCTTTTATGGTAACTACCCAGTAGGTGATCCGGTGGTTGCATAGAGGGTATATAGAAATTGACCTAGAATGTTTCCCAATAGAGTTACTCATGTTGAATTAGTAGAACTCGATATAGTTGATTTTGATGTAATTTTGGGAATGGATTGGGTGCATGATTGTTTTTGCTTCCATAGATTGTACAACAAGAGTTGTCAAGTTCAATTTTCCTAATGAACCCATTTAGAGTGAAAAGGGGGTAATTCTATTCCTAGAGATCGTATTGTTTTGTCATCTAGAGGGTTGTAAGATTATACCTAAATGGTGTTTATACCATATTGGAAGATTCAAAGATTTAGCCTCCGAAAATCCTCCCATTGTGTTAGTCCCCATTGTGAGGGAATTTCCTGACATCTTTCCTAATGACCTTCCCTGAATCCCTCTCGAATGGGAAATTGATTTTGGTATTGACTTTCTACCTGATACAAACCCCATTTCAATTCTTCCTTATTTGGCTCCGGACGAATTGAAAGAGTTGAATGCTAAACTCAAAGATTTACTAGACAAAGGATTCATTAGACCTAGTAGTGCTCCATGGGGTGCTCCGGTATTATTTGTGAAGAAGAAGGATGGGTCCCTTAAAACATGTAATGATTATCGTCAACTCTATAAATTCACCATTAAAAATAAGTATCAATCTTCCCTTGAATTGAGGACTTGTTTGATCAAATCAAAGGGGCAATATACTTTTCTAAGATTGAATTGAGATCGGGGTATCACTAACTTAGGGAGAGAGGTGCAGATGTACAAAAAAGGGCATTTCAAACTAGATATGTCACTATGAGTTCCTAGTAATGTCCTTTGATCTCACTAATTCCCAAACTATTTTTATGGGCCTTATGAATAACGTGTTTTGAAATTACCTAGATTCATCTGTCATTGTTTTCATTGAAGATATCTTTGTATATTTGAAAAATAAGGGTGAACACATGGACCACTTGAGAGTGATATTACAATTTCTTAAGGAACACCAACTATTTGCCAAGTATAGCAAGTGAGAGTTTTGATTGAGATCGATGGCGTTTCTTGGTCATATCATCCATCTCTAGTAAGGGAATAGAGGTTGACCCATGAAAAACGGAAGCGGTTAAGAATTGGCCTAGACCATTTAATCTAACCAACATTAGGAGTTTCTAAGGTCTAGTCGGGTACTATAGGAGGTTTGTGGATGGTTTTGCATCCATTGTTTCTCCTTTGACTACCTTGACCCAAAAGAGTGTGAAATTTCAGTGGTCGGAGGCATGTGAAAAAACCTTCCAAATTTTAAAAGATAGGCTTACCTCTACTCTATTGTTGACTTTACCAGAGGGTACCAAGGTCTTCGATGTATATTGTGATGCATCCCTAGTGGGCTTGGGGTGTGTCCTTAAGCAGCATGGGAAAGTAGTAGCCTATGCCTCTATACAACTCGAGGTTCATGAAAAAAATTATCCAACTCATGATCTTGAGTTAGTGGTCATAGTGTTTGCTTTGAAAATATGGAGGCATTACTTTTGTGGTGTTCATGTGGATGTGTATACCGACCACAAGAGTATTCAATATGTGTTTACTCAGAAAGAGTTAAATCCGACAAAGAAGATGGTTGGAATTATTGAAATATTACGACATGAGTGTTCTCTACCACCTCGGTAAGTTCATTGTGGTTGCGGATGCTCTAAGTCATATGACCATGGCTTGTGTGCCTCGTGTGGAAGAATCCAAGAAAGACCTAGTAAAAGATGTTTATAGGTTGGCTCGTTTGGGTGTTAGATTGGCATATTTTCCAAATCGTGGCTTTATTGTTCATCATAACTCCAAATTGTCTTTGATGGTTGAGGTGAAGTCTAAGAAACACCTTGATCCATCATTTATGGAGTTAAAGAAATCGGTTCTTGGTAAGATTAATTAGTCATTCTCCTTAGGGGGGATGGTTTTTTGAGGTATCAAGAGAGGTTGTGTGTGCCCAATGTTGATGACTTGAGAAATCAAATTCTTGAGGAAGCTCAGGGTTCCCGTTATTCTATTCATTTGGATTCTACTAAGATGTATCATGACTTTAGAGAAGTGTTTTTGTGGGATGACCTCTAAATAGGGACATAGCGGAATTTACTGCAAATTACTCAACTTGCCAACAAGTGAAAGCCGAGCACCAAAAGTTAGGTGGCTTATTCCAAGAAATGCAAGTTCCCACTTGGAAGTGATAAGAAATTAATATGGACTTTGTAGGTTGTTTGCCTAGGACTAGAAGGCAAAATGACTCTATATGGGTAGTGGTGGATAAATTGAAAAAAATCTGCTAATTTTATCCCCGTCAAGTCTACTTACTCAGCGGAGGATTATGCAAGAATCTTCATAGATTAGATTGTATGTCTTCATGGTATTCCGTTATCCATCATATCAGATAAGAGCGCTGAATTCACATATTGATTTTGGAGGTCGTTCCAAAAAGAGTTGGGTACACAAGTAAGGTTAAGCACTACTTTTCTTCCCCAAACAAATGGTCAAACATAGTGTACTATTAAAACCCTTGAGGATATGATTAGAGCTTGTGTTTATAGACTTCAAGGGATGTTGAGATGAAAAGTTTCCTTTGGTTGTGTTCTCTTATGAAAATAGTTATTATTCGACTATATCCATGGATCCTTTTGAGGCTTTATTTGGTAGAAGATGTAGATCTCCGGTTGGGTGGTTTAAAGTTGGTGAGTCTTCACTGATTGGACGCAAATATGAAAATTTGGAGAAAGTTCATATCGTAAGGGATAGGTTGAAGGTTTTCTATAGTCAGCAAAAGTCTTATGACGACAATCGGAGGAGAGAACTTGAACTTGAAGAAGGTGATAAGGTGTATTTAAAAATTTCACCCATGAAAGGGTTGATGAGATTTTTCAAGAAAGGGAAGTTGAGTCCTCACTATGTGGGTTCCTATGAAATTTTGCAAAGGGTAGGAAAAGTTGCATACAACTTAAGATTACCTAGTGAGCTAGCTTCGGTTCACCCGGTGTTCCATGTCTCCATGCTTAAGAAGTGCATTGGTGATCCTGAGTCATTCTTCCTATTGAGGGCTTGGGTGTGGATGAGAAACTCTCATATGAAGAGGTTCCGGTGGAAATCCTTGATCATCAAGTGAAGAAGTTGAGGAATAAATAGGTGGCCTCCGTAAAAGTTCTACGGAGAAATCACCTAGTTGAGGGAGCAACATGGGAGATTGAGGCCGACATATGGGAGGCCGAGACCAACATGTTTTACTTAAATGATTTTTCATTGAAAAATGATATTTTGCTTGATTTGCACTTATTTGTGTATATGGTATGTTGTTGCCTTCATTAAATGAATTGAGCATGTTGATATATTTTGAAAGTATTTTTGGCATAACAAACTCTTTAATGTTAAGTTGAGCTCATGTTGTTATTGAGAAGGTAGTTCCTCATGTTATGATTTTGAGCTCTTATATGTAGAATTTGATGTTTTGAGTTGCTATGTGTAAATTCCATGATTATATGTTGAATGGATTTATGAAGCACTCCTTTGAGTTATAACTCATGTTGATTTTGTATGTTGATTGTTTGGGCTGCTAGTATTGAGTCTATCCTTTCCTTTCAAAATATTATAGAATCATTTGGGGATGAGTGTTCCTAAGGGAGGGTAATGTAACACTCTAAAAGTACAAAACCTAATCAAGAGCCTCACATGAGTATCCAATAATTTAAACACTGTTATAAGAACTAAAATAATGTTTATAATCCATTTAGGAAGTTCAGAGTCAAGACGTCAAGAAACGTCCATGACGTCCGGAGATTTGTGAAAGAGGTGCTTGTGTTCTTTAGCCTATTTCACGGGGTTTTAGGAGTCAAAATACTAATGAAATTGGTGGAAAGGTGTCAAAATAGTTTTAGAGTGTTCTTAGGGTCTAAACATCCGGGAGATACTCCCCACGGACTACCCTAAGGGTCCTTGAAGAGGACCCTTGAATTTGACCCAAATCTTCAAAATTAGGCAGTGTTGACAGTGGATACAGGGCGTTGACGGATCCATAGTCCCAAACTTAGAAATTTTCCAAAAATGACCAACATTCATACTATCTATACTTATTGACGGATCTGTGGACGGAGGGTGCAGGTTGCCGTCGATTGACCTTCAAACCGTAGGTCAGGATCTCGTAGGTCAGGTCTATTTTCACTGTCAAGTTTAAAATGAGGTCAAGTTAATTATTTAATTATTTATGTGTTTAATTAGTGTTTAAGGGGTGTTTAATTAAGTTAGTTAAGTGACTATATAAGCTACCCTAAGTCTAAACCCAAAACTCAAATCACTCTTCCTTCTCTCTACTTTCTCTTTCCCAAAAATAATTCCACAGAAGATCAAGGGAAATAGGGCTTCAATAACATCACTCTTATCCATCAATCTTCAAGGATTATCAAGGTATGTGAACCTTTCACCTTTGGTATTCCTTTCTTAAACGGGTACTTTCAAAATTGATTTACAAAAGATGAATTGAACATAGGTTTCTTTTTAATCAAAAATTGATCTTTCAAACTGTATTGTTCCTTATTTCTAATGATTTTAATGGTTATATTATGATGTATTATTTTTCAATTATGGTACTTCTTGATGTTTAAAATAGTATGTGGAAGAGGTGATGAATCAACCCCAATTCCCTAACTCTAAGTTATGAACTAGTGTTGAATTAATTAGTATTTATGTAGTTGACTTAGTTCTTGTGTTAATTACTATTGGATGATGTTATTATACCTATAATTGGATTAAATTGTTTAATTGATGGTAAGACCATGGATGATGGATTTTGAAGGAGAATTGGCAAGACTTTGTGATCTTGAACATTTACTTCAATTATGATGGCTTGTACTTGATGATGAAGTTCAATTGAAGCATATCTTTTATTAGATTAAGTTGGTTTTGGTATGATGATGCAATTCAAATGTCTTGATTATCTGAATCATGAGATTAAGATTAAGATGAAATGATCAGAGGTTGGTTATGAATTACCGATGTGTCTAACGATGACATGATAATAATAATCTGTTAATCTCACATATCAGTGTTGTATTGAAAGGATGTTCTCATGCAATGCCTATAAGCTAATGATTATGAATATACAAGGGGTTAGTCTCCTAAGACCTAAACTAAGTTATGGTTGTTAAAGAAAGACTTAAAGACATTTCAAATGGGAATCTAGCTTTGAGCGAGTGAATAAGCAGTGAAGAGAGTTCCTTCCCAAGTAGGGAAGGTAGGTTCACTATTTCACTCATGTGATATAGATTATGATGCCAATAGAATAAAGACGGTCTCAAAAATGTCTCCTCGTGTGATATAGATTATAATGCCAATGGAATAAAGACGGTCTCAAAAATGTCTGCTAGTTGTTGAAGTATGTTGCCCCCATAGGAATACTAGCAAGTGGATCCACAAAGATGCTATGTTCATGTCTTGATACTACCTTGGCAAGTAGTCCACCTTCTTTTGGTGTAGGGCTTCATGACACTGGATTCCACATTTAGCTCAAGTGGTCTATGTTGGTTAAGGCAAGAGTTCCCGTAAAGTAAAATGATGTAATAAAGTTAACTCTAACTAGGAGTGTTTAAGGGGTTTGACTTAGTCTAGGTAGGGGTATGGGACTCTACCTATACATTGCACTAGTTGACCCTGAGGGAAGTTCTAGGAGGATGTTCTTATGTTCTTATGATCTTATGTTCTTATAAAGGAAATGATATGCATATGTTAACTTTACATGTTAATGATACTATATGATGGTTGTTTCACTTATGAATATATTGTTGGTCGATATTGCTAAATATGATAAAGAATACTCATGATGATATGTTATATGAAGCTAGACATTATTTGTGATCCTTTGATTGGTTTACTTGGTCGAGTGAGGTTATGGAACTTTACTTGGTCATTGCACTTGTAGACTTGATGGTGGACTTTGAGTAAGGGTCTTGCATAAGTTGTAATGTATGGACTCTTGTACGTGCTTTGTTGTATAACTTGATGTTGGAGTTGCTTTGGCTATGAGTTCTAATATGCTACTACACATGTTGACTTGACTTAACTTGATGTTGGTATTGTGTTGAATATGCTATTGCCAGAAGGAATATATGATTATAGACTTATATGTATTTTTGGTTGTGCATAATGTTTTTCAAAGTAACTTAGCATGGTTCTGAACAAATATCCCGTTTAGCATGATTTGCAAGTATATGTATGCGTATGTTTGCATACATACTACAAGTGGTGTACTGACCCATGTTCTTTTCATTTTACCAAACAATGTAGTTTTGGGACGTTGAAGTATTGAGGTTACTTAGAATAAGGTTTGGATATCTTTCTCCAAGTGTGGGTAGGTCATCAAGATCCGAGGATGATGCCTTTTCCTATTCTACCTATGTTACTTGCTAATTCTAAAGACCTTTGTTTCACTCTTGTTGTTCAAGACACTGTTGATTGCCCTAAGTGGCAGTTATACATTTGTGTATGGTCTATGCCTAAATTGTTCTATTCCGCTATAGATGGTTTTCTATGAGACTTTCCTATTACACTGTATATGTATATTGTATATGTGGCATAAAAGTAGAAGCCTATGTAAGCTTCCTGTGGAGGAGCCTGAGTAAACTACCTATGTATATATGATGTGTAAGCGAGAGATCTATGTAAACCTCATTCTATAGATGAATATGAAAAGTTTGATTTTCCAAATTTTTTAACCTATGAAATGTATTGACAATTGTTACGAGGTTAGTCTTAATCCTCTCCAAGGACAACAAACACCGGTTACGTCTACGGGGTGCTCCCTAGATGTGACACCTAGACGGGCCTTTTAGGGGTCCATAACCTATTAAGGGCATCATGAGACCATCAAAGATTGCCCCTAGGCAGGAGTCACCTAGACAATGCGTTGAATAACCCGTGGTAACTTGGACGGTATGCATCGGGGTTTATAGAAGTCACCTAGAGAGTGAGGTTGCATACCATGGTTACTGTTACGGACTACGGAAGCCTAGATAGTCCATGAAGCTTGACGTGGCCCATGAATTCGTCCGTGAAAGGGACTTATCAGGTTTTGAATTTTGGGTCAAATTCAAAAAATCATATTTTTTAGAACGAGATGAATTATATGGACCATGACCTAAAATTAGAGGTTCTTGAGTCTTCTTTTTAACGCCACCAAGTTTTCCTAATTTCGAGCCCGTAGTAAAAAGTTATGCTCATTTTAGTGAAGCCCTATCGGGTAAGGAAACATCAAAACTCACTAGACGGGCCATGATGTCTTAACGGCTTGTGAAGACCCTCTTGACAATCGTCTCGTCAATTTTAAGTGAGTGGAAGCCCTGTCGGGTAAGGAAAGATCAAAACTCACTAAATGGCCATGATGTCTTAACGACTCATAAAGCCCCTCTTGACAATCATCTCGATATCAATTTTAAGTCAGTTTCATATTAGTCTTTTTTTCTATATGTTTGGTACTTAAATTACATGGTTTTAATTTGTCTAAGTCTAGTTAATTAGGCAAAAGTATCTAAAACATTCATTCTCCTAAGAATCACAAAACATAGAAAGAAAAGAAAGAGAAAGAGGCGACATTTTGTCTCAAGAACACATGTAACCCCGCAATCCAAATGATTTGTCCGTAGTGTACTCCATGAGGTATGTGAATTTCATTAGTGGGTTATTTTCACCCGTTAAGTCCGTCGAATTCAATCAGTTCTTCAGCTTTTCCATAAAATGTTCATACCTAGGGTTCCCTGATATTAGAGATCCATTATAATTTAGCTACTATATTTTCTATGATATTAATTACATGTTTCTTTTTGAATTAGTATCTTCCCATGTATAAAACTCAAAAACCCTAGATTATGTTAATTATTTGTGTTTCATGATTATACTTGCTAGGCAGATAAGTGAGAAAATCATGCTTCAAAATTTGAATGACATACCTTTCAGTATGTATGATGCATTCATAGATAATTATCAATATTTTGAGATATAAAGTATTACAGTTGCATTCTTAGCATTATATCTAGTTGGAAGTAAACTTAGCACCGAGTTGGAAGAGGGTTTAGCGTACTCTCATGTCCTAGAAATATGTGCCCTTAAGGTTTATAAGTCCTCTCTATTGTACATCAGTTTTAGTGATCACACTACAATCATTCCTTTATACCTTGGCAGTGTATATTAGATCCTCTCAATGGGGCGTATACATTAGACTTTACGCTTAGATCATGTGGTTCATGTCGGTTAATACTATCTCCCACACTCATATTCATGTTTCATTGACCATGTATACAATATTATTTTTAGTATTTAGTTCAGCATGTTATATATTCATGATTATTACTTAGTCATTGCATATAAATAAACTTTCAATTATGCTTCAATATATTTATTTCCTTGTTCAATTTATATTGTCCAACTTAGCATCTATCCCACATGTTAAGAGCACACAAAGTAATAACTCATATTTTTCGGTACATCGTTGTATGATGTAGGTTTAAGCGCTCAACATCCAGACCATGCTTAGTCCAACTTCGAGTCCGTACTCAACAACTTCAGTGGTGATTCCTCATTGTTCAATGATGATAGACATGCTTTACCTTTAAGTATTCACTTTTTAATTTAAGTCATGTTAAAGTTAGTTGGGTGTGTGTCCAATCAACTTCGATCAGTACTTAGTTTTTCAGAAATAGAGCAAATTCAGGTTGAGTACTCAGTGTTGTTCTTAGTCATCACTATACTCTTCATATATTTCACATATTGGTTTCCCCATTTCAGATATTAAACTATTTCTAACTTTCACAAAGTGAATGTTTTAATTGAACTTTTATGGATATGTCATGTCATGGGTTATGTTGAGGTAACTTGTGACACTAAGCACTGTGTTGCGTTCGTGGGGTAGCCTAGGGGCGTGAAAAAGTTGGCATGAGAACCTCAAGTTAAAGAGTCATACGGTGTTTGGAAGTCGCACTAAGTAGAGTCTCTTTCATGAGTGTGAAGTGCGCCACACCTTTGAGGGGGAGTGATGCAATACGAATAATATCAAGGAAATTTACTAGAAGTCAAGCTCCATACCTTTAAAGTATGCAAGGGTTATTCATCAAGATGGAGGTTCTCAAGATGGTGTTGATGGCAAATAAGAACTTCCATGCCTCGAAGATTGCTGAAAAGGGAACTTTTGGAATGTAGGGCCCACTTGGCGCATCGCCAAATGGATTAGGCGATGGCCCCTAGCCCGGCTAATATTATAAAATTTGACCTAGCCTGAAGAAATCTAGGATTGCTTGCTTACCAGGCCGGCGCATCGCCAAGACACTAGGCGAGCCCAACCTAGCTCGCCATTTTGCCTTTCGCGTCACTTTTGGGTGTTTTATCCTAAAGTGTATAGATAGTTGCTTAGGGTTACTTTTAGACTTAAACAATTTTGATATTGAAAACTTAAAACTCAGGTTGAGTGTGGAGAGCTTGGTAAAGCTTTTGTTGCCTTCTTGTTAGAAATGTTGGTTGCTCGGGATATTGATTCCCTTGAGGTCATTATAAGAACTTAGTTGCTATTGTAGGATGAATCGATTGAGGTCTTTGGGGATAATATACCCATAGTTTTCCTTTGATTTCCTCTTTGTGTGTCTAAATATTTATCATTTATTTCCTGTCTTTTTTATTTTTGCATATTATCATCGTTTCTCTTGTGAGAATCGTATTATTTGGTATCAGAGCTCAGTCTGGATTTGTTCCTATGATACCTCCAAGGATTACTAGCCAAATTTTATAATTTTAGGCAAGGAAGCAAATGTTTTGAAGCCTATCATGATGAGTTCCAAAACATATTCACGAAGCTGGAACAGAGAAAATTAAAGAGCATGTCGTGATTCACTTCAAGGTAGGGCTGAACAAAGAGATTTCTTATAAGATGACCCTTCATAGGTTTGCCACATTGAATGATTCCTTTGAGGCAGCCCATGAGTTAGAACTAGAATTTCAAGAAGGAGAAGATGTCTGAGTTTAAGACTTGATCTTTTGGTTCTGCGGTCAAGAAAAAAGGGGGAGCTCAAACACCGATGGGCTGGAAAAAGATTTCGGATGCCCTAAAGCTATATGAGAAGAAATACTTCAATGAAAACACTCTAAAGTACCCACCAAGAGAGAAGGGTACTGCTAACCCAACCAAATTTCATTAGGGAGTTCATGCCGCAAATGTAGAGGATTTGGTTATATTAAGCATGAGTGTCTTAATCGATTGATTGCTCTAATGCAAGGAGGTGAGATATATTTTAGTTTTGAGGAGGAGCCAACAGGTGAATGTGAAGAAGACCCCCAAGAAGAGGATAAGTTTGAAGATGGGTAGGATGAGGGACCCTGTCTTTCTGTCAAAAAAAGGAGAGAGTGTCGCTCCTCTTTATGTGGTAGGACGAGCAATAGTTAGTAAGGCCTTGGATGATCCGATCCAAACAGAGAATTTATTTCACTTTGAGTGAATCTTCAATTATAATATGTGTTCCTTAATCATTGATAGCGGGAGTTGAGCAAATGTTGCTAGTTCTGCCTTAGTGGAATTTTTTCAACTTCCTGCGACTAAGAATGCTATACCTTACAAACTTTCAATGGTTGAGAGAGTGTGGAGAATTAAGGGTACATCAAAAAGTAATGCTCAAGATTAAAATTTGGAAATATCAAGATGAGGCTCTATCTTATTAAAATGAAGTTAAAGTCTAAATCTTATATAGATGGTTTTTGAGACAGAGAGTCATGGATACTCTTAATGTATAAAGTGTTTGATTGTTAAAGAAAATATTTAAATTTTCCTCTATTTTTCATATGCTTAATGTTGATGAAATGCTAAGGGCTTGTATAAGACCTCCGAGAGGTTGAATACACCGTTTACGACTAGGGGGTGCTCTCTGGTCGTGAAAACATTTCAAGATCATAAGTGGAATACTTTAAAATAGCACTTTTTTGTTTTTCACTAAAGTAAGCAATGGGTTTTTGGTCTTGCATTAAGACGGCTCCGGTGCCTACTTTACTAGAATCACATTCCACTTCAAATAATTTATAAAAATCAGGTTATTGCAACATAGGAGTGAAACTAAGAATAGATTTTGAAGCTTCCAAAAATCTTTGGCTTGTTCTCCTCCCCACTTAAAAGGTTTATCCTTTCAAATTACCTCGGTCAAGGGGGCTACAATAATACTAAAACCTTTGAGAAATGTTCTATAAATCTAGCCAACACATGAAAGCGTCAAATATCACTTATGAATTTTGGAAGTGGCCAATTCTTAACAACATAAATTTAAGACTGATCAACTTTAACCCCTCTTGAACTAACAACAATACCGAAGAAGGAAACTTCATTATAATAAAATGAAAAGTTATCAAGATTAGTATAAAATTATTCCTTCCTAAGAACATCAAATACACACCTTGAATCCTCAACATAATCATGCATGTTTTGCTATAAATCAAGATATAATTAAAATAGACAACAACAAATTTCCCTATGAAGGGTTTCATCACATGTTTCATTAGACACATTAATGTACTAGGAGTGTTAGTGAGATCAAATGGCATCACTAACTATTCATACAGACCAAACTTGGTCTTGAATGCGATTTTCCATTAATCATTGAGGTTTATTCGAATTTGATGATAACCACTCCTAATACCAATTTTCGTAAACACATGAGAACCATTCAACTCATCAAGCATGTTATCTACCCTAGGGGTAGGATGGTTATACTTTACCATTATTTTTTTGATGTTTAGACAATCAACACACATGCTCAATGTTCCATGTTTCTTTGGAACCACTCATTCTCTCTCTAACATAACCTTTATTGAGGAGTTCCTCAACTTGCCTTTGTATCTCCTTGGTGTACTTTGTATTTCTTCGATAGCTTGTTTGTTTGGCAATTGTGATCCCAACACGAAATCAATTTGGTGCTCAGTTCCCCAAAGAAGGGGCAATCCACTTGGAAGATCCTTTGGGAATACATCCTCATAATCCTATAAAATAAAAGAAATAGATGTGGGAAGGGAAGAATGCGATTAGTTAGTTTGTTGTACATGATCCGTATGTGTGATAACGATCAATGAACTTTAAGACTGTATTCCTACCCTTATCTCTTTGTAAGTAGCCAACAACACTTGGGCCTTTCTTTTTAACTTCCTAATCGTGGAACTAGGCCTCCAGATGTTCCTCTTCACACTTCTTATTTTCCCTCGACTCACTTATCCTTTGATAGATATCAATGACTTGAGAGGGGGTAATAGTATGAAGAACATATTTATGATCTTTCGACACTAGTGAATACTTGTTGGTTCTCCCATCATGTTTGGTTGAACGATCATGTCGCCAAGGTCTCCCTAGCAAATGACAATCTTGCATTGGGAGCACGTAACAACTTAGGTACACATACCTTTCATAATACGAAACATGAAATAAAGAAATAAGTGAATAAGGTATTTTCATCCTAGAAACTATGAGGACTCCCCCAAGTCTTATTCCCAAGCTCCTTAGGAACCTATCTTCTAAAGCATACAACATAACCTCTGCAATCCCTACACTTTGTAAAAATGTAGAAGAAGGGATTAGCACAAAAGCACTAAGCATAAGAGCCATGCATAAAAACTACTGAAATATTCTTTGAAAGGGACATTTGGTGTCACGACCCAGATTCTTGAATCCGAATCACAACCAGCGTCGTTGACCTCTCTGAGGTTTCAGACAAGCCTCTTCTTGCATTCATCACATTCATATGGTTAATTTTAGCAGAATATTTAAAAAATTTATACGTATGAAGTTTACATATACTTCATATAGTTAATACTTAATTACATCATATACTAAGCTCAACGTAAATGAAACAACCATCTATCATCAGAATTAATTTGAAATAGAAGATGAATATATCATAAATAGTTTGCCAAACACGGACTTATTACAAAGCTTCAAAATGAAAATATGAAAGAAACACTAGGGACAACATCCACTAGCTATGTATAAAACTAAGGCTAGACTAAAATTGTAGCATCCTCGAAATCAAGAGGACCTACCAAATGGTTAGGATAACGTTGATGTCCAAACCGGTGCAAGAGTCTTCAATCTTTCCTTTGACCTGCACCTATAAAATAGTAATATTGTATGGAATAAGAACACACTTGTACTAAGTATGGGTACATGCAGCAACACATAACGGTAATGCAAGAACAAGAATAGCTCTTCCTAATCAACATGCTTTCTTAGAAGGTCAAGTCTCTTGACTTGCCTAATTCATAATAGGAAGGTCATGCTATGATTATGCAACACATCATACATACATAGGTTCACATAAAATACATTTAATGTTTCATATATCATACATTTCATATCCACAAGGCCTTGCAATCATGGACATAGCATTAAGACATCTCAAGTAAGGGCCCAACATATGGGACGTCAACCCTAGGGCTTCCTTTAGCCAACACAGAGTCTGCTTTATTTGTTCATTCGTACTTCACATTATTCATTTCATTAATTTATAGGCTGATGTAAATACCAACTATACCTGGGATGAATTTTAAGACTCTCATCCGGATCATGAAGTGCAATGAACAAGAGAGACCTAATGTCATTACTTGAATCTGGTTTCACCTCCTGATTGTCTTGCACAAACACCTTCGGTATCGTTTATTTCATTATATTTCATACTTAAAGGAACTTTCAACATTAACCGATATAGATAATGTGGCATCATGAAATCCGATGTCTTCCCCATACCGAAAAGAGGTTGAGTCACTTGCCAAAGTGAAACCAAAACATGCTAGCCTTATGGGTTCGAACCAAGCTAGTTCCCTGTGTTGGCAACATAGTTCAAACACTAGGAGATTTAGGGTGACCCATACCCACCTTGGTGGACAGTGTCATCTTATGGGATTTATGTGAACCTTAGCCCTTCCCAAAAGAATGCATCACCACTCATAGCTAGCTTATCAGTGCTTATTTTAAGGTTCCTATTTACATTCAACTCATACATCATCAAATCATGCTTCTTAGCATGAGGTAGTCGTAGCTCATTAGATTATTTCTCATCTCTTCTTTATGTATTATGTGTGAATTGTCCTTACACTTACATATAGAATGTGATTGAGACTTGTGTCTTAATATTCAACACTCTCTTAGGTGAGTACTTTTAGTGACCTTTACTTAGGCTTGGTTGAGACTTGTCTCACTATTCATCTTAGCCTCTTATCATGTTATCACCATTTTCATTAGTATCATCGTTTAACATAATTACTCACCTTATTACGTGAATGTTCATTTCTTCATCTTGCCCTTAACTTACAGGATATGTTATGCTCATGGCCTTTAGTGTACTTTACACTCATGGTAGTACCGCTTTCGGGTTACATCATATATAGGGCTTACTTTCGTGATTGAAGTGGTCTTAGATTTTCTTTTGATGCGAGACTAGGCATTTTAATCACTTCTTACCCGTGCCTCTCTTACTTGTGGCTTAGGTTCACTCACCCTGCAAACGTACGGTGAACGTATGATTCCACAAGCATAATCCAAGAGGCTTTAATCATATATGGCTAAGTGTTTCATGATCAACTAAGTGCATATTGTGCAAGACATATAAATCATGTACTTTCAGTCAAGGTACCCGAGTTCGATCCCTAGTGGCTGCGTTTTATTTTATTATACGTAAGACTTATGTGCCTCACAATTTTGATCAAGGGCATTCGTGCTCAAATCCCTTGGGCAGAATATATTTTTGATTATATATGAGACTTATGGATCTCACACGTTTTGCCTTGAGGCCGAGTTCGATTCCCATCCTTCACACAACATTATTTCCTTTTAATTTACTCAAGACCTCTTCTTCTAGTGTTGAAACCTTGAGGTCTCGTGTTTGATTCCTAGGTGTAGCATTTTCTTTGTTTAAATTTAGCCGAGTCTTCTCTAATTAGCATTTGGTCCTTAAGTTCATTTTCTTACATTCTTGTCTAGACAATTTGGTTTAGATTTTTATATCAACTTTAACAAATACTTTAGCCTAAACTTATCTCCATATATCCGAACCATTTTTTTATGCATTGATGTACATGGCCGAGAGTCTTAGACTCATTTTAATTCGGCAAATAGTATTTCGTTTTGGATCATCACTTTCACTTACTTTTCATGAACATTACATTTTCATCATCATATGTTAATAACACGACAATTACATAGAACATATTTCACCACGTTCTTGAAAAAAATCCGTACTATAAATCTCATGGTATTAGCATTATCGTGTACATAAAACATACATACAATCAGACACGCATAAAATGATCACACGTTGTCCGAAAACATCACATTGCACACAATCACAAACATTCCTAAGATTGTCTACCAACAAACATACCAACACATGCATCAACTTTTCTGAGGATCTAATGGCAGGGGCATGCAACGGGGGCAACCTTAGTTTTTCAATTGGAATACGTACTGAACCTTAGGGAACTCTTAGCAAAGGGACCAAAAGATAAGAAAACTCATACATTTTTCAACTCTGACAACCAGCAACAACCACAGTCCTAACCCATGCACAAACCTCTCTTCTGAGCCTTGATTCTTGTTCACAAGTGAAGTTCTTTACGTGATTTTTTAAAGCAATTAGGCGTACAATTTTTCTTTTCATTTTTGATGGATGAAGTAGGTTTATTTTTCTGTTTTCGAATTACAAAGTAAAGCTGAAAAATATTTTATGAAGAGATAATGAATTAAGAGTGCACATTGAGTACACTCGTAGTGGGAGTCGTTTACTTCTTTCCTTGGGGTTTTTTTGTTGACTTATTCAACTCTATTTGAATGATAATATCAGATTACAATCCACATGTTAAGTTACTATAATGTCCCTCCTTATTTTTGTCTAATTTAAATCACTTAAATCACCAACTTAGTGCCTCCAACTCGGCTCGAACCCGAGTATGGACATCCGGTCAAACTCAGGTTTGCCCACCGAGCTTTGACCCATTTTGACTAATTAAAAACCTTATTTAATTAATTAAATATCAACTTAGGTTAATTACTATACTACCCCTAGACTCAAAATTACCTTTTTACACCTAGAACCCTTAAAACCTAGGACTAAGCCTCTAAGTTCGGTTAAGACTCACCCGGGTGAATCCTAGTGTTCGGGGGACCTAACATGGTTGGAACCAACCCTGACTAGCTCAACAAACACACTAAGTTGGTTGTATTGGTTGGTGCATAGGTCCAAGGATCTGGATCCACGCACATCAAGCCGTGTGAACCCGGTGTAACCTATGCATTCTAGGTATGCTTAGGTCTTACTTAGCATAGTCGTTTTCGGGGTGCTACATTTAGTTTAAACCATGATTTATGCACTTTTGAACATCATTCTTTAAAATAGTTGGAGACATAAGTCACACATATCTCACATATAGATCATCAAGTACAAAGGCAACAACTTCACAAATGCATAATCTCCTAATATAGTCATAGTGCACATATCATCTAGTAAAAGACATACTACACATGCATATTCATATATCAAGTTCACAACATCATAGTAAGACACCCATATGAGTAACCTTAAGTTTCTACTTGTGCAATGCATAGGAAGGGTCCATAGTCCTACCAACACTAAGTATCACCTTAAAGCCATCATGCTCGCACTCAACATAAGTTCATACCATAAGCACGACATATCCACAATTTTAAGTACATCATAATATGCCATAGTTCAACATTTCATATTAGATTTCATTTCATCCATACGTCATAAGACCTTACTCATAACCCCACTTCAAGTCTAATAGTGCAATATGTATGTGAAGCCCCATAACCCCACACACACCAAGCAAATTATCAATAAGATCACAAACATTATCATTACCTAATACATCATCATAACACGTATAGCCAACATTCATGCCAAGTGAGACTAATAGCACGTATATCAGGTGAAACCATCATCATGTCTATCCTATGAGACCAACATTGTGCATGTCATAAGAGTCTAGCAATACATCATCATAGTGCCACTCATAACATATATGCATAAAGAATCCAACCTAGAGCTCCTCTCAAGACCCACTTGTGCAATGTATAGGTAAAGTCACATACCCTTACCTACACTAAGTAACATCGCTTAAGTAGTCCAAGTAAGTGTTCATCTTATTACTTCAATTCATTCATTTTAACATTCGGGAAACCTCGCCATAACCTGCATAGACCATGTGAGCCATATAGAATCTTGTGTCATCCCGTCACACCTAAAAGAGGGCATCCTATTTGCCAAGGTACGACATAATATTCATTTAGCTTCTAGGTGGATCCACTAGCTAAGGTTCTTACGGAGGCACATAGTTGAGGAACTAGGAGGTTGTTTTTAGAATCCCTCTTTATGCTAATTCACATTGTAGTTTCCACCTCATGAGAACATTGGGTGAACCTACCTTCCTTTTGGAAGGGAAACCTCTCATTATCAAGTTCAAGCGGTGTTAAGCTAAATTTTCTTCTTGAAGTATCTTTAAGCCTTCCTTAATATTAATTCATAACATAGGTCTTAGCGGCTTAAACCCTCATATAACATGTACATATCTCATAGATTATGTGATGAGAATTTATTTTCATCAAAACCAATATCATGTGAGAGTATTACTTTATCAACCTAGTCATATAGTATGCATAAGAATCACCTTCCCTTCCATATATCCCCATTACCATAGTCATCTCACATTATCATGTTCATATCATCATGTCCATTCACATGCCATGCATAGTAATATCTAAAGGTTCATATGAGAATTAGCCTTTCAACTAACACCCTATACACATCATATCCATATGTATGCATGCATAAAATGTATGTGTGTGCATAATTGGTCTTACAATAGAACAACAAAAATAACATTATCATTATTGGCACTTCCCTTCAAAAGGGATCACCTCACATGTCCATCATACACAACCAATGCACAATGCACATACATTGCATTTAAAGACCTTAGAACATATAAATAAACATATCAAATATCCCTTACACTAAACATAAATACATTGGTAATTCAATTAAGAATTAGAATCATGTATATAGGGAATAATGTAGCTAGGGACCTTCCACCATAGTATCTCAACATGTATGCCACACTAGGTTCATAAAACATCACCCTCACTCATCACATATCATACATAGCTACATTAGGGTTATAGGAAAAAGGGATATAATCACAATACTATAATTTATACTATAAGTGGATCAAACCAACCAACCTATGAATACCCAATAAGTAATTACTTCAACCACAAGTGGATAATCAATTCAAGAGAAAAATTAGTTACAATTGAATACCTTTATTTTTAGCCTTTAATGGCTACCTTAAAGTTTCAACCCAATTCCTTGGTATTAATACATTAAATAGAATAATATAACAGTACAATCTTGAATTATACAAGAACATACTCAATTACATAACCTCTAATCATCTTTTGACTTAAGTTAAGGTTCAGGGTTAAGAAAAGAGGAATATTCATGGGTCTTTATAGAATTAGATTTAAAAAACATGCTTAATGCCTAAATTAATCCTTAAACATTCATTTTCAATCATAATCAATACATTTTAGATCAAAGAACTCATGTTTGAAAGATATCCACGATTTGGAGAAGAACCTAGAATTTGGGGATGTTGGAAAACACATTTGGAAGGGCTCCTTGGTGATAGCTAGTCAAGGATAAATAACTCCGATATATTAGACTTAGATTCCACATGAATTTCGTGTAAAAATCTCCCATATTCAAGTCCTTGTTGATCTCCATCCATGTTCTTCAATTGAGGTTTTAGAGAGAAGATTTTTGGGAGGGAAAAGAAGTTGGGGTCTTGTTTAGGGTTAATTGAGATAATGAAGTGAAATAACGTTCTAAGGCTTTAATATATATATATATATGTGTGTGTGTGTATATATATATATATATATATATATATATATATGTATGTATATGTTAATGAATTGGCGAATTACTCATGTACCCCTATTTGTGGCATCCTTGCTAGGGACCAAGCCCTACTTGACAGGTCGTGAAGGGGAACCACGGATCATGGTGGTGCCCGTAGTTCCTGAGGCAGTGTGCCCTATCAACCTTTCTAATCCCTCAAGGGACTAAGGCACCTTTAGTGAGGCTCCAACGATCCGTGGTGCACACCACGAGTCGTGGTTGAGCTCATGAAGGTGAGGCATCATCTAGGCAAGCTGCCTTGACACCCTTTTTGGTTAAGGCAAGTTCACACCCAATTTGGCGGACCGTCTAGGGAACCATAAGTCGTGGTTGTGCCCGGGTCTTTGGGGCAGTAGATCATCCTTCCCTTGACAACTCCAATATGCTAAGGCCATCCCAAGATCCGTGGTCATGACCACGAGTCGTGAAGTGGCTCGTGAAGATACATTATCTTGGAATTTACTTTAAGGCGCCTTGACTTACCTCCACGGGAGGAACCACGAGGAGTGACGCTCCTCGTGATGAGGTGAGGCAGTTTATTCATGGAGTTTCATGAATTATAGCCTTCAAGAATGCTAAGGCAATACCAAGTGAAGATCACGAGTCGTGGTGAGAGTCTTGGTGCCTAGATAATGGCTAGGCTTTATTTCCATTATTTAACCCTGCTTAAGGGTTCTTAATGAGACTTGGTCAAGACCACTGCTCGTGAAAAGGTGGTCGTAGACCCTTGGGCAGTGTCTTGCCACAATGGGGCAACCTTGTCCCTTTGGCTTAAGCTTGCCCCTTTTGGCTTGGCCCATGGCCTTGTACTCTACTTCGACCCTTAGAAACTCATTTACTCTTAGGGGTCTAGTTCTTGCTTCATCATTTGGCAATTAACCCATTAACTCATGAATTAGCACACACATCAAGGCTCTAGTTCAACATATCATTTTGAGTGTCGTAACAATTGTATTCCTTGATTAAGGCTTTGGGTAATTGGCAACACTACTTGTGGCCAGAAGAATTTGTCATAAGGACTGACCATGAGTCCCTAAAACATATGCAGGCCCAAGGAAAGTTGAACAAGAGGCACACCAAATGGATTGAATTCCTTTAAACATTACCTTATGTAACCCAATACAAAAAGGGAAAGGAAAATGTTGTCGTCGATGCGTTGCCTTGATAAATCTTCTAAATTGATTGGGTTTGAATTCTTGAAGACATTGTATCCCAAAGATCCCGTGTTTGCTCAAATCTTTAAAGATTGTGAAGAATGCGAGATGGGAAGTTGGATGAGGGATAGATCTTCTACTCATTATTCCAAGTTTGATGGTTTCTTGTGCAAAGTCAAGAGACTTTGTGTGCCTATGAGCTTTTGGATAAAACTATGTATGAGGGAGGCACACAATGGGGGTTTAATGGGTCATTTTGACATTGAGAAAACAAGGGTAATTCTTGAGGAACAATTCTATTGGATTAAAATGCATGAAGCTGTTATCCAAAATTGTGGTCAATGTGTTGAATGTTGACGTGCTAAGTCACGCCTCCGTCACCATAGTTTATACACTCCACTCTCCACCCCTCAAATACCTTGGCTATATATTTCAATGGACTTTGTTTTGGGTATGCCAAGGACCAAAGAGTTCGGGCTAGCATCTTTGTTGTTGTTGATCGATTTTCAAATATGGCTCAGTTCATTCCATGTCATAAATAATCTTTGTTTGTTTAACATGTTGTTAAATTGCATGGAATTCCTAAAACCATTATGAGTGATAGTGATCCAAAATTCCTTAGTCATTTTTTAAAGAAATTATTGTGGGGTAGACTTGGTACAATGTTGTTGTTATCAACTTCATATCACCCACAAACTGAGGTTGTTAATAGGACCTTAGGTTCTACGCTTCGTGCCGTCGTGTATGGAAGGTTTGCCTCATGGTAGGAACATTTTCTTTTAGTTGAGTTTGCATATTATCAAGTTATTCATAGCACTATTGCCATATCTCTCTTTGAAGTGGTTTATGGTTTTAACTCCTTTAGATCGCATCCCTCTTGATCAAGATGTTGTGTTAAGCTTAGATGAGGGTAAGCTATACGAAACTATGAAAAAGCTTCATGAAACAGAGGGGTTGCGCTTGGAAAAGAACAACCAAGAAGTAGCAAAAAGGGAAAAACGCGTGGATTTCACTGATCAATATAAATGTGGGTGTAACCCTTTAAGGGGGATATAATTTCATTCTTAAATAGTTTTGGGGGTAATAGGACTCCCGTAAACTATAATCGTGTAGTCGGAAATCTCGTGATAGATTGGGGGCTCATTTGACCATTTTCTTATGCATAAATAAAAATTTTAAAATTTTATATGTAACGCTAGGTTTGTTTAGTCTCGAACTAACTTTCTTTAGTTAAAAAAAAACAAATCCAAATATAGTCAACTTTTTTTTGCAATACCAAATCCAATCAAATTAATTCATTAGTCGACTTATTTTTTCAATATGAAACAATATTTTGGGTAATAATGTATGCCCCTAATTACTAGTATATGGCTGAAGCGAAAACAAATAAATAAAATGAAAAGGTAAAGGGTCTTGTTTGTAGTATAATGTATGGATAGATAACTAAAAGTGTTTAGAATTACTACTAAATAAAGAGGAGTTAGGCAAAAGGCATAGTAAAGTAATAGAAGGAATACGACAGACCACAGTCCACAAATTAATAATGTTGGAAAGTCTCAGTTGATGATGGTTTATTATTAAAAAAAAAAAAAAATACATCTCCAAGTATATGTTGGAGTCGAAAAGTTAAGCGTCACATATAAAAGAGAAAAAAAAGAATGGTATCCATATATTTGTCCCGATGTAACTTGATCTTGTTTTGGTTCAACTTGCCATAGAAGTCGTGGAGTCTATCTCAAAACCATTCAACAAATACAATTTATTCAGAATGGAATAGGCCATATTCCTTAAGCCTGCTATTCTTCTATTATAAAAAAAGATAAAATAATTCGCATATTAGAGAGTCTCCAACTATTCAAGTTGTTAGGCAATTGGTACATGCATACCCCTATGCTTTCTAATTCCTACTGACATAAGGAACACAATTACATTTAAAAGTTTTGTTAAATGATAAGTACAACAGTATTTTTATGTTTGGTCAATCTCGAGTTGGTACCTAAAAAGGGTGCATCTATATTTGTATTTTGCTTTCATGAGCATATTATTTTATTATATGTATACTCAATTACAAATTACTACTGAACCTCAATTACAATAGAACAACATGTGAGCTTCAGAGAAACTGAAATGCACCTTCCATCAGACAACTGTGACAAGTTCAAGTGTATATGATATTAACTCATATGCATGAGGATATGGAGATTTTAAATATAATATTCCTACTTTATTACTTTTTTGCTTATTTTTAATAGAAGTATTCGTCATGATCGAAAACGAGTCGTGAGTGACATACACATTTAACCTCCTAAGTGGGGGAATCTCTAAACCCCAACATATATCAATAATTCAACTATGAATAACAATCAAATGCTGAAGCTTAAACTTGTTAAAGTAACCAATCGAATTAATCGCTAAAGTGTATTACACATTAAACCCAAAATCTGAAAGTCATCACATCAAGGACATTATTCTTAAAATACCAAGTCTAAAAGTATTAGAAACACCAAAATAAGTAAATAAGATGATCTATGTCCGAAATTTAAGGACATTATGTCATGACTGAGAGATTCCAACAGGATGAAAACACAAGTCGAGGTCAATACAAGGAACATTTACTGAGTAGTATCATCGGCTAACCCAAAAAGCAACTAATATACAATGAATAATAGTATAAAATCAACTATGACACTTAGCATGTGGCAAGCAACAAACAACATGAACCAGTGACAACAACCCTAAAGTAAGTACGCAATCAATCACAATATCAAGCACGCATACGGGGACTCATGCCTTCACACCATACTCATATGGGAAATGAGTTCTTTGAGATTGAGTTACATTAAGTTAATTAAGTATCTTTTTCTCCTTTGATGTTTCCATGTCGAAAAGTGACACTCCAATCCAATTATACCATGTCAAAATGTGACACGTCGATCCAAAAATAACATGTCAGAACATGACACTCTGATTCAATTATGCCGTGTTGAAATGTGACAAACCGATCCAACACTATCATTAATTTATATGATCAAGCCTTGTGTATTCGAGGAATCACTTCTATAGAGAGGGTTCAAGATTATAGATTTCACGGTCTCAGGATTTCAAACCATTTACAAACCACACAACCAAGCTACACAATCATACAATCAAGTACATAGAGAACTTAACAATATCATTCAATACATAGCAATCACTATTAAAAGTCAATATATAAAATAGAATAAATAATAACCTACCTCTATTGAAGAATCGAAGTCAAGCAACTACTACTTTAATGCTTTCATTTCCTCAATGGCTTCGAAACTTTTCACTGTATCAAGTATATATACATAATTTCTAAGTTAGCAAGCCTATCAATACTCATATTATTCTATGTCTAGTTTAGATCAAAAAATTCACCTAAGTCCATATTCAATTGTCTAACATTCAAACCTAAGAATAAGTCTTAATTCTCCATATTAGCATCATTTTAATGAAATCAAAATAATATATTACACCTAATTATGTATCTATATTAAATTTTAGTTTATAATATGGTAAAATCAAAACCATTAATCACGATACCAGTGGCAGCTAGCACATGAACCACAAAATAAACTAACCAAAGAAACAATTGTAACACGGAAACCCATGAAACTCTATCCAAATTTTAAGATATAGATATTTGGCCTAAGTTTTCTATCACATTCACTTGGAGCATTTACTATGCCTATCTCAATGTGAGGAAATTTGGTCATAATATAGTACTCACTCTTTTAAAAAAAAAATGTTCTAGTTTAACTCTTAACAAAATTTTAAAAAAAAAAGAAAATTTTAAAGTTTTGTGATTTTAAATTAAAGTTATGTCAAATGCATTAAAATATTTTCTAATTTTGTAGTCTTAAACATGTCATGTGAAGATGAGTATTTTCAAAAAAGAAAATGAATCATTTTTTTAAAAAAAAAAACTAAAAAAAATTATTCTTTTTTAAATAAAGGAAATAATAAAATAAAACACAATCAATAAATTATGGAACATACTCCACTATCCTAACTAAGACATCATTAATATCACTTCAATGTAAAAACCACCAGTAACGTCCGTCCTTATTGGTGGATATCAATTACATTGTCCTTAGTTATTAATTACATTTTGTTTTAGTTGTATTCAACCTATATAACTTGGCCCCTCATTCATTAGCCTTTGATATATATATTGAGATGATAAAAGAAACGAAGGAATAGCATTAAGAAGTACAGAAAAAAAATATATCATGTCAAAAGAAATAGATCAAGTATGAAAAAATATCCAAGAATTCAGGTATTAAATTGAATAATTAAGAAAATCAAGAGAAATTTTAGAGCAAAAACTGAGAAAAATACAAACCTGATATTGGTGCGACCATTTGTGTGAAGAATATAGTCTCTATTTATTAATTTTAATTAAGTAATACAAATAAGAAAAAACGAATGGAGAGGATGCATCTAGAATATATATATATATATATATATATATATATATATATATATATATATATATATATATATATATATATATATATATATATATATAAAATCTCAATTAAAAGCTTTGTAAGGTTACATTTTTCATCCATAGCTAAGTGATAGCATGAGTGTTTCTCTTGGTTATTGCTTTAAAGTTACATATAATTTTATTTTTTAAAAATAAGTATATAAATTGTTGTGCGTTTATTTTGTCAAATAAACATACATAAATGAGAATTGTTTCTTGCATCTTTTGGTGGAACTAAAGCATTATAAAACTTAAGCTAATACACGCTCTAATGTTGAAAAAAGTTATCACATTTTATCTTTGTTTTTCATGATAAATTAGGCATATTATAGTAACATATAAAAAATAAAGTTGTTGGGGGTGCATTGCACGTGCATAATTAGTCCAAAGACTTTCAAGATACCTCAAAGTTCATAAAAAACATGTTCCGCACATATTATGTTAATTAATATGAATCAAAATTTAATTTTGTGATATTGTAGGGAAATAAGCAAACAAAAACCTTAATAATTATGATAAATTGAACTATAAATGACACCCAAAAATTAGAATGCCAAGTTAACTCTTTAGGCATCATGAAAATATGAAATCAATATTCTCTACAACCAATTTGGAATGTTATTTTGTACTTTCATGCATGTGATGTGTTGGTACATCACAAAAGATAATTATTTTACAAAAATATGAACAAATTAGGAAAAAGAGGTTTAAATAGGAGTGCTTACCAATAAATAGCAAAACACTCACATGAAATAACTTTAAATAACCATTTCACATTCTTGAATTTGCTAATACAAAATTCAAAGAAACATCAAAAGATATATATAAGAACTAAGCATCCATAAAAATAATGACATACAGAGAATCAATGTATATAAGTTGTTTCAAATCAAAGAATTTCTGTACCATTACACCAGTATTAGTTCTGCTCATTTTAATACATAAAAGATCCATTAAATTTTCAGAAAAAAAAGATGATGAGAAAGATGGGAAGCCCTCAGGGCAACGCTGATGAAGGACCAATTTAAAGCAAAGTGTTATATTCTAGGTGTTTTGATGATCCTCACAAATGCGGAGACCTGGTTCCTGCCAGAGTGCTCTCGTCCAGATACAAATGGGGTACAGTCATAAAACTTGTCATGTCAGGTGGTAGGTTAAAAATACAGTATCCTACACCAATAAGAAGAGCGGACGAGATTGTATGTTTCAGTATCTAACAAATTCAGGGACTTGGTACCAGGAAGAGTTTCCTCCATCAAATACATAATTGGTTACAGCTGTAAAGCTGTCACGTCAGAGGTTGGTAAGGCGTCAGTGTACTACACCAATCAGAATGGAGGAGTGTGTTTGTCCAACGGATAATAACTCTTTATGTTTGATACTTTTAGCATGACAAACACCATATTATATTCATTCATCTAAAGAAGGAAGTCAGCCAGTAAGCCTTTTCAAGAACTCATATAGAAGTTTGCAAGGGACCTGGTTCCCCCAAGCAAGGGACTTGGTACCTGCAAGACACCGACGTGAAAAGGACGAAAAGACAACGGTCAGAAAAGCTGTCATCTCTGATGCGGTAGGTGCACAGCTTTTCCAACAGCAGGCCTTCAGCCAATGGGATGACTTCAACGAATTTGTGGGAAATGATATTATGTCTTTCCAACAAACACAAATTCAAGACTTGGCAAATTAAACTTGGATTTTCTCTGAAAATTCACAAGCTTGAACATAAGGCCATCTTCAAGGAAGAACATTGCTCAACTCAACAGAAGGACCTGATAGAGTAAAGAAGAATTTTTGTTGTATTTAGAGCTTTGTGTCTATGTACTTACATTGTAAATCTATTCCTAATCTATAAAGGATTCAGATATTTGTTTTGGGTTTGTAAAAGTCTAAATCAGTTAAGGTTAACTGATTTAGTGGGCAACATTGTTTTGTTGCTTAGTCAAATTCTAATTCATCTAGAGTTAGGTGGTTTAGTGGGCGGTGTGGTATCCGCTTAGGCTCTTCAAGTAATAGGTAGATTACTTGATCGTGAGATTAATAACATTTTCTCACATCGATTGTAACCGGGTTTCACTTTTGCTTGAGAAGATTAGTGAAGACGGTTGTAAATCCTGTGCAACAGGTCGTGGTTTTACTCCCTTGAGCGAGGAGGTTTCCACGTAAACTGCTTGTGTTGTGTTCTTCATATTGTTTAATATTCTGCACTGTTTTTGCTGTGTCAAGGGACCTGATCCATTGACTGGTAGTGGACGCACATATTCCAACAAGTGGTATCAGAGCAGGTGCTCCCTATCTGGTTAACACCAAGAGAGAAGTTCCTGCGAGAAATGGCGTCACCACTGGATAAGCAAAGAAATCAGTCTCCCGCAAGACCTCCTCTCTTTGATAGTAAGCTATATAAATATTAAAAGATTCGGATGAGAGACTATCTCATGGCTGAGGACACTGAAGTATGGGATGTCATATGTAAAGGTCCTTATGTGCCAACTATAGAGGTTAAAGATGGAGAGGTCACAAGAGTCATTCCCAAAACTAGAAAACAATATAATGTCTGACAGACTATTAGTCCAGAAAAATCATAAAGCAAGGAAGCTATTGATGTGTGGCCTTAGTATAAATGAATACGATCTGATTTCATCTTGTGAATCAGGCAAGGAAATTTGGGATCTGTTAAAAACAACTTATGAGGGCATTGAGGAAATAAGGAATCTAAGCTAGATCTCTTTTCTACTCAGTTTGAAGATTTCACCATGAATGATGGTGAACTCATTCATGAAGTGCGCACCAGATTCTCCAACATCACAGATGAGCTCATGTTCCTTGAAGAACCTGTTCCTATTGTCAAGACTGCAGATGGTGAAGACAAAGAAGGGGACCAGGTCTGTTCCAAGATAAGCAGAAGAGAAGTTTTCTTCAGGGCAGTAAAAAGAGAAATGACTGCATGGGAAAAATCCTCAAGTGATTCAGATGATTCTTAAAACAAAGATAATGGTTTTATGGCAAAGTCAGACGAGGAAGATTCTGATGAAAAGGCAACTCTATCTTATTTCAAGCAAAACTTGAATACCTTTTCTACTAGTAAGTTGAGAAAGTTGGCTGTTGTATTATTTGATTTGATAAGTGAGATGAAAGATGAGAAGGATCTCGTAAACAACAACCTAGATATCTCTCAAGATGGAAAAATTGCATTAGTTGCCCAAATATCTGATATTAAAAGTCAAATGCTTGTTCTAGAAGCTGAATATCTAGAACTGAAGAAAAGGATGAAAGGGGTAAGTAATAAAACTTTTAAACGAAAGAATGAAGCAAGCAGCTTGCAGCTGGAGCTTGAAAATAAGCTGCACACTGCTGAAATCAAGACCAAAATTGCATTAGAAAGAAATCTTGAGTTAGAGAGGGGCCTGGTCCGTGTAAAAGAGGAACTGGAAAAATCTCTCAAATGGACCAATTCGTCTAAGATTCTTACAAATCTGATCGCTCAAGACCACAACAGTAGAAGAGGGTTAGGCTATGACAAGATAAAATCCTCCTATAATCCTCGAAGAAAAAGTGTTCCTGATGCTGACAATCTGTTGTCTGAGAATTGTTGTCGAGATGGAAATCATAAGAAAGATTGTTCAATATTGGAAAAATTTGAAGGAGGTTCGTCAAATTATTCCAAACAGCTGAAAAGAGCTAAAGAAAGGCATGTGAAGTCTGTCCGATCTGAAAGTAATCAAGAAAGGAAAGAAAGGAAACCTGGTCTTCATGCGAAATTTTTCAGATCCGATAGTAATGTGGAAACGGAGCATAAGGGACCTGGTCCTCGCTATCGTTTTAGCAAGAAAACTTTGCCCCCTTGGACAGGAAGTTTTCTTGTTAAGACTTTTGACAGTTATTGGGAACTCTGTTTGAAGTGGGTTCCTATGTCTAACAAGTAATTCTGGTGCAGAAGAGAGGAAGTTGTCAGTGTTGGTTTATAAATCGCAGATGCTCAAAACACATGACTAAGAAGGTTATAAAACTTCCTCTCTCTCAAGACACTTCAAGGTGGAGGTGTCTCTTTTGGCGAATGGCAAAAAACACTACATTCTTGGTGTAGATTTATGATGAATGAAATGAAGCTAAGCTCTTATCAGATAACTATTTTGTCACAAACTTGCTCTCTCGGGTGATGATTTTTGATACAAAAGAGATGCAAGAACATGTATATTGCTGATCTGTTTACTGCTCATTGTGATAGTCTCACTGAACTTAATGCTCAATGTATGAATGCTGAGGTATAATTAAGGAGACGTGCTCATGAGTATTGCTTTGCTGCACAAACCTGTGTTAGAGGACCTGGTCCAGTCTGCATAAAATAATATTTGCAAATGACAAAGGTTGTGATGATGATGTTAAGGAGAAGCAGATCAGAGCTCCTTCAGGTGAAATATGCAGACTTTGAATCTTTCAAGAAACTTTCGACTGAAGTGATAAATGGTACAGGTTTGTGACCAAAATGATGATAATGAGAAGTTTGATCTCACATTGATAAAAGAATAATTGTGGTACACTCTTCCTCCAGCAAGGCTTATCAGGGGTATAGTAAAAATGGTCATGTGTTTATTGATGAGTCTAGAAGATTTTAGAAGTTGCAAGGAAAGAAATTGTTGAGATAGAAGAGTTGCTTCAAAATCAGAGAGATGGTTTAAATAGTGAGTTTGATGAAGAACATCCTCTTCATGAATCCAACAATCTCAAAAAGGATGATGCAGATGATGAACCTGATGAGGGACCTGGTTTTCTAGACAGTGCTGAACAAAGATGATGCAGTTCAAACTGATAATGTGAATTTTGAAGGTGAGAATGAAAAAGAAACTCTGATAGTCGGTTCCCCAACAAGCTGATCGGTTGTCCAAGTTGCTCCTCAACAATGTATTCAAGAGAAGTAAAAATGTCAAAAACTTTTCTCTTTGAATTCAATATGCAAGGAACTGCTGATCATTCAGGTACATATTGGTGATGTCATCTTTGAGGCAATCTTTGAGGTGTTGTGTGAAGAGAAGCTTTGTTAAAAGGAAAGATTCAATTGTTCTTTAATCAACTGAGGTAATAAATGTAGCAAGTGCAGCTTGATGGGTTCAACTCTTGTGGATCAGGAAACATCTTGAAGCTCATAAAAATCTAACTGAATAAATCAAGATGATGATGAAAATGCTAAAACCTTCTTGAATGGATCCTACCTGAAGCAATCAACTCTTTCAATGACTATGAAAAGGGAGCAGGTATCCTTGCTTTTCGGTTATGTATGTTTTAGCAAATTCAGTTTCATACCTTTTGTAGGTATACACACATGGAAAGGGGGATGAAGAAAAAGGGAGGTCAGGATAGATCTAGGCAATGACATTAAAACAACAGAGAGGGACCTGGTCTTTTCTCGAAGGTTAGAAATATTAACATTGCAGTTTGAATTATGCATGAGAGCCATTGAAATTGCCACATGTCTGTCCTTCAAGAATCTGACTGTTGTCTCATCTTTTGAGTGCCAAAATGATACCTTATTTTCTCTTTCTTTATATTCCATATTTCTTTCTATTTCCCCAGAAAAATCAAGTTGCCTTCCAAATATCAAGGTGCTTCGAAATTTTCTTTTCTCTTCTTTTCAAACACACTTCAAATGGTTAACCCCTTAATTCTTACTAGAGAATTCTTTGATGAAAATGTGTCAAGTGTGAAGAGGGATCTGGTCCTCCATGAAAAATGAAGAAGTGGAAAAGATTATGCTAAAAAAAAGGAGAAGTTGATATTCTGAGAACTCAAAGTTTTCTGAAGAGGAAGGTGTGTAAAAAAAAGAAGAAAAAAGAAAAAAAAAGGAAGAAAATCTTCTTGGTTCCTCAATTGTTGATATATTCATCTCGGAGGCCTTGAGTTGTTTGTGTTACCAATCTTTCTGTTATGAAAAACTAAGGCTGATGTTGGAAGCTATGACAGTTGCTCGTGTTAACTGGAATACTGAAATGGGTTGTTTAAAAGTCCAACTTATGAAACAACACTATCAGAGGGACCAGGTGCCAAAAAAAAATTGGCAGCCCTAAAGGTTAAACATACAGGTTGGGCTGCACATCATGTTGTACGCTAAGAGAAAATTCTTGAAATCTTATGCTAGGGATATGCTCAACTAATTCTATTCTTCCAATCCCTTGCCTCTAAATCATCCATTCACTTCCTACCTCTCTATGTCAGTCCTCATTTATCTCTTGGGCATTGTTCTGGTTTTCATCTGTAATCATACATGCAATGCTTTGATGACTGATCTTTTGTTTATGGATGTTAAATATCTTGTTTCTACTGACTTGTCTCATTACTTTATGCCTTTTTGCTCATGATCTGTGTTGCCCAAGTGGCCATGAATTTGCAAGAACTATATTTCTGTCAACTTGGTTTACTGCTTTAACCTTTTTTTATGATGTCAAAAGGGGGAAAGTTGTTAAGGTAAGGTATGAGATCAATAGTGTTATAACTGCTTGAAGAAGACATGGTCACATCGATAGGAGGAATCAATGGTAGCTACTTCAAGAGATATGGTCATGCTGACAGGGGGAATAAATGCTTGCTACCTGACGAGGACCTGGTCCTGTCGATAGGCGGAAGAAGATGTTTGTCATCATCAAAAAGGGGGAAGATGATATGTTGATGTTTTGATGATTTGACAAACTTTAGGTATGATTAAACTCCAGTTACCCCAAGAATTCTTTTTGATAGAGGGAACTGATGAATAAGTATGTCATCATCAAAAAGGAGGAAAATGCTATGTTGATATTTTGATGAGTTGACAAACTTTGAGATGATGTACTCAAGTTACCCTAAGAATTCTTTTTGATAGGGGGAACTGGTGAATAAGTATGTTATCATCAAAAAAGGGGGAAATGTTAGTTCGAAGCTGAGTTAAGATGATAGCTCGAACTCGATATGAAGTTTTGATGATTTAACAAACTTATCGATCTAACAA
Source organism: Solanum arcanum (assembly GCA_027789145.1). NCBI lineage: Eukaryota > Viridiplantae > Streptophyta > Magnoliopsida > Solanales > Solanaceae > Solanum > Solanum arcanum. Next base: position 51,096,749 of record CM050933.1, read on the forward strand.
GGAACCAAATCCTTGTTATTGGAACTGCTGACAATAAGATGAATGATAAACTCAGTGTGACGTATATTTGTGTGCTATCATCAAAAAGGGGGAAAATGTTATATTCTAGGTGTTTTGATGATCCTCACTAATGCGGGGACCTGGTTCCTGCCAGAGTGCTCTCGTCCAGATACAAATGGGGTACAATCATAAAAGTTGTCATGTCAGGTGGTAGGTGAAAAGTGCAGTATCCTACACCAATAAGAAGAGCGGACGAGATTGTATGTTTTAGTATCTCACTAATGCAGGGACCTGGTACCAGGCAGAGTTTCCTCCATCAAATACATAATTGGTTACAGCTGTAAAGCTGTCACGTCAGAGGTTGGTAAGGCGTCAGTGTACTACACCAATCAGAATGGAGGAGGGTGTTTGTCCAACGGATAATAACTCTTTATGTTTGATACTTTTATCATGACAAACACCATATTATATTCATTCATCCAAAGAAGGAAGTCAGCCAGTAAGCCTTTTCAAGAACTCATATAGAAGTTTGCAAGGGACCTGGTTCCCCCAAGCAAAGGGCCTGGTACCTGCAAGACAACAACGTGAAAAGGACGAAAAGACAGCTTTCAGAAAAGCTGTCATCTCTGATGCGGTAGGTGCACAGCTTTTCGAACAGCAGGCCTTCAACCAATGGGATGACTTCAACGAATTTGTGGGAAATGATATTATCTCTTTCCAACAAACACAAATTCAAGACTTGGCAAAATAAACTTGGATTTTCTCGTAAAATTCACAAGCTTGAACATAAGGCCATCTTCAAGGAAGAACATTGCTCAACTCAACAGAAGGACCTGATGGAGTAAAGAAGAATCTTTGTTGTATTTAGAGCTTTGTGTCTATGTACTTACATTGTTAATCTATTCCTAATCTATAAAGGATTCAGATATTTGTTTCGTGTTTGTAAAAGTCTAAATCAGTTAAGGTTAACTGATTTAGTGGGCAACATTGTTTTGTTGCTTAGTCAAATTCTAATTCATCTAGAGTTAGGTGGTTTAGTGGGCGGTGTGGTATCCTCTTAGGATCTTCAAGTAATAAGTAGATTACTTGATCGTGAGATTAATAACTTTTTCTCACATTGATTGTAACCGGGTTTCACTTTTGCTTGAGAAGATTAGTGAAGACGGTTGTAAATCCTGTGCAACAGGTCGTGGTTTTACTCCCTTGAGCAAGGAGGTTTCCACGTAAACTTCTTGTGTTGTGTTCTTCATATTGTTTAATCTTTTGCACTGTTTTTGCTGTGTCAAGGGACCTGGTCCATTGACTGGTAGTGGACGCACATATTCCAACACAAAGAGAATTCATCAATTTTACAGATTAAATTTAGTAACATAGACATAAAAGGGATCTGGCTCCTCTCCATTTTCTCCAAGTTCTTATTTGGATTGGTGAGAAGTGACATACGTTAAAATAAATGGTTAAGATATAATTTTATAAAATAAACATTTAATCATGATTTAGTTAATAAATATATTATATATTAAGTATTAATATTATGATAATCTCACAATCTTAGCAACATATTACCTTGTCCATTAATATAGTAAAAAAAAGTTCAAGACTAACAACTTAATTAATATTTAAACGTGTTTTAGGGAATAAATACTATATAAAAGAAAACAAAATCCTACATAATAAAATAAGGAGAATCCAAATAGCCTAGAATTATAAAGTTTTATTCATCATTTTCTTCCCCCAAAATCTCACAATTGCATTATACACATAAAAACTTTTGGAAACTGTGTCACCTTTCGAATATGTTATTAGCTATTTATTCATTGTTCTTGTTATTTTGATCAAATAAAGTTATAAAAATAAAAAGTATATGTTGGAAAATGAAGATGAAAATAACTGCTACATTTAACTTTTTCAATATTATCACTAATACTACATTTAACTTTTCAATATCATATCATCACTAAAATAAAAGTGTATCTAAAGTTGAATCACCAATTGAGACGATAAAAGAAAGGAAGGAATATCATTAAAAAGTATGGAAAAAAATATCATGTCAAAGAAATAGATCAAGTATGAAAAACATCTTTGAATTCAGATATCAAATTGAAAAATATAATTAAGAAAATCAAGAGAAATCTTAGAGCAAAAACTGAGAAAAATAATAACCTGAAATTGGTGCCAACATTAGTGTGAAGAATATAGTCTCTATTTATTAATTATAGTTAAATAATACAAGTAAGAAAAAATGAATGGAGAGTATGCATCTAGAATATATATATCAAATCTCAATTAAAAGCTCTATAAGGTTACATTTTTCATTCATAGCTAAGTGATAGCATGGGTTTTCTCTTGGTTATTGCTTTAAAGTTACATATAGTGTTATTTTTAAAAAATAAGTATATAAAATATTGTGCGTTTATGTTGTCAAACAAACATACATATATATGAATTGTTTCTTGCATCCTTTTGGTGGAACTAAGGCATTATAAAATTGAAGCTAATACAAGTTCTAATGATAGAAAAAAGTTTTCACATTTTATCTTTGTTTTTGATGATAAATAAGGCATATTATTGTAGCATATTAAAAATAAAGTTGTTGGGGGTGCATTGCACGTGCGTAATTAGTCCAAATACTTTCAAGATACTTCAAAGTTCATGAAAAACATGTTCCGCACATAGTATGTTAATTAACATGAGTCAAAATTTAATGATGTGATACTGTAGGGAAATAAAAAAATAAACACCTTAATAATTATGAGAAATCGAACTATAAATGACACCCAAAAATTAGAATGCCAAGTTAACTCCATAGGCATCATGAACATATGAAATCAATATTCTCTAGAACCAATTTGGAATGTTATTTGTACTTTCATGCATGTGATGTGTTGGTATATCACAAAAGATTATTCTTTTACAAAACTATGAACAAACTAGGAAAAAGAGGTTTAAATAGGAGTGCTTACCGATAAATAGCAAAATACTAACATGAAATAACTTTAAATAACCATTTAAAATTCTCGAGTTCCCTAACAAATACAAAATTCAAAGAAACTTCAAAAATTTTATAAGAACTAAGAATCCATAAAAATAATGACATACAAACAATCAACATATATAAGTTGTTTCAAATCAACAATTCTTTGTACCATTACGACAGTATTAGTTCTGCTCATTTACTATATAAAAGACCATCAAATTTTCAGAAAAAAAGATGATGAGAAAGATGGGAAGCACTCAGAGCAAAGCTGACGAAGGACCAATTTAAAGCAAAGAGAATTCTTCAATTTTACAGATTAAATTTACTAACATAGATATAAAATAGATTCGACTTCTCTCCGTTTCTCTGCTCTCCATTTTCTCCAAGTTCTCATTTGGATTGGTGAGACATGACATACGTTAAAATCAAAGGGTAAGATTTTATTTTTCAAATAAACCTCTAACCATGATTTAGTTAATAAATATACTATATATTATGTATTAAAATTATGATAATATCACAATCTTAGAAACATGTTACATTGTCCATTAATATAGGTTGTTTGAAGTTATAGCAAACAACCATTTCACAACCTATATTTATGGACAAGATAATATGCTGCTAAGATTGTGATATTATCATAATTTTAATACATAATATATAATGTATTTATTAACTAAATCATGGTTAGAAGTTTACTTTGAAAAATTAAATGTTAACCATTTATTTTAACATATGCCATGTGTCACTAATCTAAATACGAACTTGAGGAAAATGGAGAGTAGATAAATGGACAGGAGCCGGATCCACCTAAAATACAATGAAAAAAGAGAGATGTTGAATACACGATTATCACACGTTTTTAGAGTAGTGATAGAGAAGAATACATGAAAAATGTTGGAAAAAAAGAAGTCTGGAATATATTTTAACATTGATCAAAATTATTGTAACAATTACAAACTTTGGGCAGGCTCTATTACCCCCTGCTCTATTTAGTAGTATACTTTAAAGACATAAGACTTAATTAATGAATTCTTGGGGGTCTTCCTTAATGCGTTAACCTCACCTATATGAATAGTGATGAAAGGATTTATACTCATACAATTCTTATTGATCTATTGATTATGATGATTATACAAGTGTAGACCCTATGACCTAAACTAAGCTATAATTTATAACTAAAGGCTTAAAGACATTTTAAAAAATGACTCTAACTTAGCACCGAGTGAACTAAATTGAGGAGTGTCCCTTCCCACATAGGGAAGGTAGGAGCACTAAATTACTCTTGAGATTGCAAACTATAATGGATGGAGCATAATGATGGTCCCAAATACATCTCCTAGTTCTTGAACTATGTTGCCCCCATAGGAATACTAGCTAGTGGATCCACGTAGTTGCTATATTTTATGTTTAAGTACTACCTTGGCAAGTTGTCCGCCTTGTTTCACTGTAGGGTTTTATGACACCGGATTCCACACTAGCTCATGTGGTCTATGTCTGTTAGGGTAAGATGTTCTTGAAAGGTAAAATGAATTAAAGGATTTGAACTCTAACTAGGATAACCTAAGGGGTCTAGCTTATTTTAGGTAGGGGTATGGGACTCTACCTAAGTATTGCATTAGTTAGCCTTGAGGGGAGTCTATGGGACTCTACCTAAGTATTGCATTAGTTAGCCTTGAGGGGAGTCTTAAGAGGATGTTCTTATATATGATTATGTTATGATGATATATGATATGTACAGGATGAACTTGCACATTGTTGATACTATATGTTGATTAGTTCACTTATGAGCATTTGTTCGGTTATGTTGTTAAAAAAAGATGGAATGTATATCTATGTCATGTTATGTAAAGTTAGACATTGGTTATGGTGTCTTGTTGAGGCTACTTGATTGAGTAAAGTTATGGGGCTTTGCTTGGTCATTGAACTTGTTGACTTGATAAGGCTTCATGAGTAGTTGTCTTGCTTATTATGATATAATTAAGTCTTAGTAGGGCTAGGCATAATTTGGTTGAAACCGAAAAAACTGACCGAAGTGATTTTTTTAAATTTCGGCTTCAATTTTTTGGTTAAATCGGTCAGTTTTGGTTTTTAATTTTAAAATTTTAGTATATTGGTTCGGTTTTCGGTTTTTAAGTTTTTTATTTTGGCTAACCAAAAAATTGAATTTATACACTACATATTTACTACATTATATTTTATATATTTAACTTTTAAGAGTTAATTGTTGTCTCATTGTCTGTAAGTTTTAAGTAAGCCCAACCCAACAAAGCCCAATATTCCTTAATATTTATTCACCCAAAAATCAAAATCCCTTAACCTAATTTAGAATTCAGTCAATACTTAATTCAGATTTCACATTTCACCCAACTGCATTACCTACTTGCCTTCTGTGACCTGTGAGAGTGAGAGTGTGAGGCTGTGACTGCACGAGACGTGAGTGAAGACTGAAGAACAGTCGGAAGCTGCAAGTCCGTGACTGCGCGAGGAGGTGATCCATCGTCCATCGTCCATCGACCTGAACTCTTGAAGCGTAAGTTCTTCTTTCTTGGCTTGCTGTGATTCTCACTAATTTTCATTTTCATTTATGAGTACTCTTCTCACTGATTTTTTGCGATTCGCACTCATTGTTGTTTCTCACTGATAGTTGTATGGGTTCTAACTTCTAAGTTCTCACATCTTTTCTTCTTCTTCTTTGCAGATGACAAAAATCAAAAGTAAGATAATTGAAAGTTGGTTAGTGTTACTGATCATTGTTTCATATATTTAAAACCAAAAAAATTAACCGAACTAAACTGAATGAAAATTGTAGAAACCGAACTGAACTGAATTTAATTCAGTTCAGTTCGGTTTGTATTTTTTTCAAACTAAAATATGAAAAAATTAACTGAATTTCATAAACTGAACCGAGCAAACTGAATGTCCATCCCTAACTCTAAGTCATGCTTGTGATGTTATTCCTTAATAATAAGGTTGTAGTAGATCATGGGTTCAAGTATGCTGGACTGCATGTTACTTGTTTGAGTTAGTAGGGATGTTGGTTGATTAGTAGGACTTGCTTGGTTATGTATAATACTTTTTAAAAGGGTAAAATGGCATGTTTTGAATAAATGTCCCTATTTTGCATGTTTTTCTCTTATATGTGCATATGATCTCATACTTAGTACATATGGAGTACTAACCCAATTTTTTCTTTTTCCCCAAACATTTAGGTTTGGGTCATTGAAGTGTTTTGGAAGGAGACTTGAAGAAGGCTTCGATCCTTGATCATCCAAGCAGGGGTAGGTCCTTATTGTCTGAGGGCGATGCCGATATTCGAGCTTATGTTGTTGTTTTAGCCTTAAGACTCTTGTGTTCTATCTCTTTCCATTTGAATACATTTTGTATAAGCCTATATGTGAATCCGTTACATTGATGTTGGGGTATGCCCAAACTTCTATAATATTTATATGGTATAAGGTTGAGACTATCCTTAATTACTATGTTCTATCAAACTTATATATGTGTGTACAATAGAAGTAGAAGACTATGTAACCTTCCTATACGAAGGGTCTATGTACACTCGATATATATATTATGTGTACGTAGAAGCCTATGAGAACCTCCAAGTAGAAGTAACAAAAGTTTTTAAATTTTCCGCTAAATTCAACTTATGAATGTGATGATGTAAGCTAACAGGCTAGTCATAGTCCTATAAGAAGACGACGACGCCGGTTACGTCTAGGGGGTAAACTCGGATGTGAGACACTTGTTATCACACTATGAGGTTGAATTATCTTAGAGTTGATGTCTCTCTCTACCACGTCTATGTAAGTTCGTGTTCATAATTATGAAGCGCCACACTTATGGATAGGAATATAATGCCTAGGAAACTCTCACTTTCTTGAAAATCTAATATCGTGCCATTAGAGTATACTTATGGTGTGCTTTTGCATCTAATCCTATTGCTGTGATTATAGGAAAATGAACACTCAAAGGAATGCGAGTGAAGCTTTGAAGAAGGGATTGCCGATGCGGGAGCTCCTTCTATGATGATCAAGTTCCTCCTCTTGAGGAAGATGAGGATGATGACCAAGTCATGGTCAATCCTCCACCTTTGACGGATGGTGACATAAAGGCCGGTCTCTTCCAAATGACCCAAGCCATGACTACTTAAGCACAAGCCGCCACCTCTCAAGCCCAAGCTATGACGGCCCAATAAAATTGGGAGGTTGTGCCTCATCCTCATCAACAAGTCACGACTATGGCTTCCCGTCTAAGGGATTTCACTCGGATTAATCCTCCTACTTTCTACGAGTCTAACATTAAGTAAGATTCCCAAGAATTCATTAATTAAGTCTCTAAAATACTTTTAGCTATGGGATTGACCACAACTGAGAAGGCCGAGTTGGCCACTATCAACTCAAGGATGTGGCTCAAACATGGTATGTGCAATGGAGGGATAATTCGACCTTGAGAGGTGGTCCTTTGACTTGGGAGATCTTCAAGAAGGATTTTCTTGATCAGTTCTTTCTTGGGGAAATAAGGGAGGCCAAAGTGGTGGAGTTCATCAACTTTCGCCAAGGAGGTAAGAGTGTTTATGATTACTATTTGAAATTCAGTAAATTGTCAAAATATACTCTTTTTTTTTTGTTTCCAATCCTAGAGATGAAATGAGCCTCTTTGGAAGAGTAGTGTCATTCGGCTATATTACACGACAACATGAAAATTTCTCATCTTATGGTGCATGCCAAACATGTGGAAGAGGGAAGGTCTAAGTGCAAGAGTAATGATGCTAAGAGGTCAAGAACTTTTGATGGAGGTTCTTTAAAGAATAGGCTTGAGATAAAAGAAACCCTAAATTTAAGAAGCGGGTTTCAAGTCAAGTACCATACAAGTTGCAAAAGTCTAGTGGTGATAGGGTGTCTAACCTAAGTTCAAGAAGGGAAAAGGTACTAAGTCCCCAACCGAGAAGCCAACTTGTGGAAAATGTGGCAAAAAGCACTATGGTGATTGTCTTAAGGGGACGGATAATTGTTTTGGTTGTGGCAAGAGTGGGCACATGGTTAGAGATTTCCCTAATGTGAGGAGTCAATACAATGGTAGTGGTCAAGCTCAACCAAGTGGTTTTAATGAGGCTCCAAAGAAGAACCGCTTCTATACTTTCCGCTCTAGGGGTGAGAAAGAGACTTCTCCCGATGTAGTGACTGGCATGTTGAAAGTCTTATCTATTGAATTATATCCCTTACTTGATCGCGATGCTACTTTATCCTTTGTTACTCCTCTAGTAGCCAAAAAGTTTGATATTTTACCTGATATTTTGAATGAACCTTTTATCGTGTCTACTCCGATGGGTGAGTCAGTTTTTGCAAAAAGGGTGTATAAAAATTGTACTATAATTTTTCCCAATGGAGTTTCTTATCTTGAACTGGTACAACTCGATATGCTGGATTTTAATGATACATTGGGTATGGATTGGTTGCATGCTTGTTTTGCTTCTATTGATTGTTCGGACTAGGGTTGTGAAGTTTAACTTTCCAAATGAACCCGTTGTAAAGTGGAAGGGGTAAAACTCTATTCGTAAAGGTCGTGTCATATCTTGTCTAAAAGCATACAAAATGATCTTTAAAGGTTGTCTATACCATGTTGTAAGAGTCCAAGATCTAGACTTCAAAATTCCTCCCATTGAGTCAGTCCGCGTAGTGAGTGAATTTCCAGAGGTTTTTCCTAATGACCTTCCTGTTATTCCTCTCGACGGGACATTAATTTCAGTATCGATTTGCTACCGGATATAAACCCATTTCAATTCCTCCTTATCGGATGGCTAAAGATGAATTGAAGAAGTTGAAGGCTCAACTCAAAAATTTACTAGACAAAGGCTTCATAAGACCTAGTATTTATCCATAGGGTGCTCCGGTTATGTTTGTGAAGAAGAAAGATGGGTAATTAAGAATTTATATTGACTACCACCAACCCAATAAAGTCACAATTAAGAACAAGTATCCTCTCCCTCGAATTGACGACTTATTTGACCAACTCCAAAGGGGAAGCTACTTTTCAAAAATTGACTTAAGGTAAGGATATCGCCAACTTAGATATGTTCATTATGAGTTATTATGAGTTATTAGCAACGTCTTTTGGTCTCACTAATGCTCTGACGATGTTCATGGACCCAATGAATAGAGTGTTTTGAAATTTCCTAGATGCATTTGTCATTGTCTTCATTGACGACATCTTGGTATATTTGAAGACTGGAGTGATCATATGGTTCATTTGAGGGTGGTATTGCAAACACATAAAGTACATCAACTGTTTTCTGAATATAGCAAGTGTGAGTTTTGGTTGAGGTCGGGACATTTCTTGGACATATCATTTCTAGTGAAGGAGTTGAGGTTGATCCAAGGAACACGGAGGCAGTGAAAAATTGTCCTAGACCTTTGACTCCAATGGATATTAGGAGTTTTTTTGGATTAGCATTTTATTATCAGAGGTTCGTGGATGGTTTTGCATCCATTGCATCTCCCTTAACTACTTTGACCTAAAAGTATAAGAAATTTGAGTGGTTAGAGGTATATGACAGAACTTTTCAAATGTTGAAAGATAGGCTAACCTCCGCTCCGATGTTGACCTTACCGGAGGGTACAAAGAGCTTTATTGTGTATTGTGACGCATCCCGAGGGTGTTTGGGGTGTGTGATTATGCAACATGGGAAGGTGGTAGCCTATGCTTCTAGGCAACTTAAGGTACATGAGCGAAACTATCCAACTCATGATCTTGACTTAGTGGCCGTGGTGTTTGCCTTGAATATATGGAGGCATTACTTTTACGGTGTTCATGTTGACGTTTATACCAACCATAAGAGTCTCCAATATGTGTTTACTAAGAAGGAGTTGAATCTTCAACAAAGAAGGTGGTTAGAATTGTTGAAAGATTATGATATGAGTGTCCTCTATCATCCTGACAAGGCTAATGTGGTTGTGGATGCCCTAAGTCGTATGAATATGGGTAGTGTATCCCACATTGATTAAGCAAAGAAAGACCTAGTGAGGGATGTTTATAAGTTGGCTAGGTTGAAGATGAGATAAGAAGATTCTTCGGATGGTTTTTTCATGGTCCATGATAACTCTGAGTCATCATTGGTAGTTGAGGTGAAGTCCAAGCAACACCTTGACAAATCATTGATGGATTTCAAGGAATTGGTCCTTGGCAAGCTTAACGAGACATTCTCTTTAGGGGGTATGGTATTTTAAGGTGCCAAGGAAGACTCCCCATATAGATTGGTTGAGGGACCGGATCCTTGAGGGAGACCATGGGTCCCGCTACTCCATTCATCCGGATTCAACAAAAATGTACCATGATATTAGGGAAATTTATTGGTGGGAAGGTATAAAGAAGGACATAACGCAGTTTGTCGCTAAGTGTCCAAATTGCCAATAAGTAAAAGCCGAACATCAAAAGTCGCGGCTTACTACAAGAGATCCAAATTCCTACTTGGAAGTGGGAAGACATCAATATAGACTTTGTAGCGGGTTTGCCTCAGACTCAAAAGCAATATGACTCTATATAGGTGGTTGTGGATAGATTGACCAAGTCCGCGCACTTTTTTCATGTCAAGTCTACTCATTCGGCGGAAGATTATGCTAGGATCTTCATAGATGATATTGTGTGTCGCCATGTTATTCCGTTATCCATCTTACCGAATTGGGGCGCGCAATTCACATCTAGGTTTTGGAGGTCTTTTCAAAGAGTGTTGGGTACTAAGGTGAAGTTGAGTACCGATTTTTATCCCCAAACAGATGGTCAAGCGGAGCGTACTATTTAAACCATTGAAGATATGCTTAGGGCTTGAATTATTGATTTCGAGGGTAATTGGGATAAACATTTTCATTTGGTGGAGTTTTCTAATAATAATAACTTTTATTCATCTATCTCCATGGCTCCCTACGAAGCCTTGTATGATGGGAGGTCTAGGTCTCCTATAGGGTGGTTTGAAGTGGGTGAGCTTCCGCTTCTAGGTCCCTATTTTATTTATAAGATTTTATAGAAAACTTATATCATAATGAACCAGTTGCAAACGTCCTATAGTCGACAAAAGTCTTATGCCGATCATAGGAGAAGGAATTTGGAGTTTGAAGAAGGTGATAAGGTGTATTTGGAAATTTCACCAATGAAATGGGTGGTTAGATTTGGAAAGAAGGGATAGTTGAATCCTTATTATGTGGGTACCTATGATATTTGCAAACGGTTGGTAAGGTTGCCGATGAATTGAAACTTCCTAGTGAATTGGCTTCGGTTCATCCGGGTTTCCATGTTTCTATGTTGAAGAAATGTATCGGTCATCCCGAGTCCATTCTTCCAAATGAGGGTCTTGATGTCAAGGATAACCTGTCTTATGAGGAATTTCCGGTTCAAATTCTTGATAGACAAGTCAAGAATTTAAGGAATAAGGAGGTGGTTTCCGTAAAAGTGTTATGAAAAAATCATTTGGTTGAGGGTGCTACATGGGAGGCCGAGGCCACCATAAAGTCCCATTACCATTATATTTTTTTATAATTAAGGTTAGTCATACTTTTTAATAATATAAATACGACTAGAACATGAAGTTTCATGATTTTTGGTGAAGTCTTACAAAATGTGCATTTTTAAAATTGCATTACAGTGAAGTTATAGTGAATTTGGTGACTAAAACTTGAATTTATGCCTTTTTGGTTTGTTTGATTTATAGTTATGCATTTTTTACATTGTTAGTCTTAGTGAAAAGTCATGTGACCTATTGATAAGTTGAACTTTGTGTTAATTGACTCATATAATCTATGTTGAGCTCATGTGCGTTTTGAGAACGAAACACCTCATGATGAAGTGTTTGAGCCTTATGTGTGGTAATTGGGGTTTTGGAATTGCCTTTTTGAAATTATATGATTTATGTTGATTTAATATTTTTTATTGGTTGGGCTGCTAGTCTTGAGTCTATTTCTTCCTTCAAAAGAGTTTTAGTGTCATTCAGGGACGAATGTTCCTAAGGAGGGATAATGTAACACTTCAAAAATTCAAGACATATCGTAAAGCCTAATATAAGTTTCATGAGGTCTAAATACTGTTTTAAGTCTATTTTAATGTGTATAGGTCATTTAGGGAATTTAGAAACCAAAACATCCAGGAACGTCCATGACGTCCCGAAGTTGGTTCAAAGAGATACTAGCGTGCCTTAGCGTATCTGACTATTTTTTAAGAGTCGTAAATTCATGAAATATAGTAAAAAATTGTATAACGTGTATTTAAGTTTTTTCATAGTCAAAACGTCCGGATACAACTTCCTAAGGACCAACTAGGGTTCTTGAAGAGGAACCTTGTAAGTTGATGTCAACACTGTCTAGGCAGTGTGCATCGACGAAATGCAGGTAACGTCCGTGTATTGATCGATGGGGCGTCGTTGCCTACTGTCGACCAACACTTATAGAAATGGAAGAAGCCCCCACCTACACCACTCTCTGACAGAGATTATGGTTGTGCAGGACGGGGGGGAGGGGGGAGTGGGGGAGTGGGGACTAACCATCGACTCTCAGACGGCCAGTCGACAAGGTTTTGTCTGTGAGGGTCAAAGTTTTCCTGCATGTTTTAATGTTGGTTAATTTAATTAGTTAATGGGTTATGAGGTTAGTTAGGTTTTTAAGTGAGTAGAACTAAGTTAATTAACTTCTCCTATCAACACCCCAACCCTCATTAGCCAAAACCCAACTCACAAAAATAAACTATCTTCCTTCTCTCTTCTTTCTCTCTCTATTTGAAGACACCATTGAAGGCAAGCTAGGGGGAGGTTTTGGGGGCTGTTAAGGGACGATTTAACCATCAAATATTCATCAAACGTTGAGGTATTGTATCAACTCACCTTTGAGACCTCTTTCCTCAAAGGGTTCTTTCAAAATATTTCCAAAACTTGAGTTTTGAAGTGGGTTTCATCTTATCTCGAAATTGAAGTTATAAATTGAGTTGTTTCTGATTTCTTTAGGTTATATTGAATAAATTAACATGTATTTTAACTTGATTTAATTAATTGTTGATGTTTTAGTCTAAATTGAAGAACATGTCCTCAACCCCTAACCCTAGGTTGTGATCTTGACCTATATTGTATTATGATTATTTAATTGACTTGGTTAGTAATTGAATTACGATACTATGGTGTTAATATGAATACATTAAGGTGAATTATAGGTGTACCACGCTAGTTATTGATATATGATTTAGGTTATGGAGTAGTATATTGTGAAGTTGACATAAGTATCTTGTCTTAGTTGAATTGTGTTATAGAGGTGCAATTGACATTGTTATCTTATTGACTATCATTGTGTGGTGACGTTATTCCCCTAGTTGGAATGAGTTATTGGTTGATGGTAACACCTTTTTGATGAAGTATGAAGAAGACTTTGTAAGTCTTATGATCTCTATCTTTACTTCCAAATGTGATTAATTGTGGTTAAGTCATGATATTGTATTGGAGTAAGCCTTGTATTATGGTTGATAGGATGGTATGATATTGAATTGAAGTGTCTTGACTATGTTGTGAGGTTGATAAAGTTTTATGTGTTATAAGGATGGTGATGACTATCAATGTGCATTATTATGATATGAAATGCTAATGTGTTAACCTCACATATATGAAATGGTGATGAAGGACTTATACTCATACAATTCTTATTGAGCTATTGCTGATGATAAAAATACAAAGGTTAGACCGTATGACATAAACTAAGGTATGATTGATAACTAAAGGCTTAAAGACATTTCAAAAAGGGACTCTAGTTTAGCACCGAGTGAACTAGATTGAAGAGTGTCCCTTCCCACATAGGGAATGTAGGAGAACTAAATTACTCTTGAGATTGGAGACTATAATGCATGGAGAGTAAAGAGGGTCCCAACTATATTTCCTAGTTCTTGAACTATGTTGCCTCAATAGGAATACTAGCTAGTGGATCCACGTAGGTGCAATATTTTATGTTTTGGTACTACCTTGGCAAGTAGTCCGCCTTCTTTTGATGTATTATTTTATGACACCAGATTCTACACTTGCTCATGTAGTCTATCTCGGTTAGGGTAAGATGTTCCCAAATGGTAAAATAAATTAAAGGATTTGAACTCTAACTAGGATAACCTAAGGCGTCTATCTTAGTCTAGGTAGGGGTATGAGACTCTACATAAGCATTGCACTAGTTAGCCTTGAGGGGAGTCTTAGGAGGATGTTCTTATAAATGTTTATGTTATGATGATATATTATATGTACATGATGAACTTTCACATTGTGGATACTATATGTTGATTAGTTCACTTATGAGTATGTGTTGGGTTATGCTGTCAAAATAAGATGGAATGTATATCTAATGTTATGTTATGTGAAATTAGACATTGGTTATCGTTTCTTGTGGAGGCTACTTCATTGAGTATGGTTATGTGGGGCTTTGCTTGGTCATTGCACTTGTTGACTTGATAAGGATTCATGAGTAGTTGTCTTGCTTATTATGATATAATTAACTCTTAGTCATGCTTGTGATGTTATTCCTTTGTATTAGATCATGGATTCAAGTATGTTGGGATGCATATTACTTGTTTGAGTTAGTAAGCATGTTTGATTGATTAGTAGGACTTGCTTGGTTATGTATGATAGTTTTAAAAAGTGTAAAAAGACATGTTTTGACTAAATGTCCCTCTTTAGTATGTTTTGCTCTTATATGTGCATTTGATCATACTTAGTACATATGGAGTACTAATCCCATTTTCTTTCTTTTTTCCCAAATATTTTAGGTTCGGGTCGTTGAAGTATTTTGAAAGGTTACTTGAAGAAGGCTTGTATCCTTGATCATCCAAGTAGAGTAGGTCCTCATTTTTCGGTGGCGGTGCCAATATTCGAGCTTATGTTGTTGTATTAGACTTAAGACTCTTGTTTTCTTCTCATTTCATTTGAGTACGTTTTGTATAAGCCTATATGTGGCTCCTTTACATTGATGTAGGGATATGCCCAAATTTCAATGATCTTTAGATGGTATGAGGTTGAGACAATCCTTAATGACTATGTTCTATCTTGCTTATATAAGTGTGTGCAATAAAAGTAGAAGGCCATGTAACCTTCCTATACGAAGGGTCTATGTATACTTGATATGTATATTATGTGTATGTCAAGTTCTATTTAAACCTCCAAGTAGAAGTAATAAAAGTTTTTAAATTTTTGCATTAATTCGACTTATGAATGTTATTATGTAATCAAAGAGGCTAGTCATAGTCCTATGAGAGGACGACGACGCCGAATACGTCTAGGGGGTAAACCCGGATGTAACACCAGCTGAACAAGTTACTATTTATAATGATGCAATATTTATGATGTCCACCTGAGCACTAATATATCATTAAAATACACTATTATATAATGCATGGGGGTACTAGGTCCTGCCCAAAGTTTGAAATAGTCGTTATAACTTCGGTCAAAGTTCCGATATATTACGAACCTTTATTCCCATAAATGTTTAATGAAGTGAGCCAATACATGGAATCCAATACAATTGTACTTGTCAATGAAATGGGCCGAATTCATAGTACAACTTACACTGACTAATTGTACATGATAAATGGTGTTATGGGCACATTTCACCACAATGCGATATGAAATCATGATATGAAATCATGAAGTTGATATTTTGTTTAGGCATGTTATTTGAAAATTTTTATGTTGTATTTTTTTTTCTAATAAACATACAGACTCATAAGTTGTAAAATATTAAATGTCTCAATTCTTTATACAATCATACCAAATATGAAAAAGTTAACAAAATTTCATAATATACTATCACAAAGATATTAAAAATAAAACATTTATTGATCAAACTTTGATTAAAGATATTTGAACATAAGTTGTAGTGTACTTATCTTTAGTATAATAGGTCCGACATCAAAACATACACTTTTTGAAACCTAAACACCAAATGAGACGCTTTCTAAAAACACACAACAAATTAGACACTCTCTAAAAACACACACCAAAATTGATAGTTCGCCTATTATTTATGGACAAACTATAACTACCATTTTTTAACATTGTCATTCCATTAACTTCAAATTCATCCAAAATAATATTACACATATTTAAAGGTAGTTCTCCCACAAATGGGCTAAATGCTACTTTTATTAACTTCTCATATGAATATACATCTCTTTTTAATTTCAAGTGTGCATAAATCATAAACTTTTTTCAATAGTAAAAGTCTAAAAATAATTTTTTTATTCAGAATATAAAATTTATTATTTATTTGCTTAAAACAATAGTAAAATTAATGACCAGTTTCCTAAGATAAACTACATCATCGTGTCATGCGACCTGAAGCAATGTCCTTTTCATTTCTATGACACCTAGTACTCTTGACTTCACAAGTTCTAAATTTTTAGTATTTGCAATTAAATAAATGGAGAAGGGGGCCAATATGACTCATTGCCCAATGGAAATTTCATTTCTAAGAGCTATACTCAATGACAATCTCAATAGTGTATTATTTTTTTCTTGAAACTTTAAATTTTTTACATGAATATTTTGTTATATCTAAAAGAATTACTATATATGAAAAATAAAAAAGATTCTATATGGGGGTTGTCCAATTACGGATGAGCAAAAAAAAATTATTGGAATTAATGAACTAAGATACATTTTTTGTTACAAATTTCTTTAGGGTTCGCCTGTACTAAGGTGAGCTCCAATATTTTGTTTCTACAAAAAATATTGTAGTTTGATCAGTTAGGGGTGAACTATAATATACTTTTATAAAAAAAAATTAATCAACTACAACAGTACTGAACATCTACATTTCTTTTTTTATGAGTATATTTTATGTCCGCTAATATAACTGAACCCATCAGTTTTCTGAATTCACAAAACAAGAAAACATGTGAATATCCAATTATTTTGAAGTAAATAACTCTTTATTAATCATTTGACGCGCATAACTCCAATACTTAAGACAGAGATTTCTTGGTGTCCTCAATATTTTAATTTTACAATACATTTTGCATTTACAAGCATTTGGTTCAATTGGATATACAAGTTTTCGTATTGTTGAGACATTACTATCAAATTTCAAAAATTAAAATAGAATGAATAAAAAATAGAAGATGAATGAGAAAGTGTAGAGTGAATAACACATAAAGAAAGTGATATACATTCACGTGAGGAGTTTATACGAAGTATTGTAATTTGCTCATTTGTGGATGAACTACCTTTAAAATTTGTGTAATATTATTTTAGATAGATTTTGAAATTAATGGAGATGACATTGTTAAAAGATGATAGTTATAGTACGCCCATAAATAAACGAACTGTCCCCTTTGGTGTGCGTCATTGCAAAGTGTCTCTTTTGGTGTTTGGGGTTCAAAAAGTGTATATTTTGGTGTCAGACTACTAATATAATCCTACCACGTAATAGGAACAATCTCCTCACGTTGAACTTACATTTCTCGACCATAAGATGGAGAAGAAGAACCAATATTGTTACTTTAAGTCATTTGTTAATTAATTTGATTGTTAAATAAGTTTGATTAAAACATAATGCATTTGTGAATATAAATGGTGAAGTATCAATTTATTTGAAGTAATAATAAACTTACTTTTGGTGAGAAAAACTGTGATATGAGACATAAATGGTTTAAAAAGTAATAATATGAGTTCTAAATTTTATTTACATATGAAATAAATGGTTAGTAGGTATAAAGGTTGGGTTGATTTTACATACTATAAACCTATGAGTCAATTTTTATATTTGTAAAACCTCATTTATGATTTAAAATTCTCAAATCGTGTTTTTTTGGAGAATTTGAGATTTCATCTCATGATATTAAATCAACAAGAAATCGCATGTACAAACTTTGATTTTGTACCACGATTTGAAATTGCATGTCCTAATATCTACTAAAGACATGGAGGTGGAATTTCTAGTATAAGATAAATCAAAGATGAAAAAAAAAAGGAATTTGTGTCAACACTGGTCTTATATCGTTACTCTTTCTATACCAAATTATGTAACACAAATGAAATTTGGAGGTTAATTATTTTTTAAATATTTTTTTGAAATATTTGAAGTTTTTAGTTATTGTGATTTCTAATAATATTTATCATTTTCAAATAACATATTTATCTAAGTATGTGACACGGATAAAATTTAGAGATCTAACCAAACTTTTTATATTATTTTTAAACATTAGTTATTATGATTTATAATACTTTTTATGTAATATTCAGATTGAATTTGTTACTTCACTATCTCATTTTATGTGACATCGAAAGAATTTTGACAGTAGTCAACCAATTTTTTTAAACAAATCTTTTTTAAAAAATGAAGTTACTAAAAACTTGTTTTTGTAGTACATTCATATAATTTTTAAATATATACTAAATATTTCAAGTTGTTAATTATTGTAATTGACATTTCACATAAATTACAATTATATAATATATTTTAAAAAAAGATAAATAAATTAAATGAGAGAGTATTAAAGTGGCCCCACGCCCTTGGCTACAAGTAGACAACTCAACACATCTTACATGAATTGTGCGCGTGTAGCATCTAGTTTTAATTATATAATAGAATAATTTAATTCGTTAACTATCTCAATTTATAGTATTTTCAACATAATTTTAAAATATAACATATTAAAAATGAAAGTGGACAAATGAATAAAAACGAAATGGTACATATATGGGCCGTACCCCTTCACTACAAATGCACATATCGTCCATAAATTATGTACTTGTACCCTCTTATTCTATCTACAAAAAAACTATAAAAATTACATTTGTTACATAATTAGAAAGAAAGAAAGAAAAAAAGACATCTTCAATGAAATAATGGAGATATCATGTGCATACGGTAGAATATAAGGAAAGAAGGTCCATCCAAATAAAAAGAGGACCAATTATCCACCAAGCCATTATTATTCTACACTCTCCTTCAGCAACTAGTTCAGTAGTAAATAGTCAATAAATAATTAAATACTCTTTTATAAAAAATTTCAAGTTTAAATTAGGTTTTATAATATAATTTCAAAATATACAAAATTTAGTTCAAAACTAACATATCACTAACTCTAAAATTTTCCTCGTATTTTTATGTTGAAACTCCAAATTCCCCTCCTCTCCCCCTCCCCCTACAACTCCCAATTCCCCACCCACCCCACTCACACACTTATTTACACTACATATTTTCTTTTCTCCTATCTAAATTCATTTTCACAATATAAATATACAAGTTCTTATTTTATGATATTTGTTGCAGTGTTTGATGGTACTTAAAAACAACCATTAAGCATCACCTTTGTAATTCTATGTATATGATTTAAAGGTTATCTATTTCATTTTTTTTTTATGAGTTAATAAGATTTCATTCTTCAACGTCGTTAACTAATATGCCTTATTAGTGTTTGTTTAATTTTTATACTATTTGTGAAAGAGTTGATTGATTCTTGTGGAATCAAACTCAATGGAAGATGAATTAACATGAATATTTGGTAGGAAGATAATTAGTACAAAATAATAGTCAAGATAGTATCTTGGTAGGTGAGAATTAGACAAATCATAAAATGGTTTTACATGTTTAACCTTGACATTCTAAAAACATAGTGATGTCATGGATGACATCAATAGGATGAATTCATTCCTATAAATAAGTAGATCTTAATTCATTTTCAAAACATCCTCTCACTTGCCTTCTCAATTTCCAAGGCATTTGTTGTTTTCTATCTTGTAGTATTTCACTTGTATTCTTTATAGAGTGAAATAAATATTGGTGCAGTTTTTCCTTGGTGGGCGTAGGATCATTTTGATCCGAACCATTTTAAATATTGTTAGTCTTCCTTGTTCTTTATTTTCACATTTTCGCTAACAATTGGTATCAGAGCCAAGGTTATGTCTGAGTATGATATTTAGTTAGAAAAGAGTCTGAACTTCCACATGAGAAAAGAAATATTTTGGATTTCTGTAGTTCCAAATACGTTGTAGTAGAAAAAGGAAGAACAAGTAAAAATGACTTACATGAAGTTTGAAACTGATATATTTAGTGGGCGCAACAAATTCAATGTCTGGAAGATCCAGACGATGGCGTTATTGCAGAGGGAAGGTTCAATCCATGCTATTAATGAAAATTACCCTGATAAGACATCGAATTTCGACAAGGAAAAGATTGAAGGAGATGCATTGGGTGTAATATAATTGTACTTTACACCTTACGTGCTTTCTTAAGTGAGTACAAGTACCTAAGAGACGGAAAAAAAGTTATAAGAAAAGCTTGAAGGGATTTACCAGGACCAGTAAATGACAACAAGGATGTTGTTACAACGGTGTCTTCATACATTTAAGATGGATTCAGATACTTTGTTGCAAGACCATCTAGATGCGTTCAATAAACTTGTGATTGACTTACAAATTGCTTGAATAGTAAAGGACGAGGAGATGCTTGAATGTTATTTGTTATTTTTGTTAACTTCAAAATATCGTGATATTGAGAATTCAGTGATGCATAGCCAACAACCTATCAAACTTGAGCAAGTGCGCAAGCACTAAATTTTGTGATGTGCAGATGCATTTTGAATGATACAGAAGTGACGAAGTTAGTGGATTCTTTGTAAGAGGTCGTACTGGCCAACAGGGAAGGAGCAAATCAAAGTACAGAAAAAAGTCTTGTGTGAACAAAAAGAATACGGATGTTGGGGTTGTTAAAAGAAGGGAAACTTTGAATGAGCTTGCCCTATGCCGAAGTCCAAAGAATAGAAGAGTGCATCCATTGTTGAGAAAATACATGATAATAATGATGATTATGTATTAACAGCATCATGTAGTAGTGAAGTTTATGGCAAAAAATGGGTCTTAGACACTGGTTGTACTTTTCATATGACATTCCGAAGAGATTGGTTCAGCAACTATAAAATAAGTAGGGGAACTTCATTAATGGGCAATAATGCAACTTATAAAATAGCTGGCATTGGTTCAGTTCGTGTTCGCTGCCATGATGAAATTGTGAGGACTATTACAGAAGTCCGTCGTGTTCCTGATTTGAAGAAGAATTTGATCTCCCTGGCTACTTTGGATAAACAAGGCTATAAGTACATAAGTAAAGGAGAAACTATGAAAGTAACTAAAGGGCTTTAGTCATGTTGAAGCCCAAGCTGGAAGATAACGTCTACACACTTGCGGGAAGCACCATTATTGGCTCTGTAGCATCTACAATGAAATTATCTAATGATGACAAGGAAAAATTATGGCATATGAGACAACGCCATATGAGTGAACGAGGATTACAGATGTGAGCAACCACAACCTTTTGAATGGTTAGAAGATCAGCAGACTTAAATTTTGTGAGCATTGCATCTTAGGGAAGCAGAAAAAGGTCATGTTCAGCACTTGCAAGCACAATGTGAGGGGCTCTAGACTACATTCATTCAGATTTACGGGGTCCCTCTAAGCTCCATCGAACGGAGGAAAGAGGTATCTTCTAACATTCATTGATGATTTATCACAAAAGGTTTGGGTGCATTTCTTGAAGAGTGATGGTTTTTAAGCATTTAAAGAGTGGAAGATTTTGGTTGAAAATCTAATGAAGAGAAAAATCAAGTATCTTCGCACAGACAATGGCTTGGAGTATTGCAGTGAAGATTTAAATGGTTTTTGCAAGGTCTTAGGATTGTAAGACATAAGACGGTTAGACACACATCACAACATAACTCTCCTTGAGAAGGCTCGTTGTATACTTTTAAAAGCAAAGATAATCAAAGTATTTTGGATTGAAGCAGGTCATATTGCTTCTCATATTGTCAATCGATCTCAAGCATCCACGATTTAATTTAAGACTACAAATAAGGTCTGGTCCGGGGAACCCTCTAACTATTCATACTTGCGAATTTTTGGGTGTCTAACTTAATATCATGTTAATGAAGGAAAGCTTGAACCAACGACTAAAAATGTCATATTCGTAGGATATGTAGATGAAGTAAATGGGTACACACTTTGGTGTTCATCTTTACTCAAATTTGTAGTTAGTAAAGATGTTACCTTTGATGAATCTTGTATATTTGATCCTTGTAAAGTTTCTGTAGAGTTATCAAAAACTAGAACGAGCAGGTGGAGCTACCTGTGGAGCTTACCAAGGAACAGGATCAAGAGACTGAAATTGATGAGTCAAAAGCTATAGATCTTGAAGAACCTCCTATCATTGAACCATACACATTTGCAATGGGAAGGGACAAAAGGCAGATACGGAAACCAGAACGTCTTATAGAGCAAGAAAATCTTATTGCACATGTGTTTGTAACTACAGATGAAGAGATTAAAGATTTTGAGTTCTCTTCGTATGTTGAAGAAACTTCTTGCAAAGATTCTGCACAATGGAAGTTATCCATGATGGAAGAGATGAAGTCTCTTCACAAAAATGAGACACGGGTCTTAGTTAAAAGTCCAAAGGGGATGAGGACATTTGGATGCAAATGGGTCTACAAAAAAAAGGGTATTCCAAAAGTGGAAGCTGCTAGGTTCAAGGTGAGATTGGCTGCAAAGGGTTTCAGCAAAAAAGAGGGAATTGACAATGAGATTTTCTCTGTGGTCGTGAAACATAGCTCAATTCGTGTGCTATTAGCACTGGTTGTACAATTTGAGTTAGAGATTCAATAACTTGATGTCAAAACTACTTTATTATATGGTGATCTAGAAGAGACAATCCATATGGATTAGCCTGAAGGTTTCCTACGTGAAGGAAAACAAGACCATATATGCCAACTGAATAAGTCTTTGTAAGATTTGAAGTATTCCCCTAGATAGTGGTACACGAGGTTTGATGCATTCATGACTAAACATGGATTTGTAAGGAGTGCATTGAAGAGATGTGTGTATCACAAGAAGATGTCTGGTAACTCTATGATTTATCTATTGTTGTATGTTTATGATATATTTATTGCTACTAACAACATCATAGAGATAAATATTTTGAAGAAACTGTTGAGCAAGGAATTTGACATGAAGGATTTGGGAGCGGCAAAGAAAATCTTTGGAATGTAGATTTCAAGAGAAATGGTGTTGTACATCTTTTTAAAAGTGGTACATTGAAAAAGTTCTTGAGAGGTTCAATATGCATATGAGAAAGCCTGTAAGTACACCATTATCTTCTCATTTCAAGATTTCAGAGTTACAAATGCATTAGTCTATGGATGAGGTGGGGCATATGTCAAAGGTTTATTATGAGAGCGCAATCGATAACATTATGTATGATATGGCGTGCACACGTCCAGATATTGCTCAATCTTTAGTGTGGTAAGAAGGTACATGAGAAATCCAAGAAAAAGGCACTGTGAAGCTGTTAAGTGGATATTGAGACATCTTAAAGGATCTCATTATGTTGGCCTAACCTTCCGAAAAGTGAAGGTATTTCAATTCTTGATTCTATAGATTATGACTATGCAAGGGAATCTTGATAGAAGAACATCCACAACTGGTTACCTTTGTACTCATGTTAGTAGTGTCATTAATTGGAAATAGACTTTATAGTCAATTGTCACTTTGTCTACAGTAAAGGCAGAATATATGGTCGCAACGGAGACAGTAAAAGAAGCTATTTAGTTAAAAGATTTGGTGGTAGAATTGAGTTCGATTTAGCATGAATCAATTCTAACATGCGATTGTCAAATTGCTATTCATTTGATTAAAAATCAAATATTTCATGAGAGTACCAAACACATTGATGTTAGACTCCATTTCATTCGAGATATCGTTGAAGAGGGAGCTATCAACGTTGAGAAGCTTATCACAGACGATAACGCTGCATACATGCTGACCAAGATAGTCCTTCTTTCCAAGTTTGCACACTACAAGCACTTGGCGTGAGTATGTATCAATTGATGCAATTCTGAAAAAACAACTGCTTGGTGGAACTAGTATGTTCAACAAATGTTTGATTCTTCTTGTTTCTTATAAGTATATTTCCTAGTAAGCTTAGAAGTTTTGGCCAGAGTTGTTTATACCCATGCTAGGAACACAAACCAAGGCGGGGATTGAAAGAGTTGGTTTTGATTCTTGTGGAATCAAACTCAATGGAATATGAATTAACATGAATATTTGGTAGGAAGATAATTAGTACAAAATAAAATTCAAGTTAGTATCTTGGTAGGTAAAATTTAGGTAAACCATAAAATGGTTTCACATGTTTCACCTTGATATTTCTGACAGATAGTGATGTCATGGATGACATCAATAGGATGAATATATATAGGTTATATAGGTAGCTCTTAATTCATTTCCAAAACATCCTCTCGTTTGCCTTCTCACCTTCTTAGGCATTTGTTGTTGTCTCTCTTGTAGTATTTCACTTTTATTCTTTGTAGAGTGAAATAAAGATTGGTGCAGTTGTTCTTTGGTGGACGTAGGATTATTTTGATCCAAACCACGTTAAATATTATTGTTCTTCCTTGTTCTTTATTTTCACGCTTCCGCTAACAATTTGATTGGATGTGTAAATTAAGATCGAGAACTAGATAAAGGGATGTGGTACCTCCTATGCTCTCATGCAAATCAAATACTCCACACATTTGTAAAGTGTACCATTTTTGCATTGTGCAACAACTACAGCTTCTTTTTTTCATTCTTGACCAATGAAAATAATTTAAGGTTTATTCTTTTCTCTCTTTCTTACATAAGATCGAGGACATGATTTAGAGGAAAATCTAGCTTTTGCAAAATTGAAAATTTGCTCTTCTATCATTCACAACAAGTTGTCTCAATACAAAGGGAAGACAGTTAATTCCTTGTTGTTAGATTTTGTACCAAGTGCTTACATTCCAACACCTACTATACTTCAAAAAGCATGTGTAGGTATCTTTGTTATGTATTGTTCCTTTTAGAGTTCGCCCCAATTAGAGGTAGTTGGTTAAAGAACATGAGCAACATATATTACATATATAGGTCTTGAAATAGAATTGCTACTAGGGATTGGAAAATAGGTTAAAGAGTCAAGTCATGCTTTTTCCTTTCTTGAGCAAGAATATTCTCACGCAAATATTTTGTGTTCTCACTTACTATTTGTAGTCTTTACCTTTTTTTCTTATTGATCGTTCTAGTCAAGGATCTTATGCTTTGACTGATGGTTGACTCATACAAGATACCATGTTGGTATTAGAACAGTTCGTAAATGTTAATACGTAGCAGAAGATCCTACCAAATTAGTTGCTCTAACAAACCTTGAAGAAATAAAGTCTACGACTACACCACCCCAATTCAATGGATAATATCAGGAATGGTGAAAAACAAGAATGCACGATTTCATCATGGTTGACGATTGTGAGCTATACATGAGATGTCACTTGTAATAGACCTTATGTGAATATGAATACAGTTCTTGAGAGAGAAGCTTCCAAATTTGTTCCTAAGTCAAGAAAGGAATATTCTTATGCTAACCAAAAAAACAAATTGAAAAAACATTCAAGATTCTAATTTGAACCTGATGAAGACAACTGAATCTCAGCTTGCGATACTGCCAAGATTATTTGGGAAGCTTTATAAATAGACCATGAAGGGACAAATCAAGCTAAGTAGACAAAACACGCAGCATACTTAATTAATTAAAGAGAGGTACACCATAATCACCTTCATCATTAATGAGCTTCATTGTCTTCGTAAAGTGATGAAGACCAACAAGTTTGCTTGTAAGATTCTCAGTAATGTTCCAACCTCTTAGAAAATCAAAGTCAATAACCTTGTGGAAGTTAAATACTTCATATACCATGGATGAATTGATAGGAATTTGAATACTGTTATAACCTATTTGGTCGTTTTGAGAATTTCTTCTCTCATTTCATAAATTCTAAATGAGAATTTTGAACTATTATTTAACCTTATTTAACTATTTGTGGGTAATATTTAGATAATTAATTTGATTGGCAATGATGGTCCAAGTTTGAAATTTATTTGAAACCCTATACCATTTGTTCTCTCTCTCTTTCTCACTCACTCTCTATCTCTCTCTCTCTCTCTCTCTCTCTCTCTCTCTCTCTCTCTCTATATATATATATATATATATATATATATATATATATATATATATATATATATATATATATATATATATATATATATATATAAGCTAGTCAGATTTGTCACTTTTAGTACATAATTATTTTAGAAAAAGAGAGTAGGCGAGAAACTAGGTGCAGCATGAACGCAAGAGTAATTGGTTTGCTTCAGGTAAACATTCAACTTCAATGGATGTTAAACTTTTAGATAGAAAGACATTCACCTTATTACTATTAAAAATTTGTTCTTTGTTCTGAAAGTTAGTTGGGGGGAATATGATGCAATATTTACAAATTAAAGATTAGTTAATCGTTAAGAAATTAAAAAAAAAGTGAATTGACATTTTGTTTTATATATTAATATCGAATTTCCAATTGCTTTACACACCTGATAAGATTATAAGATCAAATTTCATAATATTTAATAGTTTTACTGCCATGTAGCAGTTAACCTAAAATCATAATTTGAGTTCAAAGGATGAGATACTTCGTTAGAAATAATAGGTGAAAGCATATAAAGTTTATCCATGATTTAATTTTTAACTTCTTTGGAGTTTGTGAGCTTTTGATAGTTAAGTTGATTTGACTCATTGAGATATGCAATTAAATATTAGGTGTATTTCACTATATGAATATAATTAGATTTATGATATTGGAAAATTTGGAACTTAATCTTAGGCTTGAACTTTGGAAAATATCAGAGTTGACATGTTAATTGACACCAATATTAGGAACTTGATTATATATTTGAGTGAGTTTTTTGGTCTAGGCTAAACATATAGTAACATGGGTTTTGTTGGGGAAGACTCTAGTCTCAGAGTGATTACTCGATATTTGTGGTAATAAGTAAATTTCTCAGCCTTTGTTAAGTGTATCGAATTATGTATTTTCTTGAGGTATGTGCTGGTGAGTAATACGGGTTGGTGATGTGTAGTGACTTCTTTTTTCCTCACGTTATTACCTGTCATCAAGCCCAACTAGATAAATTAACGTATTTCGCACAGTTTCTCTAGTCATGCCTTTTCTTCTTTACATTCTATATAGGTCCTCTTTACTTTCTATATTATGCAATGATGGAGATGGAATACTTGGGATCAACATAATTCCATATTGAATAATACTAATGATGAAAAAGGGGCAATAAAAGACAATGCGATTAATTATTGGTCTGTGATCTGTTATAAATGGTTTGAAAGACTTATCGATTCATTGTTGATGTTGTATTACAATTGTGTTGTTGTGAATTATGTATTGTTATGAAAATGTTCATCTCCTCATTATTTGTGTGAACATAACATTTGTATTGGTTCTGAGGCATGACTGTGACAAGTGTAATGTGAATTGAGGAAGAATAAGAAATTAAAGAGGATGTACCATTTGAGGGACGTGCCGAGTGTCATGACGGATATTATGATTTGGGGGAACTATCACATGTCAGGATGGACTTTATAGAGGACCGTGTTGCACACCGCAGTGGATGCATGGACAAATATATTCCATATTGGTTCCGAACTGAGAGGTAGAGGGTGTGTATCGTTAAATTAGACATGCATCACTATACTTGAAATTGCATTTCATTGGAAGGTGCATCTTTATCATTTGTGAACCTATGAGTATTTTTCTGTGGAACATGTGACTGGTGACTTAATCTTGTGTGTTGCTGATCTGTAATTGTTGAAGTGAGGTAGTAGAACTATGTTCTACGTAAATTGTGAACTTTTAGGTTGGACTAGTTTTATGCAGATCGTAGTTGTGGAGGTTCAATTGGGGTGTAAGGTGTACCCATATTATATTCCATTTGCTCGTGTTTAGAAGTTTACTTATTAAGTTCCATGTGATTTGGTACTCACCCTTTGCTTTTACATTTTTGTAGGTTACTAACACAGATTTTTGTGATATTTCTTATTCTCTTCTTTTCTGAGGCTACCCGTGTATATTTGTGATGTAGATGTTTGTCATCTTAGTGGATCTTCTTACTATTATTTACGATCTTGTTCTACTTTAGTTACAATTGTTAGGTTTATGATCTTTTTTCCCTTCTTATGTGTATAAATAAAAGTCTTATTAGGACCAGTCCACTTTAACCCATAACACCAATATTATGTGGCATATATAAGGCTTTTTTGATCCTATTTTCAGAAACACACGAGGGAAAAATCAAGAGAGATTCGTTTAAGATATTGAGAGAAAAGAGATTAAAAAAAATCTAGTTTTGCTATTAGAAATTTTCTGCTCACACAGTCCTCTTCAGACAGAGTGTGCCATTTTGTAAACCGTTGCATTGTACTCAAATTCGAGTTCTAAGAATATGGTTAGTAAAATTAAATGGTGGAGATAAGATTTGTAGGTCTGTTTAATTTCTAATTTTGGGGCGGGAATAATATCTTGTTGATGGGTGAAATCTCTCCATTAATTCTCTACTTTTGGTGCAATCTTGTTTTGTTGTTGCTCGTTGTTTATCATTTGTTTGTGGCCAATTTTGGAGAGGAATTTTGTAACCCTTGCTGTTTATAGTGGAGCTTTTGGTGTTGTGGTGTTTACTCTTCACATCGAAGGATTTTTCACGTAAATCTCTATGTCCTGTGTGAATGGTTTATTCTTGTCTTATTGCTTTAGTTTGGTTGATATATTTGTTGTTCATTCTTTATATTGCTTGATTTGGTTTGTCTTCTCTTGGTTAAAATTTAAATGGAAAGTTTAGATTTGGGTTTTATCTGATGCTATCCTATTCGGCATTCTTTTTAGTGCCTTGCCTTTCCCAACAAAGTGGTATCAGTGCGTTGGTTAGTTTTCATTATTAATTTGAATGATCAAGGCAAATGTGAGAAATATGGTTAGTTTGAATGATAATAACTATCATATTTGGAGAGGTGAAATTAAAGGTCTTCTTTTTTCCAAGAAAATGCAATTACCTATGTTTACCTCTAATAACTCCCAGTCCATGACAAATGAGGAATGAGAATATTAGCACTTGAAGGTTTGTGGCTATATTAGACAATTGGTTGAAGATAATGTCCGAAATCACATTGTCAATGATACATATGTCAGAAGTTTATGGGATAAGCTCGAAACATTATATGCTTCGAAGACTGCCAACAATAAGTTGCTTCTATTGAAACAATTGACAATATCAGGTATAAAGATCACTTATATTTCTGATAGTATTAATAATTTTGAGGGTGTTCTTGACCATCTATATGGAATGATGTAAAATTCGATGAAGAAATAGCGGGACTATGACTTCTTAATACTCTGTCAGACTATTTTGAAATTCTTTGAGTTTCTTTGACTAATTCTTCTCCCAATGGTGTTGTGACCATGAACTATGTTAAGAGTGGTGTCTTGAATGAAAATACGGAAAGAAGATCTCAAGGCTTAACTTATTCCACTTCACACTCCGATGTTTTAGTTACTAAAGATATGGGGAAACAAGTTCAGAGGTCAGAATGACAAAAGGTAAAAGTAGAGGTAAGTCAAAGTCTAAATAAAAGAATGTTACATGTGACTATTGCCAAGAGAATGGGCATATCAAGAAATATTGTTCTAAGTATATGAGAGATATGAGACAAAAAAAAAAAAGGTGACAATGAAAATCGTGTGTTGTTTGTGCTAATGATGATATTCTTGTTTCTTGTGATGAAAATGTCGTCAATCTTTTTCGTAATGAGTCTTACTAGTTTTTGGATTCTGGTGCTACTTCTCATGTCATGCCCAAGAAGGAACTATTTTCTTCTTATGCTTCAGGTAATTTTAAGATGTTGAAAATGGGTAATAGTCATGAGGCTGCTGTTCTTGGTATTGGGATAGTTTGTTTGAAAAGTAAAAATGGTTCCAAATTAGTTCTCAATAATGTAGAACATTTTTCAAATGTTCTCTTGAATATGATTTCTTTGGGATACCTTGATGATGAGGGTT
The DNA here is from genome assembly GCA_027789145.1 of Solanum arcanum. NCBI lineage: Eukaryota > Viridiplantae > Streptophyta > Magnoliopsida > Solanales > Solanaceae > Solanum > Solanum arcanum. The sequence goes on from CM050933.1 coordinate 51,126,687, forward strand.
ATATTAATACTCTTGGTGCTGGATAGTGAAAGCTTACTAGAGGTTCGATGGTTGTAGCCAATGGTGACAAGTTGTTTAACTTGTATGTTTTTAAGGCTCCATTTTTAGAAGTTCACTCTATTTGGTGGAGAATGATACTTCATTATTGTTATGACATAGAAGACTGATTCATATGAGCGAGAAGGGGATGGAAAAATTTGCTATGAATAATTTACTTTCTGGAGTGAAACAAGCGAAGTTGAACAAGCATGTTCCTTGCTTAGCAGGTAAACAAAGAGAGTTTCTTTTCAGAGTCATCTGCCTTCAAGAAAACTTGATTTGCTGGAGTTGATACATTCTGGTTTGTTTGGTACTTATAAGGTAAGGTCTCATGGTGGTGCAATTTATTTTGTGACTTTTATTAATGACTATTCTCGCAAACTCTGAGTATTCTCTTTGAAGTCCAAGGATCAGGTACTTGATGTGTTCAAGAGTTTTCACGTTGTTTTATTTAAAGAAAAATATTTATAGATTTTAGGACTTAGACTGGTTTAGAGTCGCCACTTAATTTTTTAGAAAAATCAAGAAAACTACCTTTCAATTGACTAAAATAGAAAATCCAATTGAAAGAGTTCTAAAAGGGGGTTTGGGGGTTCTTTTTAACATTTGAAAGGTTTTGAAAACACCTAAGACACTCGCGTACTTGCGATTATACGACAACTAATTTTCTTGGCTAAAACATAACTTAATTTAGTTCACTTGAAATCCTTGATATATCGACTTACTATCTAAGTGAGGCTTTATCTTGCAACATTTCTTATTTTTTATGTTTATTCAGAGGATCAATTTAGTTTAAAATAGTTAAAACATAAAGGCATCTTGCGTGGATTTGAATTTTCAACTCTAAGACTAACGACAATTAATTAACAAGTAAATAAGTGATAATATAAGAGAGAGATAGAGTTGGGTCCAAACCCGGTGTTTTTCCACTTAGGATAGTATTTGGATCCTTTTTATTTTGGGCCTTTAGCCTAATATTTCACCCGTCCTAGATTTCTAACAGTATAATAAGAACAAAGAGACAACGGGCTTAGGCCCAAATACCAAAATATAAAAAATTTAAGAAATAAATTTGGGCCTTTATTGTTTTATCGAAAAAAGGATTTTTCGAGAAGAGTTTGTTTTATTTTCGACTTTTAGGAGTCGCCACTTAATTCTTTAAGAAAAATCAAGAAAACTTTGTTTCTTAACAACTTAAACAGAAAAATTGTTATGAAACTATTATAGGGTTCAGGATTCTTATTAGTGTCTTAGGAAGGTGTTTAAGGCACCTAAGACACTCCGTTAAATACGGTTTTCCGGCGATTAACTTATTTGACTATTTTTTGTGATTTGCAAATTTGAAGTTGAGCTTAAAGTTTTTATCTAAATAAATTTACAAGTTTGAAATATTTGTCGTTTATTTTGCATTTTGCAAATCCATTTTGAAGTTAAACTTTCCTCAAGGTTTTCATCTAAACAAGCTTTACGAAATCTGAAACATTTTCGTTTTAAGATTTAGTTTTAGCTTGATAGAATAGAGAGGCGTTTCGAAGGGATTTGGAGTTTTCTAATCCTAAGCTAACGTCATTCAAAACAAAAACAACACAAGCAAATAATAAAGAGAGAGAGAGAGAGATTCGGGTCCAAGTTTCGGATGCTGTTCGCCTTGGCCGAAACTCGGACCCACCTGCTTTTGGGTTTTTAACCCATTTCCTGCCCTAGACTAAACATACAAGATAAGACTACAAAATAAGACGACAAGGGTTTATGCCCATTACAAATAAAATACGACATATAAAGAAAATCCAAGAATCTTCTGATCCCTTTCTTCGAGCTCTTTAATCTTCGTGGAATTTCGAATCCAACGTGGCCGTCTTGATGGTTTGACTCGAAAATAGAAGAATTTCAAGCCTTATCGGCTCTTCCGCAATGCAAGGGTAAGATGAAGTCCCATAATGGACTCGAAAGGAAATTTTCCATGTAACAAAGTAGAAATGGGTTAGCGCACGAAATGATAAAATAAATAAGTTATATATCTTAAAGAAAACACATTTTACCAAAAGAGGGCTACTTCAGAGGGGGTTCAAATTGAAACGACACATGAGACTCGAAAATAAATAAATAAAATAATAGTAATAAATAAAAAAATTGAGCTAAAGCTCACCAAGTTGATATCTATATGTAAAGCTTAAATGGTAACATATATTCGAGTATGCTCAACTGTGAGTACATCATATTCATATAAGAGGGTAACCATTCATCAACGATCAGGCCAACATGTTAAAAAAGGGTGGGGGTGGCATGCTGCACATTTACTGAATAAACGACCCATTCCCAACTGAAATAATTTATTCCTTTGACTAACTAAGGAAATAATGATGCCGTTATCCGGAGAATATAAAAGAGATCACGTGTTTCAAACTATCAACAAACTTATCCTTTCTATATATAATAGACCCCGAAATTTCAAACTTTCAAGCAACTACCAACCTCAAGCTTTCAAATAAACATATGGAGAAGGTATTTAAAACTAAGAAAATGCAAACACTAAAAGACAACCAACAATTCGTGGGAAGCAAGAACTGGACATGCGAAATACGTGCTACACACATACTTCACTTGTCCAAATCGGATAGAAATAAATACTACATGATTGGCGAAACCCGGTGATGTCTAAGGCTAAAGGACACGTTTATCTCTAACTTTCCATGGCATGCATAGACCCAAAACACATGCAAGACGTAATGAGAAACAGGGAGTGTATATAAGAAATATTTTAGAGAAAGAAATAGTAGAGGACAGCCATGCCCTCACTGTACGACACAGTCCACATTTGACCTTAAAACAAAGTCAAACTAAACTCAACCGTCAAAAACTGTTGAAGAAGAAGAGAGAAACTCATTCACATTCAACAAATATGCCAGAGTATTGTTATGTCATGGGAAAATTTCAGCTTGAACAAATAGGAACTTAATAGACACTAAATTCGAAATGAGACATCTAAACAAATCGATTAACCTTCAAACGGTGGTTTCCCGAAATAGAACAAATTCGGGACCAATACAGCAAGGTTTACCCATGACAACTCGTAACCAGCAGATGAACAACACAAACGAGCGCATAACAAATCGAAGTAACAAACAAAAGAAGAACAAACAGGGACATCAAGCAAGACCCTGCAGATTGATTAATCAGTGCTACATGCAACGATTCAGACCATATGCTAGAGACAATCAACAATCACGACCAAACGAAATTGTCGCAACACATCGACATAGACGAGAGAAGATCGAAAGGGACGAGCCGTACCTTTTTCCGGACAGCGAAACTAAGACGAAAGCGAGCAGAGAGGCGACGACTTCACAATCGGAATGCTGCTGTTCTAAAGCCACGAACGAGCAAACTTAACCCAAGAATCGCAACTGCTACTACCCTCTTTCTCTTCTCTCAACTGTTCACAACATCCTTCAGTTCTTACGAAAACAAACCGGCAAATGGCCGAAGATTTCCTCTAAAGTTTCCGTCGTCTCTCTCAGAAATAAACAGTATAGCCAAAAAACTTTTCCATGATTTCCTAACTGTTCCTCTACGACAGACCGAAGAAGAAAAAGAATCGAAGTTACTTTTTTCAAAAATCCCAACCAAATTTCTAACCCCCTAAACTCTGTCTCAGATGGGGTTTATATAGAAAGGGAGAATTTTAGGGTTCTTGGGGTAGGAGGGCGGGAACGACGAGTTCGAAACTTGAATTTTCTCTTTGGGTCAAACCTCAAGGAACGATGCGTGTTGGGGGGATTACAGTGACGTCTCGCAGACCTGCTTGACAGCGGCAGGGTATGGGTCTCTGCCATTCCGTCTCGTTCACGCGAAATGGAGGGGGAAGGGAGAAGAACGTGGGGTTGTTGGCGCGATTTCTGGGGAGCGTCTGGAAATTTCTGTGTCTTTTCTGGGTTTGCGTACTGTCTAGAGGGGAAGCTCGCGTGGGGGAGACGCGGAGGAGAGAGTAAGAGAGCGTGGGGAGAGAGAAACGCGACTGGGGGGCTGTTTTTCTGGAAGTTGTGTGAAAGGGGGGGTTCTCGTGTGGGTTCTCTGTTTTTGGGATCTGTTCTGGGGACGCGCTTAGGGGAAGAAGAAGGGAAGGGGGACGGGTCGGGTTGTCGGAGCGGGTCAGGTAGGATGGGTCGGGGTTAAATGGGTTGGAATTTTAATGTCTTGGGCCGCTGAGGAATGTTGGGGTTAATTGGGGAGCTGGTTTGAAATGGGCTGGGATTGCCGTTTGGGCTTGAGAATTGGGTTGGAAATTTTGGGTTGGAGGAATTTGGGCCTGGGGTTGGAAATTGGATTGAAGTGGGCTGCTGGATTTTGGAAAGGAGGCCCACATATGGTCTTGCACATCAAAAAAGGGAAATGGGTTGGGTTGAGGGGCAATTCGGGATGGGCTTGGGAATTAAGAAATGGTGAGGGGCCCCAAATTTGACTCTTCCAAATTAAATGGAAAAAAGAGTTCAATTTGAATAATAGCCAATTGATTTAAAAATGAATTTGGTATAAATTTATTAACGAGCCTATTTATTTAGCAACATAACTAATTAAATTATAAAATAATGATTCAAAATATAGTCGTGATTTAAAGTAAATTAGTTTAATAGAATACCTTCTAAACTTAAGATATACATATACACATATACATATATATGTATATTATTATTATTTTTTTTTAAATTTTCGCAAGATTTATAAAACTAATTAACTTAAATAATTTGAAAACTCGCGAAGCTCGATAATTAATTTATACCAACGTGGGTCAAAAATTGGGTGTCAACAACTTTCCCTCATTTTACTCGGATTGATGCAAGCAATTCGAGGAAAATGAAATTGACCAAACCAATTTTGACCAACCTCATTCGTTTTAAAAGGAAGGATTCGACAAAGGGTTTAGGAACTATGGCCGAACCCTTGAAAGAGGTTTCCTACATATCTCAGGCTATATGAGAATTCAGGCCACTTGTAGTTCGATAAGCTTGATTTATCGCATGATTTTGGGAGAATCAAAAGCCACCTCGACACCAAATTATGAAGGCGCCGAAATGCTCGAGAATAGAATTCAAGAGCGAATACTGGGATACAGCCGAGTTTCAATCATTGAATCCGTCTACATATCCCTAAACCTTGGGAATCAGGCTGTGTGTAGTTCGACTCAATCGGTGGAAAAGGAAATCTATTATGCCAGATAACCTTCGGTTCTGGACAAGTGACAAATTAAACGAGTATGCAAAAGAGGCTTGTAACCTCTTAACCATGAATGTGGCGCGCTTCACACCCATAATTAAGAGCTTACACGGACATAATTTCCAAGGCTCTTGGCGAGTTGTCACTCAAATTGGAAACCTGCTTCCGATAAACCGATACTTCCGGATGCGAGACTGAAACTGACAGAACTAAAGAAAGACCGACATGCCTCGAGAGGGTGGTTCGATTGTGGTGGAAGTCGCTCCTCTGCTCGCGTCCTAAGAGTTTGACATTCCTCTTTGGACTGTGTCCCAGTTCGCTGCTAAGAAAAAGTTCCACGTTGTGCTGCATCCTTTTTGATGTCGTCCGCACCTGTGGTTTTTGGAGAATTCATCCTTTTCGGATGCTCTCGACAAAGACTGAGATAAAACTTGTTAGCTCAAAAATGCAATTAGGATGGGAGACAGTGTCTTTTTACCGTGTCGACACTTCATTGTTCTCCTCCATACTTGACGTCGACTCGATCGGTCTAACGTCCAGCAAATAAAGCTTATGCCTTGTGCTTTGTAAGTAAAATCTTCAGTGTATTCTTCATTTGATGTTAAAATAAATAAATAAATGTTGATGCGATATTGATGTTTCTTTTGTTGTCATCTTCGATGTTCTCCTTGAGGTTTACTTTTATAAGAAATAACCGAATGCAGTTGAGGCCAATGGATAAGCATTGCTCTTTCTTTATCCAAGTACGTCCTCTTGCGGGGCATGAATATCTTCCCGCGATACGTAAATTCCCGCGAGCTATGAATCTTCTCGCGATGCATGATTTTCGCTATGCATGAATTCCAGCGAGGCATAAATTCTTCTCGCGATGTATAAATTCCAGCGAGGTATGAAGTCTTCTCGCGATGCATAAATTTTGACGAGGCATGAAATCTTCTCGTCGTGCATAATTAATGACTCGCGATGCATGATTTTTGCGATGCATGAATTCCAGCGAGGCATAAATTCTTCTCGCGATGTATAAATTCCAGCGAGGTATGAAGTCTTCTCGCGATGCATAAATTTTAACGAGGCATGAAATCTTCTCGTCGTGCATAATTAATGACTTGCGATGCATGATTTCCGCGATGCATGATTTTCGCTATGCATGAATTCCAGCGAGGCATAAATTCTTCTCGCGATGTATAAATTCCAGCGAGGTATGAAGTCTTCTCGCGATGCATAAATTTTGACGAGGCATGAAATCTTCTCGTCGTGCATAATTAATGACTCGCGATGCATGATTTCCGCGATGCATGATTTTCGCTATGCATGAATTCCAGCGAGGCATAAATTCTTCTCGCGGTGTATAAATTCCAGCGAGGTATGAAGTCTTCTCGCGATGCATAACTTTTGACGAGGCATGAAATCTTCTCGTCGTGCATAATTAATGACTCGCGATGCATGATTTCCGCGATGCATGATTTTCGCTATGCATGAATTCCAGCGAGGCATAAATTCTTCTCGCGATGTATAAATTCCAGCGAGGTATGAAGTCTTCTCGCGATGCATAACTTTTGACGAGGCATGAAATCTTCTCGTCGTGCATAATTAATGACTCGCGATGCATGATTTCCGCGATGCATGATTTTCGCTATGCATGAATTCCAGCGAGGCATAAATTCTTCTCGCGATGTATAAATTCCAGCGAGGTATGAAGTCTTTTCGCGATGCATAAATTTTGACGAGGCATGAAATCTTCTCGTCGTGCATAATTAATGACTCGCGATGCATGATTTCCGCGATGCATGATTTTCGCTATGCATGAATTCCAGCGAGGCATAAATTCTTCTCGCGATGTATAAATTCCAGCAAGGTATGAAGTCTTCTCGCGATGCATAACTTTTGACGAGGCATGAAATCTTCTCGTCGTGCATAATTAATGACTCGCAATGCATGATTTTCGCGATGCATGATTTTCGCTATGCATGAATTCCAGCGAGGCATAAATTCTTCTCGCGATGTATAAATCCAGCGAGGTACGAAGTCTTCTCGCGATGCATAAATTTTGATGAGGCATGAAATCTTCTCGTCGTGCATAATTAATGACTCGCGATGCATGATTTTCGCTATGCATGAATTCCAGCGAGGCATAAATTCTTCTCGCGATGTATGATTCTGCGATGCATGATTCTTCAGTGTATAAATTCCGCGATGCATGAATATTTATATCGCCCCCGTGAATAGTAACGGTAAGACTATCTCCAAATAATATATCGACTTGATCGATAATGATAAAATAATAATTGCATTACTGTCTCTTCTAAGGTAATGCATGGTCTTGATCGACAATAATCATCTTGCTTTGATTCCTGTTTGATTCACCTTTGAATCTGGCTGGATACTTTGTAAATTTCCCATTGTTGAGAATGGTTCGAAATAAACAAACACTTTCATAAGCATCCTGACACAAACGATATTCCTGCTTTCAATAAAATCACCGGTTTTGAAGATAGTTTTCTCCTTCTTCGTATTCATCAGTCGGAAGAATTCGGCCGATTTCGAAGCGAAGCTATAAACCTGCATCCACAGAAAAATTGTCAGTTTTAAACATACTGATCTGTGTCGATCCCTTCGGTTGTTTGCTCCTTGTATTGATGTCTCCAATTGATTTCCCGATTTCCCGACTCTTGATAGATAAGGAAATATCTTATGCCAAAACAGATAAAATATAAAAGGGAAATTTTTAAGAGAAACAAGAAATTTTTTAAGAAATAGTATCTTGAAAAAGTCACTGCCAAGTCATGTCATGTCAGGCTTAACGAGCTCTTTTGAGTCCGACGCTTGTCGAATGAATTTCAGAGGCATTCCGGACTTGTAGGGAAGACCCATAACGAAATTTTGAGGCCATCCTCAAAATTTCTGTCCCAGTTTACTGTCTTGCTCATCTTTCCGTTGTAACCGAACAGATCGCGGAATTTTGGAGGTCTTCTCAAAAATTCTATCCCAGTCGCAAATCTCGAAATATCTTTAGTTTGACTTGCTGAAGAGGAGACTTCTTCTAGAGAATTTTTAAGTCCCTCTCAAAAATTCTGTCCCAGTTTCTATTGTAGAAGGGATATAAAAATCTTACGAGAGATATGACCGAGCCCTTATGGCGCCTACGTATCCCGTTGAGGCAGGAATCAGGTCAAACGTAGTTCCCCTTAAAGGTTAACAAGAATAAAATATACAAAGAAACCGACCGAGGCCGACAAAGGCCGCCTACGTATCTCATTCTTGAGAATTCAGGTCGAACGTAGTTCAAATAGAAATGTGCGATACATTTTCAAAGGAAAGGTAATAAAACTTCATACGCTAAATTTGGCCAATGTTGGGCATTCTTCTTCTCGAATGAATATCTCCAAATGATTCAGTTCAGAAATGTCTTGTACTCACTCTTGAGCATCCAACCTGTCCTCCATTCAGGTGGTTTCCTCAATATTGATCAAGTTGTTGTTGATCATGTTTTGTATATTGTGCTTCAGAGTTGAACAATTCTCTGTGTCATGTCCAACGGCTCCTAAATGATAAGAGCATCTGTGGTCAGCTCTGTAAAATTTTCCCAAAGGATTGGCTGGTCTTCCTTCTATAGGATAGAGCTTACCCATTGCTTTCAACCTTTCATAAAGTTGAGTTTGAGATTCCCTCAATGGTGTAAATACTTTAGGAGCTTTCCTAAATTTTGGGCGAGGAAATTTTTCCTGATTGACATTATGGTTTTGGTATTTCCTTTCAGAAGCTGACCTCCTATGAGTAGCCGTGATCGTACTTACCTCCTCCAATTTTCCTTTTGATTTATCCATATCACTGATTCTAGCAGATTTTCCATTAGATCGCAATGCGGTGAGTTTGGTGAGCTTTCCAGTCTTGAAACCATCTTCCAAAGCTTCTCCCACTCTGACAATCTTGACAAAATTTTGTCCCATTATACACAACATTCTTTCGTAGTACTTAGGCTCTTGAGTACGAATAAACATTTCAGTGATCTCACGTTCGGACATTGGAGGTTGAACTTTTGCGGCCTCTTTTCTCCAACGAAGAGCGTACTCTCGATAATTTTCTGTAGACTTCTGTCTGATCTTCTCCAAGTAGTAGCGATCTGGGGCATCTTCTATGTTATGTCCAAATCTTTCTGTGAAATCCTTTGCAAGTGCATTCCAACTTTTCCATTGTTTCAACTCCTGTGATGTAAGCCATTCCAGAGCTTCTCCACTTAGACTTCGACTGAAGAGACGCATTAATAATGCTTCGTTTTTGTCAACTCCCCCGAGTTGATCACAATAAGCTTTCAGATGTGTTAGAGGATTTCTTGTCCCATTAAAAGTGACAAACTTTGGCACCTTGAACCCTTCTGGGAGGTCGAGATTCGGATGGATGTATACATCCTCATAGCTTAATCCATCGACTTCGGAAAAATAGTGTAACTCCTTCATGGCTTTCCTGATCTCTTCTTTCCCCTTGAGTACCTCTTCTTTTGACCTCCACTCTCTCTCCTGTTCCTCACAGTGATCAAGCTCGGAACAATCGGCATGAGGTTCATTTGAAGTTGGGATTTGGAAAGTAGTCTTTTGAGGTATGAGTGGGATAATGGAGGGATTCTGGGTATTTTGATTGGCTTGATAATTTTGGGGGAAATTTTGAGGATCGGTATTTTGGTTTTGAGGGAGATGAAGGATTTGATTAGTATTGTGAGAATGATGTGGTGCTTGACACGATGTGGTGGCGTGATGGGGATTGAGGGTAGTTAAGTCAATGGTTGGAGGATTTTGAATGGGGTTAGAGAGAAGGTTCTAAACTTGTTCCGTGCTTGAGGGAGGATAGTGGAGTGGAGGTCTTCCATCTCTTGGAGGGTTGAAGGATGACACTCGATTAGAAAAATCTTGCATTCTTTGCATTTCGACCCTCATTTCGGCAATCTGTTGCATCAGCTGCATAATTAACTCATTTTGATCTGCCGCGGTGGGCTGAGCCACCACAAAATCTGTAAGGCTGACTTCCTCATGGTTGTCTCCCATGGCTGTATTTGCGTTTGGTCCGGGGCAGGAATCTGCGGGACCTTTTGATCTGGTGAAGTAGAGGTGATCTGCCAGCTTTTATCGACACAGATCAGTTAAAGGTACCTGAGAGGTAAAATAACTCAAATGCAGATTTGTTAGTGCGCGTTCAGAGTACAAAATACATAATATCACATAGACGGCAGATAAACACACAAGTCGCTTTGTTTGAGGATATTTTAACCCACGAATGAGGAGGGAAATATATATTTGGACAAACAGGAATTTGTTTGTTTAACGCTATCTCGGAAAGGCCGAATCACGTTGAGCTATGGTCTTCTTGCAGCTGCCTTTCGATGTCCGTTGATCTTATCTTCGTATCTTTGTAATACGGAAGAGAATGAAAATTTTCTGTGATAGGGGCCGGGCCGGGAAGGCTGCCTACGTATCTCACGGGGAGAATTCAGGCCCAACGTAGTTCGGATACAAGGATGAAAAATTTTCATTCATATTTTGATTGCAATTACAAGGGAATTGAAAAACAACATTGAAATCTCTAGAAGACAACATTGGCGATTTCTTGTCTTGTGGCTGCGTCATTCCTTTCCTTTCAGACAGTCGGAAATGGAGGCTTGTAGACGATTTCCTCTTTATCGTCCTCCTCAATTGATTCTTGGTCGGGACCACTATCGTCTGCTCCCTGTTCACGGGCGGGATGTTTTCCACCCTTTAAGTTGCTATGGGTTGCCAATTCTTCGTCGAGTGTCGCACTTCTGGGTAACAACACGGCAGTCTCAATATCTATCTTCGCTTCTCTCGCCTTTCCTTCGTGTATCTCCAAACGAAGCAAGTTCAACCTTTTCCTTAGGCTTTCGGTTTCTATCTCGACCTCCTTCTTTCTTTTTATCTGTGACGCCAGATCTTCATCCAAGGTTGTGACCGCAGCCTTGTAGACTGCCGTGGTCATGTCTACTTTAAGTCCTTCCTCCTTAATCTTCTGAATCTCTCGAGTGACTTGCTCGATCTTTCTTCGCAATCTCTCCTCGGTGAGCTCCGTCTGGACGATCTTGCCTTTGTCCATAGCGGTGATTCAACTTTCCTGAGAGGATAGAGAGGTATTTAGGATTTGTGAAAAGGATTTTTTGCGTGAGAAACTTAAGACCTGGGAATTTGGTCGAACATTTGTAATAGTGACTTCTGTGTACTCTTTGGAATTTTGGCTAGGAGTGGGTTTATGACATCCTCGTTCAAAGCAACATAACACATAAACATTTACACAAATATATCGTGTCCTAAACATGCATGTGACCCTTTTGTGCCAAGGGTAGGCCTAGCGATCTGAAGGATGTATTGCGCCATTTAAATAAGTAATTGTACCCCCCAAAACAAATTTCACTAGATGTCATAGCGTTTATTACACAATCAAAATCAAACGGGATACATCTTGGGAAGGAGATGTAGTGCAAATACATATATAAAGTCAATCCCACGCTGGGGAGTCAAAGGGTCGATGATCCAGCTCCTCTTCTGGCCTTCTCCACTTCTTCTCGGATGATGCACTTGTTGGTGAACACGTATGGCTCAGCGAACGCAGCTTTGGAAGATGTTGGTACGGCTCGTAAGGTATTCATCTGCTCATCCAGGATAGTGTCCAAACGCATTAGACAAGTCCTTGTGTCAGCTAGTTCTTGTGACGTCACGGCCAAAACTCTCAGATTTTCTAATTCCTGGAGTTGGTACGCTTGCTCCCTTTGTTGAAATTCCTGTTCTTTCTTATGAAATTCCTGCTCCCTTTGGTCCCACTCTTGCTGAAAATGGTACGCATTAATCTAAAGCCTTGTCTCCACGTCTTCGATTTTCCGACCCGTGCGTGGTGTCGGATCCACTACACCATGCAAATCATTATGCAACCATGTCGTGTATTCTTCAATATACCCAGCTCCATACCTGTCTTTGGTAACCTCCCACTTCATGTTGACACGTCCGGCCCATTCCTGGAGGATAATTTTAGCGAAAGGTATTTTGTCCTTCTCGTTGTAATCGATGATGAAAGAGCTGACATCTCCTTGGATGGGTATGATTTGAACTTTCCCAAATTGTCGCATCACTCTCGTCGGGTTGTAAGGATGCAATCCTCTGATGCCGGGAAGGACTAAGAATGGCAGTTTGGCCCCTTGGGCCGCTATCATCTGAGACCTGAAGCTCGGTAATACCCATTGTATGTCTCTTTCTTTTAAATCGTAAAACACCCTTGCCCACGCATCCCTGGTGGTGTGAATTGGAAACTTACAAATACTCAAGTAGAACTCGTAATTATCGAGAGGACTTGTTTGACTCGGTTCGGCCAACTCTTGTGGTTGGGGGTTGTCTCTTTTACATAAATGTTCCGTCAACCACCATTGGAGTAAGATGTTGCAACCTTGGAAAAAGGGAACCCGTTCTTGCACAGACTCAAGGATCGGTAAATGTCGGACAAGATGACTGGGGCCAAGCAGCAGTATTTCTTTCTTCAGATCTTTTACCGACTCCTCGGAACATGGCATTCGCTACCATCACTACCCGTGTGTCGATCTCTTTTACTTCATCTTTAGGGAACACCATAGTTCCCAAGAGACATGCAGAGAAAGCGATAGTTTGAGTTTGCCTCCAAGTACTGTGATCATGAAATTCGTCCGGGAATAGTCTGAAATAATTGTCGTGCCCCCACCTCTCGAAAAATCTCATTAGGGAAATGTCGTCGGTCTCTAACCAATCTGCATTCACTAGGAATAACATGTCTCTCAATTCGTTCGTGGTTGGCCTATCTGGTAGGAGAATGTGATGATCGGGACGCTTTTTCCTTTTGCCACACGTCCCAATCGAGTCAAGGCAGTCTTTGATCTCTTCTAGTGTGGGCGTTATTTCGACGTGTCCAAATCGAAAGACCATCTTCTTATCGTCCCAAAATTGGGTGATGACCTCGATAAACGTGGGCCATACCTTGAAGCCCATTATCGAAGGTAGGTGACCCAAGTAAATCGATATTTCTCTCTTCTGACACTCCTTAAGGTTGCCCCACCATACTCGAAGAATGTCGGGCGCCTGGGTGACCATTTTGAAGTGCAGGAATTGACTTGTCATCTACAAAAACATACAACTAGTTAATTTCAATCCCCCCGATACATAACTAGTTAAACACACAATACATCCTTCAAAAACAACAAACATGAACGTCCTATCGAGCCGTAGGCTCTTTGGACTCAAGGTGGACTTTTCTAATGGGCCCGACACTCCTTGGGTGTCGGGTCATCTTAGGCCAATGCGCTAATTTTCGGGATTTGGTCTTGCTCTATCCTAGTTTGACTAAGAGTGGGTTGTATTGAAAGTGGAACGGGTAACCCAAGCGGACTACTTGGGCTGGGACAATTAACGATCGTTGACTATCAAGTAGTCAACTACGCTCGTCAGGGTGCCCCGAGAAGATTTTTGGTTAACGAACGACTGCTAACCCGCATAATCGTCCTTTAGTAAAAAATGTAACAAGTGTCGTTTGACGGAAGTATGTATGTTATGCATGCAACAGTTAAAATCTAAATAATTTAAACACTTAACAATAAATCACAAATAATCAAATACGTTAATCTCAAGGTTAGAATACTCCAAGTCCCCAGCGGAGTCGCCATTTCTGTTTTATCGAAAAAAGGATTTTTCGAGAAGAGTTTGTTTTATTTTCGACTTTTAGGAGTCGCCGCTTAATTTTTTAAGAAAAATCAAGAAAACTTTGTTTCTTAACAACTTAAACAGAAAAATTGTTATGAAAATATTATAGGGTTCGGAATTCTTATTAGTGTCTTAGGAAGGTGTTTAAGGCACCTAAGACACTCCGTTAAATACGGTTTTCCGGCGATTAACTTATTTGACTATTTTTTGTGATTTGCGAATTTGAAGTTGAGCTTAAAGTTTTTATCTAAATAAATTTACAAGTTTGAAATATTTGTCGTTTATTTTGCATTTTGCAAATCCATTTTGAAGTTAAACTTTCCTCAAGGTTTTCATCTAAACAAGCTTTACGAAATCTGAAACATTTTCGTTTTAAGACTTAGTTTTAGCTTGATAGAATAGAGAGGCGTTTCGAAGGGATTTGGAGTTTTCTAATCCTAAGCTAACGGCATTCAAAACAAAAACAACACAAGCAAATAATAAAGAGATAGAGAGAGATTCGGGTCCAAGTTTCGGATGTTGTTCGCCTTGGCCGAAACTCGGACCCACCTGCTTTTGGGTTTTTAACCCATTTCCTGTCCTAGACTAAACATACAAGATAAGACTACAAAATAAGACGACAAGGGCTTATGCCCATTACAAATAAAATACGACATATAAAGAAAATCCAAGAATCTTCTGATCCCATTCTTCGAGCTCTTTAATCTTCGTGGAATTACGAATCCAACGTGTCCGTCTTGATGGTTTGACTCGAAAATAGAAGAATTTCAAGCCTTATCGGCTCTTCCGCCATGCAAGGGTAAGATGAAGTCCCAAAATGGACTCGAAAGGAAATTTTCCATGTAACAAAGTAGAAATGGGTTAGCGCACGAAATGATAAAATAAATAAGTTATATATCTTAAAGAAAACACATTTTACCAAAAGAGGGCTACTTCAGAGGGGGTTCAAATTGAAACGACACATGAGACTCGAAAATAAATAAATAAAATAATAATAATAAATAAAAAAATTGAGCTAAAGCTCACCAAGTTGATATCTAAATGTAAAGCTTAAATGGTAACATATATTCGAGTATGCTCAACTGTGAGTACATCATATTCATATAAGAGGGTAACCATTCATCAACGATCAGGCCAACATGTTAAAAAAGGGTGGGGGTGGCATGCTGCACATTTACTGAATAAACGACCCATTCCCAACTGAAACAATTTATTCCTTTGACTAACTAAGGAAATAATGATGCCGTTATCCGGAGAATATACAAGAGATCACGTGTTTCAAACTATCAACAAACTTATCCTTTCTATATATAATAGACCCCGAAATTTCAAACTTTCAAGCAACTACCAACCTCAAGCTTTCAAATCAACATATGGAGAAGGTATTTAAAACTAAGAAAATGCAAACACTAAAAGAAAGCCAACAATTCGTGGGAAGCAAGAACTGGACATGCGAAATACGTGCTACACACATACTTCACTTGTCCAAATCGGATAGAAATAAATACTACATGATTGGCGAAACCCGGTGATGTCTAAGGCTAAAGGACACGTTTATCTCTAACTTGCCATGGCATGCATAGACCCAAAACACATGCAATACGTAATGAGAAACAGGGAGTGTATACAAGAAATATTTTAGAGAAAGACATAGTAGAGGACAGCCATGCCCTCACCGTATGACACAGTCCGCATTTGACCTTAAAACAAAGTCAAACTAAACTCAACCGTCACAAACTGTTGAAGAAGAAGAGAGAAACTCATTCACATTCAACAAATATGCCAGAGTATTGTTATGTCATGGGAAAATTTCAGCTTGAACAAATAGGAACTTAATAGACACTAAATTCGAAATGAGACATCTAAACAGATCGATTAACCTTCAAACGGTGGTTTCCCGAAATAGAACAAATTCGGGACCAATACAGCAAGGTTTACCCATGACAACTCGTAACCAGCAGATGAACAACACAAACGAGCGCATAACAAATCGAAGTAACAAACAAAAGAAGAACAAACAGGGACATCAAGCAAGACCCTGCAGATTGATTAATCAGTGCTACATGCAACGATTCAGACCATATGCTAGAGACAATCAACAATCACGACCAAACGAAATTGTCGCAACACATCGACATAGACGAGAGAAGATCGAAAGGGACGAGCCGTACCTTTTTCCGGACAGCGAAACTGAGACGAAAGCGAGCAAAGAGGTGACGACTTCACAATCGGAATGCTGCTGTTCTAAAGCCACGAACGAGCAAACTTAACCCAAGAATCGCAACTGCTACTACCCTCTTTCTCTTCTCTCAACTGTTCACAACATCCTTCAGTTCTTACGAAAACAAACCGGCAAATGGCTGAAGATTTCCTCTAAAGTTTCCGTCGTCTCTCTCAGAAATAAACAGTACAACCAAAGAACTTTTCCACGATTTCCTAACTGTTCCTCTACGACAGACCGAATAAGAAAAAGAATCGAAGTTACTTTTTTTTTCAAAAATCCCAACCAAATTTCTAACCCCCTAAACTCTGTCTCAGATGGGGTTTATATAGAAAGGGAGAATTTTAGGGTTCTTGGGGTAGGAGGGCGGGAACGACGAGTTCGAAACTTGAATTTTCTCTTTGGGACAAACCTCAAGGAACGATGCGTGTTGGGGGGATGATAGTGACGTCTCACAGACCTGCTTTACAGCGGCAGGGTATGGGTCTCTGCCATTCCGTCTCGTTCCCGCGAAATGGAGGGGGAAGGGAGAAGAACGTGGGGTTGTTGGCGCGATTTCTGGGGAGCGTCTGGAAATTTCTCTGTCTTTTCTGGGTTTGCGTACTGTCGAGAGGGGAAGCTCGTGTGGGGGAGACGCGGAGGAGAGAGCGAGAGAGCGTGGGGAGAGAGAAACGCGACTAGGGGGCTGTTTTTCTGGAAGTCGCGTGAAAGGGGGGGTTCTCGCGTGGGTTCTCTGTTTTTGGGATCTGTTCTGGGAATTTTCGCGGCTGCTGGTCTGGGGACGCGCTTAGGGGAAGAAAAAGGGAAGGGGGACGGGTCGGGTTGTTGGAGCGGGTCAGGTAGGATGGGTCGGGGTTAAATGGGTTGGAATTTTAATGTCTTGGGCCGCTGAGGAATGTTGGGGTTAATTGGGGAGCTGGGTTGAAATGGGCTGGGATTGCCCTTTGGGCTTGAGAATTGGGTTGGAAATTTTGGGTTGGAGGAATTTGGTCCTGGGGTTGGAAATTGGATTGAAGTGGGCTGCTGGATTTTGGAAAGGAGGCCCACATATGGTCTTGCACATCAAAAAAGGGAAATGGGTTGGGTTGAGGGGCAATTCGGGATGGGCTTGGGAATTAAGAAATGGTGAGGGGCCCCAAATTTGACTCTTCCAAATTAAATTGAAAAAAGAGTTCAATTTGAATAATAGCCAATTGATTTTAAAACGAATTTGGTAGAAATTTATTAAAGAGCCTATTTATTTAGCAACATAACTAATTAAATTATAAAATAATGATTCAAAATATAGTCGTGATTTAAAGTAAACTAGTTTAATAGAATACCTTCTAAACTTAAGATATACATATACACATATACATATACATATATATGTATATTATTATTTTATTTTATTTTTAAATTTTCGCAAGATTTATAAAACTAATTAACTTAAATAATTTGAAAACTCGCGAAGCTCGATAATTAATTTATACCGACGTGGGTCAAAAATTGGGTGTCAACATTTATGGCCCACTCTCTTCAACTTCTTTCACTTTGGTTTCCTTCGCTTCAGGGCATGTTTGTCAGTTTTGTAGTGGCTTGACTCAATATGGAGAGTTGGGCCTTTGGCTAAATTTGGAGATGAAAGGAGGAAAAATTCCATTACAAGCTCATACACATGATAAGAAAATAAATAAATAATTAGGAGGCAATTAATTTCGTTTGTTGTATCCAAAAATACATAATAGGTGAATAATGGAATTCTAAACATGTGACAAACTAAAAAAATAAGAAAACTATAGCATTAAATTCAAATGCCGACAACAAACAACAAAATATAAAAAAGGTATAATACTTACAAAATTTAAGAGTCCAATAATAATAATAATAATAACTTAGCATATTGGCTAGTTATTATCTAATCTTATACAAATGTCATTAAGCAAGATGAGCCCACATAAATGCTAGAACAATATTGATCATTCTAAAAGCATGGAGCAATAACTACTCTAAAGGAAAAAATCTAAAAAAAAAAGCATCTCACAGATAAAGGGATACACTAATCCCAAACAATCAAAAATTTTAAGGAAAATTAAACCAAAATAAAATAATAGAGGATTACACCCAGAGAGTTCTAACAGATCAATGGGACAACCAGTAGGCATTCGACACACATCACCCAATATAACTGGAATGATATTAAAAATATGAGAAAGCTAATGAAATTGAATGACTTAAAATGACTAATCAAACTTCAAGCTATCTAAATATGCGATACATATAAATTATCTAATAAACAAACTAAGAAAGAAAAGACATTGTACTTCCATTGACACTGTTCACGAAAATCTGAGGAGACAACAACCAAAATAAAGACAAATATCACATCTTATTTAGAAGAACAAATCTGCCTACTCCATACTTAGTCACAAACAAGGAAGAGAAATCTAAACAGGAGCAAGTGATACGACGGTACATACAGGAGATAGCATTTTTGAAAAAAGAACATCAATTTTAGAAAACCAATAAAACTTAAATACGCTAAATAGCTAAATATTATCAAGCAAATAATTGGAGAGGAGGAATAAGGAAATGGCCCAAAAATCACAGAGAAACAGTGAAGCCAAGAAAGAGACGACCTGCAGCATTACAACTATATTAGATACTTCGTTGGAACAAAATAGACCATTTAACATGATAGCTAACTCAAAAAAGCTCTTAGACCCATGTGAATAACATTGAGCAGCAACAAACTAAACAACAACGTCACATATATACTAGTGACGGTCTAAACAAAATAATATATATTCAACGATATCAGGTGGCTGATTTCAGAAGAAAAAAGCAACGAACAAAATACATAGGAGAGAAAAGAAATTCTACCTCATATGCAAATCTACCAAAGACTTTCACTTGGACAACGCATGAATCAATAAGAGCGAACATATCGCATTGAAACATTAAACAAACGAATGACAACTTGTAAAAAAAGTAACATAGCCTTTCTGATATCGCGAGATATGACATCGAGATAACAATGAAGGTGAAGACAATTCTATAAGGGGAGGACAATTGTGTTTTTTTAGTGCAGCAAAGTGGAGACAACACAAGAAAAACGACAACCTTCACCACGAGAAAATCAAACAAAAACGGAGATAAAAAAAATCTGGACAGAAAGTTGAATCTGAATCCGCAAAATTCTTGTATCTGCCTTCTCGAGTCCAGTTGTAATTTTTTCCACTAAAATAAAATTTCAACCCTCCCTTTTAATCACCAAAATTTAAAGCCCTAAAAAAATCCCCCTCAATAATAAGGGCGACAGAGTATATATATAGGAGAAGAACTAGAGAATTTTTTTTAGGGGAAAAGAGGATGGTAAAATGGGTAAAAACAAAGGGAAGAATTCAAATTTTAAACTTTTTTTCCCGAATCTGAAGGAATATCCTACTTTGATACCCAAATTTCACCAAATTCCAACGGTAGAGGTGAAGTGGACATGCCATATTGATCGAGTGTCCTTGGCGCTAAACGTTGTTCAATCTCGACTCTGGGAAGGACAAAATGTGTGCCTACTCAGCCAGAAAGCTACGTGAATGTACAGTTGTCGCGCACCATTTAGGAAGACGACACAACACATTCAAGCACTCATCTGTGTCGCTTTTACTTCTATTGTTGTGTGCACGCTATGTACTGCTTTTAATTCGGGTTGAATTTGTGGGTTGGGTTCGCTAGACTAGGCTCGATTTGTTTTTGGGTTTCATTGTTGGTTTTTAAGAAGAAGAAGAATATCGGGTGGTGTTGGTATGTTGTTTTGGAGGAAGAAATATGTTTTTGGGTCATATTTTACTATATTGGTGGGTTGGGTCAGATGGGTTAAGAGGTGGGCTGTGAATTGAGTATAGTAGGCTGATGATTTGCTGAAAATTTTTGGAAAAAAGGCCCAAAATTGGTTTATCCAAATAGATAAACAAATTAATTAATAAGCTTCTTAATTTTAACGAAATAAAATAATCGACTTAATTATAAAATAACTAACTCAAAAAAAATGTATCTATTATACAACTAAGCTAGTTAGTAAAATATTTAAACAAAGTAAAATCTCTTTTTAGACGATTTTGAATAATAATAAATGTACCATCTTATTCATAATTATGTAAAACATATATGTTATCTAAAAATTATAAAAGTGATGAGATTAATTTAAAATAACTTAAAAACATCTTGAACGTTATAAAATCTAATTGTTTGGACTCGTGTAAGATTAAGAAGCTCGTTAATTAATTCCTAGGGTCAAAATTAGGTGTCAACAACTGTCCGTCATTTTACTTAGATTGATGCAAGAAATTCAAGAAAAATGAAATTGACTACTCCAATTTTGACTAAACACATATTCATCTTGGAAAGGATTTGGTACGGACATCAAGAATTATGGCCAAACCTCGGAAGTTTCCTACAAATCTCATGATACATGAGAATTTTAATCACTTGTAGTTCGATACGCTTGATTTAACGCATGAATTTAAAGTAATACAAAGTCATATAGATACTTAATTATGAAGGGACCGAATGCCCGTGAATAGGATTTAAGAGCGAATGTCGGAATACAACCGAGTTTTCAACATTGAGCCAGCCTACATATCCTTAAACCTTAGGAACTAGGATATTTGTAGTTCGAAAAGGAATTCTATTATGTTAGATAGCCTTCAATTCTGGTAGAGTGACAAAGAAATCGAGTATGGAAAGAGGCTTGAAACCTTTTAGTCATGAATATGGTGCACTTCACATCTATAGTTAAGAACTTACATAGACATAATTTCCAAATCTCTTGGTGCACTGTCATTCGGATTAGAAAGCTACTTCTGGTTGAAACTAGAATTCCCAGATGTGAAACTAAAACCGACAAACCCAAAGAAAAACCCACATGCCTTCTGATAGGGTTGTGGTTTGATTGTGGTGGAAGTCACTGCTTTGCTGGCGACTTAAGAGGTTGACACTTCTCTTTGGACTATGTCCCAGTTCGCTGCTAAGAAAAATTTTGATGTTGTACTTATCCTTGCTGATGTCGTTCGACACTAGTGGTTTGATTTGAGAATTCATCCTCTTGGATGCTCTTGACAAAGATGGAAATAACTTGTTAGTAGATAATATAACTGGAAAAATGGTAGCATCTCTTACGATCCTTTTCAATCACTCTTGATGTGAAACATGTCACAAAAGCATGTTCAGTATATGCATGCACTCTCAAAGTATATAATTAGTAAACATAATGTCGCTTTAGCTAGCGATTTGAGTGAAGAAATAAAGAAAGGACATTCATATAGCAATGAGTATATCTTAATGGATAAGCATAAACATCTTTTTCAATTAAATGATATAATAAAGAAGTATTGAAAACAAATATAATGGATACAACTTTTGAACACATCATGTCCATTGAAACTCATGATTTGTTGAGGATTCGGAGATGTCATTGCTTGTTTTATGCATGTTAAACTCTAATGATCTCTACAACGAGCTAGATGGGTCAATAACTATCCAACTATAACAAGGTGTATGGCTCGATGGTTGTCCAACTTTTCTAATGTTGATGGCTCGATAATTTTTGAACTGTAATAAGGTTGATGGATCGATGGATATTAACTATTAAAAAAAAGTTCCACGTTGTGTTGTACCTTTTCTGATGTTGTCTGCACATGTGGTTTGATTTGAGAATTCATCCTTTTGGGTGATCTTGACAAAAATTGAAATAAACTTTTTAGTAGAGACGATGATTTAAATAGAGATATCTTTTTTTTACCGTACTTGACACATGTTCTGACGTCAGCCTCTGTCATTTTTGACCCAGTAGATGATGACTTGATATGATGTAAAAATGACTATTCATTTATAGAAAGATGATAATCCATTTGTAGGATGATGAAGATCCATTTGTAAGAAAATATTGCTAGATGATAGGATGATGATGCTTCGTTAAAGATCCATAGGTAGGATGATGTTGATCAATTGGCAAAATGACGTTGGTGCTCCATAGGTGAGTTTTGGACAATTTGAGTAGGAATTTGATGGACTGGAGGAAAATTCTAGAAAATGTTTACATTTGGATTTTGAGAAGTTAGTTACTTTTGGTGTGAGGAGCTAGCATGATGTGGGTTAGGGGTGGTTAAGTCAATGATGGAAGGCTTTAGATCCGAAGTAGGAAAATGGAGTGAGGCCTTTCGTTGTCTAAAGTAGGAATGTTGGCAATAATAGCCAAATTTATCAAATCTCGACTCTTCTCCATCTTCGCCCTCATTTCAGCATTTTGCTGGAACAATTGTGAAATCAACTTGTTCTGTTCAACAATGATAGACTCATTTACAGTAATTTCATTCAAATATGTATTCTCAATATTTTCAACCACTTTTTCTTGCCTTTTGACAAACATTGTTCAGAGAAGTAATCTTTGGGGTCTTTAGACCTTGTGAAATATGGATTTTAACCATTCTGTTAACACATATCAATTATGAGTATCTGACAAAGAAAAAATAACTCACTGGAAAATGTGTTAGTTTGTGTCGATGATGAATGATATAAAATATCACACACATTACGTAAACACTTAAGAGTTGTTTCACTGGAAGATGAATTAGCCTACGTATATAGAAAGATGACTTATTAGACACGAATTTGTCAATTTGACTTTAGGATGAATGAATCAGAAATGTCGACTTGAATCGGGACAAAGTCGATTATATCTTTCATTGTCGTACTTTTGGTTTTTGACTGAGATGTAACTGTAATTTCTTCGTAAGAGCTGGAAAAGATAAGATTTCTCAAAAATGGGGACCGAACATTGAAAGGATGCCTACTTATATTACAGAAGAGAATTTAGGTCCTATGTAGTTTGACCAACTTGAATCTCTTTTTGATTTGAGATGGTGAATCTTTTTCTGATATGAGAGAGTAATTCTAAAAAAAATTAAGTTCGATTTTTGTGGGAAACTAAAGACTCGAAGGGTATCTGGACATACTTTGTTATTGATTTAATATTTGTGCATTAGGGTTCTAAAAATGATTTGAAGATAATTGAGCTAGAATATATCAAAATAAAGTAACATTATCACACAAGCAATTATACGCATGAACAATTATTGCACATTTTAAATATATATGTGACCCTATTATGCCAAGGTAGGCCTGACAATCTGAGGGATGTATACGTCATTTGAAACATTTGATTGCCCCCTAAAACCCAAATTATACAAATTTTATGAATAACTGAATAGGAATATATAATAAGGAAAAGGGATACAAATAGTCAGTTCAACACAAGGGTACCATCCAATGATATGCCTCCGTGGAAGGATCTTCGTTCTTGATTTCTTCTCGCCATCTCTGTACGTCCATGCTTTTGGATGAAAGGGTAACTTGATCCTTTTTCGGCTCAAACAAACTATTAAATTCTCTACCCTAAGAGACAATAGTTTGTCTAACAACGTATACAACCCACAAATTTAAACATATATGTATGATCATTTGTTCAAGTTGTGGTCCATTTTGCACTCAACGTGGTCTATTTAATGGGCCCAACACGCCTTGGGTGTTTGGTCATCTTAGTTCAAATGCGTTAAAGGGATTTTGTTTCACTCTATGCTAGTTGACTAAGAGTAGGTGTAAACAAGACATGATTACCCAAGTTGGACAAACTACGGGGTGAAGTATAATAAACGACGCTGGGTGACAACAAGCCAACTATTCGTTTATTACTTCCAAAGAATTAGACTTGTCTTTTTTCTAAAGAATAGTCGTGGTAAGTCACATAACCTACTTTGTCCTAATGCAAACTATTTTTCATTTGGCAGACGTAATGTCATGGAATGCAACAATTTATAATATACAAGAGTTGAACAATTTAAGAATTCAAGAAAATAGCCAAATAAGTTAATTTTAAAGTTAGAACCCATTCAAATCCCCAGCACAGTTAACATTTTGTTTTAGTAAAAGAAAAAATATTTACAGTTTTTAGGACTTAGACAAGTTTAGAGTCGCCACTGAATTTATGAGAAAAATCAAGAAACTACCTTTAAATTTACTAAAATAGGAAATCAAATTGAAAAAGTTGTAAAAGGGCGTTCACGGGTTTGTATTAACATTTTAGGAAGGTTTTGAAAGTATCTAAGACATTCGCTTACTTGCGAGTATCGAAAAACTTATTTGTTTGGATAAAAATTAACTTTATTAAATTCATTTGAAATCCTTGAAATGTCGACTTACTATCTAATTGAGGTTTTATGTTGCATCATTTATTATTTCTTAAATCTATTTAGAGGATCGATTGAATTTAAAATAATTTAAGCATAAAGGCGTCTTGCGGATATTTGAATTTTTACCTTAGACTAACAACAATTATTTAACGAGCAAATATGCAATAAAAATACGAGAGAGAGATAGAGTTAGGTCCAAATACAACTTCTATCCGCTTGGACCGGTATTTGGACCCATGTCGTTTCGGGCCTTTGGCCCTATATTTCACATGTCCAAGAGTTCTAACAGTATAATAATAACAAAGATACAAGAGGATTCGTGCCAACATAACAAAATACAAAATTTTAAGAAATCAATTTCGGCCCTTAAGGCCCACTCTCAACTTCTTCCACTTTGATTTTCTTCGCTTCGGGACCTGTTCATTGATGTTGAAGTGGGTTGACTCAATATGGAGATTTAGGCCTTTGGCTCAATTTAGAGATTCAAGGAGGAAAAAACACATTACAAGCTCATACACATGATAAGAAAATAAAGAAAGGATTAGGAGGCAATTAATTTCATTTGTTGTATCTGGAAATGCATAATAGGTTTGAAAAATGGAATTCTAAACATGTAACAAACTAAAAATAAAGAATACTATAGCATTAAATTTACATGCTGACAACAAACAACAAAACATAAAAAAAAAGTATAATACTTACTAAATTTAAGACTCCAATAATAATAATGATACGAACACTAACAATAATCATAATTTAGCATATTGGCTAGTCATTATCTAATCTTATACAAATGCCATTAAACAAGATGAGCCCACATACATGCTAGATCAAAATCGACCATTCTAAAAGCATGGAGCAATAACTATTCTAAAAGAAAAAGCTGAAAAAAGCATCTCACAGATAAAGGGATACGCCAATCCAAAACAAACAAAAATTTAAAGGAAAATCAAGCATAATAAAATAACAGAGGATTACTCCAAAAGAGTTCTAACATATCAACGGGACAACCATTAGGCATTAGACACACATCACCCAATATAACTGCAATGATATTCAAAATTTGAGAAAGCTAATGAAATTTCATGCCTTAAAATGACTAATCAGACTTCAAGCTATCTAAATATGCGATACGAATAAATTATCTGATAAACCAAACTAATAAAGAAAAGACATTGTACTTGCATCAACCTTATTCATGAAAATCTAAGGAGACAACAACCAAAACAAAGCAAAATATCTCATCTTATTTTATAGAACAAATCTGCCTACGCCACACTAAGTCGCGAACATGGAGGATAAATTTAAACAAGAGCAAGCGACAAGACCATACATACAAGAGATATAATTTTTTTAACAAGAACACTAATCTTAGAAAACGATAAAAATGAAATACGCTAAATAGCTAACAATCTTCAAGCAAATGAACTTGAGAGGATGGAGTAAGGAAATGGCCCCAAAATAACACAAAGAAATAGTGAAGCCAAGAAAGAGACGACCATCACCATCACAACTATATTAAAGACTTCATTGAAACAAAATAGACAATTTAACATGATAGCTAACTCGAAAAAGCTCTTAGACCCATGTGAATAACATTGAGCAAAACCCAACTAAATAGCAGCATCACACATATACTAGCGACGTCTATACGAAATAATATATATTCAACGATATCAGGTGGACAATTTCAGAAGAAAAAAGCAACAAAAAATACTTAGAAGAGCAAAGAAATTCGACCTCCTATGCAAATCTACCAAAGACATTTACTTGGGCAGCCCATTAAATAAATAAGAGCGAATAAATCGCATTGGAACATTTAACAAATCAATGATAACTTGTAAAAAATAAGTAACATAGCCTTTCTGATACAGCAAAATATCACATCGAGATAATAATGAAGGTGAAGAGAATGCTATAAGGGGAGGATGATTACCTTTTTTAGTTCAGTGAAATGAAGACAGCACGAGTAGAACGACAACCTTCACCACAAGCAAATCGGACACAAACGAAGAGAAAAAAAATCTGGACAGAAAGTTGAATCTGAACCCCCAAAATTTTTGTATCTGCCTTCTTCAAATGCATTTAAACACCAAAGTTCAAGTGTCCTTTGTAATTTTTTTTGCTAAAATCAATTTTTCAACCCCCCTTGTTTACTCCCAAAATTTCTAACACTAAAAAAAATCCCCCTCAATAGTAAGGGTGACAAAGTATATATATATGAGAAGAACTAGGACAAAATTTTTGGGGGAAAAGAGGAGGGTAAAATGGGTAAGAACAAAAAGACGAATTCAAATTTCAAACATTTTTCCCAATTCTGAAGGAATATCCTGCTTTGATGGCCAAATATCAGCAATCCCAATAGGAGGGAGGTGAAGTGGACGTCCCAGATCAATCGAGTCTCGAGTCTGGGAAAGATAAAACGCATGTTTGCTCGGTCAAAAGCTGCATGATTATACTGTTGTAGCGCACCATTGTGGAAGACAACACAACACATTCAAGCATGCGTCTAGGTCGCTTTTCCATCTACTTTCGTGTGCACCGTGTACTTTGTTAATTCGGGTCGGTTTTTTGGGTTGGATTCACTAGACTGGGCTCGATTTGTCTCTGGGCTTCATTGCTGGTTTGGAAGAAGAAGAATATCGGGTGGTGTTGGTATGCTATTTTGGAGTAAGAAAATACAGATCTGAGTCATTTTTCAGTATATTGGTGGTAGGGTTGGATGGATTAAGCGATGGGCTAGGAATTGAGTATAGTGGGTTGATGGGTTGCTGTAGAATTTTGGATAAAGGGTCCAAAATTGGTTTGTCCAAATAGAAGAATAAATTAATTAATAAGCTTCTTAATTTTAACCAAATATAATAATCAACTTAATTATAAAATACTAACCTAAAAAAATGCAAACTATTATATAACTAAGCTAGTTAGTAAAATACTTAAATAAAGTAAAACATTTTTTTAGATGATTTTGAATAATTAGAAAATATACTATCTTATACATAATTATGTAAAACATGCATATTATTTAAAATTATAAAAAGTGACGAGATTAATTTAAAATAACTTAAAAACATTTTGAACTTTATAAATCTAATTGAGATTAAAATCTCGTTAATTAATTCCTATCGTGGAGGGTCAAAATTGGGTGTCAACACACACCTTGGTTGAGACAGTGAAGAAATTGAAATGCATTCGTTCTGATAATAGTGGTGAGTATATTGGCACTTTTGATAGATATTGCAGAGAGAAGGGTATTCAGCATCATAAAACTCCTCGAAAGACTCCTCAGCTAATTGATTTTGTGTAGAGGATGAATCGATCTCTTGTTGGGAGACTTAGTGTAACAACCCTAAAAATGTATAAGATAAGTAATGCTTATTGTGTCTACAATGCCTATGATTAGACCGGGTTTACACGGATTGATGCGCGTAGAACCAGACCTCTGAACCCTTTCTAAGTACAAGCCAACTAACTTGGGAGTTACTTGAGCTAGAAAAGGTTGGGTCCACCCATGTAGGGCTATCGAATACGAAGATTAACTCGAATGATTCTTTAACAGACTTAAAAATGGAAAATCTTAGGTTTAGAGGGTCTAGGGGTAGAATGGTCTTCTTCCAGTCTAAGGGCAGTATCGTAATTACCCTAAATATATAATTAATTGTTTAATTTATAAGGTGGAGGGGCATTTTGGAGAGAGAGGTCCAAAAATTTGCTATTGAAGTGAAGTCTTGCTCCACCTGGGTTCGAACCTAGGTGGAAGCAATGAATAAAATTATTTTTAATTTAAGTTGGTAAATTAATGTAATTAATATATATTTATTATTTATTATTTATTATCTGAGTTAAAATAAAAAGAAATAATATTTTTAATAATCAAATAAAAACCTAAATTGACTAAGTCCTATACTAGACTTCTAATCCTAAGAAAACTCTTCTCTCCCGCGCTCATCCCTCTCTCACGTATCTATCACTCTCATTCACGATTATCTCTGCCAAATAACTTCAAAAAACAGTAGGTAAACCAAAGTTCTTCATACTTGAAGAACTCACAACGAAAATATGAGAAAACAAACGAAATCAATCACGTAGGCAAAGAGAAGTTTATCCGTCGCATTGGTGTTGACTTTGAGGGGATTTGGACATGATCTTGGGTGAAGTTTTTGGGCAGAAAGTCTAGAGTTTAACCTCAAGAACGTATGGGTTATCTTTTCCCTTTGTCCCTTTCCCAAGACACCCCTAAGGTTTAGATGAATCTATTTTGAAAACTAGGGTTGTTCCCCGTTGCATGTCCATGTCACTAGCTCCTATTGAATCATAGGTTGGTTATGTTTGCTGGTAGAAAACTAGGGATGGAACATGTTTTCATGATGATTGTGTGTTTATATGTATATTCGGAATTATGTGACTTATGTTGATGCTTTTTCGAAATTATGTGTACGTGTATGTGCAATGTGAACCGTATCTATGTGACTCGGGTTAAGGCTTTAAAAATTTGATGTTATGGTTGTACTTCATGTACAAATGATTATGTAATTCGTGATGTTCATATGAGTTAAAATTTGGTTGATTTAAGTGATAATCTCTTGGCTAAAGGAATCCATGAAAAATGTACCTAAGAACGTATTAAATGATCTACGAATTACCCTATGAATTCACGTGTAAATGTTGAAGGAAGTGAGATGAAAAATGTGACAAAATTTCCAGCAAATTACAAGTTAGTTTTGTATAAACTTAGATGAACAAATCTGGAATTTTAAATGAGTATAAATTAGGTGAGGTCATTGGGAATCGAATCCGCGACCTCACCCGTGAAAAGCACTAAAAAGTGAATACAGAAATGGGGTTGAGGGGGGCTCAAACCCACAACCCCTCGACCAAGAAAGAGAATTTTCAAAGGATAGAAATAAAAAGGAAATGTGATTTGGGGCTCGATCTGGGGTCCCAATGTCATGTGGACTGGAATTAAATAAAAAGAAAAATGTAAAGTGTTGTCCTTGGAATCAAACCCAGAACCTCTAGGCAGTGAAGGGGATTTTAGAAAATGAAAGAAAAGAGATGTGGGGCGTGCGAATCGAACCCACGACCTCCTAGGCAAATTCAAGGAGAAAATTAAAAGAAATTAAAGAAGGGTTGTGGGGGTTCGAACCCACAATTCCTCGGCCAAAGGAGAAAAATTAAAAGTAATGAAAATAAAAAGTAAATGAGGTTGTAGGGGTTCGATCCCACATCCTCTTAGTTCTGTTAAGCGAAAAATGAAGGGACAAATTATGGGAAAAATAAAATGAAGGCATTCGGGCTCGAACTTGGGTCCCCAAGCCGTATAGATCAAATAAATTAAATGAATAAAAATTTAAGTGTTGTCCAAGGGATTTGAAATCGGGTTCCCTTGCCCAAATTCCGTATTGATACATAAGTCAAACGTGAATTAAATATTCAAGAATAATGGTGCCTGCTTATATCGAAATCGAGATCTTGGCATACATACAAGATGCATAAGTCTTGTACCACATAATATTAGGAATTTAAGAATAAGTTAAACGAACTATGAATGAAGCTCATGGCTTGTATGTATATAACTATATTTCTAGCATACGTCTAAAAACAAGTGAACCTAAGATGTACGTAATGAAATGATGAAACCCTAAAAGGATTGAGTAAGAGTGTGAAAAACACTAAATGACCAAGTGAATTGGCATATGACGAAATGAACAATGAATGATAAAATGAACAAAAAAAATAATGAAATGAACAATGAAATGATGATACCCTAGAAATGTTAAGTAAGAGTATGCAACACCCTAAATGGCCAAGTGCATTGGAATATGATGAAATGAACAATGAAATTATGAAATGAACAAAGAAATGATGAAATGAACAATGAAATGATGAAACCCTAGAAGGGTTATGTAAGAGTGTGAAACACACTAAATGGTCAAGTGCATTGGCATATGATGAAATGAACATTCACGTAAAATGGGGTGAGTAATTATGAAGAGCAAATGTGCTAATGTTAATGAATGTGGTGAAATATGATATGAGGCTAATGTAAAATATGAGAGCAATCTCAAATGATCCTAATTAATGTTTCCACAACATACTGATCTATTAGAGTGTAAAGTTAATGAAGAGACCAGTCTCTATGAACACTCTAATGAAAGTATTGAGATTAAAACACTTAATAATAATAATGAGTTAAGAAATATTGAGATATCATGTCCTAATACTAGAAGACAACTTCCATGGTATGAGTTGAATGTAATGGAACTTTCTACTGAGCACCGATAGACTAGCTATGAGCGGCGATGCCTTATTTCTGAAAGGGCAGAGGTTCACGTAATTAGACTATACGGCATTTTGGGTATGAGTCTCCTTATATCTCCTAGTTTTTGAACCTATACTGCCAATATTAGGATCTGGCGGGGTTCAAATCCCATGTACTCAAGAATTTTTTGGGTCACTTTGACCGGTGATTCCACCTCTTTCGGTGTGATCTAGACACTAGATTTCATGATGCTTACATGATCTTGTCGGTTAGAGTTAAAGTTCCCCATGAATGAATGAGGCCAGCCTCAAATGATGCACATAATGAAATGAATAGTACCAAAGGTGTTAGGATAGGATAATCAAGAGGTGATCTAGACTAAAGTAATGACACTAGGTCATTCTTGATCATTGACAGTGAACCCGATAAAATTCTTAAACTACATCCTAGGTATAGCTAGTGTAAATACCAACTATAACTAGGATGTAGTTTAAGAGTTTCATCGGGTTAGCAGTGCAATGATCAAGAATGACCTAGTGTTATTACTTAAGTCTATCTCACCTCTTGATTATCTTATCCTAACACCATTGGTATCATTCATTTCATTATGTGCATCATTTGAGGCTGTACTCATTCATACATTTAGGAACTCCAACCTTAAACGAAATAGATAATGTGAGCATCATGAAATTCAGTGTCTACCCCACACCGAAAAGGGTAGAATCACCGGCCAAAGTGACCCAAAACTTGCTAGCGTACATGGGAATTGAACCCCGCCAGATCCTTATATTGGCAGTATAGGTTCAAAGACTAGGAGATATAAGGAGACTCATAACCAGAATGCCGGACAATCTCATCTCATGAGAGTTACGTGAATCTCTGCCCTTCTCGAAAGAAGGCATCACCGCTCATCGCTAGCCTATCGGTGCTCAGTATAAAGTTTTGTTTCATTCAACTCATATGTCATAAAAGTTGGGTTCTAGTATGAGGACATCATAGCTCAATAGATGATTTCTCATATCATCATTAGTATTATGTATACATCAGTCTCAATACTTTCATTAGAGTGTACATAGAGATTGGCCTCTTCATTAACTTTACACTCTAATAGGTAAGTACGTATTGGTAACATTTACTTAGTCTCATTTGAGATTGCTCTCATCTTTCACATTAGCCTCTTATCATTGTGTCCCCATTTTCGTTAGCATCATAGATTAACATAATTACTCACCTCATTACATGAATTTTCATTTCTTCTTTATCTTCTAGTGTAGACTCATGCATCATGGAGGCTTTCTTCTAGATTGAGATTTACTTACTCTTTTGATGACTTGTCATCCTTACTTTACATTGATGAAATGTGAATTTTCCTTACATAACATCCTTACTTTACATTGATGAAATGTGAATTGTCCTTACATATCATCCTTACTTTACATTGATGAAATGTGAATTGTTCTTACATATCATCCTTAGGTGTTAATGTGACTAGTCTAAGACATTCTAACACCTTCATTCGTGAGTATTCTATTAACATAGTAGCTTAGGTGTAAGTAAGACTTGTCTCACTTCCTATAACACCCCATTCTGGTCACTTACTTAATTTAGACCCCTTTAATTATTTTATAACTCACGTTATTTAGTTACTTTAGTGTAGTAGCTTCATATCACCGTTTATGGACATGAGCACTTCATTCAATGAGTTTCGTGTGTTCATATGTCATTCTTTTAGAGCATGTTAGGAGTTTTCCCAATGAGTGGCATTCACTTGATTATGGGTTCGTTGAATTATTTTATAAGTTCTTATATTATCATTAAATATTCTAATTACACAAGATAGGCATATGATTAATATTGACATCAACCTTTGAATACTAAACTACATAACCATTTTTGTTGGCATGTGCCAATTTTACATATGTTCATATTTAAATTTAATATGTATGAACCATTATCCAATCTTCTAATTATTTAACATAATATTATAGCCATATACATGCATCACTTTTAGAAAATGTACAGTTAGCCATTTTATTGGGATACGATTAGTATTAGCATAAACATTTGGATATAGATAACATAACCTTATTTGTTGGCATAGGCCAAATTTTACATTCTTTCATGCTTGGTTGGATATGTATATTATTCATTAGACAATCTTTTATTTATTTAATATAATATTATAGCCATTTAGATGCATCCCTTTTGGACAATGTATTGTTAGCCATTTTATAAGCATAAGCCAAACAATCACTCAAATTATGATTTCATAGAGATCTTTTTAGCCAACCTTATAAGATAACTTCAGGCATAATGTTTTTTAACATATTGAACAGCATAATATGATCATTTAACGAGCACAACATCATCAACAAGTCACATTTACAGTACGTATGTACAACAAATCGTAACATTTTCATACATAATAGTTTCAAACACATCTTAACATAGTATCATTCTCATAACCAATCTTGGTTCATGACTTTAGGATAACGTTTTAAGACATATTGAACAGCATCATATTAATATTTGATGAAATTAACACCTTCATAACGACACAATAACAGCAATGCAACATTCGGACAAACACATCAACACTTACAACAATTACAGGTGTAACTAACACATCGTCGATTCATGATTCACGTTTTAAGCACTAAACTTTATACGATCAAAACTTCATAGGTTAATCGACTTTCATAATTCAAGAACATTACACAAAAGATCATCCATCACTACATACCAACAACATGATATCTAACATATTCAACATGGAATCGAAAAGGATACTAGGGACAAAGAAGTTCGACCAGAAAACGAGAACAACCCTAGTTTTCAAGGTCTTTGAATCGTTGAAAAGAAAGTTCTCTCGGATAAAAAGTACAGAAGAGAAATCCATACCTTAAGTAGAACTTAATCTACAAAAGATCATCATGAACGAAACTTGGAGAAACCTTGAAATCGCCTAGGAGAATCAATAGAATTTTCTGCTTTTCTTTCCCTCGCTTGCTTACTATTTTGCATCCTTTTTTTTCAATGAGTTTGAATGTGATTTTAAGGTTAAAGAACTGATATTTAATTATGAAATGTAGGTTTAATAATTTAATTAAATAAACTAATTAACCAATTACCAAAAAGCCCCTTCTAAGTTGATTAAACATAGGAGAACATAGCACTTAGTCAAATCTAGAAATTGGTGTTTGCTATGATTTTCGTCAATATTTTGACTTTATATAATGAATAAAATCATTAATTTAATCAATTTGGGTACCTAGGGTATGTACTAAAGTACCCCTAAGTCATTGGAACCAAAATTAACCCTTTTGGACCATCCTAGGTTAAGTACTAGGATATTTCTTGCTTTATACTAGGTTAGCATAAGAATTTCAGTTTGAACCCTTTAATTTAATTAATTAAATGTATAATTTAATTTATTTAGTAACCTAGGGTAATTACTAAAGTACCCTTCAGTCGTTATAACCATAACTAATCCTTTGGACCATCCTAGGTTAAATACTAGGTTGTCTTTTTCTTGTCTCAACCGAAATCTTGAAACTTCTTTGTGATTTCGGTTTTGACCCTTTAAATTAATTAATTATGTTGATAAATTAATTAATTAAGTATCCTAGGTACTTACTAAAGAATTATTAAGTTTTTAGGATCTTATCTAACTTTTGGACCATCCTAGGTTAGGTACTAGGTTGTCCCTTTCTTATCTTAACCAAAATCTGAAAATTTCTTTTGTAGTTATGGTTTTAGCCATTTTAAGTTAATTAATTAATTTTCTAAATAAATCAATTAGGTAACCTAGGAGAATTACTAAAGTACCCCTTAGTTGATAGGACCATAACCAACCTTTTTGACCATCCTAGGTTAGGTACTAGGTTGTCTTTTTAAGTAGTACTAGGTTAGTGTCAACCCGATTTTGGTCCTAGGTTGTCGGGTGCACTAGTGGGTCCATTTCGGTTATTCCTAGGTTGGTTAGATATTTGGGACAGTACATTAGAGTCTAAAATTGGTTAGGTTAGTCCCCACATAGAGTGGTCCCTTATGCACATTTTTGTCCGCTTAACTACCTAGCCGAATTCGGTTAGGGTGGTCCCCTCCTTTGGTGCTTCTTCACGTGTCTTGCACATGTGCTTGTACATGGGTTGGTTTAATTTCCTAACGAACTATTATTTATGTTTCCTTTGGTAATGTTTATTTATCGTCCCAAGGATTATCGCTATGTCCTTGGGCACTGCTTACTCTACATGATCATTTTAATTGATCATGTGACATGGTATCTAGGCTTGACACTTGGATGCCTCATACCTTTTTGTGAGTTAAAGGAAAAAACATTGTAGTTTAGGGTCTTCTTTGCAGGTACATTTCTAAACAAGCTTGGACTATATTTTGCTTATTTGGGTATATATAGAAATTAGCTAACACCCCTTAGCCATTTTTATATACTATGCCCAATATTTCTCAATATTGGCCATTGGAATCCCTATGCATCCCCAATACATATTCTAAGGGACTTACTGGCTCTTCACTAGACATATGATTTTCCGAAATGTTACATTACCCCCCCCCCTTAGGAACATTTGTCCCCGAATGACACTTATATATCATTTAAACAAAGAGGGTGACTTAATTTGTCGTACTTAAACGTTTCCCTTTTATGAATATCTAATTCACACTTATTTGGATAATACATATTATTCAAGATTATTTGAAGCTCTATTTTTTTATTGAGGAATTTCATTCTCAATCACGCTTAACTTTATGCACTTCATAAATCATGCAATACAGGAAACATATCTATGCTACACAAAAACAACACATAAAATGCAAACAAAACTTCATTTTCACTCACATAGTGCTATTATAAGACATACGATTAGTGACCTATTACACAAAATCGATTGAAGCACTTAAATTTTGAGTTTCTTAGAGATAAAAAAGAATTAGGAAGAGTATATCAAACCTCTTAAACAACATCTAGTTAACCTAAAGATTTGAACCTAATGACAGCCAACATAATTTCAAAGGGACTTCCCACTACGCCATTAACTCCTATACATACCTCTTCGACCATAACACTATATCCTATGGGAGTACTAACTAGAAACGATTCATGAAAGATCTCAAGAAGTAAGTCAAATTGATTAGCCAACAAAGGAGTAACCATAGACAAGGTAGATACTGGATGCATAAACATAAAAGGATAAGAAAAGCAAGTTACCATTATCCACATCAGCATGATTCTCTTGTTCCTCTCTTCCTTTCAACACATAAAACCGGTTTCTCTTAGGGGGTTCGGCAACAACATTTTTCCGAGGCTGAGCATATGCCTTGGCCTGTTGGATCTGAACCACGCCCTTCTCATTTAAGCTCAACTTATTTTGAAACTGAAGCCTTACTACCCTTTTTCTATAGTCTATTATACCATAACAAGTAAGAAGCAAATACATGTTTAAGCCATATTTTTCAGTTGGTATGCAACCATCTTATCCTTATCCTCCTCATCAATACTCATAGAAGGCTTTTAGACATTACCATGAATTCACCTGCATGCGAACAACCGCACTCACCACAAGTATTTCGTCCATGTTGGGCATTTTTATTATGGACCCTTCCTCGAAAGGCCAGATCATGAGCCTGATGCCTTATACCACTTGTCCATCCTAATTATTGTGTGTATTCTCTACGAATTCACACAATAAGGAAGTTAGATATTTATATTGACAAACAGTGTCAAAGCTCTAGATAGCACGATAAAGAGTAGAAGAAGGGAGGAATTCCTATCATTGTGTAGTCTATAAGTCATGAATGTGGCGCGCTTCACAACCATTATCTAGAAACTATGTAACATGGTTGTGTTAAGATTTAGATCCTGAATAATTTAACCTTATGCTATGATACCAAGTTTGTCACGACCCGGATTCTGGAATCCGGATCATAATCGGTGTCGTTGACCTCTCAAAGGTCGCAGACAAGAGTTATCTTTCATTCATCACATTCATCTAGTTAAATTTAAGCAAATTTTAAAACTTTTTATATGTATGAAGTATACATAGACTTCATATATTTATTAAATAGATACATCATATACTAAGCTCAACATAAGAGAACAACCATCTAACATAAAGAACCAATTCGAAACTAAAGATGAATATATCATAAATAGTTTGCCAAACATGGCCTTATTACAAAGATTCGAAATGAAGTTGCAAAAGAAACGCTAGGGACAACATCCACTAGCTATCTCTAAAACTAAGGCTATACTAAATCTGTAGCATCCTCGAAATCATGAGGACCTACCAAATGGTTTGGGGAAACGCTGAAGTCCAAACCGCTGCAGATGTCGTCAACCTGTCCTCTTACCTGCACCTATAAAAATAGTAAATAGTAGGGTTTAGTACACCACTTGTACTAAGTATGGGTGTATGCACACATACACATAAATCTATGCATTGTCAATGAAAGCTCTTCCTAAACGACATGCTATCTGGAAAGTCTATTCACTAAACTTTCTTAATTTATTGGTTGTGAATTGTGGTATGAATATGATGTATTTTAATACACTCAAAGCAAATAACTCATTTTCTATATGATTACAATATATTAGTATGATCAACATAATTTTAGAACAACTCGGGTGAAGATTTGAGATTTTGATCCTCTTAGGTCGATAGCTCCTCTTTGTACACTTAGATTATTTTTCAGTCTTTTTCTTCTAGTTGTTGTGTAGTCCAATTATTCTTTTGGTCATATATTTTAATTACAAGTTCAATGATTCATTGTAGGCCCATACCCACAATGAATCGATATAAGTAATCCAAGGACTAAGGAATGATTTCCCTACATTATAGTGAGTCATTCTTTACACTATATATTCATTACCTTTCATAAGCAATTCTCTATTGATCATGCCATTGATTTCATTAATTTCATGTTTAATATATAATATATTTCATATACACGAGACTTTGGAATCGTTGATGTAGCATAAGACATCTCTAGTGAGGGCCCAACATATGGGACCTCAACCTGAGGACCTTCTTGAACAAACACAGAGTCTGCTTCATTCATTCATTCGTACTTAATATTATTCATTTAATTCATTCGTAGGCTGATGTAAACAATATCTATACCTAGGATGAAGTTTAAGACTTTCATCGAGATCATGAAGTGCAATGACCAAGAATGACCTAATGTCATTACTTGAATCTGATTTTACCTTCTGACTATCTTGCACAAACACCTTTGGTATCGTTCATTTCATTATATTTCATACATTGAGGAACTCCAACCTTAACCGATATATATCATGTGAGCATCATGAAATCCAATGTCTACCCCCACACCGAAAAGAGGTGGAATCATCGGCCAAAGTGACCCAAAAAATGCTAGTGTGCATGGGAATTGAACCCCGCCAGATCCCTATATTAACAGTATATGTTCTAAGACTAGGAGATATAAGGAGACTCATACCCTTTATGTTGGAAAATCTCATCTCGTGAGAGTTATGTGAACCTCCGCCCTTACGGAAAAAAGGCATTACCGTTAATCGCTAGCCTATCGTTTCCAAGATAAAATTCTATTTCATTCAACTCATACGTCATGGAAGTTGGCTTCTAGTATGACGACATCATAGCTAAATAGATGATTTCTCATCTCATCATTAGTATTAAGTATACATCAGTCTCAATACTTTCATAAGAGTGTACATAGAGACTAGTCTCTTCATTAACTTTATACTCTCATAAGTGAGTACGTTTTGGTAACATTTACTTAGTCTCATTTGAGATTGATCTTATATTTCACATTATCCTCTTATCATTTTGTCACCATTTTCATTAGCCTCGTCGATTTACATAATTGCTCACCTTATTACGTGAATGTTCATTTCTTCTTTATGTTCAAGTGTTGACTCAAGCATTATGGAGGCTTGCCTCTAGATTGAGATTTACTCACTCTTTTGATGACTTGTCATACTTACTTTACATTCATGAAATGTGAAATGTCCTTACATATCCTTCTTACTTTACATTGATGAAATGTAATTGTCCTTACATATCATCCTTAGGTGTTAATGTGACTAGTCTCACACATTCTAACACCTTCATTCATGAGTATTCTTTTAATATAGTAGCTTAGGTGTAAGTAAGACTAGTATCACTTCCTTTAACACCCCATTCTAGTCACTTACTTAATTTAGACCCGTTTAATTATGTTATAACTCATGTTACTTAGTTACTTTAGTGTAGTAGCTTCATATCACCATTTATAAACATGAGCACTTCATTCAATGAGTTTCATGTGTTCATATGTAATTCTTTTAGAGCATTTTAGGAGTTGTACCAATGAGTGACATGCCCTTGATTATGGTTTCATTGAATTATTTTATAAGTGATTATATTATCATTTGATACTCTAACTACACAAGATTGGCATATGATTACTATTGACACCATCCTTTGAATATTAAATTACATAACAATTTTTGTTAGCATGTGCCAATTTTACGTATGTTCATATTTAAATTTAATATGTATGAACCATTAGCCAATATTTTAATTATTTAACATAATATTATAGACATTTACATGCATCACTTTTAGACAATATATCTTTGGCAATTTTATTTGCATACGCTTAGTATTGGGATAAACATTTGGATATAGATTACATAACCTTATTTGGTGGCATAGGCCAAATTTTACATTCTTTCATGCTTGGTTGGATATGTATATTATTCATTAGAAAATCTTTTAATTATTTAACATAATATTATAGCCATTTTGAAGCATCCCTTTTGGACAATGTATTGTTAGCCATTTTATTGGCATAAGCCAAACAATCACTCAAATTATGATTTCATGAAGATCTTTTTAGCCAAACTTATAACATAACTTTAGGCATAGCATTTTTAAACATACTGAACAACATAATATGATCATTTAACAAACACAATATTATACACAAGTCACATTTACAGTAGGTATGCACAACAAACTGTAATCATCTTCATACATAACAGTTTCGAACACATCTTAACATAGTATCATTCTATTAATCAATCTTGGTTCATGACTTTAGGATAACATTTTCAGACATACTGAACAGCATCATATTAATATTTGATGAATTTAACACCCTCATAACGTCACTATAACAGCAATGCAACATTCGGACAAACACATCAACACTTACAACAATTACGGGTGTAACTAACACATCGTCGATTCATGATTCACGTTTTAAGCACTAAACTTTATACGATCAAAACTTCATAGGTTAATCGACTTTCATAATTCAAGAACATTACACATAAGATCAGCCATCACTACATACCAACAACCTGATATCTAACATATTCAACAATGAATCGAAAAGGATACTAGGGACAAAGAAGTTCGACGAGAAAACGAGAACAACCCTAGCTTTCAAGGTCTTTGAATCGTTGAAAAGAAAGTTCTCTCAGATAAAAAGTCCAGAAGAGAAATCCATACCTTAAGTAGAATTTAATCTACAAAGACCATCATGAACGAAATTTGGAGAAACCTTGAAATCGCCTAGGAGAATCAATAGAATTTTCTGTTTTTCTTTCCCTCGCTTGCTTACTATTTTGCATCTTTTTTTTTCAATGAGTTTGAACGTAATTTTCAGGTTAAAGAACTGATACTGAATTATAAAAATTAGGTTTAATAATTTAATTTAATAAACTAATTAATTAATTCCCAAAAAGCCCTTCCTAAGTTGATTAAACATAGGAGAACATAACACCTAATCAAATCTGGAAATTGATGTTAACTATGGTTTTGGTCAATATTTTGACTTTATATTTATTAATAAATCCTTAATTTAATTAATTTGGGTACCTAGGGTAAATACTAAAGTACCCCTAAGTCATTGGAACCAACATTAACCCTTTTGGACCATCCTAGGTTAAGTACTAGGATGTTTCTTGCATAATACTAGGTTACCATAAAATATTTGGTTTGAACCTTTTAATTGAGTTAATTAAATGTATAATTTAATTAATTTAGTAACCTAGAGTAATTACTAAAATACCCTTAAGTTGGTATAAGCATAACTAATCCTTTTGTCCATCCTAGGCTAAATACTAGGTTGTCTTTTTCTTGTCTCAACCAAAATCTTGAAACTTCTTTGTGATTTCGGTTTTGACCCCTTGTATTAATTAATTAAGCTGATAAATTAATTAATTAAGTAGCCTAGTGTACTTACTAAAGTATCCCTAAGTTTTTAGGACCTTAACTAACTCTTTGGACGATCCTAGGTTAGGTACTAGGTTATGCCTTTCTTGTCTTAACCAAAATCTTAAAATTTCCCTTGTAATTTTGGTTTTAGACCTTTTAAATTAATTATTTGCAAAATAAATTAATTAGGTAACCTAGGGGAATTACTAAAGTACCCCTTAGTTTATAGTACCATAACTAACCTTTTGGACCATCCTAGGTTAGGTACTAGGTTGTCTCTTTAACTAGTACTAGGTTAGTGTCAACACGGTTTTGGTCATAGGTTGTCGGGTGCACTAGTGGATCCATTTCGGTTAGTCATAGGTTAGTTAGATATTTGAGGCAGTAGGTTAGAGTCTAAAATTTGTTAGGTAGTTAGGCCCCACATGGATTGGTCCCTTATGCACATTTTTGTCCCCTTAACTACCCTTACCGAATTCGGTTAGGTTGGTCACCTCCTTTGGTGCTTCTTCACATGTCTTGCACATGTGCTTGTACATGTGTTGGTTGTACTTTCCTTACTCACTATTATTTATGGTTCCTTAGGGAATGTTTACTTATTGTCCCAAGGATCCTCGCTATGTCCTTGGGCACTACATACTCTACATGATCATTTTAATTGATCATGTGACATGATATCTAGGCTTGACACTTGGATGCGTCATACCTTTTTATGAGTTAAAGGAAAAAGCATTTTAGTTAGGGTCTTCATTGTTGGTTTATTTCTAATCAAGCTTGGACTATATTTTGCTTATTTTGGTATATATAGAAATAGCCTAACACCCCTTAGCCATTTTTCTATACTATGCCCAATATTTCTCAATATTGACCATTGGAATGCCTATGTATCCCCAATACGTATTCTAACGGACGTTCTGGCTCTTCACTAGACATATGATTTTATGAAATGTTACATTATCCCCTCTTAGGAACATTTGTCCCCTAATGACATTTATATATCATTTAAACAAAGAGGGAGACTTAGTTTGTCGTACTTAAACGTTTCTCTCTTATGAATATCTTATTCACACTTATTTGGATGATACATATCATTCAAGAATATTCGAAGCTCTACTTTTTTTTGAGGAATTTCATTCTCAATCACACTTAACTTAATGCACATCACAAATCATGCAACACAAGAAACGTGTCTACGCTACACAAAAACAACACATGAAATGAAATGTAAACACAACTTTATTTTTACATAGTGATATTATAAGACATACGATTAGTGACCTATTACACCAAATCAACTGAAGCACTTAAATTTCAAGTTTCTTACAGATAAACTAGAATTAGGAAGAGTATATCAAACCTCTTAAATAAGATCTAGTTGGCCTTAAGATTTGAACTTAATGACACCCAATTTAATTTCAAAGGGACTTCCCACTATGCCATAAACTTCTATACATACCCCTTCAGCCATAACACTATCTCCTATGGGAGTACTAAATAGAAACGGTTCATGTAAGATCTCAGGAAGTAAGTCAAATTGATTACCAACAAAGGAGTAACCATAGACAAGGTAGATACTAGATCTAATAATTCATAGACATTAAAGGATAAGACAAGCAAGTTACCATTATCCACATCCGCGTAATTCTCTTGTTCCTCTATTCCTTTCAACACATAGAACCAGTTTCTCTTGGGGGGTTCGGCTATAACATTTAACCGAGGCTGACCATCTGCCTTGGCCTGTTGGATTTGAACCACGCCCTTCTCATTTTAGCTCAACTTATTTTGAAACTGAAGCCTTACTACCCTATTTCTATAGTCTATTATACCATAACAGTTAAGAAGCAAATCCATGTTTAAGCCATATTTTTAGTTGGTATGCAGACATCTTATCCTTCTCCTCCTCATCAATACTCATAGCATGATTTTAGACATTACCATGCATTCACCTCCATGAGAACAACCACACTCACCACACATATTTCGTCCACGTTCGGCATTTTTATTGTGGCCCCTTCTTTGGAAGGCTAGATCTTGAGCCTGATGCCTTAGACCACTTGGCCATCCTAATTATTGTGTGTATTCTTCTACGCATTCACACAATAAGAAAGTTAGATACTTATATTGAGAAAAAGTATCAAAGCTCTTGATAGCACGATAAAAAGTAGAAGAAAGGAGAAATTTTATATCGCGTAGTCTATAAGTCATGATTCTAGGGCGCTTCAAAACCATAAGCTAGAAACTATTTAACGTGGTTGTGTTGAGTTTAAGATCCTAAGTAATTAAACTCATGCTCTGATACCAAGTTTGTCATGACCTAGATTCTGGAATCTGGATCACATTCGATGTCGTTGACCTCTCAGAGGTCGCAGACAAGCCTCATCTTTCATTCATCACATTCATCTAGTTAAATTTGCGGAAATTTTAAAACTTTTTATATGTATGAAGTATACATAGACTTCATATAATTATTAACTAGATACATCATATACAAAGCTCAACATAAGAGAACAACCATCTAACATAAAGAATCAATTCGAAATTGAAGATGAATATATCATAAATAGTTTGCCAAACATGGCCTTATTACAAAGCTTCGAAATGAAGGTGTGAAAGAAAAGCTAGGGAAAAAATACACTAGCTATGTTTAAAACTAAGGCTAGACTAAATCTGTAGCATCCTCGAAATCATGAGGACCTACAAAATTATTTGGAGAAACGCTGAAGTCCAAACCGCTGCAAGTGTCGTCAACCTGTCCTCTGGCCTGCACCGATAAAATAGTAAATAGTAGGGGGTTAGTAGACCACTTGTACTAAGTATGGGTGTATGCACACATACACATAAATATATTCATGATCAATAAAAGTTTTTCCTTAACAACATGCTATTTCTAGAAAGTCTAGTCACTAGACTTTCTTAATTAATTGGTTGTGAATTGTGGTATGAATATGATTTATTTTAATGCATTCAAAGCACATAACTCATTTTCTATATTATTACAATATATTAGTATCATCAAAATAATTTTAGAACAACTCGGGTGAAGATTTGAGATTTTGATCCTCTTAGGCCGAGAGCTACTCTTTGTACACTTAGATTAATTTTCAGTATTTTTCTTGTTGTTGTTGTGTAGTTCAATGATTCTTTTGGTCATATATTTTAATTACAAGTTCAATGATTCATTGTAGGCCCATACCCACAATTAATCGATATAAGTAATCAAAGGACTAAGGAATGATTTCCCTACATTATAGTGAGTCATTCTTTACACTATTTATTCATTACCTTTCATAAACAATTCTCTATTGATCATGCCATTGATTT
Source organism: Solanum arcanum (assembly GCA_027789145.1). NCBI lineage: Eukaryota > Viridiplantae > Streptophyta > Magnoliopsida > Solanales > Solanaceae > Solanum > Solanum arcanum. The sequence goes on from CM050933.1 coordinate 51,170,885, forward strand.
CATTAATTTCATGTTTTATATATAACACATTTCATATACACTAGACTTTGAAATCGTTGATGTAGCATAAGACATCTCAAGTGAGGGCCAAACATATGGGACCTCAACCCGAGGACCATCTTAAGCAAACATAGAGTCTACTTCATTCGTTCATTCGTACTTAATATAATTCATTTCATTCATTTGTAGGATTTTGTAAACACCAGTTATACCTAGGATGAAGTTTAAGACTCTCAACCCAGTTTTGGTCCTAGGTAGTCGGGAGCACTAGTGGGTCCATTTCGGTTAGTCCTAGGTTAGTTAGATATTTGGGGCTGTAGGTTAGAGTCTAAAATTTGTTAGGAAGTTAGGCCCTACATGGAGTGGTCCCTTACATGCATTTTTATCCCCTTATCTATCCTAACTGAATTCGGTTAGAGTGGTCCCCTCCTTTGGTGCTTCTTCACATGTCTTGCACATATGCTTGCACATGGGTTGGTTGTACTTTCCTAACTAACTATTATTTATGGTTCCTTTGGAAATGTTTATTTATTGTCCCAATGATCCTCGCCATGTCCTTGGGCACTGCTTACTCTACATGATCATTTTAATTGATCATGTGACATGGTATCTAGGCTTGACACTTGGATGTCTCATACCTTTTTGTGAGTAAAAGGAAAAAACATTTTAGTTTAGGGTCTTCTTTGTAGGTACATTTCTAAACAAGCTTGGACTATATTTTGCTTATTTGGGTATATATATAAATTGACTAACACCCCTTAGCCATTTTTCTATACTATGCCAAATATTTCTCAATATTGGGCATTGGAATGTCTATGTTTCCCCAAAACATATTCTAACAGACTTACTGTCTCTTCACTAGACATATGATTTTCCGAAATGTTAGAATGTTACTCTTACGACATGACTTTCCTAATCCAAATTTGAAAGGCTCACTAACTTTCCTAATCCCAATTTGACAAGTCCACTGAATTGACTTTCCATAATCATGTTGTTAGGAAAGAGCTATTCCTACTCATGAATGTCCCTAGTGTGTGCTTGCATATACCCATACTTAGTAAAAGTGTGTACTAACCATATACAACTCTATAATTTTAGGTAAAGACACATGTGGACTCTAGAGCTACAGGTTGACGCTGAAACTATCCGGAGTTGGAGCGTTCATCCGGACTTGATAGGCCCTCATGATTTCGAGGATGCTTGCCTATCATATTCTAGCTTAGTTATAGGATTGAGCTAGTGGAGTATGTTCCACTAGCATTTCTTTCCGCTTTTGTTCAGACATTGTATTGGTCCCATTTTTGCAAGTATACATTTAATGCTATATTAAACCATTTCTTTCATTTGATAATTTTAATGTTAGATTGGTTGATTGTGAACAATTATGAATCTAATAGAATGATAAGTATGTATGTTAAGACATAAAAAATTCCAAATTTTCCGCTAAAATTAACCTAGACGAAGTAAGAATGACATAAGTAAGCTTGTCTGCAACCTCTGAGAGGTCAACGACGCCAATCTCGTCTGGGGTGTAGACTCCGCTTGAGACAGTTAGATGTATGCTTTAAGATGATACGTTGTACGATTCCTTTATGGAAGAAGCACTTAATACTATTGCATATGTTATCAATTTGTCTTCTACTGTTGCTTTGAATGTTGATGTCCCTGACAAAGTTTGGTCTAGTAAGAATGTTTCTTGTGATCATCTGAAAATTTTTGGGTGTAAAGCCTTTGTGCATGTTCTTAAGGATGAAAGGTCAAAGTTAGATGTTAAAACTAGGCAATGTATATCGTTTTTTTATCCAATTGAGAAGAAACTTGTTAGAAGTCATGATGTTATACTCTTTGAAGACCAAAAAATTGAAGATCTTGAAAAAGTTGAGAAGATTGATTCTCAAAATAGTGACAACCTAGTTGATGTTGATCAAGTGCCTTTGACTATTCCACCAGGTGAAAATCTTCAAAATGATGAAAATCAAGTTGATATTGAAGATCGTGATCATATTTAGAATGACAAGTATGTTATTGATGCTCCAGTTCAAGACAATGTGATTGTTCAACAACCAACTATTACTGATGCTCCGGAGAGTTCTCTTAAAAAGATCTACTAGATAGAAAATACCTTCATCTCTTATTCTTCCAATGAGTATGTATTGTTGACCGACGGGAAGAATCAGAGAGTCTTGATGAGGCTACAGAAAGTGAAGAAAAAAGAAAAGTGGTTAGATGCTATGGAGGATCAAATGAAATATCTACATGATAATCGTACCTTAAATTTGATTATGTTACCTAAAGATTGAAAAACTTTGAAAAACAGGTGGGTTTTTAGGGTGAAACATAAAGATGGTAACTAGTTCCACGGTACAAGGCTAGATTAGTTTTTAAGGGTTTTAGTAAGAAAAAAAGGATTTATTTTGATTAGATATTCTATCCAGTTGTGAAGACGTCATTTATATGTGTAGGTCAAGGATTGGCTGCTAGTCTGGACTTGAAAGTTGAACAGATGGATGTTAAAACTGCTTTTCTCCATGGTGACCTAGATGAAGAAATTTTTATGGAGTAGCATGAAAGATTTGTATTCAAGGAAAATAGAATTATGTTTACAAATTTGAAGAAGAATATGTATGGTTTAAAACAAGATCCCACACAATGGTACATGATATTTGGTTCTTTTATGAGTTAGTTGGGCTTCAAGAAGACTTCTTCAGACCGTTGTGTTTTGTGCATAAATTCTCTGATGGTGACTTTATTATCATTTTGCTTTATTTTGATGACATACATGTTGTTAGTCATAATGCTTGCAGGATTAAATAGTTGAAACAAGAGTTGGATAAGTCTTTTGCTATGAAAGAGTTGGGACTAGCAAGACAAATTCTTTGCATGCAGATTTTTCGTGCTAGATATGACAAGAAGTTATGGTTGTCACAAGAGAAGTATATTCAGAAAGTACTTCGTAGATTCAACATGGACAAAGCTAAGGTTGTCAATACACCTTTATCTATGCACTTCAAATTGAGTACTAGACATTGTCCTTTCAGTGATGGTGAGAAGGAAGATATGAAGAAAGTTCCTTATGCTTCAGCTGTTGATAGTTTGATGTATGCAATGGTGTGTACAAGACCAGATATGCTCATGATGTTGGCATAGTTAGCTGTTTTCTTTCTAATCCGGGAAGAGAGCATTGAAATGGTGTGAATTGGATTATGAGTTATCTTTGTGGCTCTTATAGCTTGAGTTTGTGTTTTGATACAGGGAAGCCTATTTTTTGTGGTTATACTATTTTATACATTGATGGTGATGTTGATACTTCTAAGTCTACTTCAGGCTACTTGATTACTTTTGCAAGGGGAGCTATGTCTTGGCAACATCGGTTGCAAAAATGTGTTGCTTTATCTACTACAAAGACTGAGCTTATTGATGTTGTTGAATCTTGCAAAGAGTTGATCTTGATGAAGAGATTTTTGGGGGAACTTGATTGTGCTCAAGAGAGGTATGTGCTTTATTGCGACAGTTAAAGTGTTATTCATCTTGGAAAGAATTCTACATTTCGTAGTCGGTCGGTCTAAATACATTGATGTGAGGTATCATTGGATTCGAGATGTGTTGGATTCTAAGTGGCTTGAACTTGAAAAGATCCATATCAATGATAATGGTTCCATCATGATGACTATAGCTTTGCAAGGAGGAACATTTGAGGATTATTGCATGATCGTCAGGATGGTGGTCTCCTATACATTGTTGCGAGGGGGAGAATTGTTGGATTTAGGATCATTTTTCTGTTCCTATGTGGATAAATAAGAGTCTTATTTGGTCTTAATTTCAGAAATACAAGAGGGAAAAATCAAGAGAGATTCATTTTAGAGATTGAGAGAAAAAGAGAAAAATATTGTTTTTACTTATGGAAATTTTCCGCTCAGACAAGCCACTTTAGACAGAGTTTTCCGCTTCATTCATCGTTGGATCATGCTAAAATTTGAACAGGGATTTCTCAGTATCTGGTTCTTCCAATTCAACTGTGTAGATCGGAGTTAGAGGTCTGTAGCTCTCTATTTTGGGGCGTGAACAATAACTTATTTTAGGGTGAAATATCTCCTTTAATTCTCTAGTTTTGGTCCAATCTTATTTTGTTGTTGCTCGTTGTTTGACGCTTGATTTGTGTCCAATTTTGGAGAGCAATTTTGTTACTTTTGGTGTTTATAGTTGAGCTTTTAATCCTATGTTTTTTTTGCTCTTCATATCGAAGAATTTTCCACATAAATCTCTGTGTCTTGTGTGATTGGTTGTTTCCTGTCTTATTGCTTTAGTTTGGTGGATGTATTTCTTGTCCATTCATCATATTGCTTGATTTGGTTTGTCTTCTCTTGATTCAAATTGAAAGGGAAAGTTTAGAGATTTGGGTATTATTCCGCTGCTATCTTGTCTGACATTCCTGTTAGTGCCTTACCTTTCCCAACAACATCACATTAGACTTGTGTTTTCTTTCAAATCGATTGTAATACATTAGAGGCTTGTGCATGCGACAATCAGGTCTTGGAGATATAGTTATGTTGACTTGTTATTCGTATTATTGCATGTTATTAAACATTAAAGTATAGCTTTTTTATGCTCTTCATTGTAATGATTTTGTTTTATACTGACTTGTCTTGATAAGATAAGATGAGTATCATCACATTAATTTTTTGAATTATGACAAAGACCTATGAACTCAAGAAACAACAGATGAATGACTTCAATAAACATGATGTTGAGATGGTATCTAAGGATGGTAAGAAAGAAATAAAAGTTCTCCAATGAAAGAAAACTCAAGTAAACATAAAAAAAAAAATTGTTTCTACCACAAGTGTGGAAAACCTAAACACTTTATCAAGAATTGGCCTTTTCACAAACAAGATATTACAAGGATTATGCCAAAAATATTTTTGAGAAAGAAAGAATGAGGAAGTGGATCCCCTACCATTTCAAACCAAGAAAAGTTGCGGACGATGTAGCTAAGCAAGCCCTTGCAACATGAGGACGCAAGAGTTTTTAATCAAATTGTTGCTCATGTTTAGTGAAGCTGTTTGGTAAAATTCTACAAAGGTAGGTCATATTTTTTTCTTCCTGCGACACGAGGACGCAAAGTGTTCTTTGTAGTCGTTTTTTTTATTCCAGCGACACGAGGACGCGAAAGTGTTCTGTATAATTGTTTTTAGGGATGGGCATGATATGGTACGATATTGCCAAGTTTTGATATCACAATTTTGATATTTGATTTTAAAATATTATACTATTACCATATCAATTCAAATCGATATGGTTTGATATTTTAAAATTCGGTTTCGGTATTCTGCAATATGGTAAATTCATAATTATAGTTTTGGTTCAATTTCGACTAATATGTACTCATATAATAGAGTATTATGACTTTGATAATTTAAAAGATCTCAATTGTATGATACATGTAAAAAATATTTTCAAAATAAAATACAAACAACTCATTTTGTTAAGAAATTAAATTTCAAATACAATTCAATCAAAATATAATAGTCAAAGTTTCAACTTCTAAGCATTTAGTCTAAATTAATACTAGGTTGCATATATGTATCGATATATTTCAATATGATAATCGATATTGTGGTATATTATTTTTAAATATCAAATGTCGTACCATAAATAAAAAAGTTAAGACATATGTCATATACCGTATCAAATACCATATTACCAAAATCACCAAATTAGAAATTTAAATACAATACGTTATTCCGTATATTAGATACCATGCCCGCCCCTAATTATTTGTAGTCTTTACCTTGTGTCTTATTAGTTGTGTTCAAGGACATGGTTGATTGACATGTGATATAATTAAATATGTCATTAAATATATTATTATATTATGTACACCAATCAAATAAATCAATTGAAACAAGTAGCATGAGGTTGAGGAAATTTGAGTTATATTACTTACATTTTCCGATGGAAAGAAATGATTCTCGTCCAAATTAGATGCCTTCGTTGTTGAAGTAAGAATCATTACTTTTTTGAATGGTAAGAGTAAAGTTAAAGGGGTAATTTTTGAAATCCATAAATAAATGGGGTATGAAAAGAGAAGTGGGGTTGGTTGATTGATGTAGGCTCCAGCTCCACATAAGAAAGATTCGGAAGCAGATAAAAATATTTGGAAAAAAGAGAGAGAAAGAGAAAAGATCCTTCCTTACATATTCAAAAGCTCGTTAAACTCATCAGATAAGAAGTTCACAAACAAAACCGCAGAAAAAGAAAGAAAATCTCTTCAAGTGTCCTTTTTAAATTGAGGTATTTTATGTGCACACGTTTTTAGGTTATCTTTTTTTACTTTTATACATTTCTTTGACTTTATTTATATATTTTAATGTTTATTTCTTGTAGTACTCATCAATTGGTGGAACAAGTTTGTTCTTGAGAAATTTTAATTTTCTTTTTACTTTGTTAAACTTCTATTTGCTTCTACAACCTTCTATTGTTTAGTAGGTATCCTAAATTATTTTCTACTTTCTAATTTATGCATTTATATCGCCGGATCTGCAGAATTTTGTTTGTTTTTAGCTGTGCAATTTTGATAAATCTCCCTACACCTTTTAAACAAGGAAGGGTAAAGTTTGCATCAACTTGTCTGGGGTTTTGTCTACTTTTTTTGTTGCATCCTCATATCCATTTTTTTGTGGGTTTTTGTTTCTTGTAATTTTTTACTTAAATATTTATTGTTTGTTTGAATGAAAGACCCTAATATTTGATGCTAAAATCTTGTTGATGCTTGGATGATGTTTATTTGATTGAGAAAGAAGACGTTAATATTTGATACTAGGATCAAACTTCTTGTCTTAACATTCGTTCCATTTTTATCTTTTGTTGATACAAATATTATGGTGTTGACAGATTCAATGGACGGAAGAGGAGTGTCAAGATATTGGTGTCATCATTGTTCAAGGAGGGTGAACCCCATGATGGAGGTTGAGTTAAAATGTCCCATTTGTCAACTAGGATTTATTGAAGAAATGGGTTCAGACGATAATCAGACCCTTTTAGATTCTGATTCTGATCCTGATCATGCTCTCTCACTTTGGGCACCTATCTTGTTAGGCATGATGAGCAACCCTCGTCGTCGTTCTAGACTTGGGCATCTCGAATTTGAAGAAGATGAGGATGATCATACACGTGAAGCCGATACACAACTTGATCCAGACCTGGCATCTATAATGAATAGGCGTAGGAGGAACTCTGCCACAATTCTCCAGCTCTTGCAAGGTATTCGTGCTGGAATGTTGGCTGAGTCGGAGAACCCTAACCCTGAGAATGAAAACAGGGACACAGGTATAGAGAGTAGGGATCGTGAGCGTGTTATACTTATAAATCCGTTCAATCAAACCATCATTGTGCAGGGTTCGGATAATAATTCCAGGAACCAACCTATTGGCTCATTGGGTGATTATTTCATTGGTCCTGGTTTAGACGTGTTGCTGCAACATTTGGCAGAGAATGATCCAAATAGGTATGGTACTCCACCAGCTCAAAAAGAAGTTGTAGAGGCATTGCCTGTGGTGACAATTGATGAGACCTTGCAGTGTTCTGTCTGTTTGGAAGACTTTGAGATTGGGACTGAAGCCAAAGAGATGCCTTGTAGGCACAAGTTTCATGGTGGCTGCATCTTACCATGGCTGGAGCTTCATAGCACATGTCCAGTCTGTAGGCACCAGTTGCTCTCTGATGAATCAAAAGTTGAGTCTTATGATGGAAGTGCTAACACAAATGCTCAGAGCAGTAATGGTAATGGTACAAGGTATGAAGATGAGGATACTTGGAATGAAAACGGTCGCCGGTTTCCAGTGTCACTTCCGTGGCCTTTGAGTGGCTTGTTTTCAACCCCAAACTCAGGTAGTAATGGAAATTCATCATCAATGACGTCTTCTGCATCAAATGCAAACTCCAATGCTCATATGCATGAGGATTAAATTTCATTATATTGAGTTTGTGCTCTATGATGCATGGATTTCCTTTGGCATTTTGCTTGTGTACATAGCGTGGTACTTGCTAAATTATTGTATTGCAAAGACTGGATCCTGTCTTGCTTTTGCCTGTATTATACAGAGGACCATTTTACTTTTGTTAGACTAGAAGCCAAGCATTTTGCTTGTGTACATAGCGTGGTTCTTGCTAAATTTTTGTATTGCAAACATTGGATCCTGTCTTGCTTTTGCCTGTATTATACAGAGGACCATTTTACTTTTGTTAGACTAGAAGCCAAGCATTTTGCTTGTGTACATAGCGTGGTACATGCTAAATTATTGTATTGCAAACACTGGATCCTGTCTTGCTTTTGCCTGTATTATACAGAGGACCATTTTACTTTTGTTAGACTAGAAGCCAACGACTCTCTTCTGTTTGTATAGAGTTTTAAATATGCCATCTTTGTACACTTTTTGGTCTACTCAATTCTCAGATCCTTTAAGCATAATGAAAGGGTTTATGTCAAATGTCCTCTGAACCACAAGAATCAAGAGAAAACTCTTGGTTACGTTTCTGATTTATCAGCTTTTAAGCTATAGCAATGTGCTATAGTCCAGGAATTATTGATTTGTTGTTTACATGCTATTCGAGTCATGGTAATGACTTCCTACTTGTCAAGTTAAATTGCTAGATATAATGAATTTCTTCGTTGAGGTTGGATTTCAATATCAGAATGAAGTTGGAAAAGTTTGGCTTCTTGTATGAAATTCTGTTTGTCCTGTTCTTTGTTTGTGGACATGTGACGGTATTCATAACTTATATATGTTGCTGGAATGAGCTTTATATGTCAAGATCATAGGGATGACCTTGTTAAATGTGAGTAAATTGCAGACTTTTGTTATTGGTTATAGGTATTGTTGTTGTTGATATGCGAGCTGAGATTCTGTTTGTATGTGCATTACTCCATCCTTAGAGACTAGAGTAAGTGTTTTTTCTATGCATTTCAGGGATCACTAGAGGCAACAGAGTAGTTTCGTCATTAAACTTCACTCTGATTGAAAATTGTATTGATGTATGAAAATGGGCAATGATATCCAGTGTTGTGATAGGTGAAGTGAATCCAGAATTTGTAATTTATCCCTATGTTTTGGCATGTTCAAAAAAGAGAATTCTGTCAACTCTTCGCCGTAAGCATTAGTAAATCATCGTCTTTTTATCCAAGAATATGTTTACAATTTGAACTCGCAAAACCATTTGGAGTAGGCAAGGTCATCACAATACCACTTTCAAGAGTATATGTTATTATTATCATAATTTTGTGAGTCTAAATCCATAATGTCAAAGGTAAAAAATTAAAACTCAATTGCCTACTGGAAGCTTAAATGTCCTAACTAAGAAGGTAGTTCGACTGATTCGGCAGTTGATCTAGCCGTTTAACAATTGCTAGACTGATCATGATACAAGAGGTGTCTGCACCCTGGGCTGTTGATACAATAGTCAGGAAAATTATTACATTGTCAAATGATTAAAAAAAATGTGATTTTCTTATCGAAATTGACCTTTTGGCCATTACAACATTACATTCAGCTTCTTACTTCTTTCCAGAAAGATTTTCTGCTTCTTAAGATTCTGTTTATTATATAATATTAGAACATTGTTATCAAAGAGAAAGTAGGAGAGTGCACAACATTCAATATATATAATTTAAGTTCTTATACAGTTAACATCGCCAATAATTAATATATTTTGGTAATGTAATCCAGATCGCATAGAAGAAGATGATTGATTACTACTTTTTCAGTTCAACTCTTTTATGTTATTTCTTCAATTCTGGGGGGAAAAGTCATAAGTAATTTCTCATGAATTACATTTATGTAAAAACACAAGCTACTCTTCAATCAATCTAGCAAAACAAAGGTCGCACCACTCTCCTAAAAACTAAAATCCTAAGAACCTTGTCATCTTCGCCACTAATGGCCTCACCCGCCGCTGGGAAGCCTACGATGGGGGTTGCTCAGCCTGTTTCAGATTATGCTACCACATAACAACCCACAACACCTAAAAAACACCCACTACTAAGGAAGTGAATGCACAGTGTGATATCTAAGAACTAGATATATGTTTTGATCAGAGCATCAAGTATGGATGATTATGTTCATCTGCTATCATAGCCTATTTATTAAATTGGACATAAGAGTTGTTATTACCCAATGCGTACACTCAAATGGTATCCGCTATTTGATCCGAAGGAAGAAACAACGACTATAGCATGGATATCTTTTCCATTTTACCACCAAATTTCTTTGGAAAGAAAACAAATTTTCTCTCTGGCGGCAACGGTTACGGAAGCCTTGCAGGTGGGTAAGACAAAATGGAATTATATAGGACCTAGTTGTCCGAAGGTGATGTCACGACCCGGGAGTACCCCTAGGAGTAACACGGCGTAATCGACCTCGAAGAGGTCTTATACAAGCCTCTTAGTGTGCATTCATCACATAGGTATGAAAAGAAGAGCGGAATTCAAACTTTTCATAATAAAGTCAATACGGAATCTCTTTTATAAAAAGTAAGAAGAACTATGTCTCGTCACAAGCCATCTTAGACACATCTTATTATCATAGGGATACAGCCCTTACATTGAAAGAAAGATTCAAGTCTCATAGAAAGTCTTTCATGAAAGAAAACTAGAAATAACATCCATGTCCTCGAACATATGAGGACATACCTAGATCTTGAGAGAACAATCAAATCCAAGCTTCAAACTCAAGGAATCTCAGGGTATTCCTTAGGGAGTCATACCTGTTAACCCCTAAACATGACTTTCTACACACTAGGGTCTCCCCCATAATTTTAGACTCCAAATGATGCACCAAAATACATACAACATGGAAGAGCACACTAACACACAAAAGATGAGTTTTCGAACGTCATGGTTGTTCCTTAACGTTTTACTTCAAAACCACTCAAGACTGCCCTTGGATACTTTTCCTTATGATTTAGCAAGTAATTAACTTGAGAAACTCATGTGAAGCTTTAGTTTATCCTAGCTCATTTTGAGGGTGTAACAATTGAAGGTTGAAGTGATGTTTGGAGTATTTCTTAAGAATATAAATATAGGGGTGAGAAACAAGAAACCGATGAAAATAAAGAAAAATGAATACAAATCAAATGTGATTACATGCCCAAACACTGAAACAATTGTAATGTACAACGACAAAATGAGAAAGAGTGCTATCTGTCATACCCCGAGGTATATCCGTATGAAGAGGCTGATGGTGAGTAGAGAGGGCAGAAACAAAACGAAAAGAACAATCAGGATCAAACAAAGAAAAAGGAGACAAAGGATAAAGGTAAGAAAAATGTTCATGCATTCCAGGAACAAAAGTTTAAGGGTGGTCGTGATGGTGGTGTAGAGGAAGAGGTAGATACAATAAAATAGAAGAATTTACTCAAAGATGGATTCAAAAAGAAAATTAGAAGGAATGTAAGAAAATCATCATTAAGAACAAGTTTAGTGCACTAGAAGACACTAAAGAAGCAGTGCAAATTGTAACACCCCATATTCTACGTGTAATAGTTCTATTTATATGATATTTATAAATTTCCTTGTGGCATGATTATGGAATCAGTTTCCAATGCGACTAGTGACAATATAATAGGTTTAAAGTGAATTGTCCTTGAATTTTTGATGTGACCCGATTAATTTTACGTTAATTGAAGTATTTAAATTTGAGATCATAAGGTGGTAATTGACTCTAAAGTTTAAAGTGACATAGTTTATATAAGTTTTAGGTTAAGTCAAAGGTATTAAAGTCTAGAAATGGAATAAAATGTTTAGGTGCTTGCTTGACTACACTTAAGCTAGTGGGTGACAAGTTGGTGCATCACATGCGTTGAATTGTTGACCAGCCCAAGGGATTCATTAGGTGAATCAACTACTAAGACTTTGTTTACCATGTTATTAGGACAAGTACTCTACCACCTACTTGCATTAATCTTTCCAAAGTTGAATAGAAGAATAAGGGGAAAAACCCAATATGCTTATGTCCAAAAAGACCCAGGTGAAAATTCCAAGTAGATGGATCAGCTACTTTATAATTTATGGCCTAAAATGTGTGAGAAAGTCAGACAAAGCAGGTCCCTTTTAAAGGTATTGATATAAAACTTTTCAAACCATTTTTACTTTTATAAAAACTGATTTTTAGAGCTTTCTCTCTTCTCTCATAGCTCCACGATACAACCATTAAATACCATTAGGGTTCTTGAATATTAGGGATTTCAAAATTTTTAAAGGTATACCTTAAGACAAGTTGAAAAGATCAACCTTTAGTTTGAAGAATCCAAGTTTTAGGAAGTGGTAGTTCTTTCCAGTAAGGTAAGCTACTCCAATTTTCCCCTCTTGTGCTTCAGTTAATTAGGACATTTAGTATGTGTTAGTAAGTTGGTAATTTTTCTTCTAACATGATGTAATATTGGGGAGGATGTTCTTGTGGTTAGTGGATGTTAATACAACCATGGAGGGGAGTCCCTTTGAATTGCATATGAGCTTATTTGAGCATTCTAAAAGTAAAGCTAGCTCTTCAAGTGTTGGTGATCAGAAATCATGATCATATTGATTGTTACCTTATTATGTGTAAGGATGTTTTTTGTATGTGATGATAAGGTATGTGACAGGAGGTGTGGATAACTTATGGAGATGTCAAAGGAATTAAATATTGCAAAGAGTGTCGGTGAGGACTTTATACGAAGGTTGTATAACGTATGGACGCGAGTATAGGGAAATGGAAGGAAATAAAACATTGGCTAGATAAACTGCATACTTATTGCTTGGTTTCTACTTTGGTGAGATCAAGTAGCTCAAATTGGTTTATTAGATACTAAAATTATTCTTACAACTTATTTTATCGTAGATTAGTAATCTAAAGAGAAGGAGCTTATGTCATACTTTTAAATTGTATAACAAGGTATATAAGATTATTTGATTTCCTCTTTATTTGGCATGAATCCAACACTTGTATTACAAATTAAGCTTTCTAAGTGCCTTTGGTAGTGACTGATCCATATTTGCAATTCCTACTTCCTAGAGCATTAAAATGAATACTCTATTATGAGGTTGTTTTCTTAACTAAATGTACATGATTACTCTACCAACTATTAACATGGAAGATTTAAAATTGTTTCATCGTTAAAGTACCCTTGGAACGTATTCCCATGATATAAATCAGAATGATCCTATATTACCCATGGTACATATGTTTATATGGTGGATATACATGTAACACTCCGGCAATTCCATGACTTAGAATAGAGATTAACCTATTTAATAATGTTTAAAATGATGTTTCCAGACCTATATTAGTGTAATAAGTTCATTTAGAAAGGTTAGATCCAAAATGACAAAGAAAGACCTTGACTTCCGAAAACTAGCTAATTCGAACTAGTTGACGTCCCTATTTTTAGTAAAGGTTTCGATATGTCAAATGAAGTCCAAAACTTGTAAAACGACCTTGGATAGGTAGTGTGTAGTCTGCTAACGACACCCCAAGGACCACCCGATTGGTCCTTGGGGAGGACCCCAACATGGTAGGCAGTCTGCAAAAGCAGCCTGTGCGAACAAGATTGGAGCATTAGGTCTGTGATACATAGCCTACACGTAGGATACTGCCTCAAGAATTGAGGGGTATCGTTGCAAAACGAGTCTGACACGCACCTCACTGCCTCGACCAAAAATTTCAGAAAAATAACGGGAATTTTCCCCGTAACGCGCAACCACTTCCTAGAATCATTAAAGTCATATTTTTGGTAATTTAACTTCATAAAAAGACCCATTTAAGTGAAGGGTCTTTTGGGTAATTTTCAAGACAACTATATATGGAAACTAGGTTAGTTTTAGACCACTTTTTACACGTTCAAATCATATTGTAACGCAATTACCCATCTCTCTCAAAACACGCTCTCTTTTCCATACTCCATTGAAGACAAGAAGAGCTTAAGGAAGAAGACGAAGGCTTCCAATTAATATTTCGTAGACTATTCATTTATAAGTTATGGTTTTTCCACTCTTAGGATTCCTTTCCCCAAGAGGTCCTTTCAAAGATGGTTTTCAAGAATACAAACTTCTAGGGTTTTTACTCTACAAAACGGGTTTTTTCTCCTAACTCTATATGTATGAATTTCGGTGAAAATAATGATGTTCTATGGTTGATTCCACGCGAATTCTTTAGGATTCGATTAATAATGTTTGAATTTTATGTGATGCATGATCTTTCTCTAATTGATGGTTTCAAATAGGTTGTTTCCACTACTTCATAACGTGTAAATGTTATGATTGGAACTAAGAATTGAAAGAACTCTTTAATGAGCCTTTCCCTTATCCTACATTATGAATTGATCTTGTATATTAATTGAAGAGTTGGTATTGACTATGCTATTGTGTATTTCACTATGTTAACGTTATGATCATTGAAAAATTGAAAGTAAGTTCTTGATATAAGGTAATTGGAAGCAAGAGGTAAGTGTGACGTCCCGCAACAATTTCAGCCTGATTTCACGTCCGGAAAGGGGCATATTTCTCTAGAGTTGTGCGGAGAACTCTAGAACACTTTAGAACTCTCAAGAAGGCTAGAGACGGTCATAAGGAAGTGTAGAATTCTCTAGAAAATGGACCAAAGTGTAAATATTTTAGGGACTTGTAAAGTAAATATTAATTTCACTTTAGTCCCTACAAAGTAGTATAAATAGAAGTGCCTCTCATTTGCAAAGGCACCAAGAGAAGTTGTAAGCAATTCTTCCAAGCAATACAAAAGCCTTCTTCCAAAGTTCTCTTTTGTTCTTTCTAAGTCTTTGTTTGCATTCTCTAAGCGTTCTGAGTTTTAAAAGCTTAATTGAGCTTACAAGATCGTGAAAGATGCGTGAGTAAGTTGTCAAGTACCGCATAGAGTCTTAGCAAATACTCTTAGTCCGTGACAAAGTGGTATAAGATCAGGTTTGATACTAAAGGAATGGCTACTGAAGGAGACGTAAATGGCACTAGCACCACCAACGTCCGCTTGGATAGTGGTAAGAATAAATGAAAGGGGAAGAAACATCAAAAGGGTAATGAGGAGGTGCTGCCCGAACTCACACCTAGCAAGGCGCTAACATATCATCCACCCTCGACTGCCGAGGCAAATGACGAAAAAATGGGCGAAGATGCCATAGACGTCACCGCTGGAGAAGAATGGGTCACATGATTGGAAGTGGAGAGATAAGCCGTCGAGATCTTAGGCCGGCGCATGAACGTGGCGGAAATCAAGTTCAAGACCCTTGAGAACTTCACCCTTGAGGAGACCGAGAACATTTGTAAAGAGTTGGAGGGTCACCAGCAGGCTGAGTTCAAAATGAAGGAGGCCACAACTTCCTTGGAGTGTCGTCTTATGGATGTTCTTAACGCAAATGAGACCATCACTTTGTAAGAGCGTCAACTTACGGAAGCGCTTGGCACGATCGAGACCCTGAAGGCCGAAGTAAAAACACTCAAGGAAGGACTGGAGGCTAGAGAATATGCACCACCTGACCGTGATATGGAGGCCAGGGTTGAGGATACCAAGCCACCTATATTCAAAGATGTACATGAGGCTCAAGAGGTGGAAAACTTTCGATGGCACTTAGAAAACTACTTCAAGTGTAGTTGGGTGAGAAGTGACAAGAACAAGATCAACACTGCCGTGTTGTACTTGTCCGAGATGGCTATGTTATGGTGGAGGCCAAAGAGGCTAAGATCGGGAACGGGACGTGCACCATCAACACTTGGGAGCAATTCTACGAAGAATTCTAAAAATCCATCTTCCCTAACAACATCGTGTATGAGTTCGGGAATTGAAGAAAACAGGAAGCACTCGGTGGTATGTGAAGAAGTTAACAACTCTTAAGGCTTCAAATTCCCAACCTCACGGATGAATACATGATGTTCCACTTCATGGACATACTGCAACATTAGGCCAAGATAGAGTTGGAGCGGCGTCAGGTCAAGACCATAGACGAAGCCATCACACAAGCTGAGTCCTTGACGGAATTCAACCATGAACGACATGACAAGGTGAAGGATAAGGTTACAAGAAGTAGTAATGCCAGAGGTGGGGGAGACCGTGGACGAGGCAAGGAGCAACATGCACACCTCAAGAAACACGACTCCCACAAACCCGACAGCAAGCGGCTCGTGCGCCAAAATTTTACGAAGAAGTTGGCTTAGACCAACAAAGGAAATAGATGCTACATATGAGGGGGACCACACGGCTATGCCAGGTGCCCCGAGATGAAGAACCTTGGTGCCATCCTACGTGAACGAAAGGAGTAGGACGCACAAGAGCAAGGGTAGGATGCAGGCACGACGCAGTTGGGCATAGTTGGACTGGGCGGTGCGATAGACAAGCAGACTGAGAAGCCAGGAGAATTTAGCACGCAGTATGTAGACTTCTCCTTTAAAGGACGACCACCTTGTGCCATGGTAGACTTCGGAGCTGAAGCAAACATCATGACCAAGACGGCGGCAGAGAGGTTAGGTCTGAACTTTGTTCTAAGAAACACCCACCTCAAAACAGTTAACGTCCCACCGACTCCCGTGTGTGGGGTCGCCAAAGGAGTAAGCATCATGTTGGGAAAGTGCCAAGGTAAAACAAACTTTACTGTCGCTCCTGTAGACATATATTATATCATTTTCGAGCAAGAGTTCTTTCAGCGCTGCCACACGATTATCGACCCCTACTTCCAACGACTCATGGTCATGGAGTGGGAAGGGTCAAGCATGGTACCCTTAGTCAAGGTGCCAAAGAAGGTACGACACGCCCACTTATCGACCATGCAGATTGTGAAGGGCCTAAAGAAAGGGGAGCCGACATTCCTAGATACCATTACAAGTTCGGGAGAAGACAATGGTACTATGAATTCCTTGCCACAACTCATAGAGAAAGTCCTTGAGGAGAACGAGGACGTGATGCCGGAAAAGCTGCCGAAGACTCTACCTCCGAGGCGTGAGGTAGATCATAATATAGAGTTGGAGGTCGGAGCCAATCCACCCTCTCATGCACCTTACCGCATGGCTCCACCCGAGTTAGAAGAGCTAAGGAAGAAGTTGAGGGAGCTCCTCGAGGCCAGTCACATCCGTCCATCCAAGGCACCTTATGGAGCGCTAGTGCTATTCTAGAAAAAAAAGACGGATCGTTGTGCTTATACATTGACTATCGGGCGCTCAATAAGGTAAAAAATAAGAACAAATATCCTATCCCGCTAATTGCAGATTTATTTGATAGACTTGGGTAGGACCAGTACTTCACCAAGATAGATCTCCGGAAAGGCTACCATAAAGTTCGCATCGCAGAGGGAGATGAGCCAAAGACAGCGTGTGTGACTAGATACAGAGCATATGAGTGGTTGGTGATGCCTTTCAGCTTAACCAATGCACCCACCACCTTTTGCACGCTGATGAATGAGATCCTTCATCCCTACTTGGACCAGTTCGTGGTGGTGTACTTGGATGACATAGTCATCTATAGCAACACCTTGGAGGAACACGTGGAGCACTGAGGAAAGTCTTCCAAATCTTATGAAAGAACCAGATCTACGTCAAGAGGGAGAAGTGTGAGTTTGACCAACCCAAGGTGCACTTCTTAGGCCATGTTATCAGCAAAAGCGAACTCCGGATGGATGAGGCGAAGATTAGGGCGATCCAAGAGTGGGAGGCGCCCACGAATGTGACCGAGCTGCGATCATTCCTTGAACTTGCGAACTACTATCGCTGGTTCATCAGTGATTACTCCGCTAAACCCGCTCCACTAACCGAGTTATTAAAAAATAATAAGCCATGGGTTTGGAGCGAGGAGTGCCAAAGAACATTCGAAGGTCTAAAGGCCATAATAAGAGAGGAACCGTTCTTGATGCTGCTCGACTTCTCAAAGACCTTCGAAATACATACAGATGCCTCAAACATTGCCGTTGGGGGAGTCTTAATGCGAGATAGACACCCAATAGCATTCGAGAGCCGCAAACTAAACGAGGCCAAATGATAGTACACAGTGCAGGAGAAAGAGATGAAAACCATTGTGCATTGCCTACGCACATGGAGACACTACAACTAGGCTCCAAGTTCGTGGTCAAGACCTCCAACATTGCCACTAGCTGCTTTTAGTCGTAAAAGAAGATCACCCCGAAACAAGCTATATGGAAAGATTTTCTAGTAGAGTTCGACTACGTTTTGGAGTACAAGCCAGGAAGAGGCAATGTCGTGGACGACTCACTAAGTAAGAAGGACGAGCTTGCTTCCATCACTACAGCCTACTGTGATAACAAGATGCAATCAAGGATGGCATGCAACACCATCCAGAGGCCAAGAAGCTGATGGAGTTGTCTATCAAGGAAAAACCAAACGCTTTTGGGTAGAAAATTGCTTCTTGCTCACTAACGGTCAGAGGGTTTATGTACCCAAGTTCGGGTCTATCACGCGGCATATCATACCGGAAATACACAACACACCGTTGTCTGGGTGTCCGGGATAGCGACGTAGGAGGGTGCTGATCGAGGCTATTTACTTCTGCCCACGCATGCGGGACAATATCGAGTACTATGTGCACACTTATCTTGTGTGAAAGTAAGACAAGGTGGATAAAAGGCAACCGGGAGGGTTACTAGAGCCGCTACCCGTAGCAGAACGCCCATGGGAGAGCATGACCATGGACTTCATCACTTCCTTGCCAAAGTCTGATGGGTTTGGTACGATCATGATCATGGTAGACAGGTTTCCAAAGTATTCTACATTCATGCCTGATACAGACGGTTGCACTGCAAAGGAAACTGCTCGATTATTCTTCAAGAATATGGTGAAATATTAGGGGCTGCCAAGACATATCATCTGTGACCGAGACCCCCACTTTACCGAGAACTTTTGGAGAGAGTTGTTCGTAATAATTCGCACGAAGCTTCACTTTTCCAAAACTTTCCACATGCAAACCGACAGCAAGACCCAATGTGTCAATGCCCTGTTAGAGTGCTATCTAAGGCACTATGCCCGTGCGCATCAAAAGGATTGGGCTCGAATCCTAGATATGGCGTAGTTTTCTTATAATTTGTAGAGGAGTGAATCCACCGGGCGCACACCATTTGAGTTGGCGACACGCCTACAACCCCAAATGCCGCACTCGTTGCCGACTATTTTTGAGGAAAACACTTTGGGTGCTCACCATCTTGCCAAGGGATGGGAGGAGCAGCTTGACACTGCCAAGTCCTACTTGGACAAGGCAGCCAAGAAGATGAAAAAGTTCACCGACCACAAGCGTCGTCCCACGGACTATAAAGAAGGTGTATGGTCTTGGTGATATTCAATCCAACACAATTCAAAGCACTAAGAGGCGTCCATCAAAACTTAGTGCACAAATATGAGGTTCCGTTCAAGATTGTTTCCAAGGTGGGAAAGATTTCGTACAAGTTGGAGTTACCTCCAAACTTTAAGATCCACCCTGTGTTTCATGCGAGCGTCCTCAAGACGTATCATGAAGACAAGGAAGATCCTACCCGGAATCGATCACAACGGGCACCCATTATTGTCACCTCCTCGCATGACCGAGAGATCGAAGCTTTCATGGATTATCAAGCCAAACAGAAGCAAGGTCAACAAGCCAGCGCCATGTTCCTTGTGCATTCGAAGGGACAAACTCCAGAAGAGGCCACATAGGAGAAATATGAAGATTTGTGGCAGTTCAAGGACAAAGTCCAGAAATTCTTACTGTAATGCGCCGCGGTCGTTATATGATTAGGTGTGGGAGCGTGTGACGTCCCGCCACAATTTCAGCCTGATTCTGCATCCAGAAAGGGGCAGATTTCTCTAGAGTTGTGCGAAGAACTCTAGAACACTTTACAACTCTCAAGAAGGCTTGAGAAGGTCCCAAGGTAGTGTAGAATTCTCTAGAAAATGGACCAAAGTGTAAATATTTTATGGAATTATAAAGTTAATATTAGTTGCACTTTAGTCCCTAGGAAGTAGTATAAATAGTGGTTACACTAATTTGCAAAGGCACCAAGAAAGTTGTAAGCAATTCTTCCAAGCAATACAAAAGCCTTTTTCCAAAGTTCTATTTTGTTCTTTCTAAGTCTTTCATTGCATTTGGTTAGCGTTATGAGTTTTACAGGCTTACTTGAGCTTCCAGGATTGTGAAAGATTTGTGAGTAAGTTGTCAAGTGCCGCACGGAGTCTTAGCAAATACTCTAAGTCCGTGACATAAATCTTCTAACGTTGTGATTTCTCTATGATGTTTATGTTAGGCTATTAATGATGATAATATGCTAATGAAGTATGTTTGATGTTGGTATGAATAAATGTTGGGCTATGAACATGCTAAATGTGAGATCATGATAAGAAGACGATTATCCAAGTTTATGATATCCTCTTGTATGCTTTAAACAAGGTGATTATGTTATGTTAATCTCACACACGAAGGGTAATGATGAAAGAAAATTCCCACCTAATCCTAAAGAGATCATGATCATGTTTATACAAGGAGTTAATCTCCTATGACGTATGATATGTTTATAATAAAATACAACTTAAAGGTTATTCAAGAAAGGGACTTAAGCTGAGCACCGACGGACTAGATATGAGAGGTGTTCCTTCCTTAGTTGGAAGGTAGGTTCATAGTGACTCTCATGATATAGAGGCTGCCATTTAATGTGGAACTATGGGTCTATAATACATGTCATAGTTGTTGAACTATGATTCCACCATCGGATACTAGCTAATGGAACTACCGAGAAAGCTATGTCATGCTTGGTTCTACTTTGTTCAATACATCACCTTCTTTAGGTGTGGGGTTTTATGACACCGAATTCCATGTTTAGCTCACATGGTCTATGTCGGTTAAGGCGAATATTCCCTCAAGTAAAACAAAAGACAAGTAAATGGACGTTGACTAGGGTGACTTGAAGAGTCTATTTTATACAGGTAGGGGTATGGGGCTCTACCTAGACATTGCACAAGTTGACTCAAAGGGAAGTCGTAGGAGACTGTTCTTCTGTAATATGATAACATGAAAGGTATGATGATTATGATACATGTTATACTCTTTTTTGAAGTTGGTTACGTTAATGAACATGTTATTGGTCCATAATGCTTTATGAGGTGATGACTACTTATGTTGGAAGTTATATGAATCAAAGCATTACCTATGGTCTCCTATCGTATCTCATTGGTTGTGTAGGGCTATGGGGATTCACATGACCATTGCATTTGTAGGTTGGGGACGGGATCATTGGTAAGTGTTCTGTATAAGATGTGTATATGGACTTTTGAATATGAATTGTTTGCATGACTCTATGATAATATGTCTTTGATTATGGTATGTTAATTGAAGACATTCATATGACTTAGCATGCTTTCCAAAGAAATGATAAATGATCCTTTTTCGTGCATGTCCTTAAATGTTATGTGCATATACCCACACTTAGTACATGTTGCAAACTAACCCCATTACTTTATATTACTACAAATGTAGGGTTTGGTCATTCAAGATTAAAAAGGTTGATTGAAGAAGCTTAGAACTCTTTCTCAAGTGTTGGTAGGTCCTCATGTTCAGGGACGCTATATTTTCATTATTCTAGCTTACGAAGACATTAATATATTTTAAGAACACTCGTATTTCTATTTATGTTCTTTGGATTCTTTTGTATCAAGTCCTATATGACATATTAACTTTTATTGGATAAGTCTAGATTCATACTCTTTAGATAGTTTTTATATGAGACAACTTTTATAATCTCATTATATATACTATTAAAGTTTTATTTTTTCCGCAATTTTAACTGATGACATGTTATAAAGAATGCTAAGGGCTTGTCTGAGTCCTCTGAGAGGATGATTATGCCGGTCCATCCGGGGTAAAATTTCCTGGGTGTGACAAACTTAGTATCAGATCATGAGGTTAATTATCCTTTGGATCAATGTCTCACAAAACCACGTTATATAGTGTCTTGTTCACGATTGTGAAGCGCGCCATAATTAAGGATGAGAGACTATGTGATGACTAGGAAACTTCTCTTTTCTTGATACTCCTATGCCGTGCCTCTAGAGTTCTGACAGTCTATGTCTTTTAGCATCTAATACCTTTCTTGTAGTTATAGGCGATGAAAACAAGAAGGACAACCGCGAGAAGGGTAGGAGAAGAGATTGTGAATACGGGAGCTACTTCCCAAGACAATCAAGTTCCTCCTCAAGTGCAAGCTTCTGTGAATGAGCAACTTCTGGTCGATCCTGCGGCCATGATGGATGGTGAGGTGAGGTCAGCCCTATTCCAAATTGCCCAAGCCATCACCATCTAATCTCAGGCCATTACGATACAAGCTAACAGGGAGGTTTCACCTCGAGAGAACCAATATGCTAGTACTATGGCTAGCCGTCTGAGAGATTTCATGAGGATGAATCCTCCTATTTTCCTTGGGTCAAAAGTTTTTGAAGACCCCCAAGTCTTCCTTGATGAGGTCTACATGATCTTGTTTGCTATGGGGGTAAGTACTACTGAGAAGGCTGAGCTTGCTACCTATAAACTCAAGGACGTGGCTCAGACATGGTACAATCAGTAAAAGGATAGTAGGGCTTTAGAAGGTGGTCCTGTGACTTTGGAGATCTTCAGCTTTTCGTGAAATATTTTTTCCACAGTAGCAAATAGAAACTAAGGTATATGAGTTCATTAACCTTCGTCAAGAAAGTATGAGTGTCAAGGAATACTCCTTAAAATTCATTAAAGTTGTCCAAATATGCTTCTTCTCAAGTATCCAATGCTAGGGATTAGATGAGCCATTTTGTAACGGGCGTGTCCAAAGAGCTTGAAAAATATTGTGCAGCCATGCTTCATGACAATATGGATATTTCTAGGTTGATGGTTTATGCTTAATAGGTTGAAGAGAGTAGTCTAAGGAAGAGGAATAGGGAAGATAAGAAGGCAAAGTCTTTTGAAAGTGGCTCTTCTAAGAGTAGGCTTGATGTTTAAGACAAGACTAAGTTCAAGAAAAGGTTTTCAAACCAAGTCCTTTCAAATTTCTCCAATAATCACAATGATAAAGATTCAAATACTAAAACTCAAAAGGGGAGAAATGTAAATCCAACAAGAGAAAGACCAACTTGTGGTAAGTGTGGTAAGAAAAATGTGGGTGAATGCCTTGTTGAGACAAATAGTTTTGTGGCAAGGGTGGCCATATGATGAAAAATTGTCTTAATGTGAGAAGGCAAGGTAAGGGGAATGAACAAACTCAACCAAGCAGTCCGAGATCTAAAGCTCCAAAAAGGAACCGTTTCTATGCACTCAAGGCTAGGGATGAACAAGAGAACTCTCCTGACATTGTGACTGGTATTTTTCAAGTCTTCTCTATTAATGTTTATGCTTTGATGGACCCAGGTGCTACCCTTTCTTTTGTTACACCTTTGGTAGCTAGGAAGATTGATGTACTACTCGATGTTTCAATTGAACCCTTTTTGGTTTGTATCCTAATGGGTGAATCTGTGGTTGCAAAAAGATTTTATAGGAACTTGACATGTTTGATTTTGATATCATCATGGATATGGATTGGTTTCATGAATGCTTTGCTTCTATACATTGTAGAACGAGGGTAGTAAAGTTTCAATGCCCAAATGAACCAATTCTAGAGCAGAAGGGGGGAAATTCTATGCTAAGGGATCAAATCATTTCTTGCTTGAAGGCTTGTAAGATGATAGCAAAGGATTGCCTAGTAAGTGTTAAGGACCTAGAATGTGAAACTCATTCTATTGAGTCAGTCCCTGTAGTGAGGGAATTCCTAGAGGTTTTTCCTAATGACCTTCCACGAGTTATTCCTGAATGGGAAACTGACTTTAGCATTGATTTATTACCAGATATGAATCCCATTTCTATTCCTCCATATAGGATGGCTCCGACTGAATTGAAAGAGTTGAAGCACCAAATCAAAGATTACTAGACAAGGAATTCCATTAAACATAGTATTTCTCCATGGGGTGCTCCGATCTTGTTGGTGAAGAAGAAGGATGAGTCTCTAAGAATGTGCATTGATCATTGCTAACTTAATAAGGTCACCATAATGAACAAGTGTCCTCTCCCTCGGATTGATGATCTATTTGATCAACTACAAGGTTCTAGTTAGTTTTCCAAGATTGACTTAAGTTCGGGATATCACCAATTTTCCGAACGAGATATGGTCACTATGAAATCCTAATTATATCTTTTGGGTTAGCAAATGTTGCGGCGGCATTTATGGACATAATGAGTAGAGTTATCCGAGATTACCTGACTCATTTTTGATTGTGTTCATTGATGATATTTAATATACTCAAAGAATGAGGATGAGCATGAGAATCACTTGAGGTTGGCCTTTCAAACCCTCAAAGAACACCAATTTTATGCCAAATTAATTAGGTGTGAATTTTTGTTGAGGTTAGTTGCTTTTCTTAGCCATGTTATCTCTGGTGAGGGTGTAGAGGTCGACACGAAGAAGATGGATGCGGTCACAAATTGTCCTTGACCTTTGACTCCCAGCGACATAAGAATCTTCTTGGGTCTAGCCAGGTATTATAGAAGGTTTGTTCATGGATTTTCATCCTTTGCTTTTCCTTTGACAGATTTGACCCAAAAGAAGGTGAAATTTGAATGGTCGGAATCTTGTGACAAAGTTTTGCAAGAGTTGAAAGATAAGCTTACCTCCGCACCGCTGTTGACCTTACTAGTGGGCAATGAAGGCTTTGTAGTATATTGTGATTATTCTCGAGTGGCAAGGTGATTGCTTATGCTTCTAGGCAACTTAAAATTCACGAGAAGAATTATCTAACTCATGATCTTGAGTTAGCTACTGCAGTTTTGCCTTAAAAATATGGAGACACTACTTGTATGGTGTGCATGTTGATGTATGTACTGACCACAAAACTCTTCAATAAGTGTTTACAAAAAAACAGTTGAATCTCCGACATGGAAGATGGTTAGAAATTTTGTAGGATTGCAACATGAGTTTCCTTTACCACCCTGGCAAGGAAAAAATGGTTGCTCATGCTTTGAGTCGTATGACTATAAGTAGTGTGTCTCATGTGGTAGAATAGAAGAAAGAGCTTGTGAATAATGTTCATAACTTGGCTCGTTTAGGTGTGTGGTAAGAGGATTCTCCAATTGGTGGATTTATGGTCCATCATAATTATGACTCATTATTAGTGGTTGAGGTGAAGTCCAAGCAACACCTTGATCCTTTTATGATGGAGTTGAAGGAATTGATACTCAGTAAGATCAATGAGTCATTCTCCCAAGGAGGGATGGTGTTCTTAGGTACCAAGGGAGATTATGTGTACCGGATATTGAGGATTTGAGAAATCAAATTAAAGAATAAACCCATTGTTCTCGCTATTCTATACATACGGGTGCCACCAAAATGTATCCTTAAAGAGGTCTATTGGTGGGGTGGTTTAAAAAGGGATATAACAGAGTTTGTTGCTAAGTGTCCAAATTTACAATAAGTTAAAGTTGAGTATCTTAAACCGGGTGGTTTAAGCCAAATCATGGATTTTCCTACTTGGAAGTGAGAGTCCATCAATATGGACTTTGTTGTTGGGTTGCCTCGAACCTAGAGGAAAAATGATTCAATATGGGTAATTCTGGATAGGTTGACCAAATCTTCCCACTTTATTCCTATAAAGTCTACTTATACTACCGATAATTATTCAAGAATCTACATTAATGAGATTGTGAGTCTTCATGTTCCATAGTCCAACATTTTGTATAGAGGTGACCAATTCACTTCTCGGTTTTAGAAGGCTTTTCAAAAGGGTTTAGGTACTCAAGTGAAACTAAGTACCGCTTTTCATCCTCAGAAAGATGGTCAAGCATAACGTACCATTCAGACCCTTGAAGACATGTTAAGAGCCTGCGTTATTGATTTCAAAGGAAACTGGGATGATCATTTACCTTTGATTGACTTCTCTTAGAACAATAGTTATCATTCGAGCATCTCCATGGCACCTTTTGAATATATTTATGGTAGAAGGTGTAGATATCAAGTTTGATCGTTTGAGGTTGGTGAATCCACACTCCTTGGTCTAGAGATTATCTATGAAGCTGTAGAGAAAGTTTGAGTCATAAGACATAGACTGAAGACATCCTATAGTTGGCAAAAGGTTCCTAAGAACTTCATGCATTTAAGAACTTCACACAAGGACCATTCCCAAAGATAACTCTAAGTTACACTAGTGCAATGTGAAAGTAGCATCCTATTCTACTACTCCCACTTAGTGCTCATTTGAAACCACCCTAGGCTAGTCACGTCACATTTAACAAGTGACATAACATTTATTAACATTATACATAAGACCAACATGCTTCATTAGCATTATAAATAAAGTCAACTTACTTCATTAACATCATACAGAAACCCATTCATTCATTAGAATTACAAGCACACCCTAAGACCCCTCCAAGTGCCTAACTTGTGCAATGCATAGATGGCGTCCTATTTCACCACCTACCCTAAGTATTAAACCTTAGGAAGACCTAGTTCATTACATTCTTTTGTGAGATACAGCTTTGGGAGACATCGACAATGCGAGCTTAACATAGAATCTCGATATTAACCCCTACAGAATGAGGGATCCCCACTTGCGTAAGGTAGGGTCATTCTTTTAGCCTTAACGTGAAAAACCACCAGCTAGTCCTATGCGGGCGCATCGTTAACTAATAAGGAGATCGGTTTTAGATACTACACCTAGACTTATGGAGAGTACACATTTCAAGAGGTTTCTACTAAGTACCCGACCTATAATCACCGGAGAGTACTTACCTCTTTCATATCCTCTCGGTACTAAGCATTAATTTCCAAAGAGTATTAGACTTGCATTACAATCTTTCATTATAGGTTATGGGATTAATACTAAGTACTCCACCTCTACTAACGGAGAGCACCCACCTCAACCTATCATTCATTAATTAGAAATTTTTAGGAATATTGAGATTGCTTCTAGATGCTACACCTCTATTAAAGGAGAGTACCCATCTCAACACCCCCCATTCATTCATGGGAAAAATCTTGAGAATATTGAGATTTCTTCTAGACACCTTCACCTCTAATCATGGGAAATTTTCCATCCCAACATCCCCGATTCATTCATTAAAGTCCTATTAAGAAAACTTTTCAGTAGACCCACATTCATTAGATTTTCATTAGCTTCATTCATTCTTTCATTCATGTGCGTGTATTTGTGAGAAATATTTTCACATAACTACCATTCTTCATGACATTGGCTTCTAAATTATGTTAACACATTCAATATAATCCACACATAAGCATATGACATACCGTGGTTTCACGGTATTTTTAATGCTTTTTTCTTAAGTTTAGTGTGTGTCCAAAAGTCTTTTTGTATTAATTTATATGTAAGTTTCTTTTTATTTGCAGGAAATCTGTCTACAGATGAACCCGTAAGTTTTTTTATCAAGAAATACAGAAAAGTATCACCTACAGAGCTTGTGACGGTCCGTCATGCCTGTGACGGTCCGTAGGTCGCATCGTAGTGAAGCTACTGAAGGAAGATGGGGAAGTCTGACCAAGTGTGGGGTTACTGAGAGTGTGACAGACTGTCGTAGCCATGACAGTCCGTCCTGCTTGTTCGTCGTGAAGATTAGAGAAGTAGTCCCAGTACCCAAATTCAAAGAGTTTAAGTGTTATGGAATGAAGACGCTCGACGGACCGTTGTGCCAGTGACGATCCGTTATCCCTGTCGTTGAGGGTAATGAAGAGAGCAGCAGAAGAATTTGCAAAGAATGGGACGATGGAGTCCATGACAGCCCATCGTGACCACGACGACCCGTTGCGAGGTCCGTCGACCCAGCCGCGTTTTGACAGATTTCCAGCAATTAGAGGCCTTCTTTGATTAGATTTTTGTTAATTATAAATAGTGCGAAAAACCTTGTTTTGGGAGTTAGACTTTGGGTTATTAGACACTTATATGTTAGATTCTTTGTTGAGGAGATTATTTTGATTATAACACTTTGGTTTATTACACTTTTCTCTGGAGTTGATTGATGGTGATTTTGTTGATTAATCAATTAAATTTCTGGATTTTATTCATTCTCATTGAAGTAAGGGCTTGAATTCTTATATCATATATATGAATATTGTGATTATGACTACGGGTAACTAAACTCAATAGCTTGGGTTGTGGGAACCATGGGTGAATAATAAGATAAAACCTAACCAAAATAACAATTCTAGAATAGTGTCTTGCATGTATTGATAATTCTTTCACTTAGAAGTCTTTTTAACGGATGACCAACATTAATACTCACTTTAATGCTACTTTCCGGACCAAGGAGGTTGATTATAGGAAAAGAATTATCAACATAGATTTAGTGTATACTATCTAATAGGCTAGTATTGACTGGTACGAGGTAATAACTTAGTCAAATATCGAATACAATGCTTAATATGAGGTAACGGTAAGGGTTAGTATAGCAACACATGTAGCCTGACTAAGCTGCAGATTGAAATTTTCTAGATGTCGGACCAAGGAATTAGAAATACGTAACTTATCACTTTGCATGCAAGATACTAGGAAAGAATTTTTATAGTTAGAATTATCAAGTTAGGAACCTATGGGGAACATGTAAACCCTAGTTACTTTTATTAATTGATTAAACTCCAACATTTGAAGCTGTTAGTTGTCTCTTTTAATTTAGTTTGTTATTTTCATTCATTTAGAAGTAAACCCCCCCCTATTATTGTCTTTGTTTTCCAAGGAAATAATTGACTAAAAATAATAGCAATAATAGATTGAAGTTAAGTCTGAACTATTATCCTCGTGGGAATGATCCCAACCTCATTAGTTGGGTTCTTTGCTTGATACGACCGCTTTACTTTTTATTTGATAATTAAGTTTGAGCGTATCAAATTTTGGCGCCGCTGCGGGGGAAAATAGCTTTTCGATTATCTTAAACTTATTACTAAAATTTAGTCAATATTTTCTTAATTCTACTTTTTGTATTGGTTTTGATTCCTGCAGAACTTACTTCCTTGTATGCCAAATACACAGAGAGGAAGAGAACCCTTGTTTACCTACGATCACGAATTCGAGCGTACACTGCGCAACATGAATCGAATCTTGGGTAATAATGATGATGATCAAAACCAGAACTTCCATGCTCTGGTTGATGTTCATGGTCAGTTGTTACCCGATGATCCGGGTGAAAACCAATAGAGGGGAAAAAATCCGGCTCCACAGCCCCAAGAATACTACAGAGGTATGAAATTGTAGCAGACTCCGATGGGCCACTTGTCTTGCCCCCTCTACCACGAGGACACACCATTGTGGTAACTAGTAGCCTGATGCAATTTTGACTATTAGAGGTTTGTTTTCATGGATACCTTCTAAGGATCCACATGGCCATATAGCTAAGGTAAAGACAGTGTGTAAAATTTTTGTAGGGAGGCCTAACTTGGACTTGGATGTAATAGAGCTAAGAGTGTTTCCTCTCTCTCTAACGGGAGAGGCTGCTATTTGGTTCATTGAGCCCCCTTATAACTCAATTTTAACATGGAACCAACTAAGGGACGTTTTCTTAGCACGCTACTACCCGGTCTCCAACAAACTAAACCATAAACACAGAGTGAAAAACTTTGTGGCACTACCAGGAGATTCAGTTAGTAGTTCTTGGGATAGATTCACCTCGTTTTTTTAGAAGC
This sequence comes from Solanum arcanum, assembly GCA_027789145.1. Classification (NCBI taxonomy): domain Eukaryota; kingdom Viridiplantae; phylum Streptophyta; class Magnoliopsida; order Solanales; family Solanaceae; genus Solanum; species Solanum arcanum. Next base: position 51,200,561 of record CM050933.1, read on the forward strand.
GTCCCCAATCACCGCATAGATGATAAGTCACTAAAGGAATACTTCAATCAGGGACAGGATGATCATATTAAAGCGGTGTTGGATACTATAGCGGGTGGTTCTTATGGGGAGTGTCCTTATGCCGAGATTGCAGAAAAGGTAAAGAAAATCTCCCGGAATAAAAAAGCTTGGAGTACTAGGAAGTCAGATACTGGGAGAAATACATTCGTAGTGCAATCCACTCACAACCCAGCCACACATGAGATTCGTGAAGAGATGTCTCAGATGAGAACTGAGCTTGGGTTAGCATTAAAACATATCTCTGGGGTGCAGAAAAGATAAATGCAGTTAACTACTTGTCTAAACCACAACCACCACATGATGAATGCTATTATGCGGAGGATTACTATGCAGTAAATAAGCAGACAGGGGGTTTTCGACCGAGTGACCAAGGCTCAAATCATGAGAATTGGCGCCAAGGTCAAGGAAACCAAGGTGGATCTATGGTAACTATAACCGTGAGGGTCATTATGTGCGAGATGCAAACTACAACCGCGACAATAACTTCAACAGGGGCAACTATGGTAATAGAAATGATAGGAATGAGCCCTATGTCCCTCCTCAAAATCGTGAAGTTACTCCTAGGGATGGTGGAGATAGAATGGCGCGAGTTGAGGATATGTTGCACAAAATGATGAGGAGGTTAGATTCTAATGATGAGCATATTAAAGAGTTAAGGAGTGATTTAGCGGGTATTGGGAAAAAAGTTGATACTGATGCAATATCGATTAAGTAGATTGAGTTTCAAATGGCCCAATTATCTGTGACTATGAACACACAACAATCGGGCACTCTTACTAGAAACACTGTCCAAAATCCGGAAAATGACATACACTGTAGGACAATCACTACTCGGGGTGGTAACCAGACTATTGACCCACCTATGCCGTCTAAGGAGAAAAAGGTCATAAAAGATAATGATAACTTGATAGAGAGTAGTAATGAAGTAGAAGATAACCCTGGAAAAGATTCTAAAGTGCCTATAAAGGTAATTCCCATGCCTATACAACCCCCTTTTCCTCAGAGATTAGTGAAAAAGATCGGGGATGGTAAATATCGGCTTTTTATAACAATGTTGAAGCAGCTTTCTATCAATGTCCCCTTGGTAGAAGCTCTAGAACAAATGCCCAGTTAGGCCAAGTTTATGAAAGATTTGGTTATATAGAAAAGATCGGTCACATTTGAGGATGATGATAGAGTGCATCAATGTAGTGCTTTTGCTGCAAGATGTCTCGTACAAAAGAAAGAAGATCCGGGTGCGTTCACTATTCCTTGTACAGTCAGGTCATTACATTTTGCGAAAGCATTATATGATCTGGTGGCAAGCATAAATCTCATTCCCCTCTCGATTTACAAGAAGTTGGGTTTGGGTGACCCAAATGCCAGTGCGATGCGGCTACTTAATGTCGATCGAATAGTGAAAAGGCATATAGGGATACTCCACGAGTGCTAGTAAAAGTGGAGTCGTTTATATTTCCAGCAGATTTTGTTATCCTTGATCGTGAAGTCGATTTTGAAGTGCCTATTATTCTTGGGAGGCAATTCCTTGCTATGGGTAGAGCCTTTGTTGATATGGAAAAGGGGCAGATGAAATTTTGGTTGAACAATGAAGAAGCGACCTTCAACATTTGTAGTTCCATGAGGCATAGTGGTGAGCTCCAATCAGTATCTGCTACATCCTACAAAGAAAAGATGAAGAAGGATTATGACCTAAAAATTTTAAAACGAGAGTTTATGGTTGGGGATTTGGTGCTTTTAGACAGTTCTAGGTTGCGTTGGCTTCCGGGCAAGCTCAAGTCCAAATGGATTGGCCCTTACTTGATTACCCAATTATTCCCTCATGGAGCAGTTGAGTTAGAAACCAAGGAGGGAGTGCAGATAAGGTTAATGGAGAACGAATTAAACCCTATTTTGGGCATACTGAATCGGCAAATGAAGTGATCGAGGCATACCATCTTGATGAAGGCTGAGTAATCAAATGTCCTCAGTCGTGCCGCGACGTTAAATCAGGCGCTTGTTGGGAGGCAACCCAATACTTATAGTTTTTGTTTCTAGTAATGGTTGTATTTTCTACTAATGGGTTTTAAATTTGGAGGCACATCACCATGAAATTCTGCACAAAAATGACTCTGCAGCAGTCAGTGACGTACCCATCGATGTCACCTCACGAACACCACGGACCGTCGCATGAATCCGTCATGGCAGGTACGTCTTTAACTTATTTTCAAAACTAGGGAACATGCGACGAAACTAATGATGGAGCGTCGCAATTGAAATGGACCGTCGTCGGGGAGTCATCAAGTCATTAATGAGCGTACTCGACCAGACCTTGTTGGGAACTTTTAAAAATTTTCAACCTATAAAACCTCCCACCCCTTCATTTGAACGGTTTCTTTCCCTCTTTCTCCCATTCCCTACCTCTTAAACTTCCCACATCCTACCTCTCTTTCACCCGATCATTTCCCCTATTTCCCCAATTCCTAAAATCCACTCTTTACTAGTCGGAGTCTGTTGTTGTGGTTCTCTTCTTGATCACCAAGTACCTTCCTCACTTGTTTTCTCTCAAATTCTCAGGTATATATCTCTGATTTCTACCCATTTACATTGCATTTTTGTTTATCAATTAGTATTAGCCTATTTCTTATTGATGGGTTCATTCTTTAATACATATTATGTCTGACCTAGGTTGAGAATCCTCAAAATTGCGTTGTTAAAACTCTAGAAATAGGTGCCTTAGCAATGCTAGTTTACTAGGTATTTGGGTTATAGGGGATGAATGTGTCATCCCCAATTCTGTCACTAAATGACAGAATGAGACCCTGATGACGGACCGTCATACCCACGACGGACCGTCATAGGATCCGTCCAAACATCCCTAACGCCCCACTGTAAAATTTTCTCTATGTGTCCACCAACGAAAACATGGGACGGACCGTCATTCCCTTGACAGTCCTACCTGCAAAACCGTTCTGGTTGTCAAAGACCCTATTCCTAAGGGTCTCTCACTTTTTATAAGTGTCCTCTTATGGACATATACGATGGACCGTCATACTCTCGACGGTCCATCCTGCACAACTATTCTGGTTGTCAGAGACCCTCTTCCTAAGGGTCTCAAACTTTTTCCAATTGTCCTCTAAAGGACATCTATGAAGGACCGTCATACCCTCGACGGTCCATCCAGCATAACCGTCATGACAGTCAGAGACTCCTCTCTTCTAAGGGTCTCCATACTTTTTCCAAGTGTCCTTTTACTGACACCTATGACGGACCGTCGTACCCTTGACGGTTTGTCCTGAACGAACCGTCATGACAGTCAGAGACCCCTCTCCTAAGGGTCCTCACAGTTGTTCTAAGTGTCCCACGACAGAGATCGACGATGGACCGTCATCATCACAATGGTCAGTACGACTTATCTATCATAACAGACAGAGAATTTCCTTCTGGGATGTCCACATAAACATAGTTTAAGTAAGACATGACGGACCCCATGACGGTCCGTCGTACTCACGACGAGCCATCACCTTGTTCGTTATGTTTCACTCTTACTATAGAAATGTCATTACATCTTAACTCTTTTATTTATTTTGTGTCGTTTTGCTTGTCTTGTTTGCTCCTTCTAGTACTAATATTGATTCCTTACAAGTACTGTTTCTAATGCCACCAAAACAAGATCGAGTCTACGCACGTGGGTGGTGAAAGTCTGTCGCCCCGTATGCCCGCCTAGTCATTGGATCTGATGATAAGCGTGATCCTGAGTACGTGCCCCTAGGCAATTCTACCCCATCCCGAGCTTCACATGCTGCCAGAGCCACACACAAAAAGGTGGCGTCCGGCGTTGACACTGCCTCCCAATCTTATATGGAGCGCACACTGACCGACACACCTTCTGGGTCAGCTACTCATGAAGAAAGAGCGTCTGGCTCCTTAGTAGTTTTGTGGTCAGAAGAAGCCTCCAGATATGCTGAGGTTCCTGCACCTGCCACAGCTGCACAATCTACCTCGTCTGATGAGGCTGACAGTTTTGAATCCACACCTAGCTAATCGACTCGTGCTCATACCCTGATTGCCGATCATCCTAACCGGTGGTGTGTCGACCGACAATATCAAGTTTATTTAGAGGAAAAGTTTCTGCATGAGCAAGGAGTCATCACACGTACCCTTACATTGGAGAGGTGATCCTTACGGGAAGTCTCCCGATTATGACAGAGATCCACAATCTCTTCAATAGACACCGACTTTAGTGTATAGCGCGTTTGTTGGGACGTTATAGTGAAGAGTTTGTCAGAGAGTTCTACGCCTCCTACGTGGCTACTCTCAGATCACAGATTGATAGGCGGGCTGCCCTGCAAAACAGGCCCCACTGGAGCATGACCGAGTACGTGGCATTTAGGTTGATATCGCCCTGCCTGCCATCCACCGGTATCAATACGACTAGTATGTTGATACCAACTGGATCCCACTCAACACCGAGTTTGAATACCGGTGGAAAATTGTTAAAGATGGACAATTCTTGCGTGAGCCTTCGCTGAGAGAGACCACAAAGAGGTGGATGGCCCTGCACTTGTGTGTTGATGGAGAGGGTGCCAAATGGGTAACCGAGCCGAAGGGAGCCATCAAGAAGGCTTATCTGACCTTTACGACGAAGTTCTTATGGTTGATTGTCCGCCACATCCTTTCCCCCACTGCTATTGATAATATAGTCATATAGGATCGTGCAGTTCTGATGGCGGCGATGATAGCCGGGTTTGAGGTGGACATTGCATGGCTTCTACAAGCGGTAATGCACGAGAGAGATTTTAAGGTCGCAAATACTTACCCTTTCCTGTGCATGATATTTTCTTTAATGCAGGTCCGCAGGTGTGCCCATCTAGCACATTGATCAGATCAAGACCCTGCTGGGCACTGTTGATATCGGCCTCATCAGGGATGAGGCCAATGAGTTGGCTCCATGTAGAGGGCCCATCAAGAGTTTCCTCCACTTGGTGATAATCTGGTTTATACGGTAGCACAGGCTCGCACGGCTACGCAGGATGCTTTTGAAACACCTGACACTATCCCAGTCGAGTCTATCCCGGGTAGTAGCAATACCCCGAGCTCCTCTCACTCAGCCCCTTTCCCCGCTCTGGTCCTGCTTGCTAGGGTCCAGAAACTTGAGGCACAGATGGCTACACTGCTGCATCACATCCAGCCTTGGATGCAGAGGTCTATTGCTGAGGCAGAAGAGCGTTTGGAGCGGAGAATGGTCAAGCACACAGAGCGTATGATCGTTGAGGTTCATCAGCGGTTGGATGCTTTTGAGTTGCGGGTGCTAGCCCGACCAGCACCTCTGGTGGATGCGTTGAACCTTCAGGCTGCAGTCAAGAGTCTTCGAGCAGACATTAATATGATCCTAGAGGCTAGGGTGTCTGAGTCTGAGGCCCCTTCTGCAGAGCCTGATGAGGACACAGTGATGGTGGCCTTATTTGCTACTTCTAAGATTCCACCAACTCCCCCTCGAGAGCATGCCAAGAGGCATAGGGGTCGAGAGGAGGATCAGGCTAGAGCACGGAAGAAGGAGCGCCGTGAGATGGAGGCTGCGATGAGAGCCTCGCTCGTTGATGAGGAGGCGCGTCAGATGAGGGCCATAGAGTAAGCTGCTGGAGAATCTAGCTACAGAAATGTGGAGATAGCGGCAGGCATTGCTCATAGTGCTGTTGCTGATGAGGACACTACAGAGGGTGTCCAGATTATAGAGGTAGTGGGTTCCGGGGAATCGGACCCACCAGCTTGCTGATCGTCGGTGCTTCTCGCCCCAGGTTTTCTTCACCTACCACTCTCGTATTTTAATTTTTTATGCATTGTGGACAATTGCATGTATTTTTGTTGGGGGTGGGGTAAATGGAAAGTGAGTTCTAGGGTGAAGTCTGAGTAACCCTATTCACTATCCTCTTTTGGGGTTTTCTTGCATGTGTTCTTTTTCCTCAAGAGACTGATTATTTTTACAGTTGAACCGACATGTCTATATCTTGTGTACATAGTTTAACTCTGCAGCATGAAGGCTGAAATGATATCCTGATGAAATGAAAATGATGCATGACTAGGCATAGTAATTGATAAATGTGTATCTCTAAGCATGACATAGACATACACCACTGCATCACCCTAAGTCTAAAATTTGAACTAGGTGTCTGATAATTTGGTAGAGTAACGAGATGTCAAGTGAGTGTAAGGAAGATGTGAATAGTCCACTATTTGTACTGAGGTAGAAATTGCCTGGTTAGTCCTACTAAAAGTAAGCTGTAATAGACAATTAGGAAAGGATCATAGGCCCTTGTTCAAAATAGACCATTTTAGCCTAAATAAAAAAATTGAAATAAATCCTTCATCGATCCAAATGATTTGAGCTTAAAATAGACCTTTATTTTTCACCCCAACTGATCTTTTCTGGGAATAATGTGTTGGCCCTGGACCCTCCTTGGACATGTGCACCTCAGCTTATGCCAAAAGCATAAGTTGAGGGTGGTTAATGCAGTAAACAACCTTTTTATGGCCCTGAACCAACTTTTGGTATTGTGCACTTTGACTCATGGAAAAGCCATGAGTTGAGGGTGGATATTATGAAGAATGCTCTGGAAAGTGGGGTTGAATGAACAAAGAGGTAGAAAGAACAAAGGTAAAGTTACTCAAGAACCAGTTGAAAGAAAAGTGAAATAAAAAAAAATTAACAATTTTTTTTTAAAAAATACAATAAATACAAGAAAGAAAAGAAGAGAGTCACTTACACAAATGAAGAAAGAAAGGAAAATAGCAAGGTGAAAGAATATGAGAAATTGGACGAAATAAATTGATAAAAAGTGGTATGTTTAGCCGTTATGTCAAGGAGGGCAAAAAGTCACTGAAGTATACCTAAATATACCCTACCTGACCCTGAGCCTATGTTACAAGCTAAGGAAGTCCTATCGTGTTCCTAAGAGTTGTATAGCAAACTTAAAGCAATGAAATAAGGGCAAGCTTATGGCAATATGTATGAATGATTTGTGAATTTGTTTTGTGAGTGAGTGTTGAAAAGTAATCCTTATACTCAAACTGAAATCATTATATGAAAAATGAGGATGTTGTTTTTAACAGAGGAAACTAGTTGCCATACGGGAAATATTAGCACCTTGGTGAGAAATTGAAGAGGATATGTGTTAGTGCGTGGTGAGTGTGTGTCATGGTCTGATTCAACATAATTAAAGCCTAACAGTGATAGCATGCATGAATATGATGATACTCATAAGGATTTATAGCCAAATGATTGCCAAAGATAAAATATGGATACTATTGTACAATGATTTTTAGTGAGTCATAGTGCATCGCTTGAGGACAAACAACGAATTTAAGTTGAGGGTGTTAATATACCGTGGTTTCACGGTATTTTTAATATTTTTTTCTTAAGTTTAATGTTTGTCCAAAAGTCTTTTTGTATTAATTTTTATGTAAGTTTATCTATATATGCAGGAAATCTGTCTAAAGATGAAAGTGGATGTTTTTTTAGCAAGAAATGCAGAAAAGTACCACCTACGGAGCTTGTGACGGTCCGTCATGCCTATGACGGTCCATAGGTTGCATCGTAGTGAAGCTGCTCAAGGAAGATGGGAAAGTCTGACCAAGTGTGGGGTTACAGAGTGTGTGACAGATTATCGTAGCCATGACGGTCCGTCCTTCTTGTTCGTCGTGAAGATCAGAGAATTAGTCCTAGTACCCAAATTCCAAGATTTAAGGTCTTATGGAACGGAGAACCTAGACGGATCGTTGTGCCTGTGACGATCCGTCATACCTACAGTCGAGGGTAATGAAGAGAGTAGCACAATAATTTGCAAAGTATGGCACGATGGAGTCCATGATGACCCATCGTGACCACGACGACCCCTCGCGAGGTCCGTCGACCTAGTCGCGTTTTGACAGATTTCCAGCAATTAGAGACCTTATTTGATTAGGTTTTTGTTTTTTATAAATAGCTCGAAAAGCGTTGTTTTGGGAATTAGACTTTGGGTTATTAGACACATATATGTTAAATTCTTTGTTGAGGAGATTTTTTTGATCATTACACTTTGGTTTATTACACTTTTCTTTGGAGTTGATTGTTGGTGATTCTGTTGATTAATCAGTTAAATTTCTGGATTTTATTCTTTCCCATTGAGGTAAGTGCACAGATTCTGATATCGTATATATGAATAAATATTGCGATTATGACTATGGGTAACTAAACTCCATAGCTAGGGTTGTGGGAACCATGGTTGAATAATAAGATAAAACCTAACTAAAATAACAATTCTAGAATAGTGTCTTGCATGTATTGATAATTCTTTCTCTTAGAAGTCTTTTTAACGGATGGCCAACGTTACAACTCGCCTTAATGCTACTTGACGGAACAAGGAGGTAGATAATAGGAAAAGAATTATCAACATAGATTTAGTGTATACTATCTAATAGGCTGTATGTATTGGTACGAGGTAATAACTAAGTCAAATATCAAATACTTAATATGAGGTATGTAAGGGTTAGTATAAGAACATACGTAGCCAGACCAAGGGGCGGAGTGAAATTTTCTAGATGTCGGACCAAGGATTTAGATTTACATAACTTATCACTTTGCATGCAAGATACGAGGAAAGAGTTGTTATAGTTAGAATTATCAAGTTATGAAATTGTGGGGAACACGTAAATCTAGTTACCTTTATTAATTGATTAAACTCCAACATTTGAAGCTTTTAGTTGTCTCATTTAATTTAGCTAGTTATTTTCATTCATTTTGAAGTGAAAACCCCACTTTATTGTCTTTGTTTTCCAAGGAAATGGTTGACTAAATAATAGTAATAATAGATTGAAGTTAAGTATGAACTATTTTCCTCGTGGGAACGATCCCAACCTCATTAATTGGGTTCTTTACTTAATATGAACGCTTTACTTCTTATTTGAGAAGTAAGTTTGAGCGTATCAGCATACTTCACATTATACTCCAATAGTCATATGATGTTCAAGAATCACATGCATAACTTCATAATACATCTTTTGATATACCTTTGAAATCCAATGAACTAGGAGAGATATTACCCAAATTAATAATGAATGAAAAGGTGTTTCCAGACCTAAAATAATGTAATTAACTTTATTTGGAAGTATTACAACCTAATTATCAGAAAACAACCATGACGTTCGAAAACTAGTGAAATTGAACTAGTAGGTGTTCTTTCGTCTTGTTATGGCTTGGATGTGTCATATGAAGGGTAAAACTTGTGAAAATACTTTAAATAGATAAAATATTATTTTTAGGACTAAAATTTTAAGGTGCGACCCCCCAACGACCACCCTAGGGGTTCTTGAGGAGGACCCAAACATTTTGCCATCAAGCTGCCGAGGCAGCTTGTCTAAAGCATGGAAGGAGCATGTACTTATCGTGTACTGGATCCACAAATGACCAAATTTTGGTACGCGTCGTGGACATTGTCGTGGACTCTTTGGTCCCAAAATTTATTCCCAGAAACATGAGGGAGTACCTCCACTATGCGAACTTGTTCCGCGACGAAAACTCCAAAAATAAAAGTCAAGTTTGACTTAACAAAGTAAAGGTGTTTTAGGAATTTTAGGGGATTAATATATATTTAATTTATATCAGTTTACACCCATTCCTAGTCAAAAACAAATCCCCAAATTGAAAATTCAATTGTTCTCACTTCTCTCTAAAATTCTCTCTCTACACAAAACCTCAATTAAACAAGAAGATCAAAGCTTCAAGTTGGGTTTAAGAACAAAACTTTTCTCCATAAATCCTTAAGAATTGATGATATATGGTAACTCTACACTGTTGGGACTCCTTTCCCAAAGAGGTTTCTTCAAATTGAATTTCAATGTTCTTCCAAATTTCTAGATTTTCACTTTATTATGTGAGTCACCTTTAAACTTGACTTATTTGGTCTAGATTTTATTAATAATGATGGATTATGAATATTTATGAAATAATTGATGTGTTATCTTAGGTATTTTACCTAATTACTTAGAGACCCATAAATATTCCTCTTCTCTTAACCCTAACTCTTGAATTATGTTAATTAATGATTAGAGGTGATATAATTGTGTGTTCTTGCATAATTGACTATTGTACCATAATGATAATTGATTTGTTAGGTAAATATCATGGATTTGGGATGAAATCCTGAAAGGTTTCTTGGAGGCCACTGGTAAGATCCTCAAGGTTATGAACATTCTATTCTATTGTAGCACTATTGGCTTACCGTTGGTAATGTTGATTAATTAAAGTACGGATAATGAAGTTATAAATGAATGATCATTATATGAATATTTTGGATGTGATATGATTATCAGTGTTCTAGTATGATGGATTGAAGGTAATTCCCATGTACATTTTATGACTATGCTATGATGTAGTGTTCTCACATGATGTTGGGTTCGTCTTGAAAGGGATTTCTCATCCTAAACTATGAGCTATGAAAATTTTATATGAGAGATTAAATACCTAAGGCCTATGTTATGAATTAATGTTAATGCATACTTAAATATACTTCAAAAATTGAATTTAGGTTAGCACTGACTAAACTTGACATTGAGAGGTGTTCCTTCACAAAGGAAGGGAGTTTCACACTATGTTCTCTCTTGAGGTGGAAACTACAATGCTAGTTAGAATAAAGAGTGTTTCATGTAACAACCTCGTAGGTCCTTAACTATGTTCCCCCATAGGAACCTTGTCTAGTTGATCCACTTAGATGGTATATGAATTTATATGTCTTACATTGTCAAGTAGGACACTCTCCTTTCGATGTGTGGGGATTACACCAGATTCCATGTAGATCATATGGTCTATGTGTGTTATGTCGAAGTTTTCTGATTGTTAAAATGAATAAAAATAAGAAGATGAAAACTAACTAGGACTACTTGAGAGATGGTACTTAGTGTTGTTAAGTGTATGAGACTTTACATATACAATGAACAATTGAACCTTGAAAGGAAATCTAGGGTGGGTTCTTTGTGTATATATGTTATGAATTTAATGCATGATGTTGGTCTCATATGATGTATATGATGTTGGTTTCCCTTGATATACATGATGTTGGTCTAAATTAGTATGCATGGTATGGACTACACCTTTTATGAGGATGCATGAGGTAAAGGCAATTCTTTTGATCTCTTTGTTAGTTTACATGGGTTATGTGGGGTTATGTGGATTCACATACACATTGTACTAGTAGACATGGACTGGATTATGAGTAAGGTCTTGTAATGTATTGATGAAATTGATTCTAAATATGAATTGTTTACTATGGTTCTATTATGATGCTACTATTGAACATGAATATGAATATGTCTTGTTGTTGTGATATGGACTTGTATATATTCTTGGAATGAGCATAAAGGCTTTTAAAGTGAATATGACATGTTTATAACCAAATGTCCTTTTGTGCATGTTAAATGTTTATTTGCATATGTTTCCATACTCAGTACATGTTGTTTGTACTAACCTATATTTCTCCTATATTGTACACCAAGTGTAGGTTTGGGACATTGAAGTAACTTTAGTCCTTTCTTGGAGAAACTTGGATTGCTATTCCAAAGTTGGTGAATGAAGTTCGAGGATGGAGATGCTTGGTTCTAATTCTAGTTTAACTTTCCTTATTCAAAGACTATGTTGTAATTCATATTATAAGACTTGTAATGATATAAGGGCTAAGCCCCAATTTTCATACTCTTATGTTTAGATGGCAATGTGAGACAAGTTAGTTTTTTTTTGATATATGTGAAGTTAAGTTGAACTTCAAATGAAAAGTTTCAAATTTTCCGCTTTTGTTCTATCAATGATGTAATGATTAATGCTAAAGGTCTTGTCTAAGGCCTCTTCAAGGACGAAGATACTGGTTACGACTAGAGGGTGCTCTTTGGTCGTGACAAATTTTGTATCAGAGCATATAGTTGAATAATACTATGAATGATGTCTCACAAAACCTCATCTATGAAGAGTCTTGTTCATAATTTTGAAGGGTGCCACAATGATGAATGAGAGGCTATGTGATGCTTAGGAAATTCTCATTTCTTTTGTAGTCTTAAGTCATGCTTAAAGAGTCTTAACTTTACATGTCCTTTTCTTCTACTCATTTTTCGTAGATATATGTTATGAATACTAGAAGGGCATCCACAAGAAGGGTTGAAGAGGAGATTTCAATGTGGGACATACTCTCCACGACAACTAAGCTCCTCCTCAAGATAAAGTTCCTCTAGGTGGCCAAGCTCCTGTCAATCCTCCGATCATGTCGGATGGAGTAATAAGGGAGGGTTTCCTAAACTTGACTCAAGTCATGGATACTTAAGTTCAAGCCGTAATTACTCAATCTCAAGCTACGATGACTCAAGAAAATCAAGAAGTTGCACCCCCTGTGAATCAAAATGCTAGTACCATGGCTTCACGTTTGAGGGACTTCACTAGGATGATCCTCTAATGTTATTTGGTTATAAGGTAATTGAAGATCCTCAAGACATTCTATATAAGGCTTATAAGATGTTGTATGCTATGTAGATCCTTAAGACTTTCTAGATGAGGTTTATAAGATCTTGTATCCTATGTGGTTGAATTCTAATGAGAAGGGTGAGCTAGCCGCTTATCAAATAAAAGATGTGGATCAAACTTGGTACACTCAATGGAAAGAAATAGAGTTTTGATCGCTGTTTCCATAATTAGGAGGTATTTTTGAAGGAATTTATTTCTATGTTATTTGTCAAAAGAGAAAAGTGAGGCCAAAGTGGAAGAGTTCATCAACCTTCATCAAGGAGGTATGAGTGTTCAAGAATACTCTTTGAAATTCACAAAGTTGTCTAAATATGCCTCTTCTTTGGTGAATAATAGAAGGATGAAATCAGTTGCTTTGTGACAGGTATGTCCGATGATCTTGTGGAAGAGTTTCGTGTGGTAATGCTTCTCAATGACATGGATTTATCTCTTTTGATCGTGCATGCTCAACAAGTTGAGAAGATTAGGCTTAAGAGGAATAATAGGGATGCCAAGAGGGTAAAGACATATGATGGAAATACTTCTAAGGGTAAGTTTGAAATCCAAGACAAACCAAAGCTTAAGAAGAGATTCTCCAACAAAGTTTCGTCTAATTTCTCAAAGTCTAGTAATAATAGCGTGTCTAACCCTAATTCTCATGGGGGAAAAGCTGGTGCACACAAAGTGAGAAACCGAATTGTACCAAATGTTGCAAGAAGAATGTGGGTAAATGTTTGGTTGATATGGACAATTGTTTTGGTTGTGGAAAGAGTGGTCATATGGTGAAGTATTGTCCCATGGTTAAGAATCAAAGAAGGGAGAGAAATCAAGCACAAACAAGTGGTCTTAATTCTAATGCTCCTAAGAAGATTTGCTTTGATGCTCTCAAATATAGGGGTGATCAAGAAGATTCTCTCGATGTTATTACCGGTATGTTGCAAGATTTTAAATTAATGTTTAAGCATTGCTAGATCCCCATGCCACTTAATATTTCATAACTCCTTTAGTGTATATGGGTGTTTTCCCTGATGTCTTAGTTGACTCTTTTTTAGTTTCTACCTCGGTGGGTGATTTCGTTGTTTCTAAAAGAGTTTATAAGAGTTGTCCTATATTATTGTACAATATAGTTACGTTGGTTGACTTGGTAGAACTTGATATGTTGGAATTTTATGTCATATTAGAAATGGATTAGTTACATGCTTGTTTTGCTTCAATTGATTATAGAATAAGGGTAGTTAAATTCCAATTTCCTAATGAACCCCATTTTAGAATGGAAGGGGGTAAAGTCAATACCAAGAGGTCTAAAAGCTTGTAAGATGATTTCTTAGGGATGTCTATATTATATTGTGAGGGTGGGTCCGAGGCTCCTCCTTTAGAGTCAGTCTCCATAGTTAAGGACTTCCAAATGTCTTCCTCGATGACTTACCAGTAATCCCCCCTGAACGGGAAATAGATTTTAACACATATTTGATGCCAGAAACTCAACACATATCTATTCCTTCTTAACAGATGGCTCCAACGAAGTTGAAAGAATTGAAAGCTCAGCTCAAGGATTTGCCAAATAAGGGTTTTATACAACCAAACATATCTCTATGAGGCGCTTTGGTGTTATTTATGAAAAAAAGATGGGTGTCTTAGAATGTGTATTGACTACCAAAAATTAAACAAGGTCAATATAAAGAATAAATATCCTCTTTCTATAATTGATGATTAGTTTGACAAATTCCAAGGAGCGAGTTACTTTTTTAAGATTGGTTTGAGGTTGAGGTATCACCAATTTAGAGTTAGAGGAGTTGACATTCCCAAAATGGTTTTTCGAACAAGGTATGGTCATTATGAGTTCCTAATATGTCCTTTGGTCTGACTAATGCCCCGACGACTTTTATGGACCTTATGAATAGGGTGTTCCAAAATTCTCTTGATTCATTTGTAATTGTCTTTATTGATGATATCTTTGTATATACCAAGAGTGAGGATGATCATGTGAGTTATTTTAGGATATTATTGCATGTCCTCAAGGAGAATCAAATATTTGATAAATATAGTATGTGAAAATTTTGGTTTTGATCGGTGTCTTTTCTTGGTCACATTGTATGTAGTGTGGGTGTTGAGGTTGATCCGAAGAAGACAGAGGCAGTCAAGAATTGGCTTAGACCTGTAACTCCCACCGATATTTGAAGTTTCTTGGCTTTAGTCAGATATTATAGGACATTTGTTGATGTATTTGCATCCATCGCTTCTCTCTTGACTACCTTAATCCAAAGGAAAGTTAAGTTTGAATGGACGAAAGTTTGTGAGAAAGGCTTCCAAAAGTTGGAAGATAAGCTTACCTCTGCTCCAATTTTTACTTTACCGGAGGGTACTTATGTTTTTTTTTTTTGTATATTGTGACAGTTATTGAGTAGGTTTGGGTTGTGTTCTCATGCAACATGTCAAAGTTATAGCTTATGCCTCATGGCAACTTCAAGGTACATGAGAAGTACTATACGACCCATGATCTTGAACTAGCGCCCGTAGTGTTTGCTTTGAATATATAGAGACACTACCTATATGGAGTTCATATTAATGTGTTCACCGATCATAAGAGTCTCCAACTATTTGTTCACCCAAAGGGATTTAAACCTCCGATAAAGAAGGTAGTTAGAGCTTTTGAAAAATTATGATATGAGTGTCCTTTACAACCTGAGAAAGCCAATGTGGTTGCGAATGCTTTAAGTCAAATGTCTATTGGTAATGTTGCCCATGTTTTTGATAGTAAGAAGAATTTAGTAAAAGATGTGCATAGATTTGCCTGGTTGGTTGTTCGACTTGAAGATTCTCCAAAAGGGGGTTTCATGGTTCATCATAACTCTGAATCGTCTTTAGTGGTTGAGGTGAAATCTAAGTAACATCTTGATCCTTTATTGATGGATTTTAAGGAATCGGTTCTTAGTAAAGCTACTGAGACCTTGTTCCGAGGAGGAGAATGGGGTTCTTAGATATCAAGGTAGTTATGCATTCTGGATGTGGACAACTTAAGAAGAAAATATTTGGAAGAGGCTCATGGTTCAAGACAATCCATTTAACCGAGGACAACCAAAATGTATCTTTATCTACCAGAGATCTGTTGTGGAATGGTTTGAAGAGGGATATAGAGAATATGTGGCCAAATGTCCTAATTGTCAACGTGTCAAGGCTGAACACCAAAGACTGGGAGGGTGGACTCAAGATATAACAATACCCACTTGGAAGTGGGAAGATAACAATATGGATTTTGTTGTGGGTTTTCGTTGTACACGAAGACAAAATGATTCTTTTTGGGTTATTATTGATAGGTTGACCAAATCATCCCATTTTATTCCTGTCAAAACTACTTATTCAGCGGAAGAATATGCTAAATTGTATCTTAAGGAGACTGGGAGAATGTATGGAGTTCCTTTGTGTATCTTTTCGGGAAAAGGTACTGAATTTACTTCCTATTTTTGGAAAGCATTTCAAACTGGGATTGGTTCCATGGTGAAAGTTAGTACAACATTTCATCCGCAAACAGATGGTTCAGCGGAATGAACCATCCAATCCTCTAAAGATATGTTGAGGGCATGTGTCATTGACTTCAAGGGTAATTGGGATGACGATCTACCATTGATTGAATTTGCCTACAATTATAGATATCATTCAAATATCACCATGACACCCTTTGAGGCCCTTTATGAGAGGATATGTAGATCTCCGATCAGGCGGTTTAAGGTAGGTGAGTTTGCATTAATAGGCCCTAAGCAATTTATGAGGCTGTGGAGAAAGTCTGACTCACAAGGGATAAATTGAAGATGACCCAAAGTCGGCAAAAAATCTTATGCCAACAATAGAAAGAGGGACCTTTGTTTATGGTAGGTGACTTGGTCAATTTGAAGATATCACCCATGAAAGGGGTGATGAGGTTTGGTAAAAAGAGGAAACTTATCCCCGGTATGTAGGGACATATGAGATCTTAAAATACATCGTAAGTGTTGACTATGAGTTTAAATTACCTATTAAGTTTGCTCCTGTGCATCCAGTATTCCTATATCAATGTTCAGAAAGTGCATAGGCAATCCGATGTTTATACTTCCTCTAGAAGGTTTAGAAGTCGATGCTAACCTCTCTTATGAAGAGGTGCTGGTTGAGATTATAGACCGGAAAGTGAAAGAGTTGAGGAATAAAGATGTTGCTTCCATACAAGGTTGTTGTTAGTAATCTCCCATCATTTTTCTTTATGAAGGATCATAAGTGTAATTGAACTTCAATGACTTCCCTGAAATATGCATGTCCTTGTGAGAATTCATGTTTCATATGTGTCTTTAATTATATGTTCTTCAAACTTGATAGCACTTGATTTTGTGGCTGGTATAATTTGTCACATCCCAATACCACATCCTAGAAGTTATGGTACAATATCGGATTGTAACCGACGTACTCGACCTCTCGGAGGTCTTATACAAGACCTTTCATATCATTCATCGCATAAACACAGTGAAAAGTAGAGCGGAATTAAAACTTTTTACAAAACATAACATAGTCTTTGAAAAACTCTTTCATATAAAGAAATAGGAAGTACTAATTCTCAATCTCATCATCATAAGACACAAGAATACTTGGGACACGACTCATAATTAAAGATAATAATATAGAAATACTTAATCTATTACAATACTTCAAATGGAAAACATAAAAGACATATATGACCTCGAATCAAATGAGGACATACTTCAACTTCTCTTGAACGATGCTATGGTCGAAGTCTTGTTTCCCAAAATCGCCTCACCTACCAAGAACTATAAAGATAGATAAAAGCATGGAGGTCGTACAACCACATGTACTAGTATGGCATTATGCATAAAAATCATGAAAAACAGATTTTTATTGGAAATATGCATCTTTTCCTTTAAAAATAATAGTATAATCATAAAAACCACATTTAGCAACTTAGAAACATATAAGTTAACATTTTAACCAAGAATCATATTTTTGAACCCACTTTACAGTAAGTCCAATTCACTCTTTCAGTGAATTACTTCACTGTATAATGAAGTTACTTATCCTCAACTTTAAACGCACTTTAGCAAGTAATTTTCTCTTTTAAACCTATCATAAGATTCACTTAAGTCACAAAAAGAGAGACCGCCCATACACTCTCTCTAGATGTGCCTAAACGACCCTTAAGATTACTTATCATCACTCATTACTTATAATCACTCATATACACACTTCAAGACATCAATCATATCAAGGTAATATTCTTCTACCCAAGGTGAATAAGTCTCACTTGAGTGAGTTGTGAAGGGACCGACCATACAATCCTTTACACACACACTTAAGAGATCCTATAGACTACCTAGGGTAGAATCATTCTCACCAAGAGTATCAACATATATATAATGTGACATTTCTTCATCAAAGGCTATCAAATTACTTACATAAGTAGATAAAAAATATAAGGTTCATGATTAAACTCTTCAAGACTACGTAAATAATACTTAAGACTTCCTATGTTCGGATAATGTCCATATAATCAACATCTTCCCTAACTAGAGTCATTCTTATGACTAATCTAGGTAAGATACGAAGTAACAATTTCCATGCCCCCTTCACACCTTAACCAGACAACCATTAACTACTCTAGATAGGTACTTATTCCTTTTACATACTTCATAACACAAGTCATTAGATCATTAAGACTCATAGATCACATAAATGACATTCAAGAAATGTTCTAAGACAAGAGCTAGGAATCTAACTAACACCTTTAAAGCCTATTGTGCAATGTGTAGATAGCGTCATATACCACCACCTAAACATCATAGAACTTATCTAGTACTAGTAAATATCCCACATGATGAGAATAGGCAATAACCGACAAAGACCATGATATCTAGACATCAAATCTGGAGTTCTAAGCTACTCCGACGAGGGTGTTCTACTTGCCAAGGGTAGAACTAGGACACATCCCATGTAAGCACATGATGAAAGAGTGTCAAGGGCTTTTATGCACTCTAATTTCATTCTCAAGTAGAGGTACATTATACTCTAGTCTTATTCTCAAGTAGAGCTACTTTCCATTCCATAATCACTCGGTGCTAGCCTTGGTTCTCATAGAGTAATTGACATTAAAGGATCACATGAAGAGGTTCCTTATCTAGTTCATAAGCTAATCACATTCACCCCTACCAAAGAGTTCCGCCAGGGTTACCTTTCAATGGCGACTAAGAGAGCTCATTATGACTTTCCTAAGGATTAATATGATGCCTTTATAACCAATTTACCTTAATTCCACCATTCCTTTACATGAAGGATACCATTATGTCTCTCGACTTCAAGATTCATAAAATAGCCTTTACCACGTACATGACCTTCTTAATATCCTCTAAGGTCTCACATATCTTTCATTTATACATGAAAAGGGTGCACTAATCCTATCTAGTGTATACATATCATAATATCACAACATTCATACATATATCAAGTAAGGAACACAAGTCTACCAAACAAGACACTACATTCTTTCACCTTATCACATATAGCGTATCATTCTTTAAAGCACTTCAAATGTCCCTTATGTTCTTAATATCATCCTATAATTACCATTCCATTATCAATATAGCCATAATAACTCATAGCCAAGAAGGAACAATCATGTATCAACATATAGGATTACGCATATAAGCACATAGTCATAGTCTAACATGATCACCTACATAACATCAATAGAACACATATACTTTCACATTTATTTAAAAATAGATAGATATAATCATACTTAAAATAATCAATTGCACAAAAAGCGACATTAATACAAGTAGTGCCGTCAAGGCCATGATCACCATATTTCATAAAGTAATGCCGACAAGGACACGTCAATTCACATAACACTGCCACCATAAGTGGACCATACCAATCAAAATATAATTGAAGTATAAATAAAATCAAAATAAAAGGGAATAGGTCATGATACCCCCATATCATCCTCAAGACCTCAATTCGATGCTATATAATACAATTCAACACCATAAAACCCATACCAATGGCTATAAATAATAGTTCAATGTAGATACTATGAAAATAAATGAAACTAGGTCAATAAAATAGAGGTTGATCCATATAATATAACCTAGATATAAATTTGACACAATTCTTATATCACTAGAAAACCCATAGAACTCTACACTAGAATTCCACTACATTTGGTTAATATCAAGTAACCCATAACTTAGTCAAAAATCTAGGGTTAATTTAATTCTTGGGTTCATTGGTAATTTAGTTTAAAATAATAAATACAACATAAATTAAATTATTATTCAATGTTCTGAAAACATTAATGTAGGAAGCCATGGTAGACTGATTAAATTGGACAATTCAACTTTGAAAACTTTTGAAAACATCAAGAAAATTGGGGCTCCTTGATGAAGAGAGTTTCAAGGATAAATATCCATACCTTGATGAAGATAATTCTTCACTTTGATGAAGAATTTCCACTCAAAACTTCACACCAAGATCTTCCTTGATTTTTGACTTCAATGGAGTCTTTGTTAAAATTCTAAGGGATTTGGGAATTTGATTTCGAAGAATGAAATCTTCAATGTGTTAACCACTTATTTACTCATGTAAATACCCAAAAGACCCTTAAATAACCACCAAAGTCTATTTTTATAAGTGGGGGTGAATTTACAAGTTTACCCCTAGCTTGGCAGTGACTGCACAGAGGGACACATTCTAAAGATGACTGCCCATTGGCGGGCGTCATCCCAGAAACGGACCGTGCTGCCTTCTGTTTATTTGGGTAAGAGCTTGGATGTTGATCCTTATCCTTCCCCAGTATGAGTCTAAACCTACAACACAACCGATGCCCTGTTCTATGAACTACGGATTTGTTCCGTAGTCTAGGGACAAGGACTTTCCATCGACGAACTGCCCATCGATGGGACGTAGGTTCGTTTACGGGATATCCTATCCATTGTAGATAGGTTCAAAGACTTTGAACATGTATATTATCCACCCAGTCGAAGTTACTATTCACGCCCATCACCCAAGAATCGTCGACCAGGACACTGGCCGTTGATTGACTTCTGTAGGTGAGGCCTCTTTGGACAGTCTTGGCTACTAACTTGGGTCCTTCCTCAAGGATCCTTGGATGGTCCTCGAGGATAATTTCCTATACTTTTCCAACCTAAATACGGTCTTCTATGAGATTAGAACCTCTCTCATAAATTTTTTCAAAAACGAACACATAAAACTCGACCAAAAAGGCCTAGACACACAAGGTCATTTGAAGGCATATCTTCCGAACGTCATGGACATTTGATCTCAAAACTCCATGAAACTTGACACACTACCTACATATGCTATAATAAATCAATTAAGGACCTTTAAACCTCTTTAATCACACATAAACACATAGAACCACATATGAGGCACATAGGTGACAGTCGTCGAACGTCTTGGCGTCCCTTGACGTTTTACTTCCAATTCACCTAATATTATAACTATTTATGACTATTATACCATCAAGAACAACATTTTAGTCTCTAGTTCACCTAAGTCATTTTTGGGGTGTTACAATCTCACGCATTTGGACAACATTCGTCCTCGAATGACATTAGCCACTCTCCAAACACTTCCAAGAATAGATATTTAACTAGCAGCTAATAAAAATTCCATAAAACAAAAACTCATTAAGAAAATATCATTTCACATAGCGAATATATTTACAACACAACAAGACTCTAGAAAACCATTCTATACTCATTATGCTACAAGACTCACATGCTTCATTCCAAATAGTAAAAACTCATTTTATATTCAATATCATACTTATATACATCAGTTATAACGATATTACAACAATTTTAGACCCAAGAATAAATTAGTCAATTTTTCCAAAATTTTATAGTGAGCAGTCTTAATGCTACAAAGATTTTTGGCGATTTTTTTTCCAAAATGCAATTTTTAGGCAATTCATGATATAAACATACTAATATGCAAAGTAAAATCATATAAACACATCTTACAACATAATTATGATTTCATAAATACACAATGCAAGAGGTTAATGAAACTCAATTTCAACAAAACTCCTAAACATCATGCACATGCAACAAGCTTTTATATCATTCTATCCCATTTACTAATCACACTCCCCCACTTAGAAGGAACTCATATTGCCACAAGATAAAGATACCAACATCATCATCACTCTCATTCTCATCCGGCTTTGATCCTTTTGCCTGTAGTGCATAGAAACACCTATTTATTGGAGCATCTTCTTTTGCGGCACGAGGAGAATCTTGCTTACTCTCCATTCCTCTTGTCGCAGTGGTAGGACAATCTCTCACATTATGATCATCCTTACCCCAACCATATCAAAAACTAGTACCGGCTAGACACTTCCCATAGTGTCTCTTCCCACTAGTGACACATGTAGGCTTTTCATTTTGAGAACCACCTCCTTTCTCAAATTTCACCGTAGCACCTCTAGGATCTTCTTGAGTTTGAGCCCTCTTCTTAACCCTAGTTTGCTAATGATCACTAGAACCACCCCTTTTTAAGTTTCTAGCCATCCTCCTAAGTTTAGACTCTTCAATTGCTATTGCATACACAATAAGTCTAGCTACAATCATATAATCTTGTAACATCGCCGTATGGTATTCTTCCCTTACTATGTTGGCTACACCCGTAACGAAATGACTAATTTCATCCCTTGGATTAGCCACAACAGAGAGAGCATATTTGGACACTTAGAGAACTTTAAATAGTATTCCTGAACACTCATATTACCTTGATTGAGATAGATAAACTCCTCTACCTTAAGTTCCCTCATCTCACGGGGAAAGTACTTACCAAGGAAAACATCCTTAAATTTGTCCCACTAAATAGGATCCGACTCCTCCGGCCTATTGTCTTTCCATTGTGTGTACCACACTTGATCGACATATTTCAGTTGATACGAAGCCAACTCCGTTTTCTCCCTAGATGTTAATTCCATAGCATTCACTATCTTTTACACCTCATCTTTACACTGTTGGGGATCATCTCCCACCTTAGAGATAAGAAAGATATGAGGATTCATCCTCACAAAATGTCTCAACCTAGAGGTCATAGTGATTTACGCCACATTCGCCCTGGGTACCATACTACAATTCACTTGAGTAGCTACAACTCGGGCTAAAGCAACAAAGCCTCCCTAATATCCGTATTACTTAATTCAGAGGGATCATCACCTTCACCCACAATAGGGACTTGACACCTTGAGCACCTCGAGGAACTTGCTCAACTTCCTCAACTTAAGGCAGAATCTCCTCTTGCACCTTATTCTCCTCAACCCTCCTAGCCGGTGTCCTCCTCGTATTAATCTTCCTAGAAACACAAGGAAAACCATAAGAAAATAGTACTCATAATTTTACTATAAGGCATGACATAGGAGTAGAAAAGAAGTGAAACTCTATCATCCTATAGACTCTCGCCCATTGATGTGTTGCGACTCACACCGATTGTCAAGACTCTACTAGAACTGACTTGATGAGACTTTTTGATTCTTAATACTACTTTCACAAACCTATGCGCACATAAAAAGCCTGTCACATCCCAAGACCACACCCTAGAAGTTAGGTTACGATCTCAAATTGTAATCGGCGTGCTCGACCTCTCGGAGGTCTTCAACAAACCCTTTCATATCATTCATCACATTAACATAGTGAAAAGTAGTGCGACATTAAAACTTTTCTCAAAACATAACAAAGTCTTTAAAAGCTCTTCGATATAAAACAATAGGAAATACCACGTCTCAATCTCATCATCTTAACACAAGAAAACCTGGGACACGACCCATACTTCAAGATACTAATATAGAAATACTTAATCTATTACAATACCTAAAATGGAAAACATAAAAGACATATATGCCCTCGAATCAAATAAGGACATACTTCATCTTCTCTTGAACGATGCTATAGTCTAAGTCTTCCTTCCTAAAAGCTCCTCACCTACCAAGACCTTTATAGATAGATAAAAGCATGGAATTAGTACAACCACATGTACTAAGTATTTTATTATGCATAAAAATCATGAAAACTTACTTTTATTTGAAATATGCATCTTTTCCTTTAAATCATATTATAATCATAAGAACAACATTTAACAACATAGAAACACATAAGATAACATTTTAACAAAAAATCATATCTTTGAACCCTCTTTACAGTAAGTACAATCCACTTCTATAGTGAATTGATTCACTGTACAATGAAGCTACTTATCCTTCACTTTAGACGTCATTTAGCATGTAATCTTCTCATTTAAAACTATCCTAAGATTCACTTATGTCATACAAAGAGAGATTGCCCATACACCCGCTCTAGATTTGCCAAAACGACCCTTAAGATTACTTATAATGAGTCACATACACACTACAAGACATCAATCATATCTATGTATGATTCTTCTACCAAAGTGACTCTAAGTCTCACTTGAAAAGTTGTGAAGCGGTCTCCCATACAATCCCTTAAACACACACTTAATAGATCCTATAGACAACCTATGGTAGACTCATTCTCACTAAGAGTATTAATATATAGATAATATGACATTTCCTCATCAAAGTCTATCAAAATACTTATTTAAGTAGATCAAGAAGCGAACATCCATGATTGAACTCTTCAAGACTACCTAAATAATCCTTAAGACTTCCTAATTTTTGATCATATCCACATAATCAACATCTTCCCTAACTAGAGTCATTCTTCAGACTAATCTAGGTAAGATACGAAGTGACCGTTCCCATGCCCCCTTCACACCTTAACTAGACAACCCTTAATTACTCTAGATAGGTACTTATTCCTTTTAAATACTTCAGAACACAAGTCATTACTTTATTAGTTTATTAAGATTGATAAATCACATAAATGATATCAAGAAATGGTCTTAGACAAGTCTTAGGGACTCTAACTAACTCTTTCAAAGCCTATAGTGCAATGTCTAGATAGATTCCCGTACCACCACCTAAACTTTATATAACTTCTTTATCACTTGTAAGTATCCCACATGATGAGAATATGCAATAACCGACATAGACCATGACAGCTAGACATGGAATCCGGAGTTCTAACCTACTCCAATGAGGATGTTCTACTTGCCAAGGGTAGAACTAGGATACATCCCATGTAAGCACATGGTTAAGGAGTATGAAGGGCTTTTGTGCACTCTAGTCTCATTCTCAAGTAGAGGTACATTATACTCTAGTCTCATTCTCAAGTAGAGATACTTCCTATTACATAATCACTCAATTATAGCCTTGGTTCTCGTAGAGTAATTCACATTAAAGGATCAAATGAAGAGGTTCCATATCTTGTTCATAACCTAATCACTTTCACCCTACAAATGAGGTCCACTAGGGTTACCTTTCAATGGCGACAAAGATAGATCATTATGACAATCATAAGTATTAATATGATGCCATTTCAGCTAATTAACCTTATGTCAACCATTCTTTTGAATAAAGAATACCATTACAGCTCTCGACTTCAATATTCATAACATAACCTTTACCACGTACATGACCTTCTTAATATCCTCTAAGGTCTCACATATCTTTCATTCATACATGACAAGGGTGAACTAAGACTACATAGTCAAGGCATATTAAAATCTTATAATATTCATAGATATATCAAATATGGGACACAAGTTTACCAAACAAGACACTACATTCTTTCACCGTATCACATATAGCGTATCATTCTTTAAAGCACTTAGCATGACCCTTATATTCTTAATATCACCCGATACATTACCATATAGTTATCAATATAACCATCATAACTCATATAGTCAAGAAATATTAATCATGTATCAATATCTAAGACTATACATATAAGCTTATAGTCATAGTCTAACATGATCACCTACATACATCAATACAACACATATACTTCCACATTTCTTAACAAATAAATAGATATAATAATACTTCACATAATCAATTACAAAAAAAATCCACATTAATTCAAGTAGGACCGACAAGGCCATGATCATCTTGTTTCATAAAGTGACGCCGACAAGGCCACACCTATTCACATAACATCGCCACCATAAGTGGACCATACCAATAAAAACATAATTAAATTATAAATAAAATCAAAATAAAGGGAATAGTGAAGTATAAACCCACCTCATCCTCAACACCTCAATTCCATGTGAAGTTATCAAATTCAACACCATAAGGCCCTTACCGATGGTCAATAATTCGATGTAGAAACTATGAAAATCAATGAAACTAGGTAAGTTCAATCGATATTAATCCATCTAAGATAACCTAGCTATAAATTTTACACCATTCTTATATCATTAGAAAGACCATAGAAATCTACACTCGAATTCAACAACATTAGGTTAATATCAAGTAAATGATAACTTCGCCAAAAATCTAGGTTTCATCCACTTCATGGGTTCATAGGTAATTTAGGTTAAAATCTTCAATACAACATCAATTAAATCATTATTCAATGTTTAAAAATCATTAATGCAACAAACCATGGTTCAATCATGAAATTGGACAATTCAACTCTGATAACCTTAGAAAACATCTTGAGAATTGGGGCTCTTATATGAAGAGAGTTTCAAGGATCAATATCCATACCTTGATGAATCTAATTATTTCACTTTGATGATGAATTTCCACTACAAACATCACACCAAGCTCTTCCTTGATTTTTGGCTTCAATGGAGTCTTTGGGAGAATTCTAAGGGATTTAGGAATTTGATTTTGTAGAATGAAGTCTTCAATGTGCTAACCACTTATATACTCATTTACAATACCCAAAAGACCCTTAAAGAACTGCCAAAGTTTATATTTAGAAGTGGGGTGAATTAACAAATTTAGCCCTAGTTTGGCAGTGATTGCTCGCAGGGAGACATTCCACATACGACTGCTCATTGACAGGGCGTCACTCCACAAACGGACTGTGCTGCCCTCCGTCAATTGGGTTAGAGCTTGTATGTGGATCCTCATCCTTCCCCAGTCTGATTCTCAACCTACGAAACCAACAACACCCCGTTCTTTGAGCTACGAACCGTTCTTTGTCCGTGGTCTAGGGACAATGACTTTCCATCGAAGAAGTGCCCATCAACGGGACGTAGGTCCTCTTACGGGCCAACCTGTCCATTGTAGATGGGTTTAGAAACTTAGAACATGCAGATTATCCACCCAGAATAAGTAACTACCCACGCCTATAACCCACGAACCGTCGACCAGGCCACTGGTCGTTGATTGAGTTCCGTAGGTGATGCTGCCTTGGGCAGTCTTGGCCATCAATTTGAGTCCTTCCTCAAAGAACCTTGGATGGTCCTTGAGGATAATTTCCCAGACGTTTCCAGACCAAATAAGGAAGTATATGAGTTTTTCACCCCTCTTGTAATTTTTTTTCAAAAAGAACACAAAAAACTCAACGAAATACGCCTAGAAACACAAGGTCATTTCAAGGCACATCTTTCAAACGTCATGTACGTTATTGTACGTTTGACCTCCAAACTCCATAAAACTTTAAACACTGACTTAATATGATATAAGAACTCATTTAAGTACATTAAACTTCTTGAGTCAAACATAAACACATAGAACCATATATGAGGCACATAGGTGACTTAGTCGTCGAATGTTTTTGTCGTACCTTGACGTTTGACTTCCAATGCACCTAATACTTTAGCTACTGAATCTATACCATATATTATACCTATTTAGGACATTAGACTATCAATAACAACATGTTAGGCTCTATTTCACCTGAGTCATTTCCAGGGTTTTACATAATTGACCTTTTGTGATAATTCTTTAATATGAAATTGCTCAAGTGTGAAGTGATGTATAGACTCCTTGTTAAAAATGTTAAGATATATGATAAGGAGAAGTAAATTCCTCCATGAATAATGTGAAATGATGAAATGTGTGCATAATTGGTAGTTGATATAGTTTCTACCACATAATGATGCATTGTTGTGTTTTGGAATGGAGTATTGAATTATAATTATTAAAAACGCTAGATCCTTAACTTATGAATAATTATTAAAAACGTTTTTTACATACCTAAAATAGTGTAATTAAATTGATATTTGGAATTATTAGAGCCTAAACATCAAGAAACGACTATGACGGAACCTAGTGAAATTGAACTTGAAGGTGTTCTTACGTCTTGTGAAGGCTTGGGAGTGTCCTATGGAGGGTAAAACTTGTAAAATATTTTAAATAGATAAAAAATGTTTTTAGGATGAAAATGTCTAGGGGATACCTCCCAAGGACCACCCTATGGGCATGTCCATATCATGGAAGGGGCATGTCCACGTCGCGGACCGTCTTATCACCAAATGTTGGTCCGTGTCGCGGACTTTGTCGTAGAATCTTCTATCCCAAAATTTATTTCCAGAAATTTGAGGGAACACCTCCGTGACGCGGATTTATTCCACGACGAAAACTCCGAAAATAAAAGTCAAGTTTTACTTAATTGAAAGTCCCATCCAAGTGAGGTGTGTTTTGGGTATTTTAGGGGCTTAGTATATGTTTAATTTAAACCATTTTACACCAATTCCCACCACAAAAATCCCTACATTGAAAACTCAATTGCTCTCACTTCTCTCTAAAATTCTCTATCTACACAAAACCTCTATTGAAGAAGAAGATCAAAGCTTCATGTTGGGTTCAAGAAGAATATGTTTCTACATAAATACTTAAGTATTGATAAGGTATGGGAAATCTTCATTCTTGGGACTCCTTTCCTCAAGAGGTTCCTTAAAATTGAAAATTTCAATGTTCTTCCAAATTTTTAGATTTCACTCAATTTCGTAGGTCACCTATAAACATGACTTATTTGGCCTAGATTTGATTAATAATGATGGATTATGAATTATTATGAATGAATTTATGTGTTACCTTAGGTTTTTGACCTAATTCTTTAAAGATCCATGAATGTCCCTCATTTCCTAACCATAATTCTTGAATTATGTTGATTACTGACTAGATGTGATGTAATTATGTATTTTATTGTATAATTGACTATTTTATGACGACGGTAACTGATTTAATGGGTAAAAATCATGGATTTGTGATGAATTCTTGAAAGGGTTCTTGAAGGCCATTGGTAAGATCTTCAAGGTTATAAACATTGTATTGTAGTATTATTGGTTTACCTTTGGTAATGTTCATTAATTGAAGTATGAATGATGAAGTTATGAATGTGTGATCAAGCTATGATTAAATGGCTATAATGTATTGTTCTCAAATATAAATCTTATGACTATGGTATGATGTAATGTTCTCACATTATGATGGGTTTGTGATGAAAGGGATTTCTCATCCTAAAACCTATGAGCTATGGACATGTTATATGAGTGGTTAAACTCCTAAGGCGTATGTTATGAATTAATGTTACGGAATAATTCTAAAAGTGAATTTAGTTTAGCACCGAGAGAAGTTGTCACTGAGAGGTGTTCCTTCCAAGAGGAAGGGAGTTTCACTCTATGTTCTCTCATGAGGTTGAAAATACAATGCTAGTTAACATAAAGAGGATTTCTAGTAACAAGTTCCTAGTTTCTGAACTATGTGGCCCAATAGGAACCTTAGGTAGTGGATCCACCCAAATGATATATGAATGTATATGCCTTACCTTGGCATGTTGGACACCCTACATTCGGTGTGAGGGGATTAAATTGGGTTCCATGTAGCTCACATGGTCTATGTCGGTTACGGTAAATTTTATCAAATGTTAAAATGAATGAATAAAAGTAATAAAATTAACACTAACTAGGAATAAATAAGAGGTGTTTTACTTAGTTTAGGTGAGGGTATGAGACTTTACTTAAACTTTGCACAAGTGGGCGTTGAAGGGAAATATAGGGTGGGTTCTTTTTGTATATATGTTGTAAGACCTCACAAATGAATTCGGTTAACTGGAGACTAAAATGTTTTTCATGATGGTCTAATGTCCTAAATTGGTGTATTATATGGTATTGAGGTAGTGCCTAAGAGTTTAGGTTTATTGGAAGTCAGACGTCAAGGGACGACTAAGACGTTTAAAGACCAAGTCATCTATGTACCTCATATATGGTTCAATGTGTTTATGTGTTATTAATGAGGTTATAATGTCCTTAACTATGTTATTATTGTATATATATTTAGTGTGTCAAGTTTCGTGAAATTTGGAGGTCAAACGTCAAAAAACGTCCATGATGTTCGAAAGTGTTTCCTTGAAATGACCTTGTGTGTGTAAGCATATTTCATCGAGTTTTAGGTGTTTGTTTTTGGTGAAATTTATGTAAGAGGTCCTAAAATATTATACTGTCATGTTTGGTTTGGAAACTTCCAGGCAAACACCCCCAAGGACCATCCAAGGGTCCTTGAGGAAAGACCCAAGTTGGTGCCCAAGACTGTCTAAGACAACAAAAACCGCGGAGGTAATGGACGCCCAATGGATCATTCGACGCCCCGTTGGTAGGGTATCATTGATTCGGACTTAGTCTTTGGATAGAAGATGCCCATGTTGAGTCTCTAAAAGAATCAACAGAAGTACAGGACGGTCCGTTAGTGGACAAACAGTCCGTCGACTGCCAACCGTCGATGGGCACTATTGATACACTCAAATTTACTTCTCAAAAATAAGAATAATCGGTCGTATCTAGTAAAGAACCCTATTATAAGTTTGGGGTTTATTTCACGAGGAAAATGTTTAGACTTAATTTTAACCTACAATTACTTCTATTTAATTAAGTCCTTTACGAGAAAAGGTAATAAAAGGGGGGTTTTAAATAACAAAAGGAATTAAATATTTCTAAGTACACAAGTAGCAAGTATGAATGTTTGAGATTTATCAATTGATGAGAGTAACTAGGGAAAAAGTGTTCCCCACAGGTTCATAACGCGGTAATTCTAGCTATAATGTTGCGTGCAAAATGGTAAGTTATGTATCCCTAATTCCTTGGTCCGACAAATAGGGAATTTCACTCCGCACCATGGTCCTGCTACTTGTGTATGCTCTACTAAACCTTACTTTTA
Source organism: Solanum arcanum (assembly GCA_027789145.1). NCBI lineage: Eukaryota > Viridiplantae > Streptophyta > Magnoliopsida > Solanales > Solanaceae > Solanum > Solanum arcanum. The sequence goes on from CM050933.1 coordinate 51,231,157, forward strand.
CCTCATATTAAGCATCATAATCGATGTATGCCTTAGATATTACTTCGCACCAGTCGACACTACCCTATTAGATATTGTATACTAAATCTACGTTGATAATTCTTTTTCTTATTATCTACCTCCTTGGTCTGACAAGTAGCAACATGGAGAGTTCTAACAAGTGCACTCGTTAAAAAGACTTCTAAACGAAGGAATTTTCAATTCATGCAAGACACTATTCTAGATTTGTTATTTTAAATAGTTTTTACCTTGTTATTTACCCATGGTTCCCACAACCCTAGTTATGGATTCAATTTACCCATGGTTCCCACAACCCTAGTTATGGATTCAGTTACCCATGTTCATAATTACACAATTCATATTGATTAGACAAGAATTCATGTACTTACTTTTATGAGATTGAAGAAAATCCAGAAAATCACTTAGATTTGAGAAAATAATGCAATAAACAATTTCGGAAAAGATGAAGTATTTTCCAAAACCCAATATTTAGCAAACAATATTACAAATCAGAAAAATAACCAAGAGTCTAAACTCAAAAATGAGGCTTTACCAGTATTTATAATAAATAAGTCGTAACATAAAAACGAAATCTATTTAAGGAAACTATGTCCAAAAACGCGTCTGAGTCAACGACCGGACTGATGGATCGTCGAGGCCAAGAATGACGGTCGAGGCCTCTCATTGTTCAAAACTCAGAATCTTTTTCAACTGATTTCTTCTCCAACTCGCTGTTACCATCGATAGACCAGGATGATGGTCCGTTTAGTTCACTACAGTCCGTCGATGGCTTCTGTTTCTACACACTTAGAATCTTTTCAAGACGGGTACTGGGGCTAATCTATGTTAGCAATGACGGATGTGCAGGCGGTTCATTTTTGATATGACGGTTCATCGATTGCTTCCATAGACCCACACTTGGTCAGAATTCCCCGATCTTTCTTCAGCAACAGTTTTCTTTTGACGACAGTTGCAACCTACAGACCATCGAGGGTTCGATTGACCATCGATTTCTCCGTAGGTCATCACTTCTGCAATTCCAGCACAATACTTCTGCTTTTTCCTTCTGGACAGTTTTCCTGCAAACAAAGATAATAATACATTAAAACTACTACGGAAAGGCCTTATTAGACACACACTACACTTAAGGAAAAGCATTGAGTGAGGGGTGAACTTGTAAATTCACCCAACGTAAAATTAAGAGTATTCGCGGTTCCTTAGGGGTCTTTTGGGAATTTTAAATGTGTTTATAATACTAAAACACTTTGAATATTTCATTCTTCAAAATCAAACCCAAATTCCCTTAGAAATGCCCTAGAACTCCGTTTAAGCCAAAACTCAAGGAAGGACTTGGATTGAAGAATTGGGTGGAGATTCTTCATCAAATTGAAGAATTAGATTTATTGATGTATGGTTATTGATCCTTGAAACTCTCTTCATCAAGGAGCCCAACTTTCAGCGATGTTTTTTTTAAGGTTTTCAAAGTTGAAATGTACAATTTCTAGATATATTTATGGGTTCTTGCATAAATAGTTTTTAAACATTGATTATGGATTGAAATTTTATTAATTAGATGATTTTAACTAAATTAACCCTTGAACCAATGAATTGGATGAACCCTAGTTTTTTACTATGTTATAGATTATTTGATATTGCTCTAATGTTGATAAATTCTAATGTAGTTTTATATGGGATGTTGATTTATGTAATAATTTTAGTAAATTGATATCTATGTCGCATTAGATTGATGAATATGTAGTAAATTTACCTAGTTTCATTAATATTGTTATAATTATATTGATTTGTTTGTTATCGCCATGGGTAAGAGCCTTATGTTATCGAATTGGGTAATTTGGAATTGGATTGAGGTATTGAGGATGGAGTGGTGGTATGCTGCCCTATTTCCTTTATTTTATGTTGATTAGACTTCAATTATGTTGTTATTGGTATGGTACACTTATGGTGGCGGTGTTATGTACTTTACTTGCACATGATGTGGCCTTGTCGGCGTTATTTTACGTACTATGATGATCAAGGCCTTGTCGGAAACTTCTTTATGTAATGTGGTTATTTGTGTATTTGATTATGTCAAGTATGATATTATGTAATATAGGGGAGGATTTTCTGGTGGTTATTGGTTGTTGGAACAACCACGGAGGGGAGTCCCTCTTAATTACATATGAGCTTATTTGCGCATTCTAAAAGTAAAGCTAGCTCTTCAAGTGTTGGTGTTCAAAAATCATGATCATATTGATTGTTGCGTTAATATGTTTAAGAACGTTTTTACGTATGTTATGATAAGGGATGTGACAGGAGGGATAACTTATGGAGACGTTAAAGGATTTGAATATTGCAAGGAGTTTTGGGGAGGACCTGATACAAAGGTTGAATAACGTATGGATGCAACTATAGGGAAATGGAAGGAAACAACAATTTTTTCTAGATAAACTTCATTCTTATTGCTTGGTTTCTATTTTGGTGAGATCAAGTAGCTCAAATTGGATTATTAGATACTAATATTATTCTTACAACTTATTTTATTGTAGATTAGTAATCTAAAGAGAAGGAACTTATGTCATACTTTTGAATTGTATAACAAGGTATATGGGATTATTTGATTTCCTATTTATTTGGCATGAATCCAACACTTGTATTACAAAGTAAGCTTTCTAAGTGCCCTTGGTAGTGACTGATCCATATTCACAATTCCTACTTCTTATAGCATTAAAATGAATACTCTAACATGGGGTTTTTAAAAAAAACTAAATGGACATGCTTACTCTACAAACTATTAGCATGAAAGGTTTAAAATTGTTTCATCCTTAAAGTACCCTTGCAACGTATTCTCGTGATATAAATCAAAATGATCCTATATTACACATGGTACATTTGTTTATATGGGGGATATATATGTATCACTCCGGAAATGCCATAAGTTAGACTAGAGATTAACCTATTTAATAATGTTTAAAATGAGTGTAATAAGGTCATTTATAAAAGTTTAAATCCAAAATGACAAAGAATGACTTGACGTCCGGAAACTAGCTAATTCGAACTAGTTCACGTCCCTATGCTTAGTGAAGGTTTGGAGGTGTCTAATGAAGTCCAAAACATGTAAAGATACCTTGGATAGGTATGTAGTACAAAGGGTCCAAAAGTCTTGTAGCGACACCCCAAGGACCACCAGAACGGTCCTTGGGGAGGACCCCAACATGTGTAAGTAGGCTGCCAAAGAAGCCTGCGCGAACAAGATTAAATCATGAGTTGTGCGACTGTTAATCCTTGCAATGCGAGGCTGACATGCATCCTACGGCCTCGACCCAAAATTTCAGAAAAATAACGGGAAATTACCCAGCAAAGCGCAGCCACTTCCCAGAATCGTTAAAGTCATATTTTTTGAAGTTTAACTTCATAAAAAGACCCATTTAAGTGAAGGGTATTTTGGGTAATTTATAGGAAGACTATATATGGAAAATAGGTCAGTCTTAGACCAGTTTTTACACGTCCAAATCAGATTCCTACTCAATTACCCATCTCTCTCAAGAAACACCATCCTTTCCATACTCCATTGAATACAAGAAGAGCTTAAGGAAGAATATGAAGGCTTCGAGGTTTCCAATCAAATTTTGTGCATTATTTGTCTATAAGGTATGGGTTTTTCACTCTTGGGATTCCTTTCCCCAAGAGGTCCTTTAAAATATTTGTTTTCAAGAATTAAAACTTCTAGGGTTTTTACTCAACAAAACGGGTTTTTTTCCTAACTCTATACTGATGAATTTGCGTGAAAAATAATGATGTTCTATGATTTATTCCAAACTAATTATTCAATATTTTATAAATAATGTTTGAATATCTTGTGATGCATGATCTTTCTCTAATTGATTGTTTTGAATAGGTTGTTTCCACTACTTGATAATATGTAAACGTTAGGATTGGAACTATGACTCGAAAGAACTCTTTAATGACCCTTTACCTTATCCTACATTATGAATTGATATTGCATATGAATTTAAGAGTTGGTATTAACTATGCTATTGAGTATTTCATCATGTTATTGTTATGATTATTGAAAAATAGAACGTAAGTTCTTGAGTAAGGTACTTGGAAGCAAGAGGTAAGTCTTCTAAAGTTGTGATTTCTCTATGAGTTTATGTTATTCTAAGAATGGTGATTATATGCTAATGAATTATGAATGATGTTGTTGTTCTATGAACATGCTAAATATGATATCATGATAAGAATACGATAATGCAAGTTTATGATATCCTCTTGTATGCTTTACACAAGGTGATTATGTTATGTTAATCTCACATTCAAAGGGTTATGATGAAAGGAACACGAAATCTAAAAAGATCATTATCATGTTTATACAAGGAGTTAATCTACTATGGCCTATGATAAATTTATAACGAAAGACAACTTAAAGTTTATTCGATAAAGGGAGTTAAGCTAAGCATCGATGAACTAGATATGAGAGGTGTGCTTCCCAAGTTGGAAGGTAGGTTCACAATGACTCTCATGAGATAAAGGTTGTCATGTAATATGGAACTATGGGTCTCTAAAACATCTCCTAGTTGTTCAACTATGTTGCAACCTTAGGATACGACCTAGTTGATCCACCTAGAAAGCTATGTCATGTTTGGTTCTCTTTTGCCGGTAGACCAGCTTCTCTCGTGGTGGGTTTTTATGACACCAGATTCTATGTTTAGCTCACATGACCTATGTCAGTTAAGGATAATGATCCCTCATGTAAAACGAAATTCAAGTAAATGGACGTTGATTAGGGTGACTTGAACAGTCTACTTAGTATAGGTAGGGTTATGTGACTCTACCTGTACATTGTACAAGTTAACTCTAAGCGAAGTCCTAGGAAATTGTTCTTATGAAATATGATAACATGAAAGGTATGATGATTATGATACATGTTATACTTTTATTTGAAGTTGGTTACATTAATGAACTTGTTATTGGTCTATGTTGCTTTATGAGGTGATGACTACTTACGTTACAAGTTACCTGAATCAAAGTTTTACTTATGGTCTCCTATCTTATTTACTTAGTTGTGTGGGGTTATACGGATTCACATGAGCATTTCATTTGTAGGTTAGGGATGGGATCATTCGTATTTGTGTTGTATGTGATGTGTATATGACCTTTTGAATATGAATTGTTAACATGACTTTATGATAATGTGTCTTTGATTATGATCATGCTTTATGTGGATGGAATCCTTAACTTGTACATGTTCTACGCTATATGCATTGAAGACATTCATATGACTTGGCATACTTTCTAAAGAAATGATAAATGATCCTTTTTCATGCATGTCCTTAAATGTTATGTACATACCCCTACCTTGTACATGTGGCGTACTAACAAATTACTTTATATTATGACAAATGTAGTGTCCGACAATTGAAGATTAATAAAGTTGATTAAAGAAGCTTTAAACTCTTTCTCCAAGTGTTTATAGGTCCTCATGTTCGGGGATGCTATCTTTTCACTAATCTAGCTTACGAAGACTTTACTAGATTTTAAGAACACTCATATTTCCATTTATGATGTTTAGATTCTTTTGTATTAACACCTACATAGAATATTAACTTTTATTGGCTAGGTCCATATTCGTACTCTTTAGATGGTTTTTATATGAGACAAATTTTAGAATCTTGTTACATATGTTTTCATGGTTGGTATGTAAGAAGTCTAAGTATACTTCATATATTATTAAAGTTTTCAAGTTTTCTGCAATTTTAACTGATGACATATTATGACAAATGCTAAGGGCTTCTCTGAGTCTTTTGAGAGGACAACAATGCCGGTCGCATCTGGGGTGTACTTAGAAGGCGTGACAATATAATATGCCCGTATCGACTTTATTAAATTGTTTATTTCATCATATATGTCATCCTTTCACAAGTTCTTTTTATTTGTTATTATTCCAATTGTGTTAGACTACAATCTTACCTCACAAGACCCCTACTTGCTCTATTGTACATTTTATATGTACTTACTTAGAATATGTTTCCTTCCTTAAGTTGAATTTGCCTACCTACGCTCCCCCTTGGTTCCACATACATGAAAAAGTTGTAATTGATATTAGTTAGTGACTATTTGACTATCATATAAAGTTCAAATCTCTTGGATAAATGTTAAATGTATTCACTTGATGTGCTTCAATTTGATATGTCAAAATGTTTATTGAGTCATATACGCTCCTAAGTATTATGTTGGTTTTACATTTTATTCAATAGTATCCATTTTTGAATAGTTGGGACTTGCATGGTAGTATGATTTCCATGGTAACTTGGTCTAGCACAATATGGTGCTTTTCCTTGGTAGTCTTGAATTGATAAATTGTAAACATTCATGAGTAATGTATGTAGGGGTTTGTCAAGAAGTAATTTTCCATGTGTAGTAAAAAATAGATAAAGAGGGATAAGACCCTAAACAAAGTAGCTTGATAATGATGAATCAAAGTTACTTCAACGAAGTATCGTAAGTATGCTTTTATATTAGGTTTGCTTATATGATGTATGTTAGCTTGGACTATTGCCATAGTTTCCTTTCTTGAATTGTTTGACCAAAGGTGAAGTTTTACTTGTTTATGAGAAATAAATTAATGATGAGATCAAAAGATGATGAATATGTATGATGGGCTAATGTGGTACATAGCAAGATTGGAATTATGGGGTCTTATGTATGCTTTCACAAGAATGATTTGAGGTTACTTATGAAGTGGTTCTGTTATGTGTTGAAGATATAAGTATTGACTATGCTTATAATATGCTGTATCTATTATGGTTATTGATCATCACTTATGTTGACTAATGCTTAAATCATTTCTATGTTGCAGATTATGCCTATGACTATGTTATTATGCCCTAATAATTTTATGCTAGATAGCATGTTAGTATATTTTTTATGGAAACGTACTCTTGCATGCACTCTTATCAAATGTTGGGTTCGACGATATTGAGTTTCATCCTTATGGTTAGGTTCCTAGTAAAGAAAAGAGTTAAAGAGTTGGTGATTCCTATAATATTGAGTATTTGATAACCATTCCTTTATGTCTTTCATTTTTATTTGGAACCTTTTTTTGGGCTGCGTCCCAAAGACATTTATGGTTTTTGATGGTTTGAGACAAGTGTTATAGACCTCCGCTTATTTTATGAAAAATCTTCCATATTATGGAAAAAAAATTAAATTTATGCATATTTTGTATTGATTTATGTTATGATACGCTGTGGGGATTGTGTGAGACCTTTTGGGGTCTTTTACGCTTTGTTACATCTAGGGTGTCCTCAGCATCGTGAAAAACTTGACAATCATAGAAAAGATTTATATTGATTCTAGGATATCTCAAAACCACGTCTTTAGAGTCTTACTCATTAGTGTGAAGCGCACCACATTTATGAATGGGAAGCTATTAGATGATTAGGAAATATCATTTCTTCACATTTGTATGTCGTGCCATGGAGCTTAACTCTATAAGACATTTCACACCAATAGTCTCTTGCTAATATAAGGGCAAAGGCTAGAAGGAATGAGGTAAACATGGATGATCAAGAGGTTCCTCCACAAGCTCTACATGATCTGGTTGACCCTTTGGGTGATTATGTGAATAATGCATAGTTTAGGTTGGCCTTATAAATTTTGTCCCAAGCTAAGACGACACAAGTTGATATGGAGGTGGTAGCTTCGGTTAACCCAATAGTGAGTAGTACCCCTTCAGGATTGAGGGAATTGATGAGGATGAACCTTCTAGAATTTTATGGCTTCAAAGTTGAGGAGGATCCTCAAGAGTTTATAGATAAGGCGTATAAGGTACTTGCTATTATGGAAGTGACTCCGATAGAGAAGGCAGATTTACAAACTTGCTAATTGAAGGGTGTTGCTCAAGTGTGGTATAATCAATGAAAAGAAGGGTAGGACTGTAGGAGCAGACCCTGTAGAGTGGGAAGTGTTTATGTTGGCATTTCTTGATAGGTTTTTTCTCCTAGAGTTGAGGGAAACTAAGGTTCATGAGTTCAATAAAATTCATGAATAAAGTATGAACGTGAAAAAGTATTCTCTAAAGTTCACCCAACTATCTTAGTATTCTCCATATATAGTGGTTGATTCTATGTCGAGAGTGAATAATTTTATGATGGGTGTTTCTGACTTAGTATTGAACGAATTTCGTACAACTATGCTTATAAATTACATGGATATTACTCATCTCATGAATCCTTCCCAACAAATACAAGAGGAAAACAAAAGAGAGATCCAAGGAGAAAAATAGGCCTAGAATAAATGATTATAAGTCCATTCATGATGGGTTCGATAGACATGGTCTCTCTTTGAATCAACAAAGGTTTAGAATGAGCCTATCAAAGATTTGAAGGGGGGAATATATGCTAAGGGTGTGAATTATGTTTTGTCTTGTAGATGACATTAATGGTAGTATGTGACACCTAGTTAGGTGAGGGAAAATAGTTTCAAGTATTGACCAACTCTAAAGAGGTAGTTATCTTCTTGTAACATCCGGGTTTACCCCCAAGATGTAATCGGCGTAGGCATCCTCTTTAAGGACTAAGACTAGCCCCTTAGACTCATGTCATTACATTCATAGGTTGAAACTACAGAAAAATTTAAAACATTCATTACATCTACTTGGAGGTTTAAATAGACCTCTACATGCACATTATACATATACGTATCGAGTATACTAGACCTTTAGTATAGGAAGGTTATATATCCTTCTACTTTTATTTCACATTCATGTATATAAGATAGAAAAATAGTCTCAAAGATTGTCTCATCTCATACCATCTAAATGATCATCACAATTTTGGAATAGCCCTATATCAATGTAAAGAAGCCACATATAGGCTTATACAAGTTACACACAATGAAAGTGGAATGAACATTAAAGTCTTAGAAAAACATAGAAACTTCGTAGGAAAGATATCGACATCGCCCTCGGATAGTGAGGACCTACCCACTTAGATGGTAGAGAATATCCAAGCCTTCTTCAAGTCTTCCAGAATGATCCTTGAACGACCGGAAGCTAAAATGTTTGGGAAAAGGTAAAAAAATGGAGTTAGTACTCCACATATTATAAGTATGAGATCATATGCACATATAATATCAAAATTTGCTAAAAAGGGACATTTAGTCGAAACATGCAATTTTTCCCTTTTAAAAGTCTCATGCATAATGAAGTAAGTCATACCAATCAATCAAAAATGCTAACTCAAACAAGTATGGTTAAGTTTCAATTATATCATAATAAGCAAGACTACAACTCATAAATTATTTATCAAGTAAACAAGTGCAATGACCAAGCAAAGACCCATAAATAAATCAAGTAACTTCAACAAGAAACCATAACCAATGCCCAACTTCACATAACATAACCTTTAAGGACACTTAACATCATACTTTAATAGTAAAGCCAATTACATGTTCCAGAGGATAATCATCATCAAATAATATCATTTATGTTGTAGCATCAACATGTTATCACAATATACATCATTGTCATAATTAATTTCATAATATCAACTTTATCAAGCTTCCATCAAGGTCAACTAGTACAAAATATAGAACAGTCCCATACCCCTACAAAGGCTAAGTTAAACCTCTTAAGTCACCTTAGTTAGTTTATACTTTAATACATACTTTATGTTTAGGGTACACTTGCCTTAAACGATATAAACCAGAAGATCTAAGCGTGAAATCCAGTGTTGTAAAACCTTACACCGATGGAAGGAGGTATAACGACCAAAGTAAAACCAAACAAAACGTAGCTTTCTAGGTGCATCCACTAGCTAGTCTTACTATGGGGGCAACATAGTTTAAGAACTAACTGATAGTATATTACCTCTTGATACCACTTGGTAGTTGGGTCCTCCTCTCATGGGAATACATTGGATGAGTATTCCTATTTGGATAGTCAACATTTCATATAGGACTATAGGGCGAATATTTGTCTTTGGGAAGTCATCACCTCCCACTGTCAAGTTCACTCGGTGCTAAGCTAAGTCCCTTTATTAAAATGTATTTCAGCCTTTAATTATCAATCATATCTTAGATTAGGTTATAGGTTCTACCCCTTGTATAATAATCATCATCAAACTCTCAATAAGAATTGCATGAGTATAGTCCTTTCATCAAAATTCATATAAGTGAGGTTAACATATTAACATTTCAAAGCATATCAAGGCACATTGATAGTTGTCACCATCCTTTTACAACATAAACCTTACTCAACCTCACTACATAGTCAAGACATTTCAATTCATCATCATACAACCCTATCATTCTAATATTAGGCATACTCGAACATATCATCATGACTTAACCACAATTTATCACAATTTGAAGTAAAGATAGAGATTCCAAGACTTACAAAGCCTCCTTCATTGTTCATTATTTAGGCCTTACCATAAAACCTCAATTCAAGCAAATTTTAATGTTAAACATCATAATTCAATTATCAACATGATAAAAAAGTTGGAAGAGTCACTAAACCATAATTCAATACTAAATCAATGCTTAAAACAAGATAACCAGCCAATTTTTATAACCCTATTAACTTAACAAGACTAGCATGAAAGACCACAATTTATTCTAATTTGTTAATGATTGGTGTAACAACATCATCTATAGTGATTAAGCCCATAATCAAGATAATTGAATCAATAACAACCCAATTTACATCAAAATCAAACTATGGTTAATGGTTAAGGATCATAATCTTCAAATTGAGCCAAACAATCATAATTGATCATAATCAAGGTAATTTAAATGTTAATATATCCATTATATCCTAAAAAAACCATAAACAACTCTGTTCAAAACTTCAATTTCGTAATTTGATGAAAACCACATGGAAACTCAACTTTTGAAATATATTTTGAAGGAACCCTTTGAGGAAAGACTCTCAAAGGTTAACTAGATCTCATACCTTAACATTTCATGAAGATTTTTACACTTTTGTGTCAAAGAGAGAGAAAGAAGAGGGAAGGAAGAGAGTTTATTTTGTGAATTGTGCTTAGACTAATGAGGGTTGGGGCTATTTATATTAGGGAGTAATCAACTTAATTAGACTCCCTTAAACCCCTTTAGACTAATGAGGGTTGGGGATATTTATATTAGGGAGTAATCAACTTAATTAGACTCCCTTAAACCCCTAACTAACAACCTAACCCCTTAATTAATTAATTGAGACTAAGTTAAAACGTGCAGGAATTCGGCAGTGTCACAGACGACACCATGATCGACGGATCGTGGGTCAGTCAACAGACCAAGATGCCTCCGTGCTGCACATCCATCGATCCAGTCAAAGACTATGTAGGTAAGGTTCTTCTATGAATCGGCTAAGTGTGGGACGACGTTAGCATCGATTCAATGTTGCCTCAACTTGCAGGGGTCCTCCTCAAAGGCCCTTGGTTGGTCCTTTGGAAGTCTTATACGGAGGTTTTGACTATAAATCAACTTAAGCCATTCTTAGTTACCCTTTAACCATTTTTCATAATTTTGTGACACCTATAAGCGAGTCAAATAGGCTAAGGCACACTAGTACCCCTTAGCACTAGTTTCCGAACGTCATGGACGTTCTTCGATGTTTTGGTGCTTAAACTTCCTAAATGACCTATATTCATTTAAATAAGCCTTAAAATAGTGTATAGACCTCAGAGCACCTATGTTGGTCTCTAAGACTCGTCTTGGATTGTCAAAGTGTTACATTATCTCCCCCTGGAACATTCGTCCCGGACGACAGAAACTCTTTTGAAGGAAAGAATGGACTCAAGACAAGCAGCCCAACCAATCAACAATATCAAATCAACATAAATCATATCATTTCAACAAGGCAATTCTAAAACTTCAATTGCCACTTATAAGGCTCAAAACACTTCATCATGAGGTATTTCTTTCTCACAACACACATGAGCTTAACATACATTACACTAGAGAATTAGAACAAGTTCAACTTATCAACATGCTACACATAATTTCATAAATACTCACATATCAAAATGCACAACATAAATTGAAACAAGCAAAAGCAAAAAATCAAGTCTAAAGGCATTATTCATTGTAACTTCACTGTGAAGTACTAAAAAATGCATATTTTGAAAAACTTCACCCAAAAATAAAGAAACGTCAATTATTAGTCATATTTATATTATTAAAAAGAATGACTAACCTCAATTATCAAAAAATATGCGAGAAAGTGGACTTTATGTCGGCCTCGGCCTCCCATGTGGCACCTTCAATTAGGTGATTCTTCCATAACACCTTTACGGAAACCACCTCTTTATTGCTTGAATTCTTGACTTGCCCATCAAGAGTTTGAACCGGAACTTCCCCATAAGAGAGGTTATCCTTCACACGAAGACCCTCAATTGGAAGAATGGACTCGTGATCACCGATACACTTCTTCAACATAGAAACATGGAAAACCGGATGAACTGAAGCCAATTCGCTATGAAGTTTAAATTTATAGGAAACCTTACCAACCCTTTGCAAGATTTTATAAGGACCCATATAATGAGGACTAAACTTCCCTTTCTTTTCATATCTAACCACCCCTTTCATTGGTGAAATTTTCAAATACACCTTGTTACCTTTTAAAACTCAAAATCCCTTCTCCTATAGTCGGCATAAGTCTTTTGCCAACTATAGGCGATTTGCAACTGGTTACTTATGATATGAACCTTCTCTAAGGTCTTATAAGTCAAATCGGGACCAAGAAAGACTCAACTACTTCAAACAATCCAATACGAGACCTACAACTCCCACAATACAACGCTTCGTAGGGAGCCATGGGGATGGATGAATGAAAGCTATTCTTATAAGCAAACTCCACCAACGGCAAATGCTTATCCCAAATCCTTTTAAAATTAATAATGCAAGCCATAAGAATATCATCAACGGTTTTAAAAGTGTGTTCTGCTTGATCATCTATTTGGGGAAGAAAAGCGGTACACAACTTCACCTTAGTACCCAACCCTTGTTTGAACGACCTCCAAAACTTAGATGTGAATTCTGCACCCCGATCCGATATGATGGATAACAGAATACCGTGGAGAAACACAATCTCATCTATGAAGATCCTAGAAAAATCTTTCAGCGAATAAGTAGACTTTACGGGAATAAAGCGAGCGGACTTAGTCATCCTATTCACAACCACCCATATAGAATCATATGACTTTTGAGTCCGAGGTAAACCCACTACAAAGTCCATATTGATATCTTACCACATCCAAGTACAAATTTAAATCTCTTGTAGTAAGCCACCCTGCTTTTGATATTCGACTTTTACTTGTTGATAATTTGGACACTTAGAGACAAACTCCGCTATCTCCCTCTTCAAACCTTCCCACCAATATATCTCCCATAGGTCATGGTACATTTTTGTCTAAACCAGATGAATGGAGTAGTCGGATCCATGGGTTTCTTCAAGGATTCGGTCCCTCAACCCATCTACTTGGGAACACAAAATCTCCCTTGATACCTTAACACACCATCCTTCCGAAGGAGAATGCCTCGTTTAGCTTTCCAAAGACTGATTCCTTGAACTCCATCAATGCTTTGTTGAGGTGTTGTTTGGACTTCACCTCAACCATTAAATATGACTCGGGTTATGATAGACTATGGCACCCCCATTCGGAGAACCTTCTAACCTCACCCACAACCTAGCCAACCCATGAAAATCATTCGCTAGGTCTTTCTTGGCTTCATAAATGTGGGATACACTACCCATATTCATATGACTTAAGGCATCCGCAATCACATTATCCTTACCAAAGTGATAGAGGACAATTACGTCATAATATTTCAACAACTCTAACGACCTTTTTTGTCGGAGATTCAACTCCTTTGGGGTAAAAACATTTTGGAGACTCTTGTGGTCAGTAGAAACGTCAACATGAACACCGTACAAGTAATGCCTCCATATTTTCAAGGTAAACACCATGGCCACTAACTCAAGATCATGAGTTGGATAGTAGTTTCCTAAAAGAATAATATATCACATTCCTATGTTGCATAAGAACACACCCCTAACTCACTCTGGTGTGTCACAATACAAAACAAAACCCTTTGTACCCTCCGATAATGTCAACACAAGAGCGGAGGTAAGATTATCTTTCAATATTTGAAAAATTCTCTCACATGCCTCCGACCACTTAGATTTCTTACACTTTTGGGTCAATGTAGTCAAGAGAGATGCAATGGATGCAAAACCATCCACGAACCTCCGATAATAACCTGCTACACCCTAAAGACTCCTAATGTTAGTTGGAGGCAATGGTCTAGGCCAATTTTTCACCGCCTCATTGTTCCTTGGGTCAACTTCATCTTTCAATAGATATAATATGACCAAGAAATGTTACCGACCTCAACCAAAACTCACACTTATGACATTTAGCAAATAATTGATGTTCTTTAACGGTTTGCAATACTACCCTCAAATGACCCATATGATCATTCTCATTCTTTGTATATACCATGATGCGCCAATGAAGATGATAACAAATGCATCTTGGTAATTTTGAAACACCTATTTAGTAGGTCCATAAATGCTGTCGGAGTATTTCTGAGACAAAAAGACATTACTAACAACTCATAATGGCCATATCTAGTATGTTATGCCATCTTTGATATATCCTCACCACTCACACTAAGTTGGTGATATCCCGATCTTAAGTACATTTTTTATAGAGTAGCTTGCCCCTTAGATATGGTCAAACAAGTCATCTATCCGAGGAAGAGGATACTTGTTCTTAATTGTGACTTTATTGAGTTGACGATAGTAAATACACATTCTTAATGACCCATATTTCTTCTTAATTAATAGAACTGGAGCTCCCCATGGAGAAGTACCAGGCAATATAAAACACTTATCTAGTAAGTACTTGAGTTGAGCCTTGAACTCTTTCAATTCGGTCGGGCCATCCGATAAGGAGGAATTGATATGTGATTTGTATCCGGTAGCAAATCTATACTAAAATCATTTTCCCGTTCGGTAGGACTACCGGGAAGGTCATTAGGAAAAACCCCCGAAAATTCACTCACTACAGGGATCGACTCAATGGGGTGAGTCTAGATCTTGGACTCTTACAATATGGTATACACAACCTCTAGAGATCATTTTGCATGATTTTAGTCAAGAGATAATACGACCTCTAGGGATAAAATTTACCCACTTCCGCTCTACAACGGGTTCATTTGGAAAGTTAAACTTCATCACCCTTGTCCTACAATCAATAGAAGCAAAGAAATCATGCAACCAATCCATACCCAATATAACATCAAAATCAAGCATATCGAGTTCCACAGAAAAGAAAATCTATGGGAAAAATTATTTGACAATTTCTATATACCCCTTTTGCAACAACCAACTCATCCACCGAAGTAGACACTAAAAAGGGTTCATGCAAAATATTAGGTAAAATATCAAAACTTTTTAGCAACAAGAGGGGTAACAAATGCCAATTTAGCTTCGGGATAAAGTAAGGCATATAAATCAATAGAGAAGACTTTAAACATACTGATCACCACGTTGGGAGAAGTCTCGTGCTCACCCCAAGAGCGGAGAACATATAAGAGGTTCTTCTTGGGAGCATCACTAGAACAACTTGCTTGAGATTGAGCACACTTTCTCTTGGCCCTTTAAGTTCGGACAATATCTCATCTGTTGACCACTCTTGCCACAACTAAAGCAATTCCGCGTTCCTACCAATCACTCACCAAGATGACCCTTTCCACACTTGGCACATGTAGGCTTCTCGTTTGGTGAGTTTCCACTCCTTTCCTTTTTAGCTCTTAATTTATTTCCCTTATCATCACAAGCCTTCGGGAACTTGGATATAACTTGATTAGCAACTCGCTTCTTAAATCTAGGCTTGTCTTTTATGTAACCATATTTTTTGAAGAACCTCCATGGAATGATCTTGACCTTTTAGCATCTCTACTCTTTCTCATAGACCTTTCCCCCTCAACCCTTCCTCCATGCACCATAAGATGGGAAATGTTAATGTTGCCATGTAGCATGGTCGAATGACACTCCTCTTGTATGTCCTCCGCACCCCCGTCACAAAGCGACTCATTTAATCTTTAGGATCAGAAACCAAAGAAGGAGCCTATTTGGACAATTTAATAAATTCTAAAGAGTATTCATGGACACTCCTTCCTCCTTGGCGAAGGTTGATGAACTCCACCACTTTTTCCTTCCTCATCTCCCTAGGAAAGAACCAATCTAGAAAAGTCTTCTTAAAGATCTCTCAAGTCAAAGGACCACCTCTCAAAGGACTATTATCCCTCCATTGCACATACCAAGTTTGAGAAATATCCTTAAGTTTGTATATGGCCAACTCGGCCTTCTCACTCGTGGACAAAACCATATCCAAAAGTATCTTATAGATCTCATTGATGAATTCTTGGTTGTCTTCCTCAAGCTTAGACCCGTAGAAAGTAGGAGGGTTCATCCAAGTGAAATCCCTTAGATAGGAAGCCATAGTAGTGACTTGTTGATGAGGACGGGGCATGACCTCCTAGTTTTCTTGGGCCGTCATAGCTTGGGCTTGAGTCCTGGCTGCTTGTGCTTGAGTGGTGATAGCTTGAGCCATTTGCAGAATAGATACCCTTATATTTTCATCCGTCAAAAGGAGGATGATTGACCAGTGCATGCTCCATGTTAGTATCTTCTTCACGTGTAGGAACTTTATCACCATGGAGAAGAGCTCCTGCATTGGCAATTTCCTCTTCAAGTGTCAGAGCCTCATTCCATCGAGTGTTCATTCTTTCTGTAAGTACAAAAATAGGATTAGATGCAAAAAAACACGATAGGTAAACTCTAATGGCACGATATAGGATTTCCAAAAAAGAGAGCAATTCTTAAAGATTACATAGATTTATATTCATAAGTGTGGCGCGCTTCAAAATTATTAATACAAACCGACATATACGTTGTAGAGATAGAGACATAACTCAAGATATTCAAACTCATGCCCTAATACAAAGGTTTTCACATCCGAGTTTAACCCCTAGACGTAACCCGCGTCGTCGTCTTTTTTGAGGACTAAGACTAGTCCCTTGGTCACATGTGATTACATTCATAGGTTGAAAATGAGAATAAAATTTAAAATTTCATTACATCTACTTGGAGGTTTACATAGACGTCTAGATACACATTATATATATATATATATATATATATATATATATATATATATATATGTATCGAGTATACATAGACCCTTCGTATAGAAAGGTTAAATAGCCTTTTACTTTTATTGCACATACATATAGATAAGATATTAAGATAGTGTCAACGATTGTCACATCTCATACAATCTAACTGATCATCACAATTTGGGCATAACCCTGCATCAATATAAAGAAAGCACATATAGGCTTATACAAGTCAAACAGAATGAAAGTTTAATGAACATAAAATTCTTAGAAAAACAATGAAAATTCGTAGGCAAGACATAGACATCACCCTCGAAATGTGAGAACCTACCTACTTGGATGGTAGAGAATATCCATACCTTTTTTTAGTCGTCCCTGAATGAGCCTTCAACGACCGGAACCTAAATTTTTGGGAAAAGGGAAGAAAATGGGGTTAGTACTTCACATGTAATAAGTATGAGACTATATGAACATATAATATCAAAATATTCTAACAAGGGACATTTAGTCAAAACATGCCATTTTCCCCTTTAAAAGCCTCATGCATAATCATGCATGTCATACTAATCCACCCGCCATGGTTACTAACTCAAACAAGTTATATGTATCCCAATCATTCTTGAACCCATGATTTACTACAACCCTATCATCAAGGAATAGTATCAAAAGCATGGTTAAGAGTCAATCATATCATGATATGCAAGAAAACATCTCATGAATCCTTATCAAGTCAACAAGTGCAATGACCAAGAAAATCCCCATAACCTTACTTAATCAAGTAACTTCAACAAAAAACCATAACCAATGTCCAACTTCACATAACATAACCTTTAAGGACACCTAACATCATACTTTAATAGTACAGCCAAATTACATGTTCAAGAGTTAATCATCATTATATAATATCATTTAAAATGGTAGATTCAACATGTTATCACCATATACATCATTCTCGTATATAAATACATAATATCAACTTCCTAGAGCTTCCATCAAGGTGAACTAGTGCAAGGAATAGTAAGAGTCCCATACCCCTACCTAGGCTAAGTTAAACCTCTCAAGTCACCTTAGTTAGTAAATACTTCATTACTTTATATTAATTTAGGGAACACTTTCCTTAGCTGAAAGAGAACACAATATCTAAGTGTGGAATGCGGTGTTGTAAAACCTTAGACCGATGGAAGGTGGTCTACCGGCAAAAGTAAAACGAAACATAAAAGTACCTTTCTAGGTGGATCCACTAGCTAGTCTTCGTATGGGGCAACATAGTTCAAGAACTAAGAGATAGTATATTCCCTCTAGATACCACTTTGTAGTTAGGTTCTCCTCTCATAGGAATACATTGGATGAGTATTCCTCTTTGGGTAGTTAACATCTCATATAGAACTATAGGGCGAATCTCCATCTTTGGGAAATCATCACCTCCAATTGTCAAGTTCACTCGGTGCTAGGCTAAGTCCACTTATTGAAATGTCTTTAAGCCTTTTATTATCAATCATAGATTATATTAGGTCATATGGTCTACCCATTGTATAATCACCATCATCAATATCTCAATTAGAATTGCATAAGTATAGTACTTTCATCACAATTCATATAAGTTAGGATAACATATTAACATTTCAAAGCATATCAAGGCACATTGATAGTTGTCACTATCCTTATATCACATACACCTTAATCAACCTCACAACATAGTCAATACATTTCAATTCAACATCATACCACCCTATAATCCTAATATACGTAATACTCCAATATATTATCATTACTTAACCACAATTTATCACAATTGGAAGTTAAGATAGAGATTCCAAGACTTACCAAGTCTCCTTCATGGTTTATCATTTAGGCCTTACCATAAAACCTCAATTCAATACAATTTAGATGTCAACATCACAATTCAATAGTCAACATGATAATAATACTAGAAGAGTCACTATACCATAATTTAATACTAAACCAATGCTTAAAAGAAGATTACCTAGGCCAATTTCCATAACCTAGATCACTTCTCAAGATTATCATTAAATACCACAATTTATTATAATTTGTTAATGATTGGTGCAAAAATCATCACCTATTAGTGATTTAACCCATAATCAAGACAATTGAATCAATCACAACTCAATTTACATCAAGATCAAACTAGGGTTAAGGGTTAAGGATCATAATCTTCAAATTGATCCAAACCATCACAATTGATCAGATATAAGTCAATTTACATGTTAATATATCCATTATATCCTAAATAAACCCTAAAAAACTTAGTTCACAACAACAATTTTTTAATTGGATGAAACCCACATGAATACTCAACTGTTGAAATCTATTTTGAAGGAACCCTTTGAGGAAAGAGTCTAAAAGGTGAATAAGGTCACATACCTTAACGTTTGATGAAGATTTTATTGTTAATCCGCACCCTTTCCCGACCCCAAAACCTCCCCCTAGCTTGTCTTCAATGGTGGTTTCCAAAAGAGAGAGAAAGAAGAGAGAAGGAAGAGAGTTTATTTTGTGAATTGTGTTTAGATTAATGAGGGCTGGTGGTTTATATATATGGGATTAATCAATTTAATTAGTCTCCTTTAGACCCCTAACTAATCATCTAACACCGAAATTAATTAAATGAGACTAAGTTAAAATGTGCAGGAAATTGGCACTATCACAGACGACACCACGATCGACGGATCATGGATCAGTCGACAGACAAAGCTGCCTCCATGCTGCACATCCCTCGATCCGGTCAGATACTATAAAGGTAGGGTTCTTCCATGAGTTTTATAAGCATGGCAGTACGGTGGCATCGACGCACCGTAGATCCAAACACGGGCTTTCCATTGTCCTGTCGACGTAAACTGCCTAGGCAGTATTGCCTCCACCTACAGGGGTCCTTCTCAAGGGCCCTTGGTTGGTCCTTGGCGAGTCATACTCAGACATTTAGGGTGCTAATTTTTTAGCTCTGCCTAGTGAATTAGCATAAGTGCATTAGGTTTCTGATGTCTCCACAATGAATAAAGTGTGTAAGAGAAGATGAAGAAGAAGAAGATGAGGAAGAGGAGTAAGAATAAGAATAAGATGAAGAAAAAGACAACAAGGAAGAATAAAAGGAAGAGAAAGAAGACGTGTAGAGGAGGAGGTACAATTGGAAGATGTGAAAGAAGATGAGGAGGAAGAGGATGAGGAGGAGGAGTAAGAAGGAGAAGAAGAAGGAGAAAGAGAAAAAGAGGAGGACAAGGAAGAAGAAGAGGAAAAAGAAGAGGAGAGGAGGAAGAAGAATAAGAACAAGAAAAAGAGGAAGAGGAAGAAGAAGAGGAAGAGGAAGATTAAGAGGAAGAGGAAGAGGAAGAGGAAGAGGAAGAGAAAGAGGAAGAGGAATAAGAAGTCGAGAACGAGGAAAAAGCAGAGGAGAAAGAAGTAGAGGAAGAAGAAGAATAAGAAAAGGAAGAAGACTAGAAGAAGAAGACAAAGACGAAGAGAAGAAAAAGACGAGGTGAAGAAGAAGACGAAGAGAAGAAGAAGACGAGGAGAATTAAAGGAAATGAAAAAAAGAAGACTCAAGGATAATAATAACAAGGAGAAGATGAAGAAGAAGAAGAGGAGGAGGAGGAGAAGGAAGAAGAATAAGAATAAAAGTAAGAAGAAGAAGAAGAAGAAGAGGAAGGAGGAGGAGAAAAAGATGAATAGGAGAAGAAGAGGAGGAAGGAGAACAGGAAGGAGGAGGAAAAGAAGAACGAGGAGGAGAAGAAGAGAAGGAGAAGAATAAGACGAATTAGAAGAAGAAGAAGATGAAGAAGAGGAAGGAGAAAACGAAGGACATGGGGAAGGATAAGGGGAAAAAGAAGGTGAAAGAGAAAGGGAAGGATTAGAAGAATTTTAAACAAAAATAGTAACCATATAATTTTCTATTTTATCTTTTGTTTATGTTTAATTCATTAGATTCTGTACTATATTAATTTACATCCTATCTTGAATGAGGGAGAGGAAAAAGTTATCACACAGGTCGAATAGTTGATCGATAAAGCATTGCCGAAAGGTGCTCATTGAGATGGTCTCCGAGTGGCTCAGATCATATCAAAGTTGAAGTAAAGAAAAAGGCCAATTTATTGTATGTGCGAAGTCACTCGACCAAAAGGAGAGGAAGAAAAACCATGATGTGTCAGTCAAACCTCCTCAGAAGTAATGTGATTTCGCAGTGGAAGCACACCCTCAACTCTAAGTGCACCTCTTTATCGACCGATTCACTCTTTTGTTCTAGTTTGTATAACTAATGAACTAATCAATTTGGTTAGATGAGTGGGGCAAGAAATTATGATGCATTTGATTAGGAAACATATGCCAGGAAGGTTGGGTGGGGAGGCAGATATGGCTAATGGTCCTGTTGCACTTTATATTGAGAGAGTGTGGTTGGATCTGACTTCGCATAGTGGTAATGTACATGGATCTATTCTAGGTAGTTTACTTGTATACCTTATTCGTTGAGTTTACGTTTTGATCTAGAAAATCTATTTTTCATATGGCTTGTCCATCTACTGAGTGAGACTACTATATATTCGATGCTACACCTCTATTATCCTGCCGTCGAGACTTAACTAAGGCACACCACTTCTTACCTTAGGGGTTGGCTCAACTTCTATCTGTAGCGATTCGAAAATCCAATTGTTCCATTTTACTTCTTATTCATCAATTGAAAATCAAGACAAACCATGCACTACGGTAAGACATGAAAACACCCGATCCCATTAATTAATTAGTTTTCTCAGGAAGGAGGAACAGGAATGTATGTGAAGTGACTCGTTCCTTCCTTTTGGAGGAGTTAAAACACAGTATGAAGGCTCCATTGCTTTATATCTTTATTTGATTTTATATTATTTATCTAAACAATCAAAAATTATTGTTGAAGATAAAATCAAGTTAAAGATTACTTTTGACCTATATTCTTGATATAAAACAAAGAAGCCTTTAGCAACTACTACGAAAGTAATTATCTTATGTAAAGGATTCTAATAATTGTTTAAAAGGTTCTCTTGGGATGCTATGTCAAAAGTGATGTGATTCCAGGAGGGATCAGGAAGGAGATAGAAGTGAATGCTTTGGAATATTTTATTCTTCTAGAAACCACCGCTTCAGATCATGTTCCTCTACAATTTTCCCTCCATATTTTGTCTGTGCCGTGGGGGCACTTGTTTCTTTGATTTTAGCTATCTTAATAGTTCATGAATTGCCCTATTTTACATGTTGGTTGTGAGATATTGGGTATTGAATTAGCAAGTCCCATGAATGGCAATGAGGTATGATCTTGAGTCTCCCTTAATCTCAATTATGCAAGGTGAAATCTACTTATCTGATAATAATGCTATAGCTAATTGTGTTGTTGTAATGTTGGTGACAAGGATCTTTTTTACATTACCCTAGATCTATGAATTGGCTATGAAGTATGTAATTATTTTATGGTATGATCATTATATGATTGAATCTAGTTTCTCACGATTATAATGTTGGGTCTAAGAGTGAAACTATAGCTCTAACTTATGATCACATGTGAGCTATTATGATAAGATGTTCTCCTATGGGTCTAGAAGAGGCTAATGTGAACTTGCATGACGATATATGATGATCACTAAAAAGAATAATTTCTTACCGAAAGGGCATGTAAATGAGATGGAGGTCTAACTTTAGTAAGTCCGGCCTCCTAGATGGGTTTTTTCACAATAGTAAGTCATTCTGAATATATGTGTTGTCTCATGAGATGGCAATCCTCACGTTAGTAAGTAAATATTTCTAGAAGCAATCTCCTTGTCCCTTTCTATGTGCCAACATTGGACTCTAGCTTAGTGGATCCACCTAGAATAGCTATGTACGAATAGTTGCACCTTAGGCAAGTGTTAACCCTCTCTTTTCGGACTGGGGGTAGAACACCGGATTCCATGTAGCTCACGTGGTCTCATGTCGGTTATGGTACTTATTTCTCGAATGTTAAAGTATGAACAAGTTATGTATGTCAACTTATATTAGGGTTGTCTTAAAGGTTACTACATAGTGTGAGGGAGGGTATGGGACTTCTCTTACACATTGCACATGTGGGATCCAACAGGAGGACGCTAGCAGTTTTCATTTATGACTGTTACTATGATTATGATTATGTTTATGATTATTGTTTATAAGATATGATTATTGTTAATCTATGAAAAATGTCATACATGATAATATGTGGTAAGTATGAAATGGGTTTCTTAATGTGATACTTAGCTTTGGATAAGGTTATGGGGCTTTATTCTTGGCACTGGAAAAGTGTTGCTTGAGTTACTTATATGTTGATGTGATTATCATGTTCCTCATATGTGTATATTGAGTTGTTGTTCATTGTGCATAGTTTTGACTAAATGTTGCCTTTTTTAAGACATTAATGGTTTTCATGCATAATGACCATAGTTAGTACATGTGGTTTGTACTAACCCATATTTCATCCCTTTTTCCAAAACATTGTAGCTTCGGGCCGTTGAAGTATTATTTAGGCTAAAGCAAGAAGGCTTTGACTAGACTCTCAACGTTTTGGTATGCCCTCAAGTCCGAGGATGCTACCACACACTCTATCTTACTAGTATTTGTATCGTCTAGTAGACATTCATTTCTTTCCTATTGTTAAATATATTGATGTATGACCGATGTGGAAATTATGGATTTGTATAAGGGCTTTACCTGGATTGTTTGACTTCGTTAGATGATCAATATGAGACAAACTATTAAACTAAATTCCTATGCGTTGTTATTGTATATTGCGAGAAGCCAATGTATGCTTCCTATGTAGAGGTTTATGTAAACCTCCATGCTATATAAGAAAAAGTTTTAAATTTTTCCACATTTTTTACTTGTGATATGCTATGACGAAAGGTAAGGGGCTTGTCTTAGTCCTCTTTGAGGATGACAAAGCCGCTAACGACTAGGGTGTGCTTTGGGTCGTTACAAACTTGGTATTAGAGATGAAGTTGAATCTTCTTATGAATTATGTCTCATTAAACCATGTCTATATAGTGTCTTATGTATAATTGTGAAGAGCGCCACACTTATGAATGAGAGACTATATGATTCTTAGTAGAATTCACTCTCTTATTATTCCTTAGATGTGCCTATGAGTCTTATCTCTATTTAGTCCTTTCTTCGAAACCTTTTACTTTTCTAATCGGCAACGAGTACAAAAATGAACAATGATCGAAGGGTCGAAGAGGAGAATTTATGAGGAAGTTCCCCCTGAAGCTCTCAAAATCCTCAAGTTCCTATCGATGGAGGGGCTTTGTCTAATGTTGAGATAAGGTCAGCCATTCAGAGCTTGACTCAAGTTTTGCTACCCAAGTTTCTAGGGATGCAAGGTTACAAGTGAACCCCAATTCTAACACCACCCTTCAATGATTAGGAATTTCAGAAGGATGAGTCCCCCTACTTTCTATGGTTCTAAGGTGGAGTGGGACCCATAAGGGTTCATTGATGAAGTGTTCAAGATTCTTGATGCTATGGGTGTTTATTCTCAGAAAAGGCGGAACTATCCGCCTACCAACTGAAAGATGTGGCTCATGAAGAGAGATTGAACTATCATGAAGTCTCAAGGAAGGGAAAATTCTCAAGCCCAAGCAAGTACCCTAAATCCGAATGCTCCTAAGAAAAACCGCTTCTACGCTCTCCAATCTCGAAGTGATCAAGAGAGCTCAACAGACGTGGTCACCGGTATGTTAAAATTATTTTCCTTTGATGTATATGCTTTGTTGGATCCGGGAACCTACTTTATCATTTGTGACCCCTCTTATAGGCATGAAGTTTGATATACTACTCAACATATTAGATGAACCTTTTTCGGTTTCCACCCTGGGTCGGCGATTAAGTTTTGGTTAATAGAGTCTATAAAGGTTCTCCAATTTCTTTACCCAATAAAGTTACATTAGTTGACTTGATAGAACTTGATATTCTTGATTTTGATGTCATATTAGTTATGGATTGGTTGCATGCTTGCTTTGGCTCTATTGATTGTAGGACAAGGGTAGTTAAATTCCAATTTCCAAGTGAACTCACTTTTTAATGGAAGGGAGGAAACTCAAATCCTATGGGAAATATTATTTTGTGTCTAAAAGCGTTCAAATTGATTGGAAAGGGTTGTATCTACCACATAGTGAGAGTTAGGTATGTTGAATGTGAAGTCCCTCCGATAGAATCAGTACTTGTAGTGAGTGAGTTTTCGGAGGTCTTTCTTGATGATATTCGTAGATTTCCTCTCGAACGGGAGATTGATTTCGGCAAAGACTTATTGTTGTATATACAACTTTTTTCAATCCCTACTTATCAGATGACCCCGGACAAGTTGAAAGAACTAAAGGATAAACTCAAAGATTTGCTAGATAAGAGTTTTATTCAACCAAGAATATTTTAATGGTGTGCACCGATATTATTTGTGAAGAAGAAGGATGGGTCTTTGAGAATGTGTATCCATTATTGTCAATTGAACAAAGTCACTATAAAGAAAAAGTACCTAGTCCCTAGGATTGATGCCTATTTGATGAACACCAAAGAGCTAGCTACTTTTCAAAGATTGATTTTAGATTTTCTTATCATCAACTTAGAGTGAGGGAGGTTGATATTCCGAAAATGGCATTCTGAATAAGATATGGTCACTTTGAATTCCTAATGATGTCATTTTGTCTAACAAATTCACCGGCGATATTCATGGTTCTTATGAATTGATTTTATTGATTTGTTGTGATTTTCTTCATTGATGACATATTGATATACTCTAGGAGTGAAAATGATCATATGTGACATTTGAGGATAGTTTTGCAGCCTCTCAAAGTTAATCAAATTTTTGCTATGTTTAGCAAGTGTGGGTTTTGGTGAGGTCGGTTTCATTTCATGGGCACATTGTCTCCAGTTAAGAGGTAGAGGTTGATCAAAGGAAGACGTAAGTGGTAAAAAGTTGGCCAGGACCTTTGATTCCTACGAACATCTAAAGTTTTCTAGGGTTGGTCAGCTACTATCTGAGGTTCGTTGAGGGATTTTCATCTATTGCATCTCCATGGTCGGAATCTTATGAGAAGATCTTCCAATTATTTAAAGATAGACTCACCTCCGCTATGATATTGACCTTACCGGAGGGTACCGAAGACTTCATTATTTATAGTGATGCCTCTTGATTAGGTCTAGGATGTGTGCTCATGCAACACTACAAAGTCATAGTGTATGCCTCTAGACAACTCAAGCCAAATTAGAAGAAGTATCCAACTCCTGACTTGAGCTTGCGATCGTGGTATTTGCTTTGAAAATTTAGAGATACTCTCTTTATGGGTGCATGTAGATGTTTTCAGCGATCACAAAAGTCTCCAAGGTGTATTCACCCATAAAGACTTGAATCTATTCAAGAAAAGATAGTTAAAGATTTTAAAGGATTATGAGATGAGTGTCCTTTACTATCCCGGAAAAGCTAAAGTTGTGGTGAAGTGTTGCTCATGTTAATGATTAAAAAAATAACTAGTCAAGGATGTTCATAGGTTGGCCCGTTTGGGTGTTCGACTAGAAGGATCGTCGAAAGGTGGTGTTATTGTTCGTCATAACTCTGAGTCGTCTTTAGTGGTGCATGTGAAGTCTAAGCAACATCTTGATCCCCTATTGATTGAGTTAAACAAGTCGGTCCTTAACAAGAATAATGAATCTTTTTGCCAAAGAGAGGATGGGGTACTTAGGTAACAAGGGATGTTATGTGTGCTGGATGTGGATGGGTTAAGGGATAAAATCATGGATGAGGCTCATGGTCTCGATACTCCATCCATTCGGGGGACATTAAAATGTATCATGACTTGCGTGATATCTATTGGTGGAATGTAATGAAAAGGGAGGTGGCTATGTTTGTGCCGAGCTGTCCAAATTGCCAACAAGTCAAAGCCAAGCATCAAGGCCTGAGTGGCCTAACCTATGATATTGATATCCCTAGATGGAAGTGTGAACATGTCAACATTGACTTTTTTGTAGGACTGTGTCGAACACGTCGACAACATTATTCCATTTGGGTTAATGTGGATAGGTTGACCAAGTCAGGACATTTCCTTCCCGTAAAGGGGTCTTAGTCAGTCGAGGAGTATGTTAAATTGTATGTTAGAGAGATTGTGTAGTTACATGGGGCCCCATTATCGATCATTTCGGATAGAGGAGCCCAATTCACTTCACACTTTTAGAGATCTTTCCAAAGTGGACTTGGTACAAAAGTAAAACTTAGCACAACTTTTCACCCTCAAACGGACGGACAATCGAAGTGCACCATCCAAACTCTAGATTATATGTTAATGGCTTGCGTTATTGATTTCAAGGGTTATTGGGATGATAATCTACCATTAATTGAATTCTCCTACAACAATAGCTACCATGCATGTATCAGTATGACACCTTTTGAAGAACTTTATGGTCGAAGGTGCCGGTCCCCGACTGAATGGTTTGAAGTGGGTGAGTTTACTATTTTTGGTCCCGAATTTGTGTATGAGGCCACCAAAAAGGTTCGACTCATAAGGCAGAGGTTGAGAACGAATTTTTGTTGGAAAAAGTCTTATGCCTTCAATAGAAAGAGGGACCTTGAATTCAAGGTAGGAGAATGGGTCTATTTGAAAATTTCACCTATGAAAGGGGAAATGAGGTCTAGAAAGAAGGGGAAACTTATTCCCCGTTATGTGGGGCCTTATGAAGTTTTGAAGAGGGTCGGGAGTATTGTCCATGAGTTGAAATTGCCAAATGAGTTGGCCATGATTAATCCAGTATTCCATGTATCTATGCTTAAGAAATTTATGAGCGGTCATGTGTACATTATTCCTGTAGAAGGTTTGGGGGTAAAGGAGCACCTTTCAAATGAGGAGGTACCGGTTGAGATATTAGATTACCAAGTTAGTAATTCCTTATATGAATATAATTAATAATTTTGAATTTATCATGTGTATCTAGTATGTGCATATTCTAGTAGAAATTCATTCCTAAGTTGAGTTCTTACCTTTCCATAATATGTGGTTAATATGTTGTCTTTCACTTGAGTTTGTTGTGTACTATGAGTGTTCATGGAAGATTATAATGAGCTAATTGATATTTCTTTGATAATAAATCATCATGTCAACTTTTAATGCTCATATTAAGATCATTATTAGAATGGAGAAGGTAGTACCTCCTTATGTGATATGAGAAGATGAGCTAGTGTTATGGTATGTGGTGGATTAAATTCCTATTTGTTGATTCTATGTTTAAATGTTTATAGGAGTTGAAATTTCCTCCAATTATCCATGAATAATTATGATATTGGTTGATTGGTTGGATGCTAGTCTTGAGTGTTTTTCTTTTTTCCCATTAGAAGGTTTAAGGTGTTATTCGGGGACAAATGTTTTTACGCGGGGATATTGTAACCACGTAAATTATATGAAAAATACTAGATCTTAATATGTTAAATAATAATGGTTTTAGACCTAAATAAGTGTAAACAACTTTTTTGAGAAGTTTCAGAGCAATAGGATTAAAGAAAAGCCTTAACGTCCGAAAACTAGCGAAATTCAACTATGCTGACGTCCCTATCTTTGGTGAATGTTTCAGAGGGTCATATTGAGTCCATAACTTGTAAAAATACTTTATTAGGTAGATTTTATTATATAGAGTCTATAAGTTTGAAAACAACACCCCAAGGACCAACGAAAGGGTGGGCAGGCTACCTTGCAGTCTGCGCGCAGGCAGACTTAGATGCAAGGCGTGTGACGCGAGCTTGACTCGCAGGTCCCTACCTCAGTATTTTATAGGGAGCCTCGAGATGTGAGGATTACACGGACCTCACTGCCTCAGATAAAAATTTTTGAAATAAATTTGGGAAATAGCCCCGCGACGCGCACCTACTTCCCTGATATCGTAAAAGTCATATTTTGGGTGTTTTGACTTCACAAATAAACCCATTTATGTGAGAAGTATTTTGGGAAATTTAATGGTTGACTATAGTATGTGCTAGGGTCTATTTTAGGGCAATTTTATAACTCAAATGAAGTCCGACAAGTTGAAATAAAAAAATATCTCTTTCTCTCTTCCTCCAAAACTCCATTAAAAACCAAAAGAGCTCCAACAAGAAGATCAAGACTTCATGTTTTTCAACCCAATTTCGTGGCTCTCTCATCAATAAGGTCTGGTTTGTTTCACTCTTGGGAATCCTTTCCACAAGTGGTCCTTCAAAAGATGATTTCTAAATCCCCCAAAACAAGGGTTTTTCTCCTCACATGGGTGTTCTTTCTAAAAAGAATTTGTGAGTTAATTGTGATGAATTATGATGAAATAATTTTGTTTATGCATTAATTAATGGTTAATTTATGAATTCCTATGATTTTTACCTTGACCCATGACTTTCTCCTAAATCCCTAATTTCGTGGATTGATTGAGGTGAATTGTTGAGGGTGATGAATATGTCACTTGCTTACTTTGATTTTAATTATGTTAATACTTAATGAATTGCCCTATTTTATATGTTGGTTGTGATTTATGGGGTATTGAAGTATGAAGTCCCATGAAGGGCAATGAGGTATGATCTTTATTCTCCTTTATTCTCAATTATGCGAGGTTAAATCTACTTATGGGAAAATAATGTTATAGCTAATTGTGTTGTTGTGATGTTTGTGAGAAGGATCCTTACCTTACCCTAGATCTATAAATTGGGTATAAAGTATGTAATTATGTTAAGGTTTGATCATTATATGATTGAATGTAGTTTCTCACGATTATAATGTTGGGTCTAAGAGTGAATGCATAGTTCTCACTTATGATCATCTATGAGCTATTATGATATGATGTTATCCTAAGGGTATAGAAGAGGCTAATGTGAACTTGTAAAATGATATATGATGCATAGGGACCATACTTAGTACATGTGGTTTGTAATAACCATATATCGTCCCTTTTCCCAAACATTGTAGGTTCAGGCTGTTGAAGTATTATTGATGCTTAAGCAAGAAGGCTTGGACTAGACTCTCCATGTTCTAGTATGCCTTCTAGTTCGAGGATGCTACCACACACACTATCATAGTAGTATTTGTATTGTCTAGTAGACATTCATTTCTTTCCTATTGTTGACTATATTAATGTAAGCCCTATGGGGCAATTATGGAGTTATATAAGGGCTTTACCTGGATTGTTTGACTTCTTTTACATGGTTATATGAGACAAAGTATTATACTATATTCCTATGCGTCGTTATTGTCTATTGCGAGAAGCCAATGTATGCTTCCTATGTATAGGTCTATGTAAACATCCATGCTATATAAGCAAAAGTTTTAACTTTTTCCACTTTTTTGACTTATGATGGCTATGAAGAATGCTAAGAGGCTTGTCTTAGTCCTCTTCGTGCACGGCGATCCTGGTAATGACTAGTTAATTCTTTGGGTCGGTACATTAATTTTTATGTTAGAAGTTTTGTATGGGCTGCGTCTCGAACACATTCATGGTTCTAGATGGTTTTAGAAGTGATTATAGACTTCTATTTATTTTATAAAATACTTTGATATTATGGAATTTTTTTTTTAAAATTTCTACATAATTTCTATAACATCTTGTAGCTCGTAATAGTAAAGAATAAGCTAAGAAACTAAAATTTATCATTTTAGGAATGAATAGGAAATTTTTGGAAAATTTCCTACGTTTAAGAATGTGATTTTTGGACATTTTCCAAGATCAATTATTTCCAGCTAAGGATGAGTTAGATTCAGTTCTTTATAGGAAAACACTTGGAAAAGTTTTTTCTAATCACGCCGAATTTTCATGATTCGATATTTTTTCAGGGAGATATAACTTACGAAAGTTCCGAAATTGGAGTTAGAAAAGTCCAATTTCGGATTTTTGTAAGGGCAAACTTCCCTTTTCACCCATCTATTTCCTAATTCATTTTACGTATTTTTTGGGGTTAAAATAAGTTGGAATTAAGAATAGAAAGTTTATTTACGCTTAGGGCTTGTAGAAGAGAAAAGAGAATAAGGAAAAAGGGAGAAACGATCAAGAATTCATTAATTAAGCTAAGATCTCCGAGTGCAATCCGTAGGGGTGATCCCTGTTAAGGTATGTGAGGTCTTTCTGTGTTGGGTTAGTTTACCCACAAACAAATTGTATAAATTCATCGAATTTCAAGTATATTGAATAATGAACATTGAATTTCTTAAAGAACAATGGTTGAATTCTTGTTGGTTGAGTTGTACTATACCTTTAATTTATTTGCATCGTGTTTACAGTTTTTTCATCCAGTCTAATATGTTGCGTATTGAGGTTATTAGTGATCCATAGTGTTAAGGGAAGGATCCATGGAAGTTTAGAAGGCTTAGAGGTGAAAACAAAAAAGAAAAGTTGGAATTCCCATCTGACAAACACCGGGGCGCTGTGCTTGCCAGAGCCCCTCAAGACAAGCTCTATCTGATAGGCCCAAGCGCGCCGTGCCAGCCAGATCCCCTCAAGACAGCCCCTGCCCGTCCGTCTCTGGCACCCCACACTTCTCAGAGCACCGAGGACGCCTGGAGACCTCATTCCTTCCCTCTCTTTTTGTACTAGTTCCTGAGTTATGTACCCACATTTCTTAATTGATTCCAACACTCTAAGAGACACCTAAATATCATGAAATCATCAATAAACATGAGATCATGAACCTTGAATCCATAATTCAATTCAAGAAAAGTTAAAATCAAAGTCAAAGAAGTTAAGTGTCAAGTCTAAAAAGTTAAGAAGTAAGTCAAAGTAAGTTCTTTAAAGTTTTCAAGAGTCTTAAAAAAATATTTTAATTTTGTTTCACTAAAAGAGTAACTGTTGTGTGAAACTCTCAAAAGTTATTCGGGAAGTAAGTATTCATTAAGATTTAAGTTATAAGTTGAGCAAAGAGTATTGGGTTCATTTCTTAAAAGTTATAAGGGAACTAAGTATCTCCTAAGAGTTACAATTGTTTTCACATTTTTCAGAAATAAAGGAATCTAGCATTCCAACCGAGCCTTTGGCTAGTTTTAGTAAAGTGGAAACTATGATTTCCAAGAGAGATTTTAAAAATCTAAGTTAGAGAAAATTATCTCAAAACAGAGAAAAAATGTTTTAAAACTTATGAGCTAATTATTTTGAAAGTAGTATGAAGCACCTTTATGGGGATGCGTGTTCGTATCAACTCAAGTCGCCATAAACCATGTAGCCAACATGGACAGTTAAAGGGTGATACTTTTTGATGATTCCTTGATGCTTTTTAGCATAGACTAGTGAATCTACTTAGTAGTTTAGACTCTATAATGATGAAAAGGTAAAGGACGGTCCTCTTCCAATGTGAGGTAACACGTTGTACCATCACTTATGCTCATAGTGATGGATGTCATTTAGATAATCACCAATAAAACTATATTTCATTCATATCTTAGTAAATATGAGCTTGTTATTGCATTTTTCTATAGCGAACTAAGTTGTTTTACTCTTTTACAAATCTTTATATTCAAAGAGAGCCAAGGTAAGTTCATCTGATTCTTTTCAATCTTTAAGTTGTTTCTGTTTGGCAATCCAACTCCAATACTCATAAATTCAATGTGCTGATGCCAATTTGCTTCATCGTCTTATGATGCTGACATAGGTAACCAGGATGAGCACCATCCAAGGCCAGTTAATCTAGTTGACTTTACGTAGTCAGTGGTGAGCCTCCTTGCATTGTGGAGGACACTTTTATTCACATTCTATTATTTGATTTATAGGATGTTGCATCGTGTATCCCAACATCCATATTAGTAATATAGAAGCTTCATAGATAGTCAGATAGTCAGCTTTGAGTGTCTTCTTATGTTGGATTTCAAATGTTTTAAATTTGAGACTTAAGTGCTATTTTGGCCAATTTATTTATTAAGTTATATTATGAGAATGTGTTATTTGAGTTGTGTTTTCCATTGAGTTAAGTAAGCCATGCAAAGGGTTTTTTCAAGACCATTAATGGTTATTGGGTGTCGGCCATGTTCAGGATGTAGGCTCGGGGCATGACAAACTTGGTATTAGAGCACAAAGTTCAAGAGTCCTTGGAAGTATATGATGTTGGATTGCTAAAGAGCAACAACTTAAAGATTGAAAAGAATCAGATGAATTGGTGTCGAGAAAGTCAAGCTAGATACATACCAACTGAAAAATATGGCTAGGACTTGGTTCGATTAGTGGAAAGAAGGGAGAGATAAGAATGCACCACATCCAAATTGGGCTTGTTTCAAAGAGGCCAAGGTGCGAGAATTCCTAACTCTAAAAAAGGACTGCTTGAGTGTTCATGATTATAGGTTAAAGTTCAATCCACTGTCTTGATATGCTTCTGAGATTGTTAAGAATATGAGGAGCAGAATGAGTTTGTTCATCACTGGCTTAGGTTACATCTAGTCAAGAGTATAGATCGACAACATTGATCAGTAACATGGACATAACCAGATTGATGGTCTAGGTGGATCAAGTTGAAGAAGAGAAGTCGAGGGACAGAGAGAAGTACATGAAAAAAAAAGACTAGAAATGAATCTGGGCAGCAAAAACGTGGTTCAAATGGGCCATAATTTCAGAATTAAAAGGGGCATGCATCTTTTGCTAGTGCCCCTGCTCCTTGTAACAAAGGTGAATATAATGGCCTGAATTCGCTGAACATCATGCCTAGAACAACCCAGTCCAAAGGTAGTGTGTCACAAGAAGGTGGTAGGGTTCCTGGATGTGGTAGGTGTGGTAAAAACAACGCCAGTAAGTATCGTGATGTCCAGTCAGGTTTATTTAAGTTGGTCAAGAGGGTTACTTTATGAAAATGTGTCCTAAGAATAAGTAGGGTGGTGAAAATCTGGGTAATAGAGGCCAATATTAATCAGTCACTCCACCAGAAAGGGATGCATCTAGAAGAGCTACTTCCAATACTGGCGGAGGAGCAAATCGCCTCTCTGCAATCACTAGTTTCTAATAGCAAGAGAACTCACCAGATGTTGTCATGGGTATGATCAAAGTCTTTACTTTTGATGCTTATGCATTGTTAGACCCAAGAGTAAGTTTATTTTTTTAACATCTTATGTTGCAAATCAGTTTGAGATTCTTCCTGAGAAACTTTGTGAACCTTTTTGTGTTTCTACCCTTGTTGGAGAGACTATTCTAGCGGAAAGAGTCTATAGTGATTGTTTTATTTCTATCAATCACAAGAACACCATGAATGACCTAGTGGAATAAGATATGGTAGATTTTATGTTATTCTAGGAATGGACTAGCTTCATGATTGTTATGCATCAATAGCATTTCCTAATGGTCGTTTTATTTCTTACCTTAAGGCGACAAATTTAGTTTCCAAGGAGTGTACCAATCATTAGTTTGAGTAAATGAATCAAGTGCTGAGGCATCTTCCCTTTAGTCATTTCCTATAGTAGAACAGTTGCCTAAAGTCTTTCGTGATGATTCCAGATACTCATCCTATGTATACTCCTCCATATAGAATTGCATTAGTAGAGTTAAAACAGTTTAAAAAACAAGTGAAAGATCTGTTAGATAAAGGTATTATCCGACCAAGTGTCTCTCATTGGGGCGCTATGGTCTTGTTCGTGAAAAAGAAGGATAGTTCCCTTAGGATGCTATACATTATCTCTAACTGAATCAATTTACCATTAAGAATAAGTATCCTCTCCCAAGGATAAATGATCTTTTCGACCAACATTTGGTTCATTCATGGTTCTCGAAAATTGATCTTAGATTAGGCTACCATCAAGTGAAAGTTAGGGACTGTGATATTCCAAAGACAACTTTTAGAACCAGATATGGGCATTATGAATTTTTGGTCATGTACTTTGGTTTGTGCAATGCGTCTACAACATTCACCGATCTTATGAATAGAGTCTTCAAACCTTATTTAGATATGTTTGTTATCGTTTTCATCGATGATATACCAATCTTTTCAAGGAATGATGAAGATCATGGTGATATAAGGATAATTCTTCAGACTTTGAAATATAATAAGTTGTATGCCAAATTCTCCAAGTGTGAGTTTTTGATCAAGTCTGTGACATTCTTGGGCCTTACAGTTTCCGGTGATGGGATTAGGTTGATACCCAAAAGATAGAAGCAGTGCAGTGTTGTCCTAGACCCATCTCAACAATAGATACACAGAGTTTCTTGAGTTTGGCTTGTTACCTTAGAAAATTTGTTGAGTTTTTTTTTACTATCTCATCTCACTTGACTAAACTGAACCATAAGACAATTATGTTTCAATGGTCTTAAGATTATGAGAAAAACTTTTAGGATGTTAAAAAGAGGTTGACTACGCCTTCAGTTTTGACCTTACAAGAGGGTACTCAAGGTTTTATGGTGTACTGTTATGCAACTAGATTTGGATTAGGCTGTGTGTTAATGCAGAATGACAAAGTTATAGTTTTTTGCTCGAGACAGTTAAAGGTTCATGAAAAGAATTATCCTACCCATGTCTTAGAGTTGGCTACTCTAGAATTCACATTGAAGATATGGTGTCACTACTTGTATGATGTTCATGTTGATATATTAAGTTATCACAAGAGCCTACAATATGTGTTCACATAAAAACAACTCAATCTTAGACAAAGGAGGTGGTTGGAACTACTCAAGGATTATGACATGCGTATTCTTTACAACCCAGGTAATACTAATGTGGTTGTTGATTCTTTAAATAGGTTATCTATGGGGAGTACCACACATGTTTAGGAAGAAAAGATAGAGTTAGCCAAAGATGTGCACATACTTGCACGTATGGGTGTTAGACTTATGGATTACACAGAAGGAGGAATAATGACGACTAATGGGGCTGATCATCATTAGTGTCAGAAGTGAAAGAAAAGAAAGACCATGACTTCATTTTTATTGATTTGAAGGTGAATGTTCATAAGCAGAGAGTATTCTCTTTTGAACAAGGAAGAGATGGTGTGCTGATGTATCAAGGTAGATTGTGTCTACATAAGGTGGATGGAATCAAGGAGAGGATCATGGAGGAGGTTCATAGCTCAATATATTCCACTCATCTGTGTTATACAAATATATACCGCTATTTGAGAGAAGTAAACTGGTGTGAAGTATGAAGAAGGACATTGTTAGGTTTGTTGTGAAGTGCCCGAACTTCAAGCAAGTTAAAATAAAACACCAAAGGCCTTGAGATTTTTCTAAGAAATATAGAACTTCCGGAATGGAAGTGTTTGTGATTAATATTGATTTTATCAGAGGCTTGCCAAGGTGTTGCAGACATCATGATTCAATTCAGGTGATTGTCGATAGAATTACCAAATTAGCCCAACTCTTCTTGTTAAAGACCACTCATTCGGCGGAAGATTTTGAAAAGTTGTACACAGAATAGGTGGTAAGACTTCATGGAGTTCCATTCTCCATTATTTAAAATAGAGGTGTAAAATTTAGTGCTCTGTTTTGAAAGTCTTTCAAGAAAGTTTTAGGTTCAAAGGTGAACTTAAGCACTGTTTTTCATCCTCTGAAGGACGGAGAAGAAGAGCATAATATCCAGATCCTAGAAGATATGTTGAGGACTTGTGTTAATTCGGAGGATCACCTACCTCTCATTGAGTTCGATTATAACAATAACTACCATTTGGGCATCTAATTGTCTCCATATGAAGCTCTTTATGGGTGAAGATATAGATCCCTTATTGGGTGGTTCGAGGTTGATGAAACAGGGTTGATAGGACCAGATCTGTTCACCAAGGCATGGAGAAGGTGAAGTTGATTCAAGAGTTATTGAAGACGACATAGAGTCGTTAAAAGTCTTAAGCAGATTTGACGAGAAGTCCATTACAGTTTGAAGTGGATGAATGGGTATATATGAATGTTTCACCCATGAAGGGTGTTATTAGGATTGGTAAGAAGGGAAAGCTTAGTCCCCGAAATATTGTACCTTATAGAATATGCAAGAGAATTCGCAATGTAGGTTACGAGTTGGATCTACCACAGGATTTAGCACAGCTTCATCCAGAATTTCATATCTCCATGTTGAAGAAGTGCATGGGTGATATTGATTTGATGGTACCAACTGAAAAAACTGGGATTAAGGATAGTTTATCATATGAAGAGATTTTGGTTTAGATTTTCGATTGCCAATTTTGCAAGTTGAGAACAAAGGAGGTTGCGTTAGTCAAAGTTCTTTAGAGGATCCAATTTGTTAAAGAAGAGACTTGGGAAGCTGAATAGTATATAAATAAGAGATATCCAGATCTCTTTGAATCCATAGAGAACGCAGATCAAGGTACTAATTATCTTCTTATTACTTTGTTATTTGCTTTTGGGTTGTTGAGTGTTAAACTTTATGTTACCATTCTTAGTATGGTTAAACAAATCTCATTTTAGGAATAATGTTCCCAATGGGGTAATATTCTAACATCTCATAGCTCGTAATAGTAAAGAATAAGCTAACACACTAAAATTTATAATATTAGGAATGAATAGGAAAACTCCGGAAAGTTTCCTCAATTTAAGATAGTGATTTTTAGTCATTTTCAAACAACCATAACTTCTAGATTAGGATTGTTAGAGTCATTTCATTATATCGTAAAAGATCTCTTCGAAAGATCTTTCCTCCAACTCAAAGTTGCATGATTTTGATATCCTATGATGGAGCTATGCCTTTCAGAAGTTGGAATGTTGAAGTAAGAAATGTCCAATTCCAGATTTTTATAAGGGAAAACTTGTCTTTTTATCCATCTATTTCCTAATTCATTTTAAGGGTTTATTTTAGTTTTAGAAAAGTTGTAATTCAGAATAGAAAGGATATTTATGATTAGGGCTTGGAGAAGTTAAAAGAGAAGAAGTAAAAAGGGAGAAAGATCAAGAACTCATCAATAACGCCAAGATCTTAGAGTGGAATTCGTCTGGAGTGTTCCCTATTAAGGTTGTGAGGTATTTCTGTGTTTGGTTATCTCATACACACACCAACTTGTTTAAATTCATTGAATTTTAAGTATATTGAATAATTGACATTGAATTTCTTGAAGAATAATGGTTGAATTCTTGTTGGTTGAGTTGTAGTATGCCTTTAGTTGATTTGATTTGTGTATCCGTGTTATTTTTTTAGTATAATGTTTTAGGTATTGAGGTTATTAGTGATCCTAAATTTTTGACAAATATCCATGGAAGTTTAGGAGGTTTAGAAATGAAAAAGGATAAGAAAAGTCGAAATTCCAATTTGATAGACCCTAGGGTGCCGCGCCTGCAGAGCCCCTTAGAACAGGCTTTGTACGACAGGGCCTAGCACATCACGCCAGCCATAGACCCTCAAGATAACTTCTTTCCATCAGGTATGTAGTTCCCCACGCCTCTCGAAGAGCCACGGATGCTTGGAGACCCCATTGTTTCCCTATCTTTGCGTACTAGTTCCTATGTGATGTACCCACATTTATGAGTTGATTTAAACACTATAAGGTACATCTATATATAATGAAAGCATCCATAAACATGAGATGATTAACCTGTAATCTACAATCCAATAGAAGAAATGTTAGGATCAAAGTCAAAGAAGCTAAGAGTCAAGTCTAGAAAGTTAAGATGCAAGTCAATGTAAGTTCTTAAACGTTTTCAAGAGTCTTAAACAAATATGTTGATTTTTTTTAAGGATCAATCTACAAGTTAAGCAAAAAGAGTAAAAACTTGAGTGAAATTCTCAAAACTATAAGGGAACTAACTATTCCTTAAGAGTTAAGTTACATGTTGAGCAAAGAGTAAAAAGTTGAGTTCCTTTCTCAAAAGTTATATGGGAACTAAGTATTCCATAAGAAATACAAATGTTTTCAAATTTTGAGCAAGAATGAAATCTACACTTCCAACAGAACCTTTGGCTAGTTTTAGTTAAGAGGAAACTATGATTTCAAAGAGAGATTTTAAAAAGCTAAGTTTGAGCAAATTATCTCAAACTAGTGACAGTTGTTTAAAAAACCATATGAGATTTTTTGGGATATTGAGCACTGATTGGGGACACGAGTTCATATAATCAAGTCCTCAAAAACCCTGTAGATAACATGCCAGATGAAGGGTCGTTCTTTTTAGATGATTCCTTAGTGATTTTTAGCATAGACTAGTGGATCCACTTAGTAGTCCTCTTACAACATGAGGTAGAAATTTTACCATCTCTTAGGATCATAATGATGTTTGTCGGATACAGCATCTCCCACAGAACTGTATTACATTCATATATATGTAAAGTTGAGTTTGTTATTGCATTTTACTTTAACGAACTATGTTATTTTACTATTTTACAAAGCTTTATATATATCACATATGTTTTAATTGCTTTATATATATGCATTGAGTTGAGTATTCCTGAGTTGAGCAAAGTCAAAGTGATTTCATCTGATTCTTTTCAAGTTTTACGTTTTTGTTCTTTAGGACTCCAACTCACATACTCGTACATTCAATGTAATAATATTAGTTGTCCTACATCGTCTTATGATGCAGAGGCAAGTCACAAGGATTAGCACAATCTAGTGCTCTGTTGATCCAGTTGAGCATTCCTACTTAGTGGGGAGCATCCTTGCATAATGGAAGACACTTTATTCGCTTTCTAGTATTTCATTGATAAGATGTTTTGGGGTTCATCCTAACATCTATCTTAGTATGATAGAGTCTTCGTTAAATAGTCAGATAGTTTAGCTTTGAGTCTCTTCTTATGTTTCATTTAAGATGTTCTAATTTAGAGACAAAAGTGCCATTTTGTCCAAGATATTTAATAAGTTATATTATAAGACTGTTTTATTTTATGTATTTCTTCCGCAGAGGTAAGTATGCCAGACAAGGGTTCGCTTAAGACCATCAATAATCATTGGGTGTCGGCCATGTCTAGGGTGTTACATGAGACCTCTCAGGGTCTTTTACATCTTGTGAAATCTAGAAGGTACCCTGGGTCTTGACAAATTTGAGGAGCTATATTGTGATAAAAAGAGATATGTACCTCCCAAAAGCGTCAAAAACAAAAAGAACAAAGGGATAGCCCGAAAAGTTTCCGCGTTGAAGATATTTTTAAAACATTCTCAATAAAGTTCAAGGGTCGGACATAGTTCACCAAAAAAAATTAAAACGGACATATTAAATCTAAACTAGACACTTCTTAGTCGGTCTTCATTAAACAAATAAAAACACAAATTGGTTAAATATTGAGTAATTTGACCCTAAGGCTAAGAAAAGGATTATTGAATGATCCCATGGACAACCCAAAAGAAGGAGCATGAAAGAGTATACCTGTTGTGATACAACATTAAATAAGGTGTTTCTTGGGAGGAACCCAAATTCTTTTTTTTTATTATTGTTGTTTGAATAGCGAGTATTAGATGTGCAGGTACAAAAGTCAATGTTTTTGGAAGAATAACAAGTAGGAGAGCCTAGGTACTTGTGGGTGACTCCCTCTCCTAAAAGTTTTAAAAATTGCTGAATAAATCAATGAGCCCTATTTGGATTGGAATTTAGTCCAACAATTAGTCGGAAGCTCTATTAAACATAGCAGACAAAAGAGCCATTAAAAGCGATTCCAAATATTCGGTGACATAAGTGCGTGTCAGCGAAAGGGCGTGAATTTAACGATGAAATGGTCTAAACCATTTTTTTGAAAATTCAAAAACTCACTTTCATTTCCAATTTTTAGACTT
The DNA here is from genome assembly GCA_027789145.1 of Solanum arcanum. Lineage (NCBI taxonomy): Eukaryota > Viridiplantae > Streptophyta > Magnoliopsida > Solanales > Solanaceae > Solanum > Solanum arcanum. The sequence goes on from CM050933.1 coordinate 51,271,971, forward strand.
TTGTAATTTTACAAACATAGTTATCTTGTTATTCTCGTTGTTGTTGGTATGATCAACCATTTGGGGGAGGTTTGTGCACTTCTTATTATCGATTCTCTATCCTCGGACTCATTTATCAATTCTTGAGGTTTGTTACACGATACCAACCTTTAAAAAATTTGTAGTTTCAAATGCATGACCGTATCAATATTAGAAAGTTTCGTTATATATATGGTTTGATTGATCGCTTTTTTCATGATTTGTGTACTTTATAATGCATATTTTATCCTTTAACTGTCGAATCCATGTGTGAATGACTGAAATTGAGAGTGTATGTTAATGGATTGTTGGGTCTATTATGGGTGAAGTCTGAATAATCTCAATTACACCAATCAATAGGTTTTTCCCAATGATAGAAAGGATGACATTACTCTTCAGGGGAAAAATGTGGATTGATCAATTTTTGAAAAATCGGGGAAAGTAAAATGGATTGGCTTTTAATTCCCTCACTATGAAAGTGGAGGTTCGTGATTAGGGGGAGAGAGTCTCTGAGGATGTGTTGGTCTTGAAGGTCGTTATTTATCGGTTGAGACATGATCTGGATAAGCTAAAATCCATAGCTCGTACGGTATTATTCGGCACATTGTACCTTTTCAATGTCCAGAGAATAGATTTCCCTACAGGTTATAAGACCCCTCCATCTACTACAATAGAAGATTTTGGTACAGATAATGAGGATGTAGAGTTAGAAGCTCTCGAGACTAATAAGGAGTAGTTATGTGTCCGAGATGAAGTTGTATACGTTGACTTAGAGAACCTAGAGGTTGGTAGTGCATACGAGTGTAAAGTCATCTTTAAGGGATACATCAATGATGGGTTTTGGTGGAGGAGAGCATGGAGTAGAGCCGACACTAATGCCCAATGAAGATTTTACCATCGGCTAGTCCTTATAGGGGGATTTTGACTCTTCTCAGTGTTTTTTTAGACTTTTTATTCAGCTTACATTTAAGGAAAATTGATTGTTTATTTTGGGGGTGAGGTATATGCATACCTACCTCTTGTGGGTTATTTTTTAATGGATATTATTATTGCTTTTGTGCCATGTTTGAATTTTTGTGTGAATGCTAGGTTTTGTTAGTGTATATTGGTTCTTGATCCATTTAATTTAAATGTTAATGTTTGTTTTGACCTAAATTAAACTTTCTGTCACCTCTTGATATTTGTGAATGTGGTTGTTCTCATGCATTTTTGAGTGTTAGTTGTTACCAATATCGATGACTTCAATAATAATCTTGATTGAACGAAGAATGTGTGGGACTCCAATGAGTCAAATTTTGCTGCTAAAGTCATATGTGATATCTTAGCATCTCATTGTGACTAGCCATTTGTTAAGTGACCTCTTGTGTTTATCGTGGTTCACAAACTCCAAATTTTAGTTTTTGATTTTATTATTGTGTTGCATTCGGCTTGTGGTTATATTACTTTGAAATTTGTTTTTCGTATTACCTAGAAGTGGCCTCTTTTAATCAATTGACTAATCTAGGAAAACGATAAAGCGATCTTATATACAATTTTTGAAGAGTGAACAATTTTTTTTATAATACCTCTTTGTGACAACCTTGTGAGAGTGTGAACCAAGGTTTGCACTATTTGAGCCTACCCGTTTCTTTGGATTAAACATTCACAACTTTGACCTATTTGTCCCATCACAAATAACCTTCATGAAGCATTGGTTCGTTTGATAAAAAAACTTAGGCCAAAAGAATAACTTGGTGGTGTGGTAAAAAAGGAGAAAAGTCAAGAATTTGATAAAATAGACCCTTGAAGGATCATGTTGAAAAAGATTGTAACGTCCCTAAAATAGACCCTTGAACTAGAGCTTCCCATGTGTCTCTTGAGTTAATTTTCTGCTAAAATGGTTAATAATGATGTTTCCAGGAAGTGTCTAATGTTTGGTGATTTTTGTATGTCAAACATCCAAGAACATCCATGAATTTCATAAGGTATGCCTTAGAAACACTACACCATTTTAGGCCTACGGCCACACTAAATCTGAGCAACACTTAAAAAGTGTTGCCTAAAACTTTTTTGGGAACACTTGTCAAATGTAGCCTAAATTTTTAACTTTTGGCAACGACAATATTGGCAACAGTTGTAAAGCATACTCTTTAATGGTATTGGTTACTCTTTATTAGCGTTGTCATAATATGAAATAAATGGCAACATCTATTTACATATATGATCACACTTTTAAAATGTCCTATTTTTTATAATTGTAAACAGAACATTACAAGTGTTGCCTAAATTTTTCACTAAAATTTTATATTCCCTCCTACATTTTCTACTCTCCCTCCCATATTTTTTTGTCTAGAAAAATTATTAATAAAACATTTCTAAAAACTTCTCTCTTTGTCTTCTCTCCTGGAACACATTTTCCTTTTTTTCTCAAAGAGTAGCTAAAGAACGTAGCTAAAGTGAAGATCGAGGAGAACAAGCTGAAGAACGTAGCATAGCTGAAGAACTTAGGTTAATAAAGTACTGATCAACATATGAGCTGAAGATTGTCTTCTCTTGAACATGATTTTATCAAAGGGATGAAATGCTGAAGCTTAAGAACTAAGGATACAAGAATTGAGGATCGAAGAACTAAAGAGTGGAATCTGAAAATCTTAAGAGCTAAGCGAAAGATTTTTCCGTTACCGATTTTGTCAAGTGTACGTACAAATTATGTACAGTTGTGTTTCCTTCTTATTTTCTACTAATAATCTAGCACTAAGACAATCTTCTTGTAAATTGATTGAATTTTTGTTTTGTATTTAGCAGGAATTGATTAATTCGGGGGTTCTTACAGTTGAAATTCCAAACAAGGGGAAGAAAGTTTTGAAAATCTGAAATTCAAAGTTAGCCCTAGGATTCTCGAGTAGACGAGAAAGAGCAACTTAATACTCGAAGCATTTGAGTCTGTAAGTATATATTTTTGTATTTGTATTGCGTTGTACCTCTATTGCGTTTCTTATGCACCAATTTCTGCATTATTTTTTTGGTGTCTTCTGTACCTGCAAATTTTGCATGTAGTTAGTAAAATTATACCCTCAAGGTTCACTATTTACTATTGTTCTTTAAGGTGTGTGTTCGAGTAGCTGAGATTAGTTGCATCTCAAATTGAATATAGAAGTTTGAAAGGAACTTAATAACGTTGTGTGGTATCAAAAGTCAGTCTGTTGAAGAAGATTTGGATTTGTTTCCTACCGTAATGAGCAGGTACTAATATGTCTTTGATGAACCCTCTGATATAAAGCTTCTTGTCGTGTGCATTCCATCCAATATAGTAAAAGAAAAAATTAGTAGTGCCTATCTTGTGATTTTCTATGAACCATGTCAACCTTTTTATCCTTTCTTTTGTGGTTTTCAATGTATCTGTCGCTAATGCCAATATTGAGATAATTTCAGTTTAAAGTTCATGTTTAGTTTTGTGAGATTTTTATCGTTTTTTGGACAGTGGTTGAGCATGCTATTTTTAAATTTGCATCTTTAATTATTTGCGCACGTAATTTTGTGAATCAGTAATTTTGATACCTCGTATTAAGTGGGAAGTTAGTTTCTTTCTATTGGTATTTTTCAAATAATGATAACCCATTTAGGTGATTAAATTTCCTCTAGTTTTCTTTTATTTTGTACAAGTTTCCTTAGTTGTAGTCGTTGTTTTATATTTTGAATCGTATGTATTGTTTGCTTCTTTTGCATATGAATCGTCAATAAAATGAAAGTCAGTTGGAATCGCCTGTATTGTTTACTTAAAATCTCAGATGCTAAGTTCCTTTTGTTACTAAACATCTACTTATTTTCATAGCATTGGCAGAATCAACTTATGAATGTATTTTTTTTGTCTTTTTTTGTTTTTGGCTTGTTGCTGCGTCTTTTTGAATTGCATATTTATTGATTTTCTTACTGATTGAAGATAACTATATTTTATTTTACATAGTCCAAATTCATAATTCCAATAGAAGGAAAAGCGTGGGTGATGACTGGCTTTCATGATGCTAGGAAGCGATACAAGCAAAAAATTCAAGAGAGATTTTTTGATAAAAATAGTACCATTGAGGACATGCTAGCAAAACGTCCTAGTGACATTGCAGAAGATGAATTCCATCAATTGATTGAGTATTGAAAAACCCAACTGTTCAAGTAAGGCTAAAATAGTACATTTCTATTGTTCAACTTATTTTGGATTATATCGATTCTATTTTTGTTTTATTTATTAATTCAAACATGTCTTTTTATATAATTATAGGCCATGTTTTTGATGAATTCTCAAAACAAGAAAAACCAAAAATGGAGGCATCGAATGGGACCTATTAGTTTTGCAAGATTATGCGTGGCATTGGTAATACTTAGCATCTTCGGCCATATACATTTAATCCATTTGTATTCCTCCAATAGATTGATACGTTTTTAAATATCTTTTTATATAATTTGTAGCGTGTAACTAAAGAAAACAATGATGAACCATCAATGTCTGAAATGTTTATTGCAACTCATACAAAAACGGGAAAGGAACTTTAGGCAGATACTAAAATTGCAATACTAAGTTTTTAAAAGTGTATTAATGATGAATTTTATTCAGGTTTAATAGTTTTACATTGTTTGGAGGGTGATAATTTATTTTAATATGCTTGAAGGGATGTAAATTGAAGTTAACTTAATGAACCATAAACTCATTTAAGCTAGAGAAAAATTAAAAGTACTTGCATATAATATAAATGTCAATTTTATTCAATATGCTGAACTTTAAAATCGCCAAAATTCCGGGGAAACTGCAGATGATGCTTTTACGACAGTGTTTGGTAAGGAGCAGCCTGGTCGACTTAGGTGCTACGGTAGATCACTGACAGCAAGTTCTTTGAAGAAAGATGAAGAAGATAGCAAGCTAAAACAAAAACATGCTAATGAAATCACTTCTTTTAAAGAAGAAATGAATGAAATAAGAGAAGAAATAAGAGAAGAAATGAGAGTAGAAATGTGACATTTTTTTAGTCAGTTGCTTCAAAACAACTCTGGATTGAATGTTTGAGGTATGCAAGGGGGTGCTTTATCTAACATTGCGTTACCTATTGATGCGGGTAGTGCACAAGCTGTAAAAGGCCAAAATCCTCTACAATCTTCCGGGTCAACTCATGATCTGATTCTTCAAAAGGTATTTAGTACTTCTTCAAATTAGTCCTCTTAGTTTCTCAGAAAGTCTTCTTGTTTGTAATTGGCTTATTCATTAACTTCATGAATCATTCAAAGTAGCTTGAAATATGTTCTAGTCTGATAGGGATCCTCCAATTATGTGAAATTCGCGTAGAAGTAGAAAGAGAGGTCTTTCCAGGCTGTAGATGTATGTGATTAGTTGACTTCTATCATGTTATATCAAGTGAATGAGGTTCCTCTCTGGATACTTGGAATAAGTTAATTAACTTCCATATATGAAGATCTCAATTAACATTTGGTTACTTTTTGCCTCGCTCTGATGAGTATGAAGTAACTCTGAACTTGTTACATATTCTCGATATGGTTTTGAATATTATTGAATAGTGGCGAAACACTATAAATACGACTAAGTTTTTTTTGTTTAGTGTTCGTTATTGGCTTTGGTTTGAATTGAGCTAAGGTTTTGTTTCTCTTGACCAGTGTTCATCTTGCTTGTTTGGTATGGTTGAAGTGTAGTTTTGTTATGTCAGATTTAGTTTCTTTATTTGATCGTGTGGAACATATTAACTACACAAGGAAAGTAATCTAATTTTCTTTAATTTTTGCTGTTGTTGTACTCTACAATCTGGACTTTTCTCTCTTTATTTGTTGTTAATGTATTTGGTTTAAATTGAGCTAAGGTTTTTCTTCTTTTGTTTCACTGTTTTTTTGGCATTTGTATAGAACATTACAGCATGCTATAGGTGTGGACTAGCTTGCAAACTGGTCTATCTAAGCCTCTGAAACTAAACTTTGGCATGGTATGTAATCTGCAATCTGAAGATTTGTTGTTAATGTTTGTTGTAACTGCTGCTGCAATCTGTAGGTTTGTTGATTTCATGCTCTATAGAAGTTCTTGGGCTGTTCTCAGTATAAACACAACTTAAATAATCTTTTGGACAGAACTATCTATTTTCTGTACGGATGCATTGCAGTACTCTTGATATTCACATACCAATTCACTATGCCTTTTGTGCTTCTATATATAAATATTTCTGTCATTAAAGTCTATTTTCTTTCTTATTATATAGAATATCCATGTAATTACCATAAATTTTGACATCCTAGTAGAAGGCATGCTTCCATACCTACAAACAAATAAACAAATAATTATAAGGAGAATCTAATTGTTTGTGTCTCCTCATTAATTCCTTTTTTTTAGTGTTCCTGTTAGTTTGCGTGCATCATGGTTATTGTATAACACCAAAAATTTTATATTGTTTCTTATGAAGTTTGAACCCTAATGCAATTATTCATTGTTGTTGAACTCATTTGGAATTCTAGACACCTAATGGAAGATCATCTACTTTGAACATCAAAAGACAAGTATGCATCTACTTTGAACATCAAAAGATGCAATCTATTTTCTGTTACTGCTTGATTTCTTGCCTCTCGATATTGTTGCAATCTGAACTTCTTACCTCTTATATATAACTGCCAATATCTTATTTGTGTAGGGAAATGGAGGTGATCAAATTTTAAGTGGATGATGAGTAGGTTTTGAACTATTGTAAGAGTTTAAATACATATTTGATTTATTGTGTACACATTTAGAATATTGATTTATAAGTATGGGTATGTACACAACAGATACTATCTTTTGAAGTACTTTATGGGAAATCTATAAATTTGAATTACTTCATAGCGCTAGATATTATTTATTACAATAAAATATTGGAGTATTTTAATTAGAAATTGTGGCATAGGACTGTAAATTGTGTAACATATAAGGCAACACATTTTAGTGTTGCTAAAAAGTGTGGCCTTTTTGAATTTGAGGCTACGCTTAAAAGTGTTGCTCATATGCAACACTTCTAAGCGTAGGTACAAAGCGTGGCCTTTTTTCCTTTTGTTTACGCTTTTAAGCATAGCTGATAAGGCTACGCTTGTAAAGCGTCGCCTAAACTCTAAGGTTTCGCTGTTTTCGTCCACACCTGGAAAAGTGTCGCTTAAAGTTAAAAAGTGTGGCCTTTTACCAAAGGCAAAACTTTTCATAGTTTAGGCCACACTTCTCTTGGGTAGTTGGAGACATAAAATTTTGTAGTGAAATTGCTTGTGTGTCCTCATGTGTTTAACAAGATTTACATGTTCGTTTTAGTTTTAACTGAGGTGGGATGATCCTAGGACCCATACAATCATGATCCGGGGTTTTAACATCCAGGTACGTGTCCACCTTGGACAGACGAGGGGACCTAGAAGAGGACCCCGTCTCTTTGGCAGGATGCTTCCAAGCAGTAAGTAATGACGGCCAAAAGCGATGGACCGTTGGTTAAATTACGGCCCGTCGACCTTAAGCACAATTTTCCATGCATGGTCTATTAGTCTTGATCAAGATGGAGGCTCAGACCCAATCGAAGGACCCCATCAAAGGGGTGTCGACTAGGTGACGGCTTGTCACTAAGGGGATGTAGGTGGTGCCTGTAAAGCGGTCAAATATCTGCCAAGTTTTGGGGTGTTCAGTAAATTCACCCCAAGTCTTTTGTGAAGCATGTATGATTATTATACGGTCTTTTAGGCATATTAAGAGGGTTCAAACACTAAGGCCTGATTTTAGACTTCATTTTCAAAAACCCAAAACCCTCCCTCAAGAAAGACTCTCCCTCAAAACCCAATAGAAGCTTGAACTCAAGGAAGCGATAGAAGGGGCTGGTTGTGGATGTTTCTTCATAAAAAAATCATGTGTTTCTTCCTACTGAGGTATGGCAATCATCCTTTAACATTACTACATTCAAGGAGCCACTTCAAAGAGATTTTTAAAAGGGTTTCAAACTTCAAGCTTCTATATTCCTTGACCTTACGTATGGATCTTTGTATGAAAATGTTTTAATAATTAAAATGAGTTCATCTGGGTAATAAATGAGGATTTCAATGTCACAACCCTAATGAAACCATGTTTATTCTTTTTATCAACTTTTAGCTTATGAAATAGGTTTAATGAGCATGATTCGAGAATGTGAGAACTAGTTCTATGTATGGTTATATTGTGTTTTATCTACTTCCCTAAGGGATATTTAATGATGAATTATTGGATAAATTTTTAATAGGTGGGGAATGCTTTGATGAAGTGTAAGTTGTTCTATTTTTCTTAGTTTCCATTGAAATGATTCTTGAGTGGTATGGTCAACCTTTGGTGGCGGTGTTTACTTGAAGTTCATGATTATCTTTTATAAATGTATGTATTGTGAATGAGTTCATGAAGGCATATAATGTGAAGTAATATGATAATGATGTTGTATCGTTGATGTGCTTTATGAATCTTGTTATGTGAAGTATAGTAGAGATTTTGTCTAAGTGAACTATATGTTTATATGAAGCATGTTAAAGTGTGGAATATGATTAATGAAGATGTAAGCATTTTGAGAAGTCAATATTATGAAAATGGTGATTGTGTGGAAGGTGTGCTCACATGTACACACAGACATTCACATTTTGAATGAATGATTGAATGAATGTGAAAAAAGGGGAGTTTTGGGGTTAACACTCTTCGTGAGTTGAGATGAAGTATTTGGTAGCAACCTCACTATTCCCAAGACATTTCTAAGATAGGTTGGAGGTTGGATACCCTCCTTGATTTTGATTTAGTATTCTAATGTAACCTCTAAGGATAAGTACGGTTCGTGAGTTGAGATGTGTCACTAATTAGCTGTAACTTTACCTATATTAAGGAATGTTTGAGACTCCGTGGGGGAGTTATGCTTAGCACTGAGAGGATTTGAAGAAGGGTTGTGTACACATTGTGAGTAGATATGTTGTACCCAATGTACCTCTTGATATGAGTACTCCTCGTTTGTAGGGAATGAGTTACTTAGAAGCAATTTCCTTATCCCTTAACTATGTGCTCGCATAGGTGTAGCTATTACAGATTCCATGTAAAGGCTAAAAGAATGACCCTACCCTAGGAAAAGTGGGGATCCCTCGTCCGATAGGGGTAAATATAGGGATTCCATGTCTTGCTCTCATGGTCTTTTTTGGTTAAGGGTATCTCCTATAAAAGAAAATAATGAACTAAGTCTCCTAAATAGTGTTCTACTTAGGGTAGGTGGTGGTATATGATGTTATTTATTCATTGCACAAGTAGATACTTGAAAGGGGAATCTTGGTGTGTCTTTGTCTTAATGTATGAATGTGTAATTATGTAATGAAATGAAGTTATGTGAATTAATGTCTAATTTTAAGAAATCGTGTAAAAATTAGGTCTTGTATAATGATGTTTATAAATGATGAATGTGGTTTACCTAACCTCATGGATTCCTCAAGGATCAGAAAGATGAGTAGTAGTATGGAATGCTATTCTCACATTGCACTTTGTGTAACTTGTTCGTCCACTTGGTAAAGGGCACTTATGTGAAGTTCTTAATGCATGAATGTTCTTCTAATGTCTAGTTATAGAGTGTAGACGTTTTTCCCGTGCGAGGTAAGCCTATGGTGCGTAGTCTTAAGGATCACATAGGTAAGTATTTAAGAGGGTGTATGGGCGGTTACTTCATGTCTTACCTTAGTGAGTCTTAGGATAACTTTGTAGGGAAACCTCCAAGGAAAGGAGTTCACTGTATTTTGGTAGGAATGAGTTCACTCTAAAGTTGAGTTCACTGTAATTTTTTTGGAGTTCTCTGTAAAGTGGTATTTTATGCTAAAATTATGGATAGTCCTTTCTTATGTGCTAAATGATGATCTATATACTATTTCACTTATATATTCATGAAAGTCTTACTTAATTGGCCTGAAATCTTATTTATAATAAAAAGTCACTTTTTGCGTATTTTTTACAGATGCCATACTTAGTACATTCTTTGTACAAACCTCATAATTTTCTATACTTTATAAGTATAGGTTGTAGGCAAGAAGAAGGCCAGGACACAAGCTTTTGAATTGACTCTCTCAAGACTAAGTATCTCCTCATATATTCGAGGGCATAGTTCTATTTCTTTAGTTTCTACTATTTAGACTTATTATGTATTTTCATTTAATGTAAAGGGTCATTTCCCTAAGTTATTTAAGTCGTATATTTAAGATCGTCTCTGAAGATGAGACTAATATTTAGTATTGATGTAAGATATTTTATTATTATTAATGTCATGAAATTTTTTAATTCCGCACTACATTTAATGTCTATGCGAGGAATGATAGATAGCAGGCTAGTATAAGACCTCCAAAGGGTTTAGAACACAATTGTTCTGACCTATGGGTTGCCCCATCATCTATGGGTTACTTTCAAGCGTTGACAAACTTCTTATCAGAGAATAAATTTAAGGGAAATATTTTAAGGTATAAAGTATCACAAGCCACGTCTCGTAGTGTCTTGTTCATTTGTGTGAGTCGCGATTGTAACACTTTAAAAATCCAAGATGAGTTCTAGATCCTAAAATAGGTGTCGTATGGTCTTGACAGTGTTTTATGGTCAATTATTATTAATTTAAGTCATTTAGGAAGACTAGAAACCAAAATGTCCAAGAACGTCTATGACGTCTGAAAACTAGTTCAAGGCGGTACTACTGTGCCTTAGACTATTTGACTAGATTTTAGAAACTAATAAATGATGAAAATTGGTGGAAGGGTGTGTATCATGTGTTTAGGCTTATTCATAATCGAAGTGTCCGAGTACAACTCCACAAGTACCAGCTAAGGGCCCTTTAGGAGGAACCTTGCGTTTGGGGTCAAATGATTGCACAAGACAGTGTCACCAATGGTGCCACAGACAGGGCATTGGTGAATCTACGGGGCGTTGATGCCACCATCTATGATATAATTTATCCATCACGAAGGGGTCATTTTGCATAGTCTCTGACCATGACGAAGATGTGCAACACGGAAGGGGGGTTTGGCCGTCGACGACCAACGATCCGTCGATTGTGGTCTCGTCAATGGGGTTTGTAATTTTCTACACATTTTCACCTAACTCCAATTAATGAATTAAGGGATTAGGTAGTTATTTAGGGGATTAAGGAAGCCTAATTAAGTTCAGTTATCCCCTATATAAATACACAAACCCTATTAGACTAATCATAACTCTCTTTCTTCTCTCTTCTTTCTCTCTCTAGTAGAAGGAAATATTGAAGACCAAGCTAGTGGAGGGTTTAACGACTGAAAGGGATCAATTTATTCCATAAATATTCATCAATTAGTGAGTTATGGGATCTAATTCACCAATTCCATAAATATTCATCAATTAGTGAGTTATGGGATCTAATTCACCTTTGGTACCTCTGTCCTCAATGGTTTCCTTCAAATTCATTTCCAAAGTTGAGTTTTCGAGTGGGTTTTCATCCAATACTAAATTGATGTTATGAATTGATTTTTTTATGATTTATTTTGGATATTTTGAATAGATTAACATTTATTCTAACCTAATTATGATATATCTTTATTGTTTGATCTATTTTGTAGAAGACGACCCTTGTCCCTTAACCCTTGGTTATTATCTTTATATGATTCAGGTTATAATTGTTAAATTGACATGGTTTTTGAATAAATTAGGGTTCATTTTAGTCTTTTAATGATATTTCTTGATAACTTGATCTAGGTTAGGAAATATTTTGTGTATTTACCAAAGTATCTTGTTTGAAGCTATGATCTAGCATTGAATTGTAATGTACTGATTCTTTTAGCCTTGTGATCATATTGGTTATTAACTTATGATGATGTATACCCAATTTGGGTTTAATTAAGAGTTTGTTGATAGACCTTGATGATATACTTTGAAGGAGACTTGATAAGTCTTATGATCCCTATCCTTTACTTCAAATTGTGGTTAATTGTGATTTAGTCATGATGTTGATTGGAGTATGCATTATATTAGGATTGATAGGGTGGTATGATGTTTAATTGAAATCTCTTGACTATGATTTGTGAGGTGTTAGCTTAAGATGTTAATGTTTAAAGAATGGTAAATGATTTACCAAATGTTTCTTATCATGATATGAAGATGTTAATGTGTTAGCCTCACCTATATGAATTTTAATAGAAGGACAATACTCATGCAATTATTATTGAGCTATGATGATGATGAACATACAAGGGTTAGACCCTATAACCTACTATAATTTAGTATGATTAATAAAGACATTACACAAATTTCAAAAAGTCCTCTAGCTTAGCACCACGTGAACTAGAGTGAGGAGTGTCCCTTCCCACGTAGGGAAGGTTGGATCACTAATGTACTCTTGAGATTAAAGACTGTAATTCACATAGCATAAAGAGGGTTCCACCTTTATCTCCAAGTTGTTGATCTATGTTGCCCCCATAGGAATACTAGCTAGTGGATCAACGTATTTGCTATGTTAATCTTTTGGTATTACCTTGTTAAGCAGTCCCCCTTCTTTCGGTGGAGGGTTCCATGACACCAGATTACACATTAGATCATGTGGTCTATGTCGGTTAGGGAAAGATGTTCCCACAAGGTAAAATTAACGAAATGATTGAACTCTAACTAACATAACCTAAGGGGTTTAGCTTTTTCTAGGTAGGGGTATGGGACTCGACATAAACATCGCACTAGTTAGCTTTGAAGGGAGTCTTAGGAGGATGTTCTTATGTATGAATATGTATGGTGGTATATGATATGTATATGATGAACTTGCACATTGTTGATAGATATGTTGATTGGTATCACTAATGAATATATGTTGGTCCACATTTTTAAAGTATGATGTTGTGTACTCTTTAATTTTATGCTATGTGAAGTAGGATATTAGTCATGATTCCTATTGGGTTACTTGATTGAGTAAGGTTATGGGTCATTGCTTGGTCATTGCACTTGTTGGCTTGATAGGGGTTCACAATTAGTTTTCTTGCTTTGGTTATGTTTAAATGTACTCTTATACATGCTTGTTATTACTATGACTTGATGATAGAGTTACTTGGTTATGTATTCAACTATATGCTATGTATGTTGAATTGACTAGAATTGATGTTGTTGGTGATGTGATTTACATGCCTATGACCTAATGAATATGATTTATTGGTAAGATGGTCTTGTTGAATGTGCATAAAGGTTTTTGAATGAAAAGTGCATACTTTATTAAATGTCCCTTTTCTAAGCATGATTTCAAACTGTGAATGAATATGGTCTCATACTTCATACAAGTGGTGTACTAACCCCGTTTCTTCCTTTTTCCCAACATTTTAGGTTTTGGTCATCGAAGTGCTTTTAAAAATTACTTAAAGAAGGCTTGGATCTTTTGATCATCGAAGTAGGGTAGTTCTTCACTTGCCGAGTGTGATGGCACTATAGCTAATGGAGTTGTTTTGAATTTAAGACATCTATGTTTCTTTATTTTCCATTTAGTATGAAACATTGTATAGCCCATGTGAGGCATTCTTACTTTGATGTACGGGTTATGCCCAAGTTATTACACTCTTATTAGATGGTTATGAGATGAGACGACTCTTATGATTTTGTTATAACTTATATTCTTATGTGCCATAAAAGTAGGAGACTAAGTAATATTCATATACGAAGGGTCTATGTATATTTGACATATGTACTATGTGTATGTAGAGGTCAATGTAAACCTCCGAGTAGAGGTAACGAAAAGTTTTAAATTTTCTGGCAAATTGACCTATAAATGTATTGATGTAAGCTAAGAGTATATCTTAGTCCTAAAAGAGGAGAATGACACCTGTTATGTCTGGGGGCTATTCCTGGATGTGAAAAACATGATATCAGAGTATGAGGTTAAATATCTTATGAAACTCTCACTTTCTTTCTAGTCTAATATTGTGCCTTACGAGTGTTAACTATTTGGGCTTTTTCATCTTATTCTTTTACTGTGAATATAGTCAATTAATACTTGAAGGAATGCGGCACCAAGACATGAAGAAGAGATTGCTAATGCGGGAGTTCCTCCCCGAGGTGATCAAGTTACTTCTCTTGAGGAAGATGTGAATGATGACCAAGCACCAATGAATTCTCTTTCTTTGATTGATGATAACATAAGGGACGCTCTCTTTCAAATGACCGAAGCCATTACTACCTAAGAACGAGTTTCCACTACTTAAGCCCAAGTCATGAAGACATAAGATAATCGGTAGGTTATACACCGAGCTCATCAACAAGTTGCTAATATGGACTCCATTTTAAAGGAATTTTACTAGGATGAACCCTCCTACATTTTATGGGTCGAAGGTTGAAAAAGACTCACCCAAAGTTCATCGATAAAATTTACAATATCCTTTATCCTATGGAGTTGTCTATTAGGGAGAAGGACGACTTATCCACCTATCAACTCAAGGATGTAGCTCAAGCATGGTACCTCCAATAGAGGGACAAAAGTCCTTTAAGAGGTGGACGCGTGACTTGGGAAGTGTTCAAAAAGGATTTTCTTGATCGGTTCTTTCTTAGGGAGAAGAGGGAAGCTAAAGTGGTGGAGTTCATAAACCTTTGCAAACGAGGTATGATTTCTCATTATTACTCCTTGAAATTAACTAAATTGTAAAAATATGCTCCTTCTTTTTTTTCGATCCTACAGATGAAATGAGCCGCTTTGTGACCGGGTGTCGAATTATTTGCAAGAGTAGTGTCATTTGCCTATTGTAAATGACAACATGAACATTTATCTTCTTATTTTTCATACCCATAATGTATAAGAGGCAAGGTCTAAGAGAAAGAGAAGATATTCCAAGCAAGTACTTCAAATGAGGCCCTAAAGAAGACCTGCTTCTATGCTCTCCGCTCTAGGGGTGGGTTAGAGACTTCTCCCGATGTGGTGACTTCATGTTAAAAGTCTTCCCTATTGATGTATATGCCTTACATGATCCTTGTGCTACTTTATCATTTGGTACCCCTCCAATAGCTCAAAAGTTTTACATTTTACCCGATATCTTTCATGAACCTTTTTTGGTGTCTACCCTGTGGGTGAGTCGGTTGTTGTAAAAATGGCGTATAGAAATTGTCTAATAATATTGCCCAAAAGAGTTTCTTATGTTGAACTAGTAGAACTTGGTATGCTTGATTTTGACGTTATTTTGTGTATGGATTGGTTCCATGCTTGCTTTGCCTCTATAGAATGTAGAATGAGGGTGGGGAAGTTTAACTTTCCAAATAAGACACTTTTAGAGTGGAAAAAGGGAAATTCTATTCATAGAGGTCATGTAATCTCTTGTTTAATAGCATGCAAAATGATCTCTAAAGGGTGTTTATACCATATAGTAAGAGTAAAAGATTTACACTTCGAAATTCCTCCAATTATGTCGGTCCCCTTAGTAAGTTAATTTACGTAGGTATTTCCTAATGATCTTCAAAGTATTCTTCCCAAACTAAAAATTGATTTTTCTATCGACTTGTTAGCGGATACAAATCCCATTTCATTTCCTCCTTATCGGATGGCTCCTGCCAAATTGAAAGGGTTGAAAGCTCAACTCAAAGATTTACTAGGCAAGGGATTTATTAGACCTAGTATTTCTCCATGGGGTGCACCAGTTTCATTTATGAAGAAGAAGGAAGGGTGCCTTAGGATGTGCATTGATGAACGCCAACTCAATAAAGTTAATATTAAGAACAAGTATCCTCTCCCTCGGATTGAATACTTTTTTAATCAACTCCAAGGGGAAAGTTACTTTTCTAAGATTGACTTGAGATCGGGGTATCACCAACTTAGGGTACACGTGAGGATATACCAAAGATGAAATTTTGTACTACATATAGTCACTATGTGTTCGTAGTAATATCCGTTGATCTCACAAATACTCTTGCTGCATTTATGGATTTCATGAATATGTTATTTCGAGGTTACCTAGATTCATTTGTCATTATCTTCATTGACGACATCTTTGTGTATTCGAAAAATTAGGGTGATCACATGAACTATATAAGGGTGGTGTTGCAAGTGCTTAAGGAGAATAAAATATTTTCTAAGCATAGCAACTGTAAATTTTTGTTGAGTTCGGTGGCATTTCATGGTCATATTATATATAGTGAGGGAGTTTAGGTTGATCTATGAAAAACCGAGGTGGTGAAAAATTAGCCTAGGCTATTGACTCAAACCGACATTAGGAGTTTGTTGGGTCTAGTGGGTTATTATCGGAGGTTTGTGGACATATTTCCATCCATTGCATCTCCTTTGAATACTTTTACCAAGAAGTGTAAGATGTTTGAGAGGTCGTAGGCATGTGAGAGAAGCTTCCAAATCTTGAAAGATAGTGTAACGCCCCAAAATGAAGTAAGGTGAACTGGAGCCTCGTGAGTGTTTGTGGAGTTAATTATGTTTTTAAATTATTTAAATTCAGTTATTTTATTGTTCTTAGGAAGTTTTTGAAGTTTGGTTAAGTTTGGAGGTCAATCGACTAAGAACGTCCATGATGTTCGAAAGGTGTGCCTTAGAAAGTACTTGTGTGTCTTGAGGTGTTTGAGTGAGTTTTATGAGTTTTTTTACACGACCCTACCTAGGACCCACAAGGGGCCCTACAGAAGGCCCAAGACTTGGACCAAAACTGCCTAGGCAGTGTCCACTAACGAGACCAAAACAAAGGCCAGTTTTTCAACCAACGACCTATTGTCTTGGTACATCGATAGGACCTGAATCAACCTACGAGACCCCACCAACGGTGCGTTGATGTAGAGACGGTCCATTGGTTAGGTCTCATTTGTGAGGCCTGCAAATGCTGTGAAAAATCTACCTTATCTTTGGGTGTTTGGTAAATTCTCCCCAAGTCTTTTATAAACCTAGGAAGTTTATTTTAAGGTTTATTAGATATATTAACATGTTATAAACTCTAATACCTCATTTTAAACCCCTCTTCGTAAAACTCGAAACCCCTCTCCCTTAGAATTATTTCTCAAGTCTCCATGGTTGCTAGATGTCAAGAAGTTCATGTAGCGCTGTTTATGGTCGTTTCTTCATCAAAATCATTGGTCTTTATTCAATGTGAGGTATTATATTGATCCTTTAACTTTCTTTAATTCAAGGAGTTCCTTTAAATGAATTTTCAAAAAGGGTCTTCAACCCTAGTTTCTTCTATATTCAACTCTAAATATTGGCCTTGCATGAAAACATTTTTAATGACTTAATAATGATTATTCTAATGTCAATTAATTATTTTACGGTTAAAACTTCACGAAATCATGTTGAATATTTTCGTCAAATTTTGTCTTAAGAAATGGGTTAGATGAGCATGTATTGGTAGTCTTTGAATTTTATTTTCTTATAGTTGATATTGTGGTTTAGCTACTTTCCAAAGGGCTTTATTATGATTAATTATTGAGTAAAATGTTATAGGTGATGAAAACATATACTAAAGGGTAAGTTGGTTTTGTTGTTTAGCTTTCATATCGAAATGCTCTTGAGTAGTATGGTCTACCTTTTTGGTGGCGGTGTTTAATTGAATTATATGAATATAAAGTTACGAGTTTATTTTGAATGAGTCTATCAAGGCTTGTTATGACAAGTAAGATGATAAATATGCCATTCTTTTTAAATGTGCCTTATAAAGTAATTATGTGAATTAGACTAAAGTGTATTCTTGAATGATGTTATTCTTGTTGATTATTTAATGAAACTTGTTATGATGAGTATGTTAAGGATTATGTATGAAGGACTTATATTATTCTGTTAAGCGTGTAAAGTGTGTAATGTGATGAATGAAGGTCTAAGTATGTCTAGAAGTTAAATATAAATGAAATAAAGATTATGTGCAAGGTGCACTCACATATACACACACACTCACACTTTAATGAATTAATGAAGCTAAGATAAGTCCTAAGGGGAGTTCAGGGGTGAACACCTTTGTCAGTGTAGATGAAGTTTTTATTAGCAACACCACTACATCCAATGAGCTTTCTAAGATAGGTTGGAGGATTAATGCCCTTCGTGAGTTGAGATGTGGTGTTAACTAGTTATCCTTAACCTATAGTTTATAATGTTAAAAATCCATGGGAAGTTATTCCAAGCACCGAGTGGATATGAAAGAGAGGTGGTTACACTTCGTGAGTTGAGATGTTGTATTCAAATGTACCTCTTGAGATGATTAATCCTCGTTAGTAGAGAATATGTTACATAGTAGCAATATCCTTATCCCTTAACTATGTGGCGGTATAGGTGTAGCTATTGGGAAATCCATGTAAAATCTAAGAGAATGACCTCATTCTAGGCAAATGAGGATCCTTCAACCGATAGGAGTTAATATAGTGATTCCATGTGTAGCTCTCATGGTCTACGTCGATTAAGCGAACTCCTACAAAAAAAATGAATGTGATAATAGATCTAAAGGATTGTTCTACATAGGGTAGGTAGTGGAATGGGATGCTATTTAACCATTGCACTAGGTAGGCAATATGAAAGGGGAGTCTTGGGAAGACTTATTTGAATTGAATGAACTATAAGTTTTCTAAAAGAACGTACAACTTAGGGGAGGTGGTGGTATAGGATTCTATCTATCCATTGCACTAGGTAGGACCTTCCGAAAGGGGAGTCTTGGTGCCAATTCTTCTAAGAAAGTGTACTACTTGGGATAAGTTGTGGTATGGGACGCCATTTACTCATTGCACTAAGTATGCAATTCTAAAGGGAATTTTTGGTGTGTTGTTTGGTGTTCCTCTATTGTATTGTTATTGAGTGGGTGCTTTTTATACCAAGGTGAGTATGTCGAAAGGGAGGAAGTCTTGAGGTTTGCTTTTGTGTGTACTAAAGGATGTATATGTGTATTTTCATCATGTCTTACCTTAGTGAGTCTTAGAATGACCTTTTGAAGGGAAACTCCAACATAAATGATGCTTTTTCCTCATTTCCAATACTTTGGAAGTTCACTACTTTTGAGTCATTTTTATTCACTGTAAAGGTTTAAGGAGTTCACTGTAACTTTTAGTTTCTTTACTTTAATTGGCTTCCTTTGGTTTAATTTTTTTGGAATCCTTATCGTAGTGTTAAATGATGTTCCTTATGATGTTTTGCTTCTATATTCTTGAATGTTTTACTTAATTGGCATGAAAATGTTATTTCACTAAAATGTCCCTTGTTGCATGGCTTTGCATATGCCATACTTAGTGCATTGTTTTGTAGTAACCCATACTTTTGTATACTTATTTGTATACTATAAGTATAGGTTGGAGGCTTTTGGAGTTTGAAGGCGAATCTTCAGAAAGTTCCTTTCAAGACAAAGTATGTCTTGATATATTCGAGGGCATAGTCCTTTCTTAGTTTTCTTTTTAAATAGTTATTATGTATCTCTTTAAAATGTAAAGGGTTGTGTCCCTAAGTCAATTAGTTGTGTCTTTAAGATGGCTTGTGACAATGAGATTGTCTTAAGTATTTATGAAAGCTTTATCTTTTTATAAATTTATTCATGAATTTTTTTTATTTTGCACTACTTTTCAAGTCTTATGTAATGAACGATAATTAAAGGGATTGTACAAGACCCCAAAGGGTAAAGTACGCCTTTCCACAAACCGAGGGTTCTCCCTAACTTGTAGGAGGTACTTTCGGGTAGTGGCTGACTTGGAATTAGACCATAAGGTTATTGAATATAGTTTAGGGTCTAAAATTCTTACAAGTCACGCCTAGTAGTATCTTGGTCATTGGTGGGAGTCAAGTCACATCCATGGACAAGAGGTTATAGGACGATAGAGTTTCATTTTCTTCATTACTATTGAATCTAACCATAGAACTTAACTCCATAAGGCCTTTATCTCTCGTCTTCCCTTGTACAGTTGTCTTCTGGGTGTGATTGCTTGGATGAAGAGATGTTTCTAAGTTTGAGGGAGAGAAATAGGTGAGTTTTGATGTTACGATGTGTTTGTGGCTAGAAGAGTAGATGTGAAG
The DNA here is from genome assembly GCA_027789145.1 of Solanum arcanum. Lineage (NCBI taxonomy): Eukaryota > Viridiplantae > Streptophyta > Magnoliopsida > Solanales > Solanaceae > Solanum > Solanum arcanum. Next base: position 51,291,932 of record CM050933.1, read on the forward strand.
GTAAATTTTGAAAAATTGTGATAAGATGCAATTTATGGATAGGTATGAATTATGAGATTGGAAGTGTTGTGATGAGAAACTTTATGGTGATGTAGTTCTAAGCATGTTAAGTATTATAATGATTTAATAAAGTTCCTATGAGAGCAAATGAGTTATCTTGTGATTATGTTCAATGAATGTTAAATGATTTATCGTGTAAATTTGAGGAATGTTAAAAAAATATGGATATTTTTTCGGAGTTGAGGGTATCCCTCTTGCATGGTGAATGTTGGATAGTTTTTCTTGTTATTTGGTAGAGGTTCTTGTTTAGGTTAACACTAAGGTGTAAATGAGGTATGAGTAACTAGTAAGGGAGTTTTGTTCCATGAAATTTAGTTAAGTGATACCTAAGAGTTGAACGAAGTGATGTTTGAGAGAATTTGTTTAGGCTTAGATCTCAAAAAATAGAAGTGTTTATGATTAACTTGCAAGGTTGATGTTTAATCATTATGTGTATGAGAAGGGGGTGGTGTGAGTCCCTACCTTATGAAGAGGCATAATTGTGCTTTGAAGTGTGAGACGTTGAAGAAGGATTTACCCTAAGTAGGGGAGAATGAATGTTGAGCAAAATGGCATGTAATGCACTTAGTCCAAGAGAATCCTCAAGGGTCACTAAGTAGGAGTGGTAGTATGGGATGAAACTCTCACATTGCACTTAGTGAAACTTACTTAGTCTCTTTGGAGTAAGTGTGGTCTTGTCCCTCATAGTTTCATGACATCTTGTTAAAGTTGCTGGAAAAATGCATTATGGAAATTCTAAGCATGTGACACAGTTAAGAAGGAGTCCAAATTTGTGAGAAAATTGAATTTTTCATGAATTATGGTTTCAATGTTTTATTATATGAGTTTATATGGTATTATACTTCATATGATCATGTCCTCTTGATGAATTTCTCAAAGAATGAAATTTTAAAATTTTTGATATGTTTGGCTGTGTTACAGTGAATATTCACTGTGAATATTTTGAAATTTGAGAAAATTTTTCTTTCCTCTGATTGAAGTTTAAATGTGTGGAAAGATATTGCATATAAGAATGTTTAATGTTGGATAAAGTACTCACTCCATATAACAAGGTTAAGGGTGAGTTTTGAAGATTGTGAAGCTTCCCAAAAGTTGGTTTTATTGCTAGTGTTTGAAAGTGTGCAATGATTCTCCTTTCTAGTCTATTCCTTGATTTTGTGTATTTGAGACTTTATTGTAATGTTTTATGTGATGTTAAGTGAGTCCTTTTTGTCCTTAAAGTTTTAGTGTCATTTGAGGATAAATGTTGTTCTAAGTGGGGGAGAACGTAACGGCCCGAAATGAACTACGGTGAACTAGAGCCTCGTGAGTGTTTGTTGAGTTAAGTTTAGTAACTTTACTGTTATTAGGCTGTGTGCGATTTTTTTTAATTGTGGAGGTCAATCGACTAATAATGTCCCTGGCAATCGGAAGGTGTGCCTTAATGTACTTGTGTGTCTTGAGGGTTTGATTGAGTTTTATATGTTCTTTTTGCTTGAAATTGATGTGAGATGTTCCTAAGACCTAGATTCTTTACTTTACAGGTTTAATGTACGGGCACTACTCCACCTAGGACCCACAAGGGGCCCTAGAGAAGGGCCCAAGAGTTCGACCAAAACTGCCTAAGCAATGTCCACCAACAAGACCAAAACAACGACCAGTAGGTCCACCAATGGGCCGTTATATTGGTCCGTCAATTGTCCCTGCCAGACAGGTTGTGAAGTCTCCATTTGGAGATAAGTATCAACCCACAAGACCCCACCGACGGTCCATTGATGGACAGCTGGTCATTTTGTTAGGTCTCCTCTCTAGGGCCTGCAAATGCTGTGAAAAATCTGCCTTCGCTTGGGGTGTTTGGTAAATTCACCCCAAGTCTTTTATGACCCTAGGACATTTATTTTACGATTTATTATATATATAAAGATATATTAAGTCCTAAGACCTCCTTTTATACCCCTCTTCCTAGAACCAAAAACCCTTCTCCCTTAGAATTCTCTCCCAAGTCTCCATGTTTGCGAGGAGTCAAAAGTTCTAGGATGGTTGTTAATGATCGTTTCCTTATAAAAAATCGTTGGTATTTCTTCAATGTGAGGTATGGTATCCATCCTTGAACTCTCTTTTTCTTAAGGAGTTCCTTCAAATGAATTTTCAAAAAGAATCTGACACCCTAGTTTCTTCTATCTTCAACTCTAAATATGGGTCTTGCATGTAAACGTTTTTACAAACTTAATAATGATGTTTCTAATTTTAATTGATGATTTTAAGGTTAAAACATCAATGAAATCATGTTAAAGATTTTCATCAAATTTTGACTTAAGAAATGGGTAATATGAGCATGAATTGGTAGTCTTTGAGTTTTGTTTTCTTATGTTTGCTATTGTGGTTTAGTTACTTCCCAAAGGGCTTCAATATGATTAATTATCGTGTAAAATGTTATAGGTGATTAAAACATGTATGAAAGGGTAATTTGGTTATGTTGTTTAGCTTTATTTTTGAATTGCTCTTGAGTGGTATGGTCCACCTTCTTGGTGGCGGTGTTTACTTTAATTGTATGAATGTAAAATTACTAGTTTATTGTGAGTGAGGCTATAAAGTCTTTCTATGATATGTAAGAAGATAAATATGCCATAATTGTTAAATGTGACTTATGAAGTGATTATGTGAAGTACAGTAAAGTGTATGCTTTAATGAAGTTATTCTTGTTGATTCTTTTATGAAACTTATCACGAGACATATGTTAAGTATCATTTATAATGGACTTTTTTGATTATGTGAAGAATGTAAAGTGTGTGATGTGATGAATGAAGGTACAAGTATGTATAGAAGTTGTAAATGAAATGAAGCTTATGTGCAAGGTGTGCTTACATGTACACACACTCACACTTGAATGAATGAATGAAGCTAAGATAAGTACTAAGTGGAGTTTAAGGGTGAAAACTATTCGTAAGTTTAGATTAAGTGTTTAGTAGAAACCCCACTACATCTCGTGAGCTTTTTAATAGAGGTTTGAGGATGAACGTCGTTCGTTAGTTTAGATGTGGTGTTCATTAGTTACCATTAACCTACAATTTATAATGTTTAGAATCCGTGGAAGTTATGCCTAGAACCGAGAGGATATCAAGAAGAGGTAGATACACTTTGTGAGTTGAGATGTTGTATTCCAATGTACCTGTTGAGATGAGTACTCCTCGTTAGTAGAGAATTAGTTACTTAGTAGCAATCTCCTTATCCCTTAACTATGCCCCAGCATAGGTGTAGCTTATGGGAAAGCCATGTAAAAGGTAAGATAATGACCTCATTCTAGGTAAGATAGGTATTTATATAGGGATTCCATGTCTATCTCTCATGGTCTATGTCGGTCAAGCTAACTCCCACAAAACAAACGAATATGCTAAGTCTTCTAAATGATTGTTCTCCTTAGGGTGAGTAGTGGAATGAGACGCTATTTATCCATTGCACAAGGTAAGAAATCCGAAAGGGGAGTTTTGTTGAGTCTTATTTGAACTGAATGAACTAAGTCTCCTAAAAGAACGTACTACTTAGGGTAGGTGGTGGTATGGGACACTATCTATCCATTGCACTAGATAGGACCTTCTGAAAGGGGAGTCTTGGTGCCATGTCTTCTAAAAGAGTGTACTACTTAGGGTAGGTGGTAGTATCGCATGCCATTTACTTATTTCACTAAGTAGATTTCTGAAAGGGAATTCCTGGTGTGTTTTTTGGTGTTCTTCTGTTGTATTTCCATTGAGTGGGTGCTTGTTAGCCCGAGGTGAGTATGCCGAAAGGGAGGAAGTCTTGAGGGTCGCTTTCGTTTGTATTGAAGAAGGTATATGTGTATTTTCTTCATGTCTTACCTTAGTGATTCTTCTGATGACCTTTGTAGGTAAACACAGAAGGAAATGATGCTTATTCCTCATTGACAATACTTTTGAAGTTCACTACCTTTTAATCATTTTAGTTCACTGCAAAGGTTAAAGGAGTTCACTGTAACTTTTGGTTTTTTTACTTTAATTTTCTTCCTTTGGTTAATATTTTTTGGAATCCTTATCTAAGTGTTAAATGAAGTTCCGTATGATGTTTTGCTTTTATATTCTTGAATGTTTTACTTAATTGGCATGAAAATGTTATTTTACTAAAATGTCCCTTTTTTCATGTTTTTGCATATATCATACTTAGTGCATTGTTTTGTACTAATCCTATACTTTTCTATACTATAATTATCGGTTGGAAGCTTTTGGATGTTTGAAGGGGAATCTTGAGAAAGTTCCTCTCAAGACAAAGTATGTCCTCGTATATTCGAGGGCATACTCCTTTCTTTTTTTTTTATTTTTAAAGACTTATTATGTATATATATGAAATGTAAAGGGCCGTGTCCCTAAGTGAATTTTGTCGTGTCTTTAAGATAGATTGTGATGATTAGATTTTCTTAAGTATTTTTGAAAGATTTCCCTTTTTATTAATTTACTCGTGAAAAGTTTTAATTCCGTAGTACTTTTTATTTCCTATATAATGAACGATAGTTAAAGGGATTGTACAAGACCCCAGAGAGTCAAGTATGACTTGCCAGGAACCATGGGTTCCCCCTAACTTCTAGGGTGTACTTTCGGGACGTGACTGATAGGCTCTTTTGCGCTCCAGTGTTGACTTTACCGGAGGGTACAAACTTATTCCTTGTGTATTGTGACGCATCTCAAGTAGGTTTATGGTATGTTCTTATCCATCACGGGAAAGTAATCGCCTATGCTTCTAGGAAACTAGAGGTGCATGAGAGTAACCATCCAACTCATGACCTTGTATTAGAAACCGTAGTAGTTTTCTTAAAAATATGGAGACATTACATGTATGGTGTCCTTGTTGATATTTATACCAACCATAATAGTCTCCAATATGTTTTTACCCAAAAGGAATTGAATCTCCAACAAATAAGGTGGTTGGAATAGTTGAAATATTACAACATGAGTATTTTCTATAACCCAGGCAAGGCATATGTGGTTACGATTTCTCTAATTAGGTTATTGATAGGTTATGTGCCTCATATAGATGAAGTCAAGAAATACCTAGTTAGAGATGCTCATAGATTGTCTAGATTGGGAGCAAGGTTGAAAGATTCTCCGAATGGTGGTTTTATGGTCCGTCATAACTCTGAGTCATCATTGGTAGTTGAGCTAAAGTATATACAACACCTTGATCGATCATTGATGGAGTTGAAGGAATCGGTTCTTAACAGGCAAAATGAGTCATTCTCCTTAAGGGAGAATGATATTTTTTATGTACCAAGGATCATTGTGTATTCCAAATATAGATCGATTGAGGAACCAGATCCTTGATGGAGGCCATGGGTCTCGTTACCTCAATCATATGGGTTTCACAAAAATATATCATGACCTTAGGGAAATATTTTGGTGGGAAGGTTGAAGAAGGACATAGCAGAATTTGTTGCTAAGTGTTCGAATTGCCAACAAGTTAATGCCAAATATCAAAAGTCGGGTGTCTTACTACAAGAAATCCATGTTCCATCATGGAAGTGTGAAGACATCAATATGTATTTTATAGTAGGTTTGCCTCTGACTCAAAGGCAATATGACTTTTATGGATTATTGTGGATAGGTTAACCAAGTCCCCTCATTTTATTCCTGCATATCTACTTATTCGGCGGAAGATTATGCAAATATCTCCATAGAGAAGGCTGTGTGTCGCCATTGTATTCTGTTATCCATCATATCGGATCGGGGTGCACAATTCACATCTAGGTTTTGGAGGTCATTCCAAGAAGGGTTGGGTACTAAGGTAAAGTTAAGTACCTCTTTTTATCCCCAAACGGATAGTCAAGCATAGCGTACTATTCAAACCCTTGAGGAGATGCTTAGAGCTTGTATTATTGATTTCAAGGAGAATTGGGGTAAAAATTTTCCTTTGGTGGAGTTTTCTCACAATAATACTTTTTATTCATCTATATTTATGGCCCCTTATGAAGACTTTTATGGTAGGAGGGGTAGGTCTCCTATTGGATGGTATGAAATGGGTGAGACTTCATTCTTGTTCCCGATTTTATTTAAAAGACTTTGGAGAAAATTCATATTATATGGAATCGCTTGCAAACAGCCTATAGTCGGCAAAAGTCTTATGCCGATCATAGGAGAAGTGATTTACAGTTTGAAGAATGTCATAAAGTGTATTTGAAAATTTTGTCTATGAAAGGGTGGTGATATTTGTGAAGAAAGGGAAGTTGAGTACTCGTTATGTGAATCCCAATTAAATTTTGCAAAGGGTATGTAAGGTTTCCTATGAATTAAAACTTTCTAGTTAATTTTGTGCGGTTCATCCGGTCTTCCATGTTTCCATGCTTAACAAGTGTAGGATGATCCCTAGTCTAGTCTTCCTATTCAGGGTCTGGGTGTGAAAGATAAACTCTTTTAGGCAAGTAAAAAAATTCAGTAATAAGGAGGTGACTCCCGTAAAGGTGTTATGGAAGAATCACGTAGTTATGGGTAAAACATGGAAGACTGAGGCCGACATGAAGTCCTGTTACCCTCATCTATTTGAGAACTAAGGTTAGTATTTATTACTTACAATGAAAATAATGATTAAAATTGAAGTTGTCTTGATTTTAAGTGAACTTTTGCAAATGAAATTGTGCATTTTCAACAGTGCATTTGGACTTGAAATTTTGCTCTTTGGATTGTTTTGACTTATGTTGTGCATTTTGATATGGTGAATCTTTATTAAATAATATGTGGCATGTTGTTGAGTTACACTAGGACATAATTGACTCATAAGGGATATGTTTAGGTCTTCTTGTTGTGAAAAGGATATTCCTTATAATGTAATTTGAGCCTTATGTGTGGTAATTGAACTTTAGAATCTCCTTGTGTAAGTGATATATTGATGTTGTTACGTATTGTTGTTGGTTGGGCAGCTAGTCTTTTCTCTATTCCTTCCTTCCAAAGATTTTTAGTGTCATTCTGGGACGAATGTTTCTAAGGCAGAATAATGTAAAAACTTCGAAAATCCAAGACTTGTCCTAGAGCCTAACATAAGTGTCATAAGGTCTAGACACTGTTTTAAGGTCCATTTTAATGAATATAATTCATTTAGGAAGTCTAGAATAAAAAATGTCCAAGAACGTCCATGAAGTCCGGAAACTAGTTCAAGGAGGTATTAGCATGCCTTAGCCTATTTGAATAGCTTTACAAATCAGAAAATGATGAAAACATATAGAAGGGTGTCCAACATGTGTTTATGTTTGTTGATGGTCCAAACGTCAAGGTACGACTCCCCAAGGACCAACCAAGGGGCCTTTAGGAGGACCTTTGAGTTTGGGGTCAAAGGACTGCACAAGGCAGTGCCACCAAGGGATGCCACACACTGGCTGTTGGTGAATAAGTGGGGCGTTGGTTCCACCGTCGATGGTCACTTATACAAAATCATAAATGGGTTTTTTTTGTTGTTTTTAACCAAGACGACAGATGTGCAGCACGGAAGGGGGTGTTGGTCATTGACTAACCAATGATCCGTCGATCGTGGTCTCGACGAGACAGGCATTGTTGACCTCTCAGAGGTCGCAGACAAGCCGACTTGTGTCATTCTTACTTCGTGTAGGTTAATTTTAGCTGAAAATTTGAAACTTTTTGTTTCTTCACATACATACTAATCATTAAATTAGATTCATAATTTTTCACCATCAACCATCTAACATTAATATCATCAAATGAAAGAAATAGTTTAATATAGAATTAAATGTATACTTGCCAAAATAGCACCAATAAAATGTCTGAACAAAAGTGGAACGAAATGCTAGTGGAACATACTCCACTAGATCAATCCTATAACTAAGCTAGAATATAATGGGAAACCATCGTATAAAGCATGAGGGCCTACCATGTCCAGATGAATGCTCCAGGTCCGGATAGTTTCAGCGTCAACCAATAGCTCTAGCATCCACCTATGCCTGCACCTAAAATTGTAGAGTTGTATCGGGTTAGTACACACTTGTACTAAGTATGGGTAGATTCAAGCACACACCAAGGACATGCATGAGAAAAAAATAGCTCTTTTGTAACAACATTATTATGGAAAGTCAAGTTAGTGGACTTTCCAAATAAGGATTAGGAAAGGTAGTGAACTTTCCAAACTTAAATTAGTAAAGTTAGTGAACTTTCCGAATTTAGATTAGTAAAGTCAGTGAGATTTCTAGGTTAGTAATGCCATGAGAATAACATACATCATCATAATTTTCATATTGCACACACAACATACGATATCATACACATAGCACACATATCATATAGCATATAGCACGTAGCTTCTTTCATATCAGTCATTAATATGCCATGAGACCTTGGAATCATGGACTTAACATTAATACATCCCATAAATGAGGGTTCAATAGATGGGACCTCAACTAGAGAGCATTCTTTAGCAAACACAAAGTCTGCTTCATTCATTCATACGTACTTCATTTCATTTCATTCATAATCTAGTGTAAACACCAGCTATACCTAGGATGTAGTTTACGACTTTCATTGGGTTCATTATGCAATGATCAAGAATGACCTAGTGTCAGTATTTAAGACTAGGTCACCTCTTGATTATCCTATCCTATCACCTTTGGTATCATTCATTTCATTATGTGCATCATTTGAGGCTGAACTCATTCATTAATAGGGAACTTTAACTTTAACCGAATAGATCATGTGATCATCATGAAATCCAGTGTCATGAAACCCCACACCAAAAAGAGGTGGAATCACAGGCCAAAGTGCCCAAAACATGCTAGCATACATGGGAATTGAACCACGCAAAATCCCTATATTGGCAGTATAAGTTCGAAGTCTAGGAGATATAAGGAGACTCATACCCGGCATGTCGGACAGTCTCATCTCATGAGAGTTACGTGAACCTCCGCCCTTCCCAAAAGAAGTAATCACCGCTCATAGTTTGGCTATAGATGCTCAGTATAAAGTTCCATTACATTCACCTAATACGTCAGGGAAGCTGGCTTTTAGTATGAGGACATTATAGCTTAATAGATGATATCTCATCTCATCATCAATATTATGTGTGTTAATCTCAATACTTTCATGATAGTTTTCATCGAGTCTGATCTCTTAATTAACTTACACTCTTCTTGGTGAGTACGTCTTGGAAACATTTACTTAGGCTCATTTGAGATTATTCTTATCTTTTACCTTAGCCTTATATGATGTTGTCACCACATTCATTAACATTATCAAATATGCTCTTCATAATTGCTCACCCTTTTTTTTACGTAAATGTTCATTTCATCATATGCCAATACTCTTGGACATTTGTGTGTTTCACACTCTTACTTTACCCATCTAGGGTTAGATCACTTCATTACATTATCCTGGGTTCACTTCTTTTAAACATATGCTAGACTTATGAGTCTATACGCACAAACCATGAGGCTTCATTGATAGTTTATTAAGTGACTCATATCTTCCTAAGATTATGTAGTACAAAACTTATGTATCTTGTATATATGCCAAGATCATGATTTTGAACTAAGTAGGTGGCATTATTCTGTTATATTTATTTCACGTATGACATATGTATCGATACGGATGTTTGGGCAAGGAAACCCAAGTTCGAATCACTTGGACAACATTTACAGTTTTAATTGATTTTATTTTTAATCTCCATGAAATTGGGACTCTAAATCAAACCCCAACTTTAACATCGTATCTTTAGTTTTCTACTTGGTTTTCCTATTAATTTAGCCGAAGGGTTGTAGGTTCGAACCCCCACAACCCCTCTATATTTTTATTTAAAAAACTATAGTCCCATTTCGCCTAAATTAAGAGGTTGTGGGATCAAACCCCCACGACCTCTTTTATTTTATTCATTATATTCGCTGGGATTCGGGAGGTTGTGGGTTCAAACCCCCAAAGCCTCCTTATTTAAATTTTAAATTCGCTAAGGCTGTGAGGTTGTGGGTTCGAACCCCCACAGCCTCCTTACTTTTATTTTTAATTAAAGTTTTCTTAACTAGGTATTTTGGAAGTGAGGTTGTGGGATCGAGTCCCCACAGCCTAACTTTATTATCTTAATTACTTTGCTCTTAAGGAAATTCGTAGACCATTTTAACTCATTATTAGGCGCATCTTTCATAGGTTTTTTTGGGTAAAATATTGTTATTCAATCAGCCACGATTCATTAGAATGAACATCACGTAGTATACGACATTTACACATACAATAAAAGAAGTAAACATGCCATTTCACACCTCCAACAGTGACTAAATTCACTGCCACACGTTGCACACACACATCACTTTTTCACATGTTTTCGGACAACATATTCAATATTCACATAATCCCGAACATGCATAGTTAAACATAAACCTCACAAAAACACATTTCATCTCTACTTTGTACCAGCAAACATACCCAACCTATAATTCAATGGGAGCTAGTGGCAGCGACATGCAAAAGGGTACAACCCTATTTTTCGGAATAAATATCTTGAACCTTAAGGGGTCTCTTGGGAAAGGGACCAACAGAAAATAAACCCATACCATAATTGATGTTAAAACATTGATGTATCTGCCCAAACCTTTCTCCAAAACCATGTCCAACTCACCTAAAGTTTCATAACAAACACGACGGAAATTCCCCTTGCCTTAACATTTTTTATTCGCTTTCTCTCTTAGATTTTTTTTGTGAGTTCTTCAACAGTGAATAACCTTTGTTATATTTTCTGTTCTTCACGTTAATTGGCAGAGATAAAACAATAGAGTTTGAACATGAGGATGTGATAGACGTGAAAGAGTGAAAAGTGTGAAGTTGTTTAGGCTTAGGTAATGACTTAGTAAATTTAGGACTCTCCTTAATACTTAAAATGTGATTTCATTAATTATATGCGAAAGGACCATTATCCATTAAAAATAAGATTTTAAATAATCAATAAATCACCAATTTGTTGCTTCCATTGGGGCTCAAACTCGGGTGACAGTTTTTTTGAAAACGGGACATTTCGGGTCTACCCAAACCGAACTGATTATTTAGTTAAATTTGTTTAATTAATTAATTATTCCATAATGTAACTACGATACTACCCTTTTCCTTGAAAATACCATTTTACCCCTTGACCCTCAAAACTTAAGATTTCCTCTTTTTAAGTCCGGTAAAGACTCCTTCGATTAAATCTTCATTTTCAAGAGCCCTATATTGTTTGTTCCAACGTTTCAAAGCTCAAATAACTCCCAATTTTAGTTGGCTTGGCCTTAGTAACGGTTTTCAGGTCTAGTTCTACGCGTATCAGTCCTTGTAAACCTTGGTCTAATCGCAAGCATTCTTGACACATTAAGCATTTCATAAATTATTAATTATTAGGGTTGTTACATTTCTTCTGGATATTGTGAATATATTGACATGTATTCTAACCTAATTATGATATGTCTTCATAGTTTGGCCTAGTTTGTAGAAGATGACCCTTACCCCTTAACCCTAGGTTATGATCTTAATATAATTTAGGCTATATGGGTTCAATTGACTTGGTTATTAATTGAATTACTACAACATGATATTGTTGTCATAATAATTAATGAATTAGGGTTATTTGTAGTATTTTCATGCTTGTTTTTTAAAAGATGATCTAGGTTTTGAAGTATGTTATGTATTGACCTAAGTATCTTGTTTTAAGTTATGATCTAGTATTGAATTGTGACGTAGTGATTCTTCTAGCGTTTTGATCATATTGGTTATTGACTTATGATAATGTATACCCAAATTTAGTTGCATTGAGGGTTTGTGGTAAGACCTTGATGATAAACTATGAAGGAGGCTTGGTAAGTGTTATGATCCCTATCTTTTATTTCAAATTGTGGTTAATTGTGATTAATTCATGATGTTCTATTAGAGTATGCCTTGTATTAGGATTGATAAGGTGGTATGATGTTTAATTGAAACGTCTTCACTATAATTTGTGAGGTTTTAGATGAAGATGTAAATGTTATAAGGATGGTGATTGATTTACCAAATGTGTCTTATCATGATATTAAGATTTTAATGTGCTAACCTAACCTATTTGAATTGTAATGAAAGGACAATACTCATGCGTTTCTAAATGAGCTATGATGATGATGAATATACAATGGTTAGACCCTATGACCTACAATAAGTTATAATAAATAATAAAAATATTAAAGACCTTTCAAAAGGGACTCTAGGTCAGCACCAAGTGAAGTAGAGTGAGGAGTGTCCCTTCCCACATAGGAAAGGTAGGATCACTAATATACTCTTGAGATTCGAGACTAAAATGCATATAGCATAAAGAGGGTCATAATTATATCTCCTAGTTCTTCAACTATGTTGCCCCCATAGGAATACGATCTAGTGGATCCACGTAGTTGCTATGTTTATGTTTTGGTACTATCTTGTCAAACAGTCCGTCTTCTTTTGGTGTATGGTTCCATGACACCAGATTCCATATTACCTCATGTTGTCTATGTAAGTTAGGGAAAGATGTTCCCAAAAGGTAAAATGAACTAAAGGACTGAACTCTAACTAAGATGACCTAAGGGGTTTAGCTTAGTCTAGGCAGGGGTATGAGACTCTATCTAAACATTGCACTATTTAAACCTGAAGGGAGTCTTAGGAGGATGTTCTTATGTTTGAATATGTTATGATTGTATATGATATGTATATGATGAACTTGCACATTGTTGATATGATATGTTTATTGGAGTCACTTATGAATATGTGTCGGTGTATATTGTTAAATTATGATTATATGTACCTTTAAATGTTATAATATGTGAAGTAGGATGTTAGTCATGATTCTTGTTGGGTTACTTGATTGAGTAAGGTAATGGGGCATTATTTGGTCATTGCACTAGTTGACTTGATAGGGGTTCATGGTTAGTTTTCTTTCTTTGGTTATGTTGAAATGTAATCTTATACATGCATGTTATTACTATGACTTGATGATAGAGTTGCTTGGTTATGTATTCAATTGTATGCTATGCATGTTGACTTGACAAAACTCGATGTTGTTGATATTTTGATGTACATGCCTATGACTTAATGAGTATTCTTTATTGGTTAATATGGTCTTGTTAAATGTACATAAGGGTTTTAAATGAAAAATGCATACCTTATGAAATGTTCCTTTTCCTAGCATGATTTAGAGTATGTTTTCATATGGTATCATACTTTGTACAAGTGGTGACTAACGCCATTTCTTCCTTTTTTGAACATTTTAGGTTTCGGTTGTTGAAGTGCTTTTGAAGACGACTTGAAGAAGGCTTGATCATCAAAGTAGGGTAGTTCCTCACATTCTAAGGGCGATGCAACTATCTAATTAATGGAGTTGTTTTGAGTTTAAGACATCTATGTTTCTTTCTGTTCCATTTAGTATTAAACATTGTATAGCCCATGTGAGGCATTCTTTCTTTGATGTATGGGTTATGCCCAAGTAATTACACTATTATTAGAGTAATGAGATGAGACGACTCTTATAACTATGTTATACATTATATTCTTATGTGCAATAAAAGTAGAAGACTAAGTAATCTTCCTATACGAAGGGTCTATGTATACTCGATATATATGTATATCTATATCTATATATATATATATATATATATATATATATATACACTATGTGTACATAGAGGTCTATGTAAACCTCCACGTATATGTAATGAAATATTTTAAATTTTTCGCTAAATTGACCTATACATGTAATGATGTAAACTAAGAGGCAAGTCTTAGTCCTCAAAGAGTACAATGACGCTGGTTTTGTCTAGGGACTATTCTTAGATGTGACAGTGACACACCCATGAGTTAGAGGATATAGGACGACAAAATTTGAGTTTCATCAATACTCTTGCATCGTGCCATAAAAATTAACTCCATAAGGTCTCTCTCTTCTTTTCCGTTGTCCAGTTGTTTTCTAGATGTGATTGCTTGGAAGGGGAGATGTTTCTATGTTTAAAGGAAAGAGAAATGATATTTCATTCTTATGATAGTTTTGTGGCTAGAAGAGTAGATGTTAAGTTGAGTTTTGAGGATTGTGATGCAATGCCATTTATGGTTATGTATGATTTATGAGATTGGAAGTATTATAATGTGAAATTTTATGGTGATGTAGTTCGAATCATAGTAAGAGTTAAAATGGTTAAATGAAGTCCTTTTTGGAGGAAAATGAGTTAACTTATGATTGTGTTAAATGATTGTTGAAGAACTAAGGGTTAAATTTTGGGAATGTTCAAAGAATGTGGTAATGTTGTGAGAAATAAGGGACTTTATTCTATGATTTAAGATATGTGATGCCTAAGAGCTGAGTGATGTGATCCTTAGGGGTGTATTTCTAGAGAATCCTAAGAGTAGTGTTTTATGCTTTACTTTTGAGGTTGATGTTTAGTATTGATGTGCTCGGGTAGTATGAGTTCCTACCTTGTGAGAGGCATAGTGGTATTTTAAGTATGAGACCTTGAAGATGGATTTACCCTAAGTAGGGGAGAATGATTTGAGTTTAAAGGTATTGATATCCTTATCTTGCCTTATATTCGTATTCAAGATTTAGACATAAATCCTTTTTGTAGTTTGTTAATGATTACGAGTCTTGCATATTTATATAAGTTACATTTCTCGTTATTGTTATGAGCGCCCTTGATGGTATAATGTTTTGTATGCTCTTGTTGATATTTTGATTACATTGGAAGAATTGGTAGTAAACCTATATTTCCCATGTTAAGGTGTGTCTAATGATATTTCTTAATCACTTCAAAGTTTTTTTCTCATGTCATAATGTAATTTCGTATGATTTTATCTCTCATATTGTCTTGCCTTCATATTTAAATTGCTTGAAAAATTTATCTAATGATTTTTAGAATGTTTCACTGTTAAGGTTTTTGTATTCATTGTAAAGAAGTTTGAAATTTGACAAAATTGCATTTTTATGAATAATGGTTTCAATGTGTGTAGAAATGATGTATATGAGCATGTTTAAGGTTGGAGAATTTTATTCCTCCATGAATGAAATGAGAATGATGAAGTATGTGTGCACTTTGAATTGTGGAAATTTTTCCAAATTTGCTATGTTACCTAGAGTGCCTAAAGATTGTGTAGTTGGTGTTCCTTGTATGTGTGGTGTATTGTCTATGAATGTTATGAACGTGATGATATGTGTTAAATTATGTTACTTGAGTTGTTGATATCCTTAAAGTGTTTAGTGTCATTCTAGGATGAATGTTGATCCAAGTGGTGGAGAATGTAATGTCCCTAAAATTAACAAGGTTAGACTAGGGCTTCGCATGTGTCTCATGATTTAATTTTTTTCTAAAATAGTTAATAATGATGTTATGAGGCAGTTGCTAAAGTTTGGTGATGTTTGGAGGTCAAACGTCCATGACGTTCTGAAGGTATGCCTTAGAAAGTGCTTGTGTGTCCTCATGTGTTTTATCAAGATTTACGTGTTCGTTTTAGTGATTTAATATGGGATGATCCTAAAACCTAGATGTTAATGTTTAGTTGTTCACTTCCGGGTACCACTCCACCTAGGACCCACGAGGGGCCCTAGATGATGACCCCGTCTCTTTGGCAGGATGCTGCCAAGCAGTGACCAATGACGACCACAAGGGACGGACCATTGGTCAAACGACGTCCCATCAACCTTGGGCGTAGATTGGACCTGCAAGGTCTCCAAGGCCTCCTCAATATGGAGGCTGAGACCTAATTTACAGACCCCATCAAAGGGGTGTCGACTTGGTGGCGACCCGTCACAACGGGGGCGTATGTGGTGCTTGTAAAGCTGTCAAAAATTTGCCAAGGCTTAGGGTATTTGGTAAATTCACCCCAAGTGTTTTGTGAACCCAAAATTAATATTCTAAGTTATTTTAGGTATAATAAAAGAGTTCAAACACTAATACCTAATATTACACTTCATTTTAGAAAACCTAAAACCCTCCCTCAAGAGAGACTATCTCAAAACCCAATAGAAGATAGAACTCAAGGAAGGGATAGAAGGGTATGGTTATGCATGTTTCTTCATAAAAAATCATGGGTTTCTTCTTTTTGAGGTATGGTAGTCATATTTTAACCTTCTTTCATTCACGGAGCCACTTTAAAGAGACTACTAAAAGATTTTCAAACTTAAAAATTCTTTATTCCTTGACCCTAAGTATGGGTCTTTGAATGAAAATGTTTTATTCATTAAAATGAGTTCTTCTTAGTATTAAATGATGATTTTAATGTCAAAACCTAAAATCAAACCATGTTTATTCTTTTTATCAACTTTTAACTTATGAAATAGGTTTAATGAGCATGATTAGAGAATGTTAGAAATATGTTTTGCTTATAGTTATGTTTTGTTTTAGCTACTGACCTAAGGGATATTTTATGATGAATGATTGTATAAATTGTGAATAGGTGGTGAAATCTTTGATGAAGTGTAAGTTGTTCTATCTTGATAAATTTCCATTGAAATGATTCTTCAGTCGTATGGTCAACCTTTGGTGGCGATGTTTACTTGAATTTCATAATTATTTTGTATAAATGTGTGTATTCTGAATGTGTCCATGAAGGCATCTTATGTGAAGGAAGATGATAATGATGTTTTCATATTGATGTGCTTTATGAAACTTATTATATGAAGTATGCTAGAGATTATGTCTAAGTGAACTATATGTTTATGTGAAGCATGTCAAAGTGTGAAATATGATTAATGAATATGTAATCATGTTTAGAAGTCAATGTAATGAAAATGGTGATAATGTTGAAGGTGTCAGGACATTTACTCTCACGCTAACACTTTTAATGAATGAATGAATGAATCTAAAGAATATGAATGAAAAAGGGAGTTTTGGGGTGAATACTCTTCGTGAGTTTAGATGAAGTGTTTAGACTCAACCTCACTATTGCGAAAAGCTTTTAAGATAATTTTGAGGTTGGATGTCCTTCGTGAGTTGAGATGTGGTGGTATTCCAATGTATCCTCTAGGGATAAGTACCCTTCTCTAACATTCCAGAAAATGTACTTCTGTAGTGAAGAGTCTATTAGGTTTTAAGAATATGTATTGGGGTACATAGGCATCCCAATGCCCAATATTGAGTAATATTGTGCATGTTAGAGAATATTGTCTTAAGGTTGTTAGCCCATTTCTATGTATTAACAAGTAACTTAAAATACACTTTTATATTCAAATTCTCCAATTTATTCTTGTTTAGGAATTGTACATGCAATGAATACCCTAAGCTCAATATTTTGATTTCTTATCTTACACACATTAAGTATGACGCATCCAAGTGTCAAGCCAAGGTACCATAGCACATGATCATTTAAAATGTCATGTAGATTAAGTAGTTCCCAAGGACATTCATAGTGAGGATCCTTGAGACAAGAAGTAAACATTCCAAGTGCAACTACAGAGTGCACGGTTAGGAAAGTTCACGGAAACACATGTGAAAGCATATGTACTACCGGCTGAGAGACCAAGCGACCAAGACCAACCGATTCGGTTAGGGCGGTGTGAGGGCCGAAACGCGTCGTGTCAATACAAGTGGGGCCAAGCTTCCTAACCAAGACAAGGCTCTAACGAACTTACATAACTAGATAACTAACCTAGGACTAACTAAAACAAACTAACTAGTGTGCCGGAAATCCTAAGACCTAACCGGGTGACACTAGTCCAGTAGCTAACTAAAGAAACAACTTAGTACCTAACCTAGGAAGGACCAAAGAGGTTGCATGTGCTCCTAGTGACTTAGGGGTACTTTAGTAAATACCCTAGGTCACTTAATTAATTAAATTATCAACTTAATTAATTAATTTAAATTCATGATCAAACCCGAGACTTTTAGCAAATTTTCAGAATTTGGCTAAGTCAAATGCTCTTCTATTTTAGTCAATTTTGGAGGGGCCTTTTAGTAATTAGCTAGTTTATTTATTTAATTAAGTTAATTAGCCTAAGTTGAATGAGTCAATATTCAGTTCCTAAGACATAGAAGCACGAATATACAATAGAAACTCATGACTGAAAAATAGTTAACAAACGTAGGAAAAACAGCTTAGGCGATTTGAAGTTAATTCTTCAAGATTATCGTTCATCGTGCAGGGCGATTTTCGTAGATTCTATTCTACATTAAGGTATGGGTTTCTCAATTACATTCCTTTCCCCAGGAGGGTTTTCAAACATTTTGAATTTAAGAAAACCGAAACTAGGGTTGTTCCCAAAGAAATTGTCTATGTTCATCTCCGTAGTTCTCCCTATTTCTTATTCTAGTAGTATGTATAATGCAAATCTCGAGCATGTAGTTGGTATGTGGTGCTAACTGATCATTATGACTAGGTTCTATGATTTGATAATGTCGAATGAGGCCTATAGTTTAGATCTGTATGAATAAAGTATCATTTACATTAGATAATAAATGTTATAATGACTAATTGTGTTCTAGAAGATGAAATTGGTATAACTAAATTATGAAATTCCGTTTATTGTTGAAAGGGATGAAGGTTTCCATTACTGTGTGTTTACAGTAGATATGTTTATATTTGTTTGGAATGAAGTGTTTTTAAGAAGAAATAAGAATGTGAATCAAAGCTAGTTAATGAATCTTCAATGCCAAATCATTTTTATAGCTTTGCCAATATAAGCACTAATGTATTCTTATAATCCAATAAAATGTTAAAAGTTGGCTTACTTAAAATGATGAGATTACTATGGTACATACATGAAGTTAATTGACATTTTTTAGTGACAATATCATGACAAGTGTTTAGTGAAAGTTTGGTTTATGCCAATAAATTGGCTAAAAGTATTACTTCCAAAATATGTAATAGAATTGGCTAATGACTAAGTCATACCAATCTTATATGGCCAATGTAAATTATGATGTTTCTTTTAAGGACAAATACATGTTAATAATTGACTTGACAAGATGTAACTCAATGAACTCATAACCTAGGGTATGCCAATGATTGGGACAAGTCTCAACATACCTTATCAAAAGGAACTTGTGAACATAGTAGCACATTGAATAAGTCCTAATAACTTTCACAAGGAATGGTACAAGACTACCAAATAACATTGAATAATATAAGGTAAGTAATAAAATAACTAAAAGCTTATGAGTTATTAAATTTACCTAGAATGGGGTGTTAAAGGATGTGATACAATTCTCACGTGCACCTAAACAATTATGTTAAATATACTCACATAAGAGGGTGTTAGAAATCGTGAGACAAGTCTCATTCACACTGTAATGATAATGTTAGATTTAAGTTCACATTCATCAACTATAGAAAGGTATGACAAGTCATCCATTGATCTAAGAATACCTCACACTAGTAGAAAACTTCAATAGTGTATGAGTCAAATCTAATAGTTGTAAAGTACAATAAATTGAGCTAAGCACCGATAGACTAGCAATGAGCTTCTGAAAACATATGTAAGCCTCATGAGATGAGAATACCACAAAGGTGGATAAGGGTCTCAAAATTCTCCTAGTATTTGAACTATGTCGCCAGCATAGGTTACTTCCTAGTGGATCAACCTAAGAAAACTAGGAAGTATTATGTTTCACTTTGGCTATGAACCACCTCTTTTAACTGTGGGGAAGACACTGGATTTCATGTTAGGTCAGATGATCTATGTAAATTAAATGCTAAAGATTTCTTTAAGAATGTAAGAAACAAAGAATGAAAGAACTAGGAAGATGAGGGATGTTTGGATAGGATGAACAAAGGGTGAGGTTAGACTAAGTAATGATGTAAGTCATTCTTAGTCATTGTACAAAAGATCCCAATGGAAGTCTTAAAATAATATCCTAAGTCAACCTAGCATGGTCAAAGTTAACATGAGATCAAAGAAGAATAAATTTATGTTCAAAGTGAACTAAGTATGCAAAATCATAAGTATATCAATTCATCATTGCTTGATAACAATGAAGTTTTAACAATTATTGACTTATGCTAATAAAGGGAGCAAAACATAATGACTCATCAATTAGAGTATGAATATATTCCCCAACATCTTTATATTATCCAAATGATCAATGAAGGGAATAGCTAATAAAGATTTGATTATAAAGACTTCATGCCCAATTTAACAATAATGGAAAGAACAACTTGTGAATAGGGTAATCAAATCATTTTCTTAGTCTTTTGGATTATTCACATGATTCATTGTAGCAATGGGACTACAATGAATCATTGCACTCATAAGTAAAACATAGGATCAAATGAGATCATTGACCTACACAACAAAAAAAGAATAGATTGAAAAATAATTTAAGTCTGGGAGAGGGAGCTCTTTGCCTAACAGGAGTAAAAATATTTAATTTGATTAAATGTTTCTAAAATTATGTTCATGATTCCAAGGTTTTATGTTCATATATAACATGAGTTGTATGCTTTAAATACATGAAAATATGTCATATTCATAGCATGATTCGTAAATAACGAATTAGGAATGTGAAGTGACTTCACTTTCCAAAAATGGCATGTTGTTGTACGAAGATCTTTCCTTGATCATGAAAATTCCTTATGTGTTTATGTGCATACAATCATACTTAGTTCAAGTGTATACTAACCCATACACAATTACTATTTTTATAGGTGCATGTCAATGAAGAAGATTGAAGATTAGTTGAAGCTGTTTGGACTAGTACCTCTAGACTTTTGTAGGTCCTCTTGAGTTCGAGGATGCCTACCCTTTATTCTATAGATTAGTCGATTATACATAGCAACTGTATGTTTTCCCTAGTATTTCCTTTCAGAAATTTGTTCAAGATTTTGTATTAAGACCGGTTTTGTAACTATGAAATATATTATGAATTCTTCATTTCAATTGTTCAATATGCTAATAGATGGTTGTTTATTTTGATTTGTTAGTATATCACTCTTATGTAATAGTTATATGAAGTCTAAGTACACTTCAGTAAATTTAAAAAGTTTTAAATTTTTCGCTAAATTTAACTGTATGATTGTGGTGAAAGCTAAGATGAGTGTTGTCTGAGACCTTTGAGAGGTTAAGGACGCCGGTCTCATCTAGGGTCTATGACCCGGGTATGACAAACATGGTATCAGAGCATGAGGTAAAATTACCTAGGAACTACTGCTCAAAACAACCATGTTGCAGAGTTTCTAGCTTATGGTTGTGAAGTGCGCCACAACCGTGACTTAGAGACTTAGTGATGTTAAGATCTTCCCTTCTTCTACTCTTTATCATGTTGTGTAGTCTTTTGACATTTTGTGTCATTCTAGCACCTAACTTCCTTTTTGTGTGCTTGTATAAAAATTAACACAATAAGAAACGCAGGTAGGAGAGTTGTAGAAGCAACTTCTGGGGGAAACCAAGCTCCTCCTCAATCCCTAGCTACCTGAGTGCAAGTGCCTGTCAACCTAGCTGCGTTGACGGATGGAGAGTGAGAGAGAAGCACTGTTTTAGATGGCCCAAGACATTACTGCTCAGACACAGGCTATCATAACCCAGGATACTAGAGAAGGTGCTCCCAGAGAGAACCCACATGCTAGCACCATGCCTAGCAGACTGAGAGATTTCACCAGGATGAATACTACAGTCTACTTTGGGTCCATAACCAATGAGGATCCCCTAGTTTATGTAGACAAATCCACAAGATTCTCTGTGTTATAGGTGTTAATGAAGAGGAGATAGTTGAGTTGGATGCTTATCAGCTCAAGGATGTGGATCAGGTATGGTATAAGATCAAGGTTGATGGCCGAGCACCAGGAGAAGTCCCCATCACTTGGGACATTTTCAAGACTGCATTCCTGCAAAGGTTCATTCACAAAGTGCATAGAGAAGCTAAGATTGAGGAGTTCATCAACCTACGTCAGGGAGGTATGTAAGTAAAGTAATAATCCTTCTAGTTTGTTAAACTTTCAAAATATGCTTCTTTCTTGGTGTCCAGTAGTAGGGATGAGATGATCAGGTATACGACTGGTGTATTGGAGGATATGGAGGAGGAATGTCGGGCAGCGATGTTGCATGACAACATGGACCTTTCTAGGTTAATGGTACATGCACAATAGGTGGAGGAGAGTCATCAGAGGAAGAGAGGTCAAGAAGTCAAGAACCCTAAGCCCTTGGATCAGGCTGGTTCTAGCAGAGATAGGAGTTTGTTTGGAGTCCAGGAAAGGCCCAAGTTCAAGAAGGGCAACAGAACTCAGGCAATCCTATTTCTGCCATGAAAAATTATGCCAAAGG
Source organism: Solanum arcanum (assembly GCA_027789145.1). Classification (NCBI taxonomy): domain Eukaryota; kingdom Viridiplantae; phylum Streptophyta; class Magnoliopsida; order Solanales; family Solanaceae; genus Solanum; species Solanum arcanum. Next base: position 51,314,162 of record CM050933.1, read on the forward strand.
GGGCAAGTATGGCCCCTAGAAGGGTAATGATAGAAATGCCCAGCGTTATAGAAAGTTGTGTAGTAAGTGTTGTTGTTTGCATGGAGGTGAGTGCATGGTAGGTTCTAATGCCTCCTATGGGTGCGGAAAGAGTGGGCATATGATCAAGACTGCCCACATGTAAAAAATAAATCCAAGAGAGATGCTCAACCTCGGCATAAATCTAATACTGCAGTCGAGCCTCCAAAGAGGAATAGGTTCTATGGTTTGAAAGGTAGAGAGGAGCGGGAGAAGTCAGCAGATGTGGTCAGTGGTTCCTTGCATGTCTTTTCTTTTCCTGTGCATGCATTGTTAGATCCAGGATCTACCTTGTGTTTTTTACTCCTTTAGTAGCTAGAAATTTTACTTGCTTCCTAAGATTTTGCATGAACCTTTTCTAGTATATAGAGATTGCCCAATCACTGTTCTAGATAGATTTACCTATGCTGACATAATAGAATTAACCATGAGTGACTTTGATATAATTTTGTGTATGGATTGTCTCCACAAATGCGATGCTACCATACAATGTCGAAACATGGTAGTAAGGTTTCAGTTTCATAATGAGTTAGAGCTGGAATTTAAAGGGCGTAGTTCAAATCCAACAGGCCAAACAGTTTCCCATCTTAAAGACAATAAAATATTATTTGAGGGGTATTCGTATCACTTAGTAAGAGTCAATGACTTAGAACATGAATTTCCTTCCGTGGACTCTGTGTCCATAGTGATTAAGTGTCAAGAACTCTTTCCGGAGGATTTACAAGGAATACCTCCTGAACACGAAATTGAGTTTGGTGTTGAATTATATACCAAGACCAAAAAAATTTACGTTCCTCCCTATGAATGGCTCCAACTGAACTCAAAGTGTTGAAGATGCAGTTAAAAGCTCTACTTGATAAGGGCTTCATCAAGCCGAGCATATCCCCATGGGGTGCTCCAGTGTTGTTCATTAAGAAAAACAATTGAACCATTAGAATGTGTATCAATTATCGACAACTCAAAAAAGTCATTATAAAGAACAAATACCCTCTTCCCAGAATGGATGATCTATTTGATCAGCTCCAAGGTTCAGTTTCTTTTCCAAAATAGATATCCGATCAGGGTATCACCAGCATAGAGTGAGACAAGAGGACATTCCTAAGACTGCCTTCTGTACTAGGTATGGTTATTATGAGTTTCTTTTCATATCATTTGGTCTCACTAACGCACCAATCGTGTTTATGGACATTATGAATAGGGTCTTCCGTGAATACCTTGATTCTTTTTTCATAGTATTCATAGATGACATCCTCATTTACTCTAACACCTAAAAAGAGCATACACAACATTTGATAATGAAATTGTTAGAAGTCAGGGAACATCAGTTGTATGAAAAATTCAACTAATGTGAGTTTTTAGTGAGATCACTGACCTTCATTTGTCATGTTGTGTCCGACTAGGGTGTAGAGGTTGATCCAAAAAAGATTGTGTCAATAAAGAACTGGCCGAGTCCCCTCACTCCTATAGACATCCAGAGTTTCTTTAGTTTGGCTTGTTATTATTACACATTTTATAGGGATTTTCCGCTAATGCAACTCCATTGTCAACTTTAACAAAGTAGAAGGCAAAGTTTGAGTGGTTTGCAACTTGTGAAAAGAGCTTTCCATGAGGTAAAAGACCGACACACTTTAGCCCTAGTTCTCACAATATTGAGGAGTGGTGAAGGGTATGTGGTGTACAATGATGCTTCTTGAATAGGTTTGGGACGTTTCTTATGCAGGATGGTGAAGTGATTGCATATGCATCAAGACAGTTGAAAATCCACATGAAGAATTACCCTAGCCATGATCTTGAGTTAGCTTCTTTTGTATTTGCGTTAAAACATTGGAGACATTACTTATATGGTGTACATGTTGATGTATTTACTGACGATAAAAGTATTAAGTATGTTTTTACACAGAGAGAATTGAATCGTTGTTAGAGAAGATGGCTAGAGTATCTCAAGGATTATGACATGAGTGTCCACTATCACCCAGGTAAGGCCAATGTAGTAAACGATTCATTTAGACGATTGAGCATGGGCAGTTTTTCCTATATTGAATATGAGAAGAAGGAGTTGGTTAAAGAGGCATACCAATGTGCTACGTTAGGTGCACGACTATTAGAGACACAAAGTGTGGGTGTTTCGATTCATTCTAGTTCTAAATCCTCATTTATTGTAGATGTGAAAGCTAAGCCGCATCTTGACACAGTACTCATCGAGTTGAAAGAGTCGCTGTTGAGTAAGCTGAATAAATCATTCTCCCTAGGGGGGATGGTCTGCTTAGATACCAGAGCAGATTATATGTGCCCAATTTTAATAATCTGAGACCTAATATTATTGCAGAGGCTCATGACTCTAGGTATTCCATTCATCCAGGTTCCACCAAGATGTATCATGATCTAAATGAGATATATTGGTGGGAAGGTATGAATAGAGATATTTCTATGTTGGTGGAGGAGTGCCCCAATTTCCAATAGGTTAAAGCCGAACACCTTAATCATGGAGGTCTTACCTAGTTGATTGAGAACCCAACATGGAAATGGGAGGATATTAATATGGACTTGTGGTTGGTTTGCCCAGGACCAGGAAACTGCGAAATTCTATTTAGGTCAATGTTGACAGGATGACTAAGTCTGCTCACTTTATTCCTGTGAAGTTTACATACAGGAAGAAGATTATGCCAAGTTGTATATTGATGAGATAGTGAGGTGGAATGTGATCCCTTTATATATTATTTCGGATAGGGGATCCCAGTTCACTTCACACTTTTGGAGATCTTTCAGAAATAGCTTGGGTACATAGTTGAAGCTCAATATAGCTTTTAATCTTCAGACGGATGTACAAGCAGAGCATACCATTCAAAACCTTGAAGACATGCTGAGAGAATGTGTTATTGAGTTTAACGGGAGTTGGGATATTCACTTGCCATTTATTGAGTTCCCTTATAATAACAGCTACTATTCCAGTATTGGGATGACACCTTTTGAAGCACTGTATGAAAGGAGATGTAGGTCCGCTGTTGGTTGGTTTTAGATAGGAGAGTCTTCCATCCTTGGCCCTCAAATCATACATGAGGCTATGGAAAAGGTGAGAATGATCAAAGATAGATTGGCTACTACTTATAGTCGTCAAAAATCCTATGCTGATAACAGGAAGAGGGCTATAGAATTCCAGGTAGGTTATAAAGTCAACCTAAATATATCACTAATGAAAGGGGTGATGAGGTTTGGTAATAAAGAGAAGTTGAGTCCCAGGTATATAGGTCCTTATGATGTCTTCCAACGAGTAGGGAATGTTTTCTATGAACTGAAGTTTCCAAATGACTTGGCTTCTGTTCATCAGTGCTTCAAAAGTCTCTACGTTATCCATCATCCATCCTTTCTTTTGAGGGGTTAGGATTCGATGAGAACCTTTCTTATGAAGTGCTTTTAGTTGAAATTTTAGATCGCCAAGTAAAGCAGTTGATGAACAAGGAGGTTGCCACCGTAAAAGTGTTATGGAGGAACCACCTTGTTCAGGGAGCAACATGGGAAGCCGAGGCTGACATGAGTTCCCGTTGCCCCACTTGTTCAATTCATGAGGTTAGATATACTCTACTTAACTCTGATTTTCTTTATGAAACTCTAAATTAGTGCATTAGTCGGTTTTCGTGTTTTTAGTCCACAACTGTGTGTTTTATACTTTTACTATATGAGTTAATATGAATTCATGCTTGCATTCATGTTGCTGTTTTTGTATAGCATTGACAAGACTTTTGTGTCGCATTAGTTGTGATGTGCATTGAGTTAAAGTTAGATTAAGAAGGAAGTTCCTCAATCTCAAAATGAAGCTTCAAATAAGATTTGAGTGATGTGCATCATCAAGAGTAACTTGTGAATTATATATTCACAAAGAGTAAAGTTTCAAGTATGTTGATGTGCTTTTCAAAAATACCCTCTTTGATTAAAAATGATGTGTAGTGTCATTCGGGGATGAATGTTCCTAAGGGGGGGGATAATGTAACATTTCAGAAAATGTACTTGTTTAACAAAAATATTATTACGTTTTAAGAATATGTATTGTGGTACATAGGCATCCCAATGCTCAATATTGAGTAATAACGGGCATGTTAGAGAATATTGGCTTAAGGGTGTTAGCCAATTAATATGTATTAAAAAGTAACTTAAAATAAACATTGATGTTCAAATGCTCCAATCAAAGATTGTTTATGAAATGTACCTTCAATGAATACCCTAAGATAAAAATTTTGTTTTCTTAGCTTACACACATTAGGAATAAGGCATCCAAGTTTCAAGCTTAGGTACCATAGCACATGATCATGTTGATTAATCAGTGCCCAAGAACATAGTGAGAATACTTAAGACAAGAAGTGAACTTTCCAAGTGAAACTATTGATTGCATGGTTAGGATTGTTCACGGAAACACATGTGCTACCGGCCGATAGACCAAGCGACCAAGACCAACGGATTCGATTAGGGCGGTTTGAGGGCTAGAACGCGTCGGGTCAAGACATGTGGGGCCGAGATTCCTAACCAAGACGATCCTCTAACTAACTTACATAACTAGCTAACTAACCTAGGACTAACTAATATAAACTAACTAGTGTGGCGGAAATCCTAAGACCTAACCGGGTGACACTATCCGAGTAGCTAACTAAAGAAATAGCCTAGTACATAACCTAGGATGTTCCATAGAGGTTGGATATGGTCCTAGTGACTTAGGGGTACTTTGGTAATTACACTAGGTTACTTAATTGTTCATATAAGCTAATGAAATGTTAAATGTTGGCTTGCTTAAAATTATGAGATTTACTTTAGTATATACATGAAGTTAATTGACTTGGCTAGTGATAATTACATGACAAGTGTTTACTGAAAGTTTGGTTTATGCCAATAAATAGGCCAGCAATATTATTTCCAAAATATGTAATAGAATTGGCCAATGACTAAGTCATACCAATCTTATATGGCTAATGTAAATTATGATGTTTCTTGTAAGGCAAAATACATGTTAAATATTGACTTGACAAGATGTAACGCAATGAACTCATAACCTAGGGTATGACAATGATTGGGGAAGTCTCAAATTACCCTATCTAAATTAACGTCTTAACATAGTAGCACATTGAATAAGTCGTTATAACATTCATAAAAAGGGTACAAGACTGCGTTATAACATTGAACAAGATAAGGTGAGTAATGAAAAGCTTATGAGTTATGAAATTGATCTAAAATGGGGTGTTAAAGGAAGTGAGACAAGTCTCACTTGCACCTAAACAATTATGTTAAAGATAGTCACATATGAGTGTGTTAGAAATCATGATAATTTATACCATAATTATACTGTAAGATTTCAGTTCACATTCATCAAGTAAAAAAATGGATGACAAATCATCCATTGAGCTAAGCATACCTCATACTAGAAGAAAACTTCCATGGTATATGAGTCAACTCTAAAAGTTTAAAGTTTAATAATTAAGCTAAGCACAAATAGACTATAATTAGATTGTACAAACACATTTAAGGGTCTAAAAATTCTCCTAGTCTTTGAACTATGTCGCCAACATAGGTTACTAGCTAGGATCTACCTAAGAAATCTAGGAAGTATTCGGTTTCACTTTGGGTGTGAACCACCTTTTTTAAGTGTGGGGAAGACACTGGATTTCATGTTAGCTCAGATGATATATGTGTCTTAAATGTTAAAGATTTCTTTAAAAAAGTAATAAAAAAAGAAATAAAGAAAGAACTAGGAATATTAGAGGTGTTCTGATACAATGACCAAAAGGTGAGGTTAGACTAAGTAATAATGTAAGTCAATCTTAGTCATTAAACAGAAAGATCCCAATGGAAGCCTTAAAAAGATATTCTAAGTCAACCTAGCATGTTCAAAGTGAACATGAGATCAAAGAAGAAGACATGTAAGTTTAAAATGAACTAGGTAAGCAAAATCATAAGTATATCAAATCATGAGTGTTTGATAAGAATGTTGTTTTATACGTTATTGGCTTATGCTAATAAACGGAGAAAAACATAATGACTCATCAATTGGAGTATAAATATATGCCCCAATATCTTTATATTATGTAAATGATCAAATAATGGGCTTAGCCAATAAAGATTTGCTTATAAAGCCTTCCTTCCCAATTTAACAATAATGGAAAGAACAACTCGTGAGTAATATAGTCAAATCATTTCCTTAGTCTTTTCGATAACTTACTAGATTCATTATAGTAATGGGACTACATGAATCATTGCACTCGTAAGTAAAACATATGATCAAAGGAGATCATTAAACTACACAACAAAAAGAAGAAAAGACTGAAAAACAAACTTAGTCTCGAAGAGAGAGCTCTCGACCTAAGGGAAGCAAGAATATTAAATTTTTCTTAAGTTGTTCTAAAATTATGTTCGTTATTCCAATGTATTATTTTCATATTGAAAATGAGTTGTGTGCTTGAAATGCATGAAAATATATCATATTCATACCATGATTCATAAATAACGAATTAGGCAAGTGAAGTGACATCACTTACCAACTATTGCACGTTGCTATAGGAAAGGCTTTCCTTGATCATGCATATTCCTTATATGTTATGTGCATACAATCATACTTATTATAAGTGTGTACTAACCCATACAAAATCACTATTTTTATAGGCGAAGGTCCTTGAAGAAGATTGAAGATTAGTTGAAGCTGTTTGGACTAGTACCTCCAGATATTTGTAGGTCCTCTTGAGTTAGAGGATGCCTACCCTTTAATATCTACCTTTAGTAGATTAGACATAGCTAGTGGATGTTGTCCCTAGAATTTCCTCTCAAACATTTGTTCAAGCTTTTGTATTAAGGTCAGTATTACAACTATATATGATATAATGAATTCTGCATTTCAATTGTTCAATTTTTTAATTAGATGGTTGTTTATTTTGAGCTGTTAGAATATCACTCTTATGCAAGAAATTATATGAATTCTAAGTATATTTAAGTAAATTTTAAATTTTTTAAATTTTCCGCTAAATTTAACTGTATGATTGTGATGAAATCTAAGAAGAGGCTTCTCTGCGACCTCTAAGTGGTTAACGACGCCGGTCTCATCTAGGTTCTAGGACCAGGGTGTGACACCTTCGTGAGTTGAGATGTGGTATTAATTAGATATCCCTTAACCTATAGAAAGGAATGTTTGAGATTCTTTGGAGTGTTATGCTTAGGACCGAGAGGATTTGAAGAAGGGGTGGGTAGACATTGTGAGTAGAGATGATGTACCCAATCTACATTTGTGGAATATTACTCCTTATTAGAAGAGAATGAGTAACTCTGAAGCAATATCCATATCCCTTAACTATGTGCCCGCATAGGTGTAGAAATTTCATGTAAAGGCTAAAAGAATGACTCTATCCTACGCAAGTGGGGATCCCTCATTTGATAGGATTAAATATCGGGATTTCATGTTTAGATCTCATGGTCTATGTCGGTTAATGTTATCTCCCACAAACGAATGTAATGAACTAAGTCTCTTAAAGAGTGTACTTCTTAGCGGAGATGCTGTTATGCGATAATATTTTTCTAGTGCACAAGTATACACTCGAAAGGAGAGTCTTGGTGTGTCTTTGTCCTAATGTATCAATGTGTTGTTATGTAATGAGATGAAGTTATGTGATTTAATGTCTAATGTTATGAAAGAATGTTAAAGTTATGCCTTGTATAATGAAGTTTATGAATGATGAATATGGTGTACCTAAACTCAAGGAATCCTCAAGAAGCACAAAGTGGGAGCAGTAGTATGGGATGCTATTCTCACATTGCATTTTCTGTAATTTGTAAGTCCACTTGGGTATGGGCACTTATGTGAAGTCCTTAGTGCATGAATGTTCTTTTAATGTCTAGTAATAGAGTGTGGACTTGTTTCCCGTGTCAGCTAAGCCTATGGTTGTTAGTCTTAAAGATCACTTAAGTGTGTATTGAAGGGGGTGTATGGGCGGTTCCTTCATGTATTACATTAGTGAGTCTTAGAATACCTTGGTTAGGGAATCCTCAAAGGAAAGAAGTTCACTGTGTTTTGGTAGGAATGAGTTCACTTTAAAGTCAACTTCACTGTAATTATTTTAGAGTAGTCTGTAAAGTTATATTTTATGCTAAAATTAATGAAGTCCTTTATTATGTTCTAAATGATAATGTATATTCTATTTCACTTCTTTATTCACGACATTTTAGTTAATTGGCATGAAACTTATTTCTACTAAAATTTCCCTTTTCCCATCTTTTTTACATAAGTCGTACTTAGTACATTCTTTGTACTTACCCCATACTTTTCTCTACTTTATAAGTATAGGTTGGAGGCAAATCGAAGGCTAGGAGACAAGCTTGGGAATTGACTCTCTTGAGACTATGTATGTTATCATATATTCGAGGTCATAGTTATATTTCTTTAGTTTCTACTATTAAGACTTATTATGTATTTTCATTCAATGTAAAGGGTCGTGTCCCCAAGATTTTTAAGTCGTGTCTTTAAGGTGGATTACGAAGATTTGGATAATCTTTAGTATTTATTAAAGATACTATATTATTATTAATGCTGTGAAAAGCTTTAATTCGGCACTACTATTCATGTCTTATGCGATGAATGATATCTAGTAGGCTAGTAGAAGAGCTCCGAAGGGTCAAACACGCAATTGTTCCGACCTAAGTGTTTCCCCATCTCCTAACGGGTACTTTCAGGTCGTGACAAAGATGGAATCCCTCCATGTAAAAAAAACATAAATAAAAACAAAAGTTAAATAAGAAAATGATTGAAAAAGAAAAAAATGTTGAAATAAAGTTGTATAATGAAAATAGGGGTATCCACTATGTCATACTTTAAACAACATAAAGTTTGTTGTGGAAGTAATTATGTCTCAAGGATAAGGAGAAAAAAATTAAATTTAGGCCATGCTTCATGAAGGTAGAAGTCACTTAGCTAAACTAATTTACCTTTACCTTCAGCCCCGCTACAAGCCTCAAAAAACCTTTCTGATCTTAGTGAGCTGAAAGTCATGTTAGTTTGAAAATACAAGCAAAACTATGGATAAATTCATGCATGCGTTTCTCTTTCAGAGTGTGAGAATTGTTTTCAATTCTTAATTTATGGAAACTTAATGAGTTGTCTCTGAGCATGGAATAATTCTTGGTGTGAGGGAATTGTAATGCTTTTGTTGAGATTGAACTTTATTTAGAAGAAAGCATTGTGAGCTTGATTATTTAATGATGGCTAGTCACAAATTGAAAGTTAGAGTGAACAATTGAACATTGGATGGGTAGTTTAAACCTCTTGTGTACATTGATGGTGAGACATGATAAACATTCTTTGTAGATATATTGAACTTATTAATCTTATGTTTTACTTGAGGAAAAACAAAAGTTTAAGTTTGAGGTATTGATCAGTCTGGGATTTCTACTCATTTAGGGATTAGTATTCATAGTTTTAGTCTCCTAAATGCCTATTGTATTCTCTAAACTATTGCTTATATTATAACTTACAGCTATGATGACAAAAGAAAAAGGCAAGGACATTACCCGACAAAAAAAGAGAGGAAAAGCTGAAGAAAGAAAAAACTGAAGAAACAAAAGGTGACAATCGCTAAGACTACTCGCGACTCGCCGAGTGGTTCTTCATATCCCATAAAGTTTTAGTATGCCAGCCCTGGGAACAGCCGACTCAGTGATGCAAAGGGAACTTCGGAGAACGGCTAAATGGTTAAGGGGCAAGTCAAGAAGATGATGGAGAGGGACACTTTGGCGCATCGCTAACTAGGTGCGATGCTCATCCCAAAGTTGAAACTGCCGAAAAGTATAAATGTGAGTATTTGAAAGATGAAGAGGGGGTTTCGAGTTCCAAAATTTTGCGCGAATGTTCAGAGTTATTGAGAGTTCTAACTTGATGAAAGGGTCAACATAGTCTCTTTTCTTATGGTTAAGGCTCAAAGTGATCCTTTAGTTGTTACATCGAGCACTAATAGTCCCTCATTTTTGCAATATTGATGCAATTTTGGTCCTCATAAAAAATTTTAGCTCTTTTTTAGCATTGATTTTATCCATAACCTAAGTATGGGATGTTCAATTATCATTTATATATTTAAAAGAAATAAAAACTCCATATGAAAAAATATGACAAGAAAAACCTTTGTTTTGTTTAGTATCATATTGTAGGTAAAGTCAAGAAGGTTATCATGATAATTTCACGTTGAATTGTACAAGAGTCTTGTCTTCCTTCTACGATTTCGAACTTTGTCCTAAGATCTGATTCATTCAAACATAGGATAGAAAGTTTCGAAAGCAGAGACATAACTGCCACGGGATTACTACTAGATTGAAAGTCACGTGACTCATTGTGATTGGCATCAGACTTCCACTACTTGGTGAAATAAGTTTTTTTAGAATCGATTTCAAACCATCTCATTGAGGTTGTAACAATCCAACCGATCGCACTACATTTTTTTCTTTTCAAACATAGTCAAATCTTATGATGTTTTTAGTTCAACTGCAATAAAATTTCTAGTAAAAAACAGAACAAGGTGTTTTTCTTGTCACCTTCCCTCAGATAGAGTTATTATTTTTATTATGTTTATAAAAAGACGATTAGACATTTCCTATATAAAATTTTGTACAAAATTAATGTAAAAAAATACGCAAAATTTTAAGGGAGGACGAAAAGTGCACCGATAGTGAAAACATGAGTGACTATTAGTGCTCCATGTGAAAACTCAAGGATCACTTTGAGCCTTTACCCAAAGGAGAGGGACTATTTTGAGACTTTCCTCTTCTAACTTTGAGTTTTTTAATCCAAATACTGTTTTTGGAAGTTTTTTGGTAGAATTACAAGTTAGATTTTGTTTTTAAGTTTATTTCAAGCATTGTGAAGACTCAAATCTTGTTAGCCAACTTATGGAGAATATAGTTTGTAATATATTCATGCTTTTTATATATTGTGGCGTAAACCCCCCCCCCCTTCTTGGGGAGTAATTATGTAATTAATTGTCTCAAATATCTTATGGGTGTTAGTAATTATTGATTTAATTGTTGTTCAGAAGTGAGTTCGATTAATAACTTAGTCTTAGTTCATGAGTTGTAGTTGCAAATGACGTTCTAGTTTAGTATTATATGATTTCATGAGAAAGAGATTGTATAATTAAGGTAATAAATTGGTGATTGTAGTGATTGGGTTGTTGTGGAATTAACTTGACAAAGTGAGCCTAAGTTTGATCTTACCAATCTAGCTAAAGAGAGTAGATTAATTGAGGTTTCAGGTTCTTCAAAATTGTTATGCTTGTTGAGATTCAAGATAACTCACTTGAATCTGATAGTTAATAGAGAGATGACTATTACATGGAATGTCTAACCTATCCACTTAGATTCAACGGTTTTTAGTAAATAGTAATCACTGTATAGCGACATTTGCATTTGCCTCCCCAAGTATCCTCTCTACTTCAGTACTCCCTTGTTTCATAGTTTGTTATTTGATAAATCTAGTCCCCCACTTGACATTAGTTATCAACCCCTTCAACTTACTTTAATTTTTTCGAGATATTATATTCCTACAAACGATTAGGACACATCTTTTACTACGTAATCGACCCTAAATCTTTCTAAGGTTTATACTAGATAGTGATCGCTTACAATTAGAATTGGTTGTAGTATAGTTGAGCGTTATCATATCATCACCTTCAAACTTCAACTCATGAAGGTCAAAATGAATCTCGGGCAGATTAAGACATGACTAAATGAAAAAGTACAAATTAGGGCCAGACATAGAAGAGGAAGAAGCTTAAGAGTCGGGGGAAATAAACTACTTTATGTCTACCTGTATGAATTCCACGTGTTGGTGGATGCATTACCTTCTTCAGATTTTGTCGAATAACAAATGTCAAGGAATGAACAAAAGGAGATGCTCCTATGGAAGTTGCTGAATATTAAAAGAAGAGCTTCGAGGTGGAAACAAATCCACATGAAAAAATGTCGCAAAGGTGGCTATGTGTCACATCCGAGGAGCAACCCCTATAAGTAAAATGGCGTACTTGACCTCTCAGAGGTCTTATACAAGCCCATAGTTATCATTCATCGCATTGTCATAGGTAAATTTAGCGGAAAATTTAATTTTTTCTTAGAACATCATATGCTAGAACATTACTTCATATATATATATATACTTTCATCATACATACTTAGAATCTAGTCTCTTTTTCCAAAATAGACTCAAAATTATTTGAATACATAGGGACACGGCCCTTACAATATAAATCATAACAACTATTACATGAGTTTACAGTTAGTAAGACTTAGGACATCATCGGACTTAAGGATTCCCTTCCTTGAGCTTGGGTATCACATATCAATCTTTTCAGTCAAATAGACATCCTTTAAGCATCCATGACCTGGACTTTGCGTAAAAGGTAGAGAAGAATGGAGTTAGTACAAGAATGCACTAAGTATGGAAACCATGCAAAAGCATGCATTTAAAAGGGACATTTTTCTTAAAATCATATTTCAAGACTTTTTGAGTAAATCATTGTAAAACATTTATAGAGTAGCATTTATATTATTCGCATACTTCATATAGACATATTCAAAATCCAAACATTATATAAAATCACACATACAATTTAAGCCACATTCGGGGTCACTTTACAGTGAGCCATTTACACTTTACAGTAAGTTTTTCCTCTTTAGAGTGAACTTTTTCTTTTAACTAATTTGCCTCCCAAGTAACCCTCTAGTGATACTTGGTGCAATACATCACCTTAAGGACATAAGGAATCAATCATACATCATACATAAGTCCTCACCTACCATCATAGAAGTATAGTACAACATAGACACAATTAATTAAAAACAGTAAGAACCTTACAGTAAACTCTTAGTCATTATGTAAATAAACTTATTTTACTTCATATAATACCTTATGAGACCTTAGTGATAAACCAATCTAAATATACGAGTGCAGTGTACATGAAAAGCCCCATAACATCCCACATACTTAGTAGACCTATCATGAGACCTCAAGAATTACCATCTAATTTATGCATTAACAAGTACGTGAAGACAACTTTATTCGTGTCAACAACCTTCATCATATAGTTTTACACCAACATAGTGCATAGAAACATAAGACCACATCATATAGACTCATACCATGCAAATATTCATAACAAAAACACAAATAATATCATGCGATGCATAAAAACATAACCATAATCATACACCTTAGTCACCTTACTAGAACTCCATAAGGAGCCACTTGTGACATGTATAGGTTTGTTCATTACTTACACCTATCCTAAGTAAACTCCCTTAGGTAATCGTAGTTAGGGTCTTAGTCATCTACTTACATTGTCCCTTTTACTTTAGGGAAACTATAGCCTTAACCGACACTAAGACCATGGGTTCTACATGGAACTTGGTGTTGTAGAGCCTTACACCAATGAAAGGTTTTCTTACCTAGCCATGGTATATAATTAACACATGCTAGCATACTAAGTGAATTGAATTGCTAGACCCTATGTGGCAAGCATAGTATATGGAACTAATAGATATACATGACCCTCTACATTCTCATTAGAATTGGATCTTCATCTCATGAGAAACCATGGGTGAATCTTCCTCAACAAAATTCCACACCTCATGTGGAGCCATAAGTGAATATTCCTCCAAGGAAATTCAAACCTTATGGGAACCCAATGGTGAATCTTCCTAAAAGAGAAGTGAACATTCAATGAGAAACCAATGGTGAATCTTCCTCCAAGGGAATACAACACCTCTCATTGTCAAGTTCACTCGGTGCTAAGCTAAGTTCCCTTTTTATTAAAAGTCCTTTATTAAATTATTTCATAAAACATAGGTTTAGGTTATTAACTCTTTATATTCAAGCACCTATCTAGTTTAGGGTACTCTTGAAAACACCTTTCAAGTGACCCTCTATTGACTAGATCATCATTCATGTATGTGTATACTTATGCGTTAGCAAATCTATCACATAACACATAAATGTCACACATGTTCATATATCAATGCATAAGTCTATGTGTATAACTATATGAGCAATACTTCCATTTAAAGACACAAAGACACTATGCACATTCATACTTTATCATATCATATACTTAACATCATAACATATAAGGAATATTCATATCATGTCCATACATTTATTTTCATGTACGTAGAAACCAAACTTAGGAACTATTCTATCAAGGCAAACTTGTGCAATGTATAGACAAGGTTCCATACCCTTGCCTATACTAGTACACATATCAAGTCATCCTAGTTAATAGAATACATAACATACTTCACATTCATTTACCTTACATGCATGGTAGTAGATATTTAGTGAATATGAGATCAACGTTTCATTACACACCATGACCCTTTAATATATTGTAAGCATGCACAATGTGTGAGTTATGTATACATTGGTCAACATTATCACATAATGACTATGAACTACACATTGAGGCATCCACCCTCTTAAGATCACAATGCACAACCAAGCATAGACCAGACAACACAATTTAGCATAGGAGACAAACTAATTTCGTATTACACTTTAAGACTCCTATCATTAGCTATTCACACCTTCACATAGGGGTACATTTGTAGGGGTCATCAAACCTTATAACTCATCAATGGAAGCACCTACACTTTATCCTAACATAGAAATAATACATGCTTATACAATACCCATACGACCTAGATCACAACTAGAATAGGAATGTAGGCATAGGCTTCACATAGTGTGATCATCATAACCACACACTCATATATTTATCAATTTGACTTCAAGTCCATAGTAAATACATATATAATTACAATAGAGTAAACACCTCCACCATAAGTGTACCAAACCACACAATGCCATGCAAGTCTTCATCAACTACAATAATATGGAAATGTCCAGAAAAAAAAGTCATTATTACCGATACATCAATCTTTGATCATCATTGATCAATACACCTTTTTCATTATCAATACATTATAGGGAAGTATATTAATAACATAATCATGAAAGAAACTATATACAAGTGTCTACAAGATCATACTACAATCTAACAAAATAAATCACATATATACTAGAAAGTAGAGAGTTATAGATCATCAACCATTTTCCTTTGTATTTTTCCTTAATCATATTTTAGAAATTATATATATTTAGGGAAGTAGATAAATAGGTAGAACATCATGGCTAAATCATGCTGCATCCACCCTATAATATAGATCACAACATATACATTACTCTACCAACTCTATAGGCTAGAAGAACCTAATTCAATCTTTCCCAAATCAACTATTTTCTATTTATATTGGATCAAATATATGTAATTATCATCAAATTACACATATTATCTATATCTAAGACAATTCACCATGATCAAGTCACATAACAACCATCCTAGTGTCAAGATCACAAGCTACTACATGATAAACTAGCCTTATTAAAAAATCTTCAAACTTAAACCTCATGGCTCATTCATCAACAATTCATCATCATTAAAAATACTAGGCATTGGGTATAACAATATTAACATTATTGAATCAAAAATTGATACGCATAAGATCAAGATCATAAAGCCACACTTTGGCTAAAATCGAGTTTGTGAGAGAACATGGGTACATCATGCAATTGGATTGAGTATCATGTACAAATCAGTATATAATCATCAATAAATTCATATTATGATTTTCAAATCAATTTAAGAAATAACCCTTGGCTATATTGAAGAAGAATAGATTTAATCATGAAACTTGTTTCAAAAATTTGAAGACGACTCTCTAGATGGAAGATTAACTAGAAATGAAGGATCCCCATACCTTTATTAGATGAATACACCATTAAATATTGATAACGAACCCATGGGAATCAAATGTACAAGCTGACCTTGAACTTCACCTTCAATGGAGGTTTCTAGAGAGGATATTTTGGGAGACAGAGGTTTGACTTTGAGTGGAGGTTGGGTATGGGATTTTTTAAATTTTTAAACAAACTAATGTAACCAAAAATAGTTAAAAGAACTACATAGGTTCAGGTTATCACGTGGGTGAATCTCCCATTCACCCCATAATTAGGCAGTGTGCATGGTAATTTTGCAGGACTGCATTGATAAACACAGTCGACACCACGTTGGCCCATTAACGGGCAATTTTTGTCTTCCGTCTTTTGGATATGAGGATGTAATGTGGCTAACTCTAATACAGTATAAGTCTCCATAGATGCCTCCCCATCGATGAGGTGTCAATTAACAAACGAGGCGTCGTTTGGCTCAGTCGATTGACACTGCCAGGACAGTGTCTCAACATCATTTGTCTCCTTTTTGAGGGATTTTTGCGGGGCACTTGAGCAGTCGTACTCGGGATTTTCAAGGGTAAATAGGAATATTAATAATTCAAGTACCTTCCACATCAGTTTCACCCAATATAATTACACGCAAATAGTCCAAACATTGTAGGCACCATCAAGACATAGACATGCATATCTCAAGAGCTAGCTTTCGTACGTCTTAGACATTCCACCTACAAACTTCATGAAACTCCATATACTTATTATAAAAATAATTATTACTCACTTACGGACCTCATAATCTCATGAGACACACATAAGCACATAGAACACATAATACCCCTTAGGTGACTAGTCGCCGAACTTCTTGGTCGCCCTTTGACGTTTGACTTCCAAATGACTTCAAACCACCCATGCATACTTTAAAACACTTAATTAACTTGTTAACAAGCTAATAGGAACAATTGAGGCCCTAGACACCCTAACTCAATTTGGGGGTCGTACGTTATGCTTTGTTGAGACAAGTTCAAACTAGGAAAGTTAAAGAGAGGTAAATGAAGTTAGGTTTCTTTGATTTTTTTCTGTTTTATTGTATTTGTATTCTTGGTTAAATTTCATTGATACTTTTATTAAATAAAATAGCCTCTACGCCACCAAAATTTGAATAAAAAAACTCTCCAATCAGGATAACTTAGAATAACGATGAAATATATGAATATACTAGGTAACTTTTGGTAGAAGCAAGATGGATGTATTTTGCATCTTCAACTAGAAAACTCTGGACCACAAAAATATCTGAGCAAAGATAACACAATCATATTTTTGTGTAATAAAAATACCATCAATAGGTTGAGCCACAATTAAGAGGAATTTGGGGGTTCTAAATTTTCTTTCCAACGCACTACTCTAATGTGAAACAGCATTTGTATGGTCCCTTGGTCTCCATTAAATCGTCAATCAATTTTGTTAGGGATTCAAAAGTGAATATAAATATATATTTGTTAATTTTCTAGTACAAATATAGAATTGATACAAAAAAACTATTTGGTTCGTCTTAACCCATGAACCTCCACCTAGCTCCGTCTCTGAATAAAATGAATAACATTTGAAAATAAAATCAACAAAAAATGAATAAAAAAGTACTCAAGTTGAGGCCCAGATATCTCGCTCTTTTTCAAATTGTAAAATACAAAAAGATTATTGAAAATAAAATGAATATAAATGAATAATAAAGTATTCGGGCCTCAGTGAGGATATCAAGATAGGAGATCTAAACATCATTTATCTCAACGTCACTCTTTTCAACAGATGAAAGAGAAGAGATGCAAGGGTAAAATATTTTTCTACCTGCTTAATTCAATCAGAGAAAAGGTAAACAAAAAACATTTTTACATAATATTTTTCATGAATACAATTATATCACTCTTCATGAAAAAAAATAATTCGAAGTTCTTAAATAGTTCATAAAATTAAAAATAAAGATTATGAAATTGTGATTTTGCATGTATGAAAAATGCTCTAAAAAGGTATTACATGTGCATTTATTAATCTTGAAAAAAATCACATGTCATTGTTAAAGTATGAATTCATCATTATGTTATCATAGTAATGATAGAAAGATATAATATTGAGTAACCAAATTGTGATGATATATTTAGGTGAGATAAAATTCATTTTTGAAATTAAAAATATTGTAAAATATGTGACAAACTATTCCTATCTTGTCAAATTACATCACATTAAAAGAAATTGTGAAATATAATTTTGTTTGTTATTTGATTTTTGCAACTCATATTTTGTCATGACCAAAATTACAATATAGACGTCACATGGTGAATAGGACCCCAAGAGTCTCTAAAGTAGACACATGATATAAACATGATACTATGAATATGAAATAAAGAGATTACAACAGAAGGACACATTACAAGTGTCAAAACTATTTCAAAGACATGGAAATTTAAGAGAGTACATGGATAATATAATGCGAAATTCAATTATATTTTACAAATCCTTCTACTAACATAGACTTGGTTATGACAAACACCTAAACCAAGTACATAGTCTCAATACAGAAAAAACATCAAAGCAATAAAATGATAACATCCTCACCCTCGAGCCTTGAGGATTAAGCTTTGCAAGTGCTAACAATAGCAATCCATGTAGCCACAACCAGACAAAGGACCGTCAGATCCTATATTATAACATATTATAGGCAAAATATGCATCAGTAATTTTGAATGTAGTAAATATGGGGAAAATGTAGAACATAAATGTGATAGTATGACAAGCTCAAAATATGATAACGCATGACCATGTAAATTATAGTAAAGTCTACCTAGAAAAAAACATGAATCATGGAACATGGTCAATGCATATATGAAAAGTCATGAGGAAAGCTTAAGTCATAATCATTGAGAAAATCATAAATCATTTGAGGTAAAATAACATAGTTGTTTTGTGGGATATTTATCATGAAACGACATAGACCATGTGAGCTATAATATTAAATGGTCTTTCTCACACCCAAAAATATCATGACCTAACGTATAATCTTGACGTGGCATGACAATTAAACGCCGAGAGGACCTAAAAAAACAACTTGGCATAACCATAACGTAATGAAATACATTTTCCGAGGTAAAGATAATATAAGTTTCCAATCAATAGATGAAATAAATGATACAAATATAGTATATAAGAAATATGTGGAATACAACTAAGTGTGATAAAATCCTTTCTAATATAAGAAGAGTAGTTGAGACGTAACACATATACCATATACAAGTCTAAAAAAAATATCAAATCAATAAGAACATAAATGTCCTTGTACTTGGATCATGATGACTCACTGATTCTGTCACGACCCAAAACGGGGACGCGACTGGCACCCACATCTACCCTCCTATGTGAGTGAACCAACCCGTATAAACCTTAACATTTTAATACAATATCAACAGAAAGTAATGCGGAAGACTTAACTCATTAATAAAAACAATCCAAAACTATTATTATTATCCCCAAAATCTGGAAGTCATCATCACAAGAACATCTATCTCAAATTGCTAAACTAAAACTGTCTAAGAAGCTAAAACAAATACTAGCTAGTCCATGCCGGAAGTTCAAGGCATCAAGACTTGAAGAAGAAGACCCAGTCCAAGCAAGACGCATTAGCTCACCCTGAATTTCCGAAGGTAGTGAAGACTGGCTGGATCTACTGTTGAGTTGAAGTTGACGGAACGTTTGCTGCATTACACAAATAACAAAGAAGAAAACATGAAAGTAGGGGGGGTCAGTACAACCACAAGTACTGAGTAGATATCATCGGCCAACTCAGAATAGGGAACAGTATATATCAATAATAATGTAAATCAACTACAATACTCAACATGTAGCAATAACAACATAAATTCATCAATAACTACAACCGAGTTCACACATGAGGACTCAAGCCTCAATACCATACTCATTTGGGAATTAAGTTCATTAGATTGAGTATATTCATTATCTTTCAAGATTCATTATCTTTCTTCCTCTTGTGTCGGTACGTGACACTACGCTCCTCTATTTCTATCCTGGTGCCGGAACGTGGCACTCCGATCCTCATATACTATCCTGGTACCGGAACGTGGTACCCGATCCATTTACTATCCTGGTGTCGGAACGTGACACTCCGATCCTCATATTCATTCTATCCTGGTGTCGGAACGTGACACTCTGATCCTCATATTCATTCTATCCTGGTACCAGAACGTGGCACCCGATCCATATTCTATCCTGGTGTCGGAACGTGACACCCGATCCATATTCTATCCTGGTGTCGGAACGTGACACTCCGATCCTCATATTCATTCTATCCTGGTACCGGAACGTGGCACCCGATCCCCTAATTCATCAAGCCTTCTTTCATACTAAGCATCATCAATCTCATTATATAATATCTCAAGCCTTCTTTTATACTAAGGCATCATCATTAACAAGTGAATTAGGGTTCTTTCAAGATTTGGAATTCAAAACTTCATCATGCTCATATAATTGCATATATATATATATATATATATATATATCATATTCATGCTAGCTTACAATTAAGCACATAGTAGGGTTTACAATACTATCAACACATAGCATTCACTATTAAGAGTTTACTACAAGTAGCATGAAAACCATAACCTACCTCCACCGAAGACTAGTGATATAACAAGCTAATCCTCAAAGCTGCGTTTTTCTTCCTCTTGATTCGTTCTCTTCCCTCTCTCTTGTTCTTTCTGTTTTGTTTTATTCAAACCCTCTTTCTTTTACCCTAATTCATATAAAATTAAGAATGAAAGATGGTAATAACGACCCACTAATTAACTTAAGGTTACCTATTTTAACCCCCAAGTAATTAGATTTATTAATATTAACCCTCAAACTTTATAATTAAGGAAAGAATAGTCCAAAACGTCCCTTAAAACAAGGAAAGAAATCCAATTCTGACTGGGCTTACGCAACCTGTGATGGGCCGTCGTGCCTGCGACTGTCCGTCACGCAGGTCGTCGCAGCCCTTAATTCTCAAGTGGACTGTGACGGTCCGTCACCCCTGTGACGGTCCGTCCTGCCAGTTCGTTACGGAGTTCAGAGAGTCGATTTTCAGTACCAAATTTCAGAATTCTAAGTATCATGGAACGAAACATCTGTGACGGACCGTCGTGCCTATGACGGTCCGTCGTGGTGTCCGTAATCTTAGCCAGTTTTTCCAGAAATAAAATCTGCTGCTCAAAACGACTAAACAGGTCGTTACAATAGATACCAATTTACCCATCGTTCGTCCCCGAACGATCAAAAGAAGAAAAACAAGGGCGGAAGGAAGTACCTGTATCTGTAAACAAATGTGGGTATTTTTCTTGCATATCTGCCTCCTTTTCCCAAGTAGCCTCTTCAACCGGTCGATTCTTCCATTGAACTTTGATTGATGCAATCTCCATTGACCTCAACTTGCGAAATTCTCTATCTAGAATAGCAACAGGCTCCTCCTCATATGACAAGTTCTCATCAAGCAAGACTGAATCCCAACGGATGATGTAGTTTCCATCTCCATGGTATCTTTTCAACATGGACACATGAAATACCGGATGTACTCCGGACAGCCCTGGAGGCAAGGCTTATTCATAAGCCACCTCTCCTATTTGCTTAAGTACCTCAAATGGTCCAATATACCTTGGACTTAGCTTACCTCTTTTGCCAAACCGCATCACCCCTTTCATTGGTGAAACTTTCAACAAGACTTGTTCACCCTCCATGAACTCCAAGTCTCTAACCTTTCGATCTGCATACTCCTTTTGTCTACTTTGTGCCGCCAGAAGCTTTTCTTGAATGCGCTTCACCTTATCTAACGAATCCCTCAAGAGATCAGTACCCCAAGGTCTAACCTCGAATGCGTCAAACCAACCAATGGGAGATCTACATCTCCTACCATACAATGCTTAAAATGGAGCCATGTCAATGCTTGAGTGATATCTATTATTGTATGAAAACTCCGCTAAGGGTAAGAAGCTATCCCAATGGCCACCAAACTCTATCACACATGCACGAAGCATATCCTCCAACACTTGAATCGTCCTTTCAGACTGACCATCGGTCTGAGGATGGAACGCAGTACTAAGGTCCAACCTAGTTCCCAATTCCGCATGCAATGTTTTCCAAAACTTAGAAGTAAAGCTGCAGACTCTATCTGATATGATGGATAGTGGAACCCCATGCAATCGGACGATTTCTGAGATATAGATCTTGGCTAACTTTTCTGCATTGTAAGTCACCTTTACCGGAATGAAATGAGCAGATTTAGTTAACCTATCAACAATCACCCAAATGGAGTCATACTTACCCATTGTCTTTGGAAGACCAACCACAAAATCCATTGCAATTCTCTCCCACTTCCATTCAGGAATGGGCATTCTCTGAAGTGTTCCTCCGGGCCTTTGGTGTTCATACTTTACTTGTTGACAGTTTGGACATTTAGCAATAAAGTCAACAATATCACGCTTCATTCTACTCCACCAAAAGTGTTGCTTGA
Organism: Solanum arcanum; assembly: GCA_027789145.1. Lineage (NCBI taxonomy): Eukaryota > Viridiplantae > Streptophyta > Magnoliopsida > Solanales > Solanaceae > Solanum > Solanum arcanum. The sequence continues at coordinate 51,336,553 of CM050933.1, forward strand.
GGTCACGGTACATCTTGGTCGCGCCCGGATGTATCGAATACCTTGAACTATGAGCCTCTGCCAGAATAGTGTTGATCAAATCATCGACGCGGGGTACACATACCCTTCCTTTGATTCTCAAAACACCTTCTTCATCGATTTTCGCTTCTTTGGCCTCTTCTCGCAATACTTTATCTTGGATTCGCCTTAGTTTCTCATCATCAAACTGTTTTCCCTTAATCTTGTCGAGAAAAGAAGATCTCGACTCCACACTAGCCAACAATCCTCCCTTCTCATTTATTTCTAACCTCATCAAGTCGTTAGCTTTGAGTGCGAACCTCTCTAGCCAATGGGCGTCTAGAAGCTTGCAAATGAGCTAGACTTCCCATGCTTCCCGCCTTTCTACTCAAAGCATCTTCCACAACATTCGCCTTCCCCGGATGATACAAAATAGTGATGTCGTAGTCCTTCAGTAGTTCCATCCATCTCCTCTGTCTCAAGTTCAAGTCTTTCTGAGTAAAGACATACTGAAGGCTACGATGATCCGTGTAGACCTCACACTTAACCCCATATAAATAGTGCCTCCATTGCTTTAATGCAAACACTACCGCGGCCAATTCCAAGTCATGAGTTGGATAGTTACGTTCATGCACTTTTAATTGTCTTGAAGCATAAGAAATCACATTCTTCTCTTGCATTAGCACTGCACCCAAACCCGAATAGGATGCATCACAATAAACAATGAAGTTCTTACCCTCTACCGGCAAGGTGAGGATAGGTGAAGTAGTCAACAAAGTCTTAAGCTTCTGAAAGCTTTCCTCACATTGATCTGACCATACAAATGGAACATTCTGCTTAGTCAAGTTCGTCAATTGGGAAGCAATAGAAGAGAATCCCTTGACAAATCGGCGGTAGTAGCTAGCTAACCCAACAAAGCTTCTTATTTCTGACACATTAGTGGGTCTTACCCAATTCTTCACTGTCTCAATCTTAGAAGGATCTACTATTACCCCATCCTTCGAAACCACATGCCCCAAGAAGGACACTGCATCTAGCCAAAACTCACACTTAGAGAACTTGGCGTAAAGCTTTTTCTCCCTCAACATTTCCAATACCATTCTCAAATGCTCTTCATGTTCCTTCTTGCTCTTTGAGTATACCAATATATCATCAATAAATACGATCACGAAGAGGTCCAAATATGGCTTAAAAATCCCGTTCATCAATCTCATGAACGCAGCGGGGGCATTCGTAAGACCAAAAGACATCACCACAAATTCGTAATGTCCATACCTCGTTTGAAATGCAGTCTTTGGCACATCCGTTGCCCGTATTTTCAATTGATGATAACCGGATCTCAAGTCAATCTTAGAGAAGACACAAGCACCTTGTAACTGATCGAACAAGTCATCAATGCGAGGAAGAGGATACTTGTTCTTAATAGTTACCTTATTCAGTTGTATTTAGTCTATGCACATTCGAAAACTCCCATCCTTCTTCTTCACAAACAAAACCGGAGCACCCCAAGGGGATGCGCTTGGTCTAATGAAGCCTTTGCTCAACAACTCTTGAAGTTGAGCCTTTAATTCTCTTAATTCAGCGGGAGCCATTCTATAAGGGGGTATAGAAATGGGGAGAGTACCCGCTTCAAGATCAATACAGAAGTCAATATCCCTATCCGGTGGCATACCAGGAAGATCTGCAGGGAACACATCCAAAAATTCTCGAGCTACCGACACCGATTCAATTGAGGGTACTTGAGTAGTGTCATCCCTAAGATGTGCTAAGAAAGCTAAACAACCCTTACTAACCATCTTCCGAGCACAAAGAAAGGACACGATACGAACCAGATTGGAAGTGTAGTCGCCCTCCCACACTAACGGATCTGCCCCAGGCTTGGCTAACGTCACAGTTTTAGCATTACAATCCAAAATCGCAAAATTCGGAGAGAGCCAAGTCATACCCAGAATTACATCAAAGTCACCCATTTCTAAAATAACCAAATCTACATAAGTGTTGCTCCCCATAAAATTCACCAAACAAGACCTATACACCTTTTTAACTATCACAGACTCGCCCACCGGCGTAGAAACACGAATAGGCGTGTCAAGTAATTCACAATGTAAATTTAGACCATTAGCAAATGAGGAAGATACATAAGAAAATGTGGATCCAGGATCAAACAATACGGAAGCCATGCAATCACAAATCAAAAGATTACCTGTGATGACAGCATCAGACGCCTCCGCTTCAGATCTCCCAGGAAAAGCGTAACAATGAGCCCCATTATTTGTCTGTCCGTTGCCCCTACCATGTTGCGTAGTAGTGGCTCCAGTTTTCCCATCTCCTCGGCCGTTTTGGGGACCACCATTACCTCGACCACCACGTCCTCCAGAAAAACGACCTCTACCATGACCACCCCCTACCTCTAGCTAGTGGGGTTCTGTAACTCTGGTTTGGGCAATACCTCTTAATGTGTCCAATCTCCCCACATCCATAGCATTCTCTGGGTTCACGCATCGGCCTCTCAGAGAAGTGTTGACCGGTCTGAGGTGGACCCCCAACTACAGTCTGTAGTGAAGACTGAATGGGTCAAACTGAGTAACCTCAAGAACTCTGTCCTCTAGTATACGAACCATTGAACTCACCTCCCTTTCGGAACCTCTTTGATGTCGATGTCGTGGTGAAGTCGTCTGGCTTCACTCCTTCCACCTCTATCACAAAGTCTACCACCTCTTGGAAGGATTTTGCCGTAGCCGCTATCTGTAAGACCGAAATCCGCAATTCTAACCTCAACCCCTTCACAAAACGGTGAATCCGCTCTTGTGGACTGAAACAAAGTTGGGTGGCATACCTTGATAAAGCACGAAACTTAGCCTCATATGCGTTGACCGTCATCCTACCTTGCTCGAGACTCAAGAACTCGTCCCTTTTTCTATCTCTCAAAGTCCTTGGGATATACTTCTCCATAAATAGGGTAGAGAAGGATGCCCAAGTCATGGGTGTGGCCTCTGTCGGTTGACACTCGACATGTGATCGCCACCACATTTTGGCGTTCCCTTGAAACTGATAGCTTACGAACTCAACGCCAAACCGTTCTACTATCCCCATCTTGTGTAGTAGCTCATGACAATCAACCAGAAAATCATAAGCATCTTCAGATTCTGCACCCTTGAAGACTAGAGGTTTCAATTTCAAGAACTTACTGAAAAGTTCGTGCTGGTCGTTTGTCATTATCGGTCCAGTAGTCTGACGTGGAAATGTGACTATCTCCATTGAGGCATCCATGCGGGGAGCCATAGTAGCCGCATGTCGTACCTCTGAAACCGGAGGTGTTGGTGCAGAAACCACTGGAGGTGCCTGACCGTGATCAGATAACCCGCTAAGATAAGCAAGTACTTGGTTGATCATCTCTGGGGTAGGTTGGGGTGGCAATTCCTCATGATGCGCTTGTTCATTCTCCCCTTCCTCACCCTCTCTTATGACCTCTTCAGTCGGTGGAGGAGTCAATGCCCTAGTATCAGATGGGCTCGGTGCTCGTCCTCTTCCTCTAGAGGACGTCCTCCCACGACCTCTTCCACGGCCTCTTGCCGCTACTCTCCCTCGAGCCACAGCCCCAGTGGCTGGCTCAGTCGTTTCCTGTTTTGCAGGGGCTGTTGTTGGCGCGGTCGTTGCTCTAGTTCTAACCATCTGCGAAATAGAGTGAAGATGGTCAGATACCAATTTGTATCACCTAGATACCAATTGGACTCAAGTAGTAGCACGAAAGAAAGAATGAAAGAATGGAATTTTCCTAAAGTCTTATAGCCTCTCAAGGAAAAGTAAAGGCGTCCCCCTACCGTTCCTTAAGACTCTACTAGACCTGTTCTTGTGTGATGAGACCAACGAACCTAATGCTCTGATACCAAGTTTGTCATGACCCAAAACGGGGACGCGACTGGCACCCACATCTACCCTCCTATGTGAGCGAACCAACCCGTATAAACCTTAACATTTTAATACAATATCAACAGAAAGTAATGCGGAAGACTTAACTCATTAATAAAAACAATCCAAAACTATTATTATTATCCCCAAAATCTGGAAGTCATCATCACAAGAACATCTATCTCAAATTACTAAACTAAAACTGTCTAAGAAGCTAAAACAAATACTAGCTAGTCCATGCCGGAAGTTCAAGGCATCAAGACTTGAAGAAGAAGACCCAGTCCAAGATAGACGCATTAGCTCACCCTGAATTTCCAAAGGTAGTGAAGACTGGCTGGATCTACTGTTGAGTTGAAGTTGACGGAACGTTTGCTGCATTACACAAATAACAAAGAAGAAAACATGAAAGTAGGGGTCAAGATAACCACAAGTCTCGAGTAGATATCATCGGCCAACTCAGAATAGGGAACAGTACATATCAATAATAATGTAAATAAACTACAATACTCAACATGTAGCAATAACAACATAAATTCATCAATAACTACAACCGAGTTCACACATGAGGACTCAAGCCTCAATACCATACTCATTTGGGAATTAAGTTCATTAGATTGAGTATATTCATTATCTTTCAAGATTCATTATCTTTCTTCCTCTTGTGTCGGTACGTGACACTCCGCTCCTCTATTTCTATCCTGGTGCCGGAACGTGGCACTCCGATTCTCATATACTATCCTGGTACCGGAACGTGGTACCCGATCCATTTACTATCCTGGTGTCGGAACGTGACACTCCGATCCTCATATTCATTCTATCCTGGTGTCGGAACGTGACACTCCGATCCTCATATTCATTCTATCCTGGTACCGGAACGTGGCACCCGATCCATATTCTATCCTGGTGTCGGAACGTGACAGCCGATCAATATTCTATCCTGGTGTCGGAACGTGACACTCCGATCCTCATATTCATTCTATCCTGGTACCAGAACGTGGCACCCGATCCCCTAATTCATCAAGCCTTCTTTCATACTAAGGCATCATCAATCTCATTATATAATATATCAAGCCTTCTTTTATACTAAGGCATCATCATTAACAAGTGAATTAGGGTTCTTTCAAGATTTGGAATTCAAAACTTCATCATGCTCATATAATTACATATATATATATCATATTCATGCAAGCTTACAATTAAGCACATAGTAGGGTTTACTATACTATCAACACATAGCATTCACTATTAAGAGTTTACTACAAGTAGCATGAAAACCATAACCTACCTCCACCGAAGACTAGTGATCAAACAAGCTAATCCTCAAAGTTGCGTTTTTCCTCCTCTTGATTCGTTCTCTTCCCTCTCTCTTGTTCTTTCTGTTTTGTTTTATTCAAACCCTCTTTCTTTTACCCTAATTCATATAAAATTAAGAATGAAAGATGGTAATAATGACCCACTAATTAACTTAAGGTTACCTATTTTAACCCCCAAGTAATTAGATTTATTAATAATAACCCTCAAACTTTATAATTAAGGAAAGAATAGTCCAAAACGTCCCTTAAAACGAGGAAAGAAATCCGATTCTGACTGGGCTTACGCAATCTGTGACGGGCCGTCGTGCCTGCGACGGTCCGTCACACAGGTCGTCGCAGCCCTTAATTCTCAAGTGGACTGTGACGGTCCGTCACCCCTGTGACGGTCCGTCCTGCCAGTTCGTTACGGAGTTCAGAGAGTCGATTTTCAGTACCAAATTTCAGAATTCTAAGTGTCATGGAACGAAACATCTGTGACGGACCGTCGTGCCTATGACGGTCCGTCGTGGTGTCCGTAATCTTAGCCAGTTTTTCCAGAAATAAAATCTGCTGCTCAAAACAACTAAACAGGTCGTTACTGATTCAAGTAATGAAGATGAGAAATCCAATCCAAGCACAACGAGAGGAGAAGCATCAGGCCTATAATATGAAAGAATATAGGTACATGTATGCATTAGTGCATGAAATCTACTAACTATGGGAAAATGCACAAAAACATATGCATGATCATATAAGGACTTTATTCATGATCAAGTTAAAACATAATAAAAAAAACCTTGATAGAATTCCTGAATCGTAAATACGGTCATGAATATATAGAACCATTTGAGAAAAGGTTCCGTAAAATTTTGAAAGTAAAATAGTTCATTTTATGGAAGATTTACCTTTAAATGAGATAGATCATGAGATATATAATGATGGAATATAATATTTTACTCCCACACCGAAAATAGATGTCTTACTTATCAAGGCAAGGGCCATAAACTTCTATATTAGATTGATAAACTTGTTATGTCATTTTAAGGCAATTCCTACTGGTAATTGCTTCTAAAGACCCAACATCTACTAATGGAGATCCTTAGTCTCAAAGTACTCTATGTGCTAATTAAAATCCCTATGAAATTAGTCATGGTAATATTGATATCATCATACTAGGAAAGAAACAATTCAACTACCAATCCAATCACAAGTCATAATAGAGTAGCTCCTTACAAATAACAATTTCATAAAATTCTCATATTAAAAAGTTACCTTTCTAAGCATTAAATAAAAATTTCATTCATAAGTGATAATAACTGTCAAAATTCATCTACTTCTCTCAAAACCATCCTTAATTCATAAAATACAATTTTTCATAAAACATGCATAACGTTCATATTCATAGTTAATCACGTCATAGACATTGTTCATAAATTCTTAGTCGTAATCAAGTAAAAAGCATGGTTCCATATAAAATAAACTACAAACTATGTAATTGAATCAAATAAGATTTAAAAGAGACCGTTCAATCATAATAAGATCTATGGAGATTTGCATGAAACCAAGTACAATGCGGTGAAATCAATTTAGGAATTTGAGATTTCTTTTGAGAAGCAATGGATAAAAGGGGATCCATTGGTGAATTTACTTATCTCTAAATATCAAATCACTAAGAAAAGTAATAGAAACAAGACCTTGACGCTTAAAACCCTAGCATTTCTTCCTTGAGTTTAGGGAGAGACTTTTAGAGGATGAACTTAGATGAATATTGGGGTTTAAGAGAATGAGAGGGTTGGGTAGTTTTAGGAGGTAAAAATTGGTTATAGGAGTATTTACAGGTCTAAATCAACATATTTTAGGGGGTTGTTGGTTGTAAAATACAAAAACACCCTTAATTAAAAAATTGATAATCTTATCTATAGTTCTTATATACGGTCCATAAGACTTTCTACGGACAATCCTGGTCAATCGTATCGCACTTAATGGGTCCTAAAAATATACTAAACTTCAACGAAACCATTTTAAGTATCATCATCTATTAAATGCTTCGTAGACCACATTTGTAGAACCCAACTTAAAGTCCAAAATTTTACTATGTTTGTATCCCTTCTATTAAACAATCAAAAGGCCCGTAGAACAGCCTACAACTCGTCCTAGTCACTTGGAGGTGAAACATAAGAGACTTGATATTTCAAAAATTACTTCAAGTTCTACAATTGTGTTTTACACCCCGTAGATAGACTCGTAAATCACTAAAACTAAGCTTTTATGTTACAATTAAACTTTACAATTTCTGAGGTGTTACAATATTTTCCCTTTGAAAACATTAATCTCCGAATGGAACTCAATCTAGCATTAGTAGAGCGGGCGAGTAATTTCAGTCCAACATGAATCTAAATCTCATCATAATGTACATAAATAAGGAAAATCACTTAAAGCTAAAAAAGTAGTCAAAATTAATGTTTTTTCATGATGCATGAATATGAAAACATTAGAATGACTAAAACACACGAATCCAAAAGAATGTACCATATGTAAGTATTACCTTAAACTAGAATAGGAGTAGAGGAAAATTGGTGAGGATACAAGGACATCATATCATATTAAACTTCCAAAGTAGAACCCTTAATTAATTGTTTCCTCCATAGATTTTTCATAGAAGCTTTTTCTTTGTTTCTTAACATCTGTATGTTTTGATCTAAGATCTCAACCCAAACAACTTCATATGAAAGACTCTTCTTAAATCGCAATCATCCTTGGCAATAATGGACATAGAATCTCCTAAACTCTTTTTCAACAAAGAGACATAGAATACCAGATGTATCGATGTAAACTGATTAGGTAACTCTAGATCATAAGTAGCTTTTCAAATATTCACAAAATCTAATACGGGCCCGCAAATGAGGAACTAAATCTCTCTTTTAATCTAATATCATCACACCATTCGCGGGTGAGATTTTAAAGTATGCCCAATAATAAACATCAAATTAGAAATCTTTTATTATAACATTGGCATAAGAGTAATATTGGCTTTAAGACTTTTTAAACCTTTCATGATTAAGTCAAGCGTTTTCCATACCCCCATTGTCACACCCCAACTCTAGGTGAGGCGGACAATTACCATATAAACACAAGCTTTACAAGAAACCTATAATGAGAAAGTAAACTACTATGCAAATAGATTTACTTACGAGAAGCTCCATATACAACACACGTTGACTAGCTTAACCGATACATATTACAAGTGAAACTATGAACACAATTGATATTTTTTACAATGTTTATAAAGCCTTTGCATGAATCCATGAATGTACCACTGTGAAAATAAGCATAGTAAATAGTCAGCAAAACTGCAGATAACCCTAAACCTCACTAACAACGTTGAGTATCACATGTTTCTATTGGGGAGATCTATTAGCTGGTACATGTACCAATAACATGAAATGTAGCATCCTCAATAAAGGAAGTTAGTACGATAGAATGTACTTACTATGTAAGGCATAATACAACCATATGTAAAATGAGAGCTCAACTAAAACAAAATACAACTAGATAAGGATTTGAGACCACCTCTGCTTACACTTGTAGAATCATGCATGTCACATTCTTTTCATTACATTTATGTAATTTATAATCTTTGTAGTGCGTGTGATATAAATAACCAGTTGATAGGTGGTAGAAGGGGATGACCCATGCAAGGAAATTGAACCCCTGGGATACTTTCATAGTAATTAAACAATTTTGGATCAACCCATGCTAAGCTTTCTCCCCTTAGTTGCCACCCTTCTATATCCATTGGGATCAACTTATTCTAGTATTTCACCCCTATGTTGTCACCCTTCTTTACCAATTGGGAATACCGATGCTAGACTTTTGCCCCTGGGTTGCCACCCTTAATTATAAAGATTGTGACACTTAACTTCTTTAATCTTTGAGATTGTTGTTTTGGGGTTCATTAATATTTTGAGATTGTTCTTTTGATGATCATAACTCTTTTGATATTTTTCTTCTAATTATCATAACTATTTTGAGATTGTTGTTTTTGTGGTCATTATCCTTGTTAAGATTTGTTATATGGACCAATAGTAGAATCTTGACATATGGATATGGACATATGATAATAGCAATGACATGGAAGAAAATGTGGCACATATGTAATACTTAGGAGCTTATACGATTCAGTAAGCATTTTGACATCTCAAATTGAAACACATATCAAGTGAAGACATTTAACATCAAGAGATGAGATTTCAATATGATAGTAAAATAATCATCAACTAATATCAAATACAAGGTGTACATAAACGTTGAAACAAAGGAGAATGTATGTAGATTCAATTTTAGGATGGATACATATTCCAAGTAAGTACATATAAAATGTACCATAGAGCAATTAGTGATTTTCAGAGGTAATATATATGGGCATATTGTAAGTCTAAAATATAATCATACATACCATGTGTAATCTAGGATAATTTTTATTTATACAAGGGGAGTATGTGCCATGGAAAATTAGATGATGAAACAAGTTTAAACCTTGCATACTAATACTTGGTAGAGTTAGCATGTACATTTAGTAATAACCACATATAAGAATACTCAATTTAATTCTCTAGTGATTAAGAACCAATCACTACCAAGGCCACTTAGAAAGCTTGATTTGTAATACAAGTTTTGGTTTCATGCGAAAGAAATAGGAAATCGAATAGTCTTACTTAACTTTATTTTTTTACCAATATAACTCTATCGATTCAGCCTCCTTTTTTGGTGCTTATCGGAAATATAAATCAAGATTAATATAATGTTAGTAACTAATTACATTAAGGATTTTTTGAAAAATAGTAGCTACACAATTGACGAAAAGTAGTCCCATACAACCTTTACACAAATGGTGAACAACCACACCCTTATCCTATAAATTAATACAACTTCATACATCATTTGCCAAGATACCCAATCTGCCCCCAACAACAATATACATAAAGCAGCCACTAACAATACCCAAAACTCTTTCATCATAAGAGATGAATGTTGAACTCGAGATATATAACCTTCCTTGAGTTCTTGAAAAAGATATAAAAAAGTTCTCCTCCCAAAACCAGTGTTTAAAGAAAGGAAAAAATGGGAATTGGACTTACCTTAATTCTCGAAATTTATCCTAAGAAACTTGTGGTTCAAGGAACTAAAACTCTCCTTCAAACTTTTAGTTGAAAATGGAGACAGTATCCAAGAACCCTAAGGTGTTTTAGGGATGCTGCGTTAATCAAATAAAGAACAAAAGAGAAAATTAATAAATCAAAAATCTTGCAATTTTAAAATGAAGCAAAAAATGTGATCTTTATCCCCTTAAAAAGGAGGTGCATTGGCCGAATTCGTTAGATAATTTTAGGCCATTTATTGTAAAGTAGGTGACTTGGGCCTTTGTGACTTCAACACTAGTTAGGTCTTTCTGCCACTTATCCCTCTATTCTGGTCAATTTGGTCCATAAATAATACCAGTAGGTGTCCACCTACTTGGACTTTTGAATTGGGCCTTTTTGGACTTAAGATTATTGGTACTTGTTTGTCCATTTACACGTATTCTTCTAATCAACTTGCTCCTGATTGATTCAAGTAGGTGGTAGTGTACTTGGCCCAATGATATGGTCAAATGATTCTTAGTAGGCGATGCACCTACTTGGTCCTTTGGGCTGGTCAATATGTCAAAGTAGGTGATGCACCTACTTGGTCCTTTGGGATGGTAGTCAAAGTAGTTGATGCACATACTTGTCACCTCTAACTCATTTAAGTCAAGCACCCACCTCAATATTTTATTCCATTTTCAAACCTTAATACCTTTATATTGGTTGAAAACTTATATACAATATGTCAATTTCAACTTTAAACTCAAATACCACTATCTCAAATTTAAATACTTTCAATCGGTTTCAACTTGATTAGGTCACATTAGTATCTACGAAGAATTCACTCTAAACCTATTAGGTTGTCACTAGTCGCATAAAAAACCGAGTCCATGATTATACCACATGGCAATTGAGAAGCATCATATAAATAGAACTAGTACTCATACAATAGGGGGTGTTACATGTCCCCCTTGTTATCATTTGTCCCCGAATAATAGGTGCAGCTGATAGTTTAATTAAACTCAAAATATCATTTGGAGATTTGCGCGAGTTTCTTTTTTAAATAGGACTATCAAAAAAATATAGACTAACCTATAAATGTATAGATAAGTCTTTTATGAGTTCTCAATAATAAATTGTTCATGAAATTAGAATATTACAAATCAAACCCTTTTCTTGACCATGTAATTCACTGGAGATGCCCAAGTAGAGCTCTTTCAAATAAGGGATTTAATATACCTAAAAACAAGACGTGCAATTGGCATATCAAATGAACAAATTCTAGTAGGACTTATGATCATATAAGGGGACAACATGATCTCAGATCATTATGTTGATGTTTAGAATGAGGAGGTCTATTTAGGATATCTTTTATTCTATTCGCAAGTATCTTATGTTACATTATAGTCCTTCCACAATAATTAAATTGAGGTTACACCTTCTGTTGTTAGCTTCCGATCCTTAACAATCAAGAATTACTATAGTGTCTCCCAATTTTTTGTATGGAACTGACACATAAAATCATAGATCTAATCTATCGAGGCTCTACTTTCCATTCTATTTTATCCTATGACGCTTTTCAAAGGTGAATCTTATGAGAATGCATAGTTGTTAATAATATCTCTAAAGATTTATGTCTCACCTTTCGATAAGGCATTAGGCAAAGTTATTTATCAATGGTTGTGATAAAATTCATATATGCCCAGCCACTTTTGGTAAAACTCTTCATTAAATAATGATATAAGAAAAGTTTTCCCAAATTGTTCAAAACTAAAGTCAATAACCAGAAAGGGGCATAGTATACGGATAAACAAGTCACATTGGGTAAGACACATGCCTACGGACTAGCCCAAAAAGGCAGCGCATGGTACACATGCATTAAGCTATAGAAAAATGTGGTGTACGTGTGCATATGAACTTTAGGGTAGCACGTGAGCGAATGAAGTATTATAAGAAATGTAGGAAATGGAATATATAAGCACCACATGCATGAGCACTAAAGCTACAACATATATAATGTGTAAGAAAGTAGACAATATGACATGTACACAGATAAGAAAATGAACTACGAAACAAAACATACATTAAGCAGATGTGTAATATCACATTGATAGGTGGACTAATTATTCAATTAAGTACACATGATATATGAGAAAGTGAGCACATGACACACCGCTAGAAAATCTATAAGGCTTGTACTGTTTAAGCAAATAGGCAATGATGTATGTAATATATATAAAAATTATTTTTGGTGCATATGACATGTACACAAGTGTTATGCGAGTCATATAACCCACAAGGACTAACTTTTTTTAGCACAGCATATGCTCAATTAGCATGCAACTCCCACACAATATGGACAAGTGACATGTGAAAAGTAATCGGTGAAATAAATAAATTGTAAGAAAAAGTTCCTACAAAACAAAATAAAAATAAACAAGGGTTCTTTAACGTATATAAACTTACATGTATGTATTATATGACATTAGGTAACATGTGAGAAAGTGATCCACAAAGGAAAAATGACATACAAATAGATAAGTTATAGAGCATGCAACATGTGTAATATTATAACAAACCATGTTTGGAAATTATGAGATATCATATAGAACCACTCTACCATATTAAGGATAAACGCACCGTCTTAAGTGTTAAGTTACGCGTGGCATAGTTCTGCTCATATTCCTTACTCACCTAAAAGAACATATAATTGATTTTTCCGTTTATCTCTTCAATCCCCTATGAATTCTTATAGGTGTTCTACTGCTGGGACTTGGCTTCCATCTAGGTCAATATATACTTCAGTCGAGATAGAAAAAGAAAATCCCCAATAGTTCATCTTTTGGAGTATAAAGCCTAAGTCAACTTTGTCTTCATTACTATCACGTGAAACGCCTAGCGCCGTTTGAAGGTCGAGATAGAAAATAGATTGTGAAGTTTTAATGCACCATAAAACATGAATTTTATGAACAAGTAAATAGGAGTTACCTATAAAGTTATATCATCATTTAAAAAATGTTATCGCTATCCCCTTTTGGGCTTAACTAGGTAGGCCTCGCCATACTAATAGATTTACTCTTTGTCTATAACAAGTGAGGGTGCTGAGACTCTTTTTCTATGTAAGATAGTTAATAATAACAACTAGCATGTGCCCAATTATTCCTCTCCTTTAACTGGACGATGATCGACCAATTATTCCATGCATATATTAAATGAATCTTGTAGTAGCTATATTCAATTTGATGGAACTCTATACATATATATAATGCTTTACTTCTCTTTTGTACTATTGATTTGGACAAACTAGGTCCATTTATCTTTTATTGATATAACCTTACTACTTACCTCTTTTTCATTGTTATAAAGACCAAATATCACAACTTGAATCAATAATAAATTGACTTCTCTATCTAACAACAGTTCACAAAGTTTTTTCCTAGTGCGCCATTATAACTCGTCATAGTTGAATAATTGATACCATTTTCTTGCCTCATACACTTAGTAATAACATTTTCTTAGCCACCTATCTAAATCCTCTATAGCATCCTCATATTACCCATACCCCTATATTTAGGTACATATCCCATCTCTTTCTGAGTATAAGCTCTAAGTACATAATATGGCCGTGTCATTCAAGCTTCATTCTCATATGCTTCCTATCTAGTAGCTATCTTTTAATAAAAACTAGTAGTTTCATGTACTCTAATCTCACTATGTACAACTTGACTAATCATAACTAAGGTCTAACCAATAAATTTTCCTTTTGTTAACCCTAATATTTAGTCACATCCTAATATTTTGTAGCCAATGAATAGATCATAATAGGAAATCCTATACATATATCATTTTTATCAATTAGCACTCTTAACCCTACGTTTTATAACAAGGAAAAGAATAAAAATGTTCTCAGTACTTATTCCGGGTATTTGGCACATACAATATAAAATACAAATATTAACATACGTGGAATGATTTATGGTGAGAATTTGGGCCTTGTAAGCAAATTAGAGTATCTCTTGTAATACTATTGTACTGATACATCCACATATTAGATTGTGCCACTACCTTTTCCTACAAAAGAAACTGGTAAAACAACAAAAAATTGGAGAACATCTTTAACAATAAAAATTATAGGTATATGACAGACTTAGAACAAGTGCCCTCCATAGTAAGAGATCCTATAAGTATGGAGGAAACTCAAGAATTTGTTACGTCCTCCTAAGAAGATGTGCCTTGAAATGCTACAACACATATATGTAACTCGGTACCTTATCTTTTTTAAGCATATGCTATAAATTTCAGAGTTGAACTAATGTGATACAATTGGTACAAATGCAACGTTATATTCAACTAATATAAAAGTCTTTACATATCGTATGGAGTGAGATGGTCGAATGAAATGAGCTCAATATAATCAAAATTTTTGTAACTTCAGATCGTTTTGTATGTTACATGTTGATACCTTAGAAACATTTAACCTTAACAATAATGAGCACGATATGAATAACATAATCAGGTACAAGTGGAAATTGACTTTTTAACTTTGTTCTATCGTATGATCTGGATCATGAAGAAAGGTAACATTTCCTAAATGACCAAGCAGCCCCCCAATTATAAATGTCGCGTGCAACACACTCGTAAGGAAGTCTCTACTAGCCACGAATTTACAGACTCCCTATCACAAATTGCTCTGATACCAATTTCATCACACCCTAAGACAAGGTATGGCGGAAAAAGTACCATATAAACACAAGCTTTACAAATAACCTATAATGAGAAAGTAAATTTCCATGCAAATAGATTTACTAATGAGAAGCTTCATATACAACACATGTCGACTATATGAATCGATACATGTGAGAAGTGACACTATGAATACAAAGGATAGTTATACAATGAATACAAAGCCTCTACTGTAATCGATGAATGTAATAATGTGAAAATATTCATTGTAAAGACTCGGCAAAGCCCTAAATAACCCAGGAGATCACCAACAACCATTAAGTTTCATATGCTTCTATTTGGGAAATCTACACGCTGAGTATTAGTACGTGCAACATGAAATGCAACGCCCCCAATAAAGGACGTGAGTTCTAAAGAACATACTAAATTTATAAGGCATAATACAACCATATGTAAAATGAGAGGTCAAAAGAAACCAAATATACATAGATAAGGATTTGAGACCACCTTTGCATACACTTGTGGGATCATGTATGTTACACTCTTTTCTTTACTTTTCTGTACATTATAATCTTTGTAGGGCATTTGAAAAAAATTACCAGCTGATCACTAGTAGAAGAGAATGACCCATGTACGGTATTTTAACCCCTAATGATGTTGTCATAATTACAGAAATTTGCGATCGGCCCATGTTAGTTTTTCGTCCATGAGATGCCACCCTTCAATACCAATAAGGATCGACCCATGCTAGGATTTCTCCCCTGAGTTGACACCCTTCCATAACAATTGGGATCGACCTATTCTATACTTTTTCCCCTGGGCTTCCACCCATAATTATACATATTGTGTTACTTAGCTTCTTTAATCTTCTAAATTGTTGTTTTTGTGTTATTAACTATATTGAGATTGTTATTTTGATTATCATAACTCTTTTGAGATTATTATTTTGATGATCATCACTCTTCTTAGATTGCTATTTTGGTGGTGATAATCTTGTTGAGATTTGGAATATGGACCAGTAGTAGAAACATGAAATATTAATATGGTATTAGGATAATAACAATGTCATGGGAAGCAAATGTTTCACTAATGAAATATTTAGGAGATTATATGACTTAGTAAGCATCTTGACATTTAAAATTGAAACACATATCAAGTAAAGGCATTTACCATTCAGCCGAGATATTTGAAGTCTATATGGTAGTCAAATACTCATTAACTAATATCAAATACACGGTTTACATGAACATTGAATAAAGGGGGAACGTGGGTAGATTCTACTTAAGAACAAATACATATTCCAAATAAGCACATATAAAATGTTCAATAGATCAAGTAGTGATTTTGTGAAGTAACATTACAGTCTAACACATTGGGACTAATAACTAATAATGGGAACACATGAACATGTCAAAACATAACATATATGATAGAATAAAGAGCACAACAAGATGACATGATATGGGCAGATTGTATATCTAACACATAAACATATTTACCATCTGTATTCTAGGATCATTTTTATTTATATAAGGGGAGTATGTGACAAGGGAAATTTGACGATGAAACAAGATTGAAACTTTCATGATAATTCTTGGTAGAGTAAGCATGTAAATTTAGTGAAAAACTAATATTAGAGTACTAACTTTAATGATCTAGGGAGTAGGAACAAATCACTATCAAGGACACTTAGAAACATTACTTTGTAATCCAAGTGTTAGTTTCATGCCAAAGAAATCGGAAATCAAATAGACTGACACACCTTTATTTTTTGACCAATATAACTATCACTATTCATCTTTTTTTTGGTGCTAATCTAAAATATAAGTTACGATTAATATAATGTTAGCAGTTAATCACATTAAGGCCCTCAAAAAAATGTAACTAAACACTTGATGAAACGTAGGCCCATACAAACCTTACACATATGGTGTACCACCACATTCTTTTTTTATACATTAATACAATTTCATACATCCTTTTCAAAGATACCTAAGATGCCACCAACAATTATATACATAAGGCATCCATTATAAATCCCAAAAAATCTTTCTGCATAATAGAAGAATATTGAACTCAAGGATTTCTAACCATTAAAACTATATACATAAGGCATCCAATATCAATCCCCAAAAATGTTTCTACATAATAGAAGGATATTGAACTCAAGGATTTTTTGCCATCGATGAGTTTCTGACAAATATATACAAAATTCTCCACCCAAAATCTGTATTTAAAGACACTCAAATATGGGAAGTAGTCTTACCTTAGTTTCTAGAAATTTATCCTTTAAACTTGTACATCAAGAACTGAAACTCTCCTTCAAACTTACTTGTAAAATGGGACACTATTCAAGAAGCCTGAAGTGTTTTAGGGCTGTTTTGTTAATTCCTTAAAAACTAAGAGAGAAGCTTAATAAATCTGAAATTTAGCAAATTAAAAATGAAAAAAAAATCTGATCTTTATCCCTTTAAAAAGGAGGTGCATTGGCCGATTTTCTTAGCAAATTTTGGGCCTTATATTGTCAACAAGGTGACCTAACTACTTCGCCTTTTAACTTGGGCCTTTGTGACATTAACACTTGTTGGGCCTTGCTGCAAATTATCCCTCTATTCTTGTGAATTTGACCCATAATTTTTACCAGTACGTGATCCACCTACTTACACTTTTTAATTGGGCCTTTTTGAAGAATATTGGGTCTCGGTTGTCCATTTCCCCTTTTTCTTCTAATAAACTTGGTGTAGATTAATTCGACTACGTGGTAGTGTACTTAGCCCAACAAGTCTTAGTAGGTGATGCACTGACTGTATCCTTTGGGCTGGTCAATAAGTCAAAGTAGGTGATGCATTTACTTGGTTCTTCGAGCTGGTCAATAAGTCAAAGTAGGTGATGCACGTACTTCTCACCTACTAACTTAGTTAAATAAAAAAAAGCACCTCAATATTCTTTTCATTTATATACCTTAATAACTTTATATTAATTTATAAATTATACACACTATGTAAAAATAAACTTTAAAATAAAATACCATCTTATGTTTAAATACTTTAATTGATTTGAACTTAATCGAGTCGTATTAAAATATACGGACGGTTCACTTTAAACCTATTCTACTTTTACAAGTCGCATAGGAATACTAGTTCATAACTATACAAAAAGGCAATTTCTAAGTGCCATGTAAATAGAACTAGTACACGTAGAATAGGGGGTGTTACACTGATGCACAAATTTAGACCCTATCAAAGCGACATCACAACCTTAAAACAAAACAATAGTAGACCTACCATCGTATCATAGAGAGCTTCAAACAGTACCATTCTAATTCTTGAATGATTACTATTATGATAAGTAAACTCAATCAAAGGGAAATGGTCAGCCCAATTACTCTTATAGTCAATCACATAAGCTCTCAAATTCCAAAAAATAAATAGTACACTCGGCTCGCCCATCGCTCCGAGAATGAAACTACAGTGTAACTTTCACTTGGTAATTAATAACATTCTGAAACAACCTCTAAAACTGCGATGTAAATTGTGTACCATGACATTATGTCATGGATAAACACCCTCGAAGAAAACTTACAAAAATATTCCGAACAAAAATCTTGGAATACTCCTTAACTGAATGAAGTCTTTACGAGAAGAAAGTAATTTTATTTCATCATTATATCCACAATTACCCAAATTGAGTAAAACTAATGATAGGTACGAGTTGAACCCATAGTGAAGTCAAAATTCATATTTTTCCACTTCCAAGAAGGAATGCAAACGACTTGTTCAAAACCACCATGTTTCTTATGCTCAAATTTCATTTATTGAAAAGTAGTACACTTCTCCACAAGTTCAGCAATATTATTCTTTATATCATTCCACCAATAGACTTCTAAAAAATTCTAGTACATCTTGGTGGCTCTCGGGTGAATTGAATTACAAAAACCATGAAACTCTTTCAAAATATGATTCTCTAAATCTTCAACATTCAAAACACATAACTGACTATGTTATTCAAAGACACCATCTCATTCTTGGGATGAATCCTCAAAGTTTTTTTAGAAATTGACTTTGTCCAATCAACCATAACCAGATCAATATCTTGCTTAGACATCACATACAAAAACAGAGACGATTCTAAGCTATTCTAAATCATCATATATGCCACATTATAAAACACTAAGAAAACACCCATCCATGCTAATCTATGAATACCATGCAGTAGGTCTTTCTAACAACTTTTGTAACAACCCTAAAAAAAACTAAGTTAAACTAGAGCCTAACATGCATTAAGTGATTTAGTAAGCTGTAAAATGATGAATATTAGCATTAGAAGTCAGTTTTTAGAGTTTGGAAGTTAAACGTCAAATGACGCCATTGACATTCGAAAACTAGTCCACTGTGTGTACTTGTGTACCCTTTTATGTTGTGCATGTTTTAAGGTGCTTCTTGGAGTTTTAAATCAGTGAGAATGACCCTAATACCTATAGGGACACATTTAGGGTCAAAACATTCAGGAACGATGACCCAAGGTTCAACAAAAGGGTCCTTGAGGGGGACCCAAATATGGGTAAAGAAAGTTGTCGACGAAGCCAAAATTTGGAGTCAATTGACCGTCATGTAATCTACAATTAAAAGGCATAAAGTTTTCCTTGCGACGAAGGCTCAACATGAACCATTATTTCTCAAAAAATTCCAGAACCAAGAATTGGAGGTGCCTCTGCGACGTGCAGCCATGTCCTAGATTTTGTTGCGTCGTTTTAAGTCAAATTACACTTGGTTAAAAAATCGATTAATTCTAAGGTTACTTTGAGTACTTTAGGGTTTATTTATTGACTATTATTGAGTGTTTTTAAACTCCAAAAAGTCACCAATCAAGGTAAACCCTCATGACAAACAAAAACTCTCTATTCCTTCTCTCCAAAACCTATATTAACGAAGCTTTTAAGCTCCAAGGAAGAAGAATAAATAATCCAAGGTTTTTTCCATAAATTGCATTGGATTTCTTAAAATAAGGTATGGTATTTCATCGTTGATTCTTCTTTCATTCAAGGAGCAAAAATCTAAAATATTTTAAAAGACTTTGAAATCCTATTTTGAATTCTAAGAATGGGTTCTTGCATGAAAAAATATAAAGTTATGGTTTATGTATTGATCAATGTTAATTGAATGTTCTAAGATCAAAAACTCTATGAACTCATGCATTAAATGAATTCCTCTTTTGGCTCTAATGTGGGTGATTGATCATGGATTAGTTGTATTGAAAACATGTGTAAATTGTATTACTCTATTGAATTATGTATTGATTAATGTTAGAATGTTTTATGTCTGCCTTATAATGATAATATAAATTTTGAGTATTGATGGATCATTGATTTAGTTGAATACTGGCTTAGTAGTATGTATATTATTATAGGTAATATCTCTATTATGTGAATTTGTATTGGAAAGGCTACAGGGTGGTTGTTATGGCTATGGAAAGGTGGTGAATTGACCTAATTCATTCGTTTAGCTTTGAATTGATATTGAATAGTACTTCTTTTATATGTTCCACCAATGGTGGCGGTGTTTACTCGATATAATCGTTATCAACCTGGCCTTGTCGACATTATATTGTGAAGTATGATATGATCATGATAATGTATATAAAAAGGTATAAAGTGATGTTTTCATGTGATATCTATATGATCTCTTATGAATCTATAATTTTATATTATGATATGTTGCCTCTCTAGTTGATGATATGTGATGTGAAGGACTAGGGAGAACCTTTAGAGAATGATGTGTTATCTTGTGTTGTAGACTAATTGTCCCTACTTGGTACTTAAATGGTATTGAATGAATGAAAGAATGAAACTCTAAGATTGGTATACCTAAGTTGGTTCCCTTCCTTCAATAATTAAATGAGGTATTCAAGAGTATTTCTTGAAATAGTAGACCTAACCATGGTGCCCCTTCTTGACGCGAAGTGAATGTGAAACCTTGAATATGAAAAGAAAGATAATAGAAGCCTTGAAGTGAAACACCGTAATGGTGTCCTTCTTGAGTGGAATGATGGATTTAGGGGTAGGTTGGATGGAACAACATGAAACCATCTATAAGGAAGTTATAAGATCTATCCTACTATACCTTGGGTGGCAGCCCTAGTGGATCCATCCTTGGAATAAAGAGTATTATTAGTTTGTAGGACTTAGTGATGGTACCTTCGCAAACACTAGTACTTGAATGAATTACTCTCTGAGAAACAAGGAAAAGCACCAACATAATATGCTTGTGTTAGTAGCTCTACTTTAGATCAGACTAGACTACAAAGAATCCCATGATATTCCTTTCCTTAACCATGTGCCAACTTGGGACGATTATTAGTTCTACCTTTGGCAAATGGAAAACCTTCCACGGTGTGGGACCTTATGACACAGGATTCCATATCTAGCTAGTGTGGTGTATGTCTTTTAATGCCTATTCTAATTATATGTGATGTGCATTCTAGTATTGGATAAGTTCTACAACGTGTAGGTAGTGTCATGAGATGCTATTTATACATGGCATGAGTAGGATTTGAATGTGCTAGTATGAGTTCCCTATTTCCTCCATGACGATTATGTGAAGTCCTCTAAATTCTTAATTGTCTCTCAAATGGATTAATAAATAATAATAACTTAATTTAATGCATGTTTAATTGGAAGGTTCTTATCTCATGTAGATTTGATGAATGCTTAGGGTGTATGGATGGTCTCTTCATGTCATACTTATGTGATTCTTAGAATAACCTTAGGTGAGAGTCTAAACATGAAAAAGGAATAATCATACTATGGTAATTCTAGAGTATCACTTAAGTGTGTGTAAAGGGGTTGTACGAGCGGCCGCTTCATATCTTACTTAGGTGGGTCTTAGGATTACCTTTGTCACGACCCAAAACCGAGCCGCGACTGGCACCCACACTTACCCTCCTATGTGAGCGAACCAACCAATCTAACCCTTAACGTTTCAATAGATATCAACATAAATAATGCGGAAGACTTAAACTCATTCATAAAATCAAACCAATAACTATTATTATCCCCAAAATCTGGAAGTCATCACCACAAGAACATCTACCTTCAAATTACTAAACTAAGAGTATCTAAGAAAGCAAAAACAAGTAAAAGCTAGTCCATGCCGGAAGTTCAAGGCATCAAGACTTGAAGAAGAAGACCCAGTCCAAGCTAGAAGCATTAGCTCACCCTGAATATCCGGTATGACGAAGACTGGCTAGAATCACTGCTGAGTTGAAGATGACGGAACGTTTGCTGCACTCCACAAATAACAAGAAGAAAACATAAAAGTAGGGGTCAGTACAAACCACGGGTACTGAGTAGATATCATCGGCCAACTCAAAATAGAGAACAGTATATTTCAAGTAATATAATAAATGAACTATAAAACTCAACATGTAGCAACAACAAGTACTATAATCATCAATAAGTACCATCAAGTTCATCCATGAGGGCTCAAGCCTCAATACCATAATCATTTGGGAATTAAGTTTATTAAGTTGAGTATATTATCATCTTTCAAGATTCATTATCTTTCTTCCTCTTGTGTCGGTACGTGACACTCCGATCCCCTACTACTATGTGTCGGTACGTGACACTCCGATCCCCTACTACTATGTGTCGGAACGTGACACTCCGATCCCCTAATTCTACGTGTCGGTTCGTGACACCCGATCCCCTAATACTACGTGTCGGTTCGTGACACGCGATCCCCTAAAAATATGTGTCGGTGCGTGACACTCCGATCCCCTAATTCTACGTGTCGGTTCGTGACACCCGTCCCACTAATACTATGTGTCGGAACGTGACACTCCGATCCACTAATACTATGTGTCCGAACGTGACACTCCGATCCACTAATCTCATTCTATCAATTCATCAAGCCTTCTCTATACTAAGGCGTCATCAATCCCATTACTTTAATTCATCAAGCCTTCTTCTTTACCAAGGCATCATCATTAATAACGTAGATTAATGTTTCTCTTCAAGATTTGGGATTCAATAGTTTCATC
Source organism: Solanum arcanum (assembly GCA_027789145.1). Taxonomy (NCBI): domain Eukaryota; kingdom Viridiplantae; phylum Streptophyta; class Magnoliopsida; order Solanales; family Solanaceae; genus Solanum; species Solanum arcanum. The sequence goes on from CM050933.1 coordinate 51,359,594, forward strand.
ATGCTTATTTTATCACAATCACATAATCATATTCATGCAAGCATACAATTAAGCATATAGACAGGTTTACAATACTACCAATACATATCATTCACTATTAAGAGTCTACTACGAATAGCATGAAATAACCATAACCTACCTCCACCGAAAATTTTGATCAAGCAAGAAATTCCCAAGCTTTGTTCTCTTCTTTCTCTTCTCTCTCGTTCGACTCTCTCTCCCTTTCTCTTGTTCTTTCTATTTTCTTTATTCAAAACCCTCTTTCTTTTACCCTAATTAGTATATAATTATGAATGAAAGATGGTAATAATGACCCACTAATTAACTCAAAGTTACCTCTTTTATCCCACAAGAAACTGAGTTATTAATGTTAACCCACGAAATTTATAATTATAGCAGGAATAGTCCAAAACGTCCCTTTAAAACTTAACCAGAAATCCGACTCCGCCTGGGATTACGCAACCCGTGACGGTCCGTCGTGCCTGCGACGGTCCGTCACGCAGGTTCGTCATGGACTAATTGTGTTTAAGAAGTCTGTGATGGCCCGTCGTACCTACGACGGTCCGTCCTGCACTCCCGTCACGACGTTCAGAGAATCGTTCCCTGTACCAATTTTTCAAGAGTTAAAGTGTTTTGAAACGAGAGCTCACGATGGCCCGTCACGCCTGTGACGGTCCGTCCGGCCATTTCGTTACGAAGTTTAGAGAGTCGATTTGCAGTACCCAATTTCAGAATTTCTAAGTGTTTTGGAACAAGACACCCTCGACGATCCGTCGTGCCCACGACGGTCCGTCGTGGTATCCGTCGTTCCAGCCAATTTTTCCCGAATAAAATCTGCTGCTCAAAACGACTAAACAGGTCGTTACAATAGATACCAATTTACCCATCGTTCGTCCCCGAACGATCACAAGAAGAAAAACAAGGGCGAGAAGAAGTACCTGAATCTTTAAACAGATGTGGGTATCTTTCTTGCATATATGCCTCCTTCTCCGAAGTGGCTTCTTCCACCGGTCGATTCTCCCATTGTACCTTGATGGATGCAATCTCCCTTGACCTCAACTTGTGAACTTCTCTATTTAAAATAGCAACCGGTTCCTCCTCATAAGACAAGTTCTCATCAAGCAAAACTGAATCCCAACGGATAATGTAGTTTCCATCCCCATAATATCTTTTCAACATAGACACATGGAATACCGGATGCACCCCGGACAGCCCTGGAGGCAAGGCTAACTCATAAGCCACCTCCCCTACTCGCTTAAGTACTTCGAAGGGACCAATATACCTTGGGCTTAGTTTACCTCTTTTACCAAACCGCATCACCCCTTTCATTGGTGAAACTTTCAACAAGACTTGTTCACCCTCCATGAACTCTAAGTCTCTAACCTTTCGATCTGCATATTCTTTTTGTCTACTTTGCGCCGCTAGAAGCTTTTCTTGAATAGACTTCACTTTCTCTATCGAATCCCTCAAAAGGTCAGTACCCCAAGGCCTAACCTCAAATGCATCAAACCAACCAATGGGAGACCTACATCTCCTACCATACAATGCTTCAAATGGAGCCATATCAATGCTTGAGTGATAGCTATTATTGTATGAAAACTCCGCTAAGGGTAAGAAGCTATCCCAATGGCCACCAAACTCTATCACACATGCACGAAGCATATCTTCCAACACTTGAATCGTTCTCTCAGACTGACCATCGGTTTGAGGATGGAACGCAGTACTAAGGTCCAACCTAGTACCCAATTCCGCATGCAATGTTTTCCAAAACTTAGAGGTGAACTGTGTACCTCTATCTGATATAATGGAGAGTGGGACTCCATGCAACCGAACCACCTCCGAGATATAGATTTTTGCTAACTTTTCTGCATTATAAGTCACCTTGACCGGAATGAAATGAGAAGACTTAGTTAACCTATCAACAATCACCCAAATAGAGTCGTACTTAACCATCGTTTTTGGAAGACCAACCACGAAGTCCATTGCGATTCTCTCCCATTTCCATTCCGGAATGGGCATTCTCTGAAGTGTTCCTCCGGGCCTTTGGTGTTCATACTTTACTTGTTGACAGTTTGGACATTTAGCAATAAAGTCAACAATATCACGCTTCATTCTACTCCACCAAAAGTGTTGCTTTAGGTCACGAAACATCCTGGTTGCACCCGGATGTATAGAATACCTTGAACTATGAGCCTCTGTCAAAATAGTGTTGATCAAATCATCGACGCGGGGTACCCATACCCTTCCCTTGATTCTCAAAACACCTTCCTCATCGATTTGTGCTTCCTTAGCCTCTCCTCGCAATACTTTATCTTGGATTCGCCTTAGTTTTTCATCATTAAACTGTTTTTCCCTTAATCTTGTCAAGAAAAGAAGATCTTGACTCCACACTAGCCAACAATCCTCCCTTCTCATTTACTTCTAACCTCATGAAGTCGTTAGCCAGAGTCTGAACCTCTCTAGCCAATGGACGTCTAGAAAGTTGCAAGTGAGCTAGACTTCCCATGCTTCCCGCTTTTCTACTTAAAGCATCTGCCACAACGTTCGCTTTTCCCGGATGATACAAGATAGTGATATCGTAGTCCTTCAGTAGTTCCATCCATCTCCTCTGTCTCAAGTTCAAATCTTTCTGAGTAAAGACATACTGAACGCTACGATGATCCGTGTAGACTTCACACTTAACCCCATATAAATAGTGTCTCCATTGCTTTAATGCAAACACTGCCGCAGCCAATTCCAAATCATGGGTCGGATAGTTACGTTCATGCACTTTTAATTGCCTTGAAGCATAAGCAATTACGCTCTTCTCTTGCATTAGCACTGCACCCAACCCAGAATAGGATGCATCACAATAAACAATGAAGTTCTTACCCTCTACTGGCAAGGCGTGAATTGGTGCAGTAGTCAACAGAGTCTTGAGCTTCTGAAAGCTTTCCTCACACTCGTACGACCATACAAATGGAACATTTTGCTTAGTCAAGTTCGTCAATTGGGAAGCAATAGAAGAGAATCCCTTGACAAATCGACGGTAGTAGCTAGCTAACCCAACAAAGCTCCTTATTTCTGACACATTAGTGGGTCTTACCCAATTCTTCACTGTCTCAATCTTTGAAGGATCTACCATCACCCCATCCTTCGAAACCACATGCCCTAAGAAGGACACTGCATCTAGCCAAAACTCACACTTAGAGAACTTGGCGTAAAGCTTTTTCTCCCTCAACATTTCCAATACCATTCTCAAATGCTCTTCATGTTCCTTCTTGCTCTTTGAGTATACCAATATATCATCAATAAATACGATCACGAAGAGGTCCAAATATGGCTTAAAAATCCCGTTCATCAAGCTCATGAACGCAGCAGGGGCATTCGTAAGACCAAAAGACATCACCACAAATTCGTAATGTCCATACCTCGTTCGAAAAGCAGTCTTTGGCACATCCGTTGCCCATATTTTCAATTGATGATAACCGGATCTCAAGTCAATGTTAGAGAAGACACAAGCACCTTGTAACTGATCTAACAAGTCATCAATGCGAGGAAGAGGATACTTGTTCTTAATAGTTACCTTATTCAGTTGTCTGTAGTCTATGCACATCCGAAAACTCCCATCCTTCTTCTTCACAAACAAAACCGGAGCACCCCAAAGAGATGCACTTGGTCTAATGAAGCCTTTGCTCAACAACTCTTGAAGTTGGGCCTTTAACTCTCTTAACTCTGCGGGAGCCATTCTATAAGGGGGTATAGAAATGGGGCGTGTGCCCGGTTCAAGATCGATACAGAAGTCAATATCCCTATCTAGTGGCATACCAGGAAGATCTGTAGGGAACACATCCAAAAACTCACGGACTACTGAAACCGACTCAATCGAGGGTATTTGAGTAGTGTCATCCTTGAGATGTGCCAAGAAAGCTAAACACCCTTTACTAACCATTTTCTTAGCACGAAGAAAGGATATGATACGCACCGGATTGGAAGTGTAGTCACCCTCCCACACTAACGGATCTGTCCCAGGCTTGGCTAATGTCACCGTTTTAGCATTACAATCCAAGATCGCAAATTGCAGAGAAAGCCAAGTCATACCCAGAATTACATCAAAATCAACCATTTCTAAGATAACCAAATCTACATAAGTGTTGCTCCCCACAAAGTTCACCAAACAAGACCTATATACCTTTTCAACTACCACAGACTCACCCACCGGAGTAGAAACACGAATGGGCATATCAAGTAATTCACAATGTAAATTTAGACCATTAGCAAATGTGGAAGATACATAAGAAAACGTGGATCCAGGATCAAACAATACAGAAGCCATGCAATCATAAACCAGAAGATTACCTGTGATGACAGCATCAGATGTCTCCGCCTCTGATCTCCCAGGGAAAGCATAACAATGGGCCCTTTCGTTTGTTTGTCCGTTGCCCCTACCATGTTGTGATGTAGTGGATCCAGTTTGCCCATCACCTCGGCCGTATTGGTGACCACCATTTCCTCGACCACCACGTCCTCCAAAAAAATGGCCTCTACCATGACCACCTCTACCTCTAGCTATTGGGGGTCTGTAACTATGTTTTGGACAATTTCTCCTAATATGTCCAGTATCCCCACATCCATAACACTCTCTGGAGTCAGGCATAGGTCTCTCGGAGAAGTGTTGACCGGTCTGAGGTGGTCCCCCAACTACAGTCTGTAGTGAAGACTGAATTGGTCGGACTGAGTAACTTCCCGAACCCTGTCCTCTAGTGTAAGAACCATTAAACTCACCTCCCTTTCGAAACCATTTTGATGTCGATGTCGTGGTGAAGTCTTCTGGCTTTACTCCTTCCACTTCTATCACAAAGTCTACCACCTCTTGGAAGGATTTTGTCGTTGCCGCTATCTGTAAGGCCGAAATCCGCAATTCTGACCTCAACCCCTTCACAAACCGGCGAATCCGCTCTTGGGGACTGAAACAGAGTTGAGTGGCATACCTGGATAATGCACGGAACTTAGCCTCATATGCATTAACCGACATTCTACCTTGTTCTAGACTCAAGAACTCATATCTTTTTCTATCTCTCAAAGTCCTTGGGATATACTTCTCCATAAATAAGCTAGAGAATGATGCCCTAGTCATAGGCGGTGCCTCTGTTGGTTGACACTCTACATGTGACCGCCACCACATTTTAGCGTTCCGTTGAAGCTGATAACTCACGAACTCAACACCGAACCGCTCCACTATACCCATCTTATGTAGTAGCTCATGACAGTCAACCAGAAAATCATAAGCATCCTCAGATTCAGCACCCTTGAAGACTGGAGGTTTCAATTTCAAGAACTTACTGAAAATTTCATGCTGATCATTTGTCATTATAGGCCCAGTAGTCAGACGTAGAAACGTGCCTATGTCCAATGAGGCATCCATACGAGGGGCCATAGTAGCCGCATGTCGTATCTCTGAAACCGGAGGGGTGGGTGCAGAAAACCACCGGAGGTGCGACTCGATCGGATAACCCGCTAAGATAAGCAAGAACCTGATTGAGCATCTCTGGGGTAGGTTGGGGTGGCAATTCCTCATTTTGTACTTGTTCACTCTCCCCTTCCTCACCCTCTCTTATCACTTCCTCAGTCGTTGGAGGAGTCACCGCCCTAGTACCTGATGGGCTAGGTGCTCGTCCTCTTCCTCTAGAGGACGTCCTCCCACGACCTCTACCACGGCCTCTTGCCGCTGTTCTCCCTCGAGCCACAGCCCCAGTGGCTGGCTTAGTTGTTTCTTGTCTTGCCGGTGTAGGTGTTGGTGCGGTCGTTGCTCTAGTTCTAACCATCTGCGAAAAGAGTGAAGATGGTCATATACCAATTTGTATCACCTAGATACCAATTGGACTCAAGTAATAGCACGAAAGAAAGAAAGAAAGAATGGAATTTTCCTAAAGTCTTATAGCCTCTCAAAGAAAAGTAAAGGCGTCCCCCTACCGTTCCTTAAGACTCTACTAGACTCGTTCTTGTGTGATGAGACCAACGAACCTAATGCTCTGATACCATGTTTGTCACGACCCAAAACCGAGCCGCGACTGGCACCCACACTTACCCTCCTATGTGAGCAAACCAACCAATCTAACCCTTAACGTTTCAATAAATATCAACATAAATAATGCGGAAGACTTAAACTCATTCATAAAATCAAACCAATAACTATTATTATCCCCAAAATCTGGAAGTCATCACCACAAGAACATCTACCTTCAAATTACTAAACTAAGAGTATCTAAGAAAGCAAAAACAAGTAAAAGCTAGTCCATGCCGGAAGTTCAAGGCATCAAGACTTGAAGAAGAAGACCAGTCCAAGCTAGAAGCATTAGCTCACCCTGAATATCCGGTATGACGAAGACTGGCTAGAATCACTGTTGAGTTGAAGATGACGGAACGTTTGCTGCACTCCACAAATAACAAGAAGAAAATATAAAAGTAGGGGTCAGTACAAACCACGGGTACTGAGTAGATATCATCGGCCAACTCAAAATAGAGAACAATATATATCAAGTAATATAATAAATAAACTATAAAACTCAACATGTAGCAACAACAAGTACTATAATCATCAATAAGTACCATCAAGTTCATCCATGAGGGCTCAAGCCTCAATACCATACTCATTTGGGAATTAAGTTTATTAAGTTGAGTATATTATCATCTTTCAAGATTCAATATCTTTCTTCCTCTTGTGTTGGTACGTGACACTCCGATCCCCTACTACTATGTGTCGGTACGTGACACTCTGATCCCCTACTACTATGTGTCGGAACGTGACACTCCGATCCCCTAATTCTACGTGTCGGTTCATGACACCCGATCCCCTAATACTACGTGTCGGTTCGTGACACCCGATCCCCTAATAATATGTGTTGGTACGTGACACTCCGATCCCCTAATTCTACGTGTCGGTTCGTGACACCCGTCCCACTAATACTATGTGTCCGAACGTGACACTCCGATCCACTAATACTATGTGTCGGAACGTGACACTCCGATCCACTAATCTCATTCTATCAATTCATCAAGCCTTCTCTATACTAAGGTGTCATCAATCCCATTAGTTTAATTCATCAAGCCTTCTTCTGTACCAAGGCATCATCATTAATAACGTAGATTAAAGTTTCTTTTCGAGATTTGGGATTCAATAGTTTCATCATGCTTATTTTATCACAATCACATAATCATATTCATGCAAGCATACAATTAAGCATATAGAAAGGTTTACAATACTACCAATACATATCATTCGCTATTAAGAGTCTACTACGAATAGCATGAAATAACCATAACCTACCTCCACCGAAGATTTTGATCAAGCAAGAAATTCCCAAGCTTTGTTCTTTTCTTTCTCTTCTCTCTCGTTCGACTCTCTCTTCCCTTCTCTTGTTCTTTCTATTTTCTTTATTCAAAACCCTATTTCTTTTACCCTAATTAGTATATAATTAAGAATGAAAGATGGTAATAATGACCCACTAATTAACTCAAAGTTACCTCTTTTATCCCCCAAGAAACTGAGTTATTAATGTTAACACACGAAATTTATAATTATAGCAGGAATAGTCCAAAACGTCCCTTTAAAACTTAACCAGAAATCCGACTCCGCCTGGGATTACGCAACCCGTGATGGTCCGTCGTGCCTGCAACGGTCCGTCACGCAGGTTCGTCATGGGCTAATTGTGTTTAAGAAGTCTGTGACGCCCCGTCGTACCTACGACGGTCCGTCCTGCACTCCCGTCACGACGTTCAGAGAATCGTTCCCTGTACCAATTTTTCAAGAGTTAAAGTGTTTTGAAACGAGAGCACACGACGGCCTGTCACGCCTGTGATAGTCCGTCCTGCCATTTCGTTACGAAGTTCAGAGAGTCTATTTTCAGTACCCAATTTCAGAATTTCTAAGTGTTTTGGAACGAGACACCCTCGACGGTCCGTCGTGCCCACGACGGTCCGTCGTGGTATCCATCGTTCCAGCCAGTTTTTCCCGAATAAAATCTGCTGCTCAAAACGACTAAACAGGTCGTTACAACCTTAGGTAGGAGGTCTTTATGGTTATATGGTTTCTAAGTTATGCTAGTTGTATATTTTTGTTTACTTGAATATGTCTTATATGTGAAGATTAACTTAAAGATGATTCTTATGATTGTTTTATGAGGTTTCTATCAAAAGAGCATGAAAAGTATGTTTTAAAGCAAACGTCCGTTTTAGTATGGTTTCATTGCAAGTCACCATACTTAGTGCATTCAATGTGCTAATTTCATATGTTTTCTATTTCTACAAGTGTACGTAGCAAATGAGGATATTCTTAGAAGTTGAAGCTTGAGAATATCATTCTCTCACAATAGATATATCCTCATATGTTCGAGGACAAGGCTATGTTTTATTTTATGAATTGAGTGGGTATTCTTCATTCATTTCGTGTATTAACATCATTGAGGTATGTTTTTTGATCCTTGAAACTCTATTCAACTAGGAGCCAAACTTTCAAAGAAGATTTCTAATGTTTTTAATGATCAATTGTCAAATTTAGTGATCTATCCATAGGTTCTTGCATTAATAGTTTTGAAGCATTGTATATTGATTGAATTGTTGTAAATATATATTTTTAACTCAATTAACCTGTGAACCCATGTGATTGATCAACCCTAGTTTTTGACTACTTTATGAGTTAAGTGATTTGGACTTAATGGTTATGAATTCTAGTGTAGTTTTCTATGGGCTATTGAATTATATATGAATTGTATTCAATGGATGTATAGGTTGTCCTAAATTGATAAATCCATATTGAATTTACCTAGTTAAATTGAATATCATGGGTTATGTATTGAATTATTGGTTATGGCCATGGGTAAGGGCCTTATGGTATTTAAGTAGATGATTTAGCATTGGATTGAAGTGTTGAGGATGGAGTGGCTGTACGCTGCCCTAATTCGCTTTATTTTATGTTAATGACACTTGAATTATATCGTGATTAGTATGGTCCACTTATGGTGGCGATGCTATATGCTTTACTTGCAATTGATATGGCCTTGTCGGCGTTACTTTATTTAATATGATGATCATGGCCTTTTTGGCACTACTGGAAGTACTATGATGATTTGTGTAGATTTAGATATGTGATGTTTGAGCATATATAGATACATATTAAGTAATGTGAAAGTAAGTGTTCCTTCTACATATACTAGGAGATCATGTTAGTCTATGACTATGTATTCATGTGTGTAGTCTTAGAGTTGATGCATGATTGTTCCTACTTGATTATATGAGTCTATGATGGTTATACTGATGATTTTATAGTAATGTATAGGATACAATAAAGATTATAAGGGTAATTCATAAGTTCTTCAAAGAATGATATGCTATATGTGATAAAGTAAAGAATGTTGTGTCTATTTATGTAGACTTGTGTCCCTTACTAGATGCATGAATGAATGATACTTGAATATGAGATTTCTTGACTAGGTAAGATCAGTGGATCCTTGTCATGTACGAATGAATGATATGTGAGACCTTAAATGATTCTACGAAGGTCATGTACGTGCAACTTTAAACCTAGTGGTAAGGTTATGAATGCTAGAGTTGAGAGTGATAATGGTATCCTTCATGCAAACAAATGATGGAATTAGTGTTTATTGGATGGAACAACATGATATCATCCATAGGAAAGTCATAATAAGCTATCAATGTCGCCATTGTAAGCTAGCCCTAAAGGACCTCTTTTGTACGGTAAATGTGATTGGGTTATGACCTAGATATGAAACCCCTTTGTATGAACCTTTAAATGTAAATGTCTCTATTAGAACTAAGGCTAGCACCGAGTGATTATGTTATGGGAAGTAGCTCTACTTTAGAAGAAGACTAGAGTACAATGTAGCTCTACATTAGAATGAGACTAGAGTGCATAAAATCCCTTCATATTCCTTTACCATGTTACAATATGGGATGTGCCCTAGTTCTACCCTTTGCAAGTAGAACTCCCTCACCGGAGTACGTTAGAACTTCGGACTGGATGCCTAGTTATCATGGTCTATGTATGTTATTGCCTATTCTCATCATGTGCGATACCTTCAAGCATTAGAGAAGTTGTATGAAGTTTAGGTGGTGGTATGAGACGCTATATAGACATTGCACTATAGGCTTTGAAGATGTTAGTGAGAGTCCCTATGTATTCTCCAAGACCATTACTTGAATGTCTTTATGTGATGAGTGACTATTAAATTAACTAATAAATGTAAATACTTAAGTTAATAAAGCATGTTAAATGACTAAGTAATTATCTAGAGTAGTTAAGGGTTGTGTAGTGAAGGTATGAAGGGGGCATAGGGATGGTAACTTCGTATCTTATCTAGATATGTCTTAAGAATGACTCTAAATAGGCAAGATGGTTGATTATGTAGAGATTATCTAAGCCTTTGGTAGTCCTAAGGATTACTTAGGTAATCTTGAAAAGGTTAATTGTGGACGTTATCTTCTTGATATACGTAATTAAGTCTTTTGATAGACTTTGGAAGGAGAATGTCATATTATCTATGTGTTGATGTATTAAATGGGAATGATTCTACCTTAGGTAGTGTATGGATCTATTAGGTGTGTTTGTAAGGGATTGTATGGGCGGTCTCTTCACAACTGACTCAAGTGAGACTTACAATCACCTTTGGTAGGAGAATATCATGTTCATGTGCTTGATGTCTTGTAAGTGTATGTTGATCTCATTATAGGTGGTGTTAAGGATCATTTATGTGTGCCTAGAGAATATGTATGGGCGGTATATCTTTGTCTTAATTAAGTTAGTCTTAGAATAGATTTTAGTTAGAGGATTGCATGTTAGAAGGTGTTTAAGAAGAACGGAGAATTCGTTGTAATCTTCAATGTAACATTGGAAAGTAGTCATTGTAAAGTAACTTAATTTACTTTAAAGATTTCTAAAAATGTTCTAAATTGATTAAGTTATATCTTATGTGTTAAATGTTGTTCTTATGATTATAATATGATGTTTTAATAAAATAGATGCATATTTCCAATAAATGTTCATTTTCATGATTTTTATGCATGATGCAAAACATAGTACATGTGGTTGTACTAATTCCATGCTTTATCTATCTCTATAGTGAATGGTAGGTGAGGAGCACTTGCGAAGAAAGACTTGGATCGCAGTATCATTTAAGTGAAGTTGAAGTATGTCCTCATTTGACTCGAGGGCATAGATTCTTTTATTTCCTTTATCAAAGTATTGTAATAGACTAAGTGTTTCTATATTCGTATTGTGTATAGGTCGTGACCCAAAGTATTCTTGTGTCTAAGATTAGATAATGGGACTTAGTATCTCCTATTATTTTATTTGAAAGAGTTTTTAAAGACTTAAATAATGTTTATGAAAGTTTTTAACCCCGCACTACTTTTCATATGTTTAGATTAGATGAACGAGACAAAATGGTTTCTACAAGCCTTCTAGAGGTCAAGTACGCCGGTCCACAACCTAAGGAATGTCCTAACTTCTAGTGTGTACTTGCAGGTTGTGACAATAGCATCCCCTTCCACTAGCTAAACTTCATAGAAATTATTCAACACTAGCATGTACCCACATTATGAGAATAGACAATAACCGACATAGACCATGGTATCTACGCATGGCATCCGGAGTCATAAACCTACTCCGAAGGAGGGTGTTCTACTTAATAATGGTAAATTTAGAGTCATAAACCTACTCCGATGGAGGGTGTTCTACCTGCCAATAGTAGAATGACGACAAATCCCATGTATGCACATGGTTAAGAAATATGACGAGTTTATTTGTTCTCTAATATCATCTTATATAAAGCAACTCCCCGGATATACTTTCTCGGTGCTAGCCTTTGTTATCATAGAGTATTCAATAAAGGAGCACATGAGGGCATTCCATATCAAGTTCACAACCCAACCACATTACACCTTACCAAAGAGGATCTACTAAGTCTACCTACAACGCTTAAGAGGATAGCTCAATGATTTTCCTAAGAATGATTACATGTTGTTCCAGCCAAAAAACCCCATGTCCATCATTCACACAAGAAGGATACAACTACGACTTTCAACTTCAAGGATATCATAACGTTTTCTTCTAGAAGATTTCACATAAAGGACATTCTTAACTATATTAAAGTTGACATGTCAATCACGCATACAAGACTAAGAAGATTTGGCATACTAAGTCAAGAATCAGTATTCAGATCTTACATGTATCAAGAAAGGGACATAAGTCTACCGTAACAAGACATAGACATTCTTAACCATATCACATATAACATATCATTTAAACTAGGCATACTTTCAAGTCATCCTCATCAATACTGTAAAATCATAAACATAATTCATCACAAGTCTCATATAGTCAACTAGGAAGATTCACACTTCAACTTCAAGTACACACACATAAGATATCACTATAGCCTATCATGATCACATATAATTACATAGAAGAACACATGCTTTAACTTCACATATATACGAAAGTCATCAAGACATTTTCAATTTTATATAACCAAGATATACATGTTAAATAACATAATGCATAAAGTAACACTGACAAGGCCACATTTATTCATAATTCATAATGTAATGCCGACAAGGACACATTATTCACAACGATATCACATAAGCTCCGCTACCATAAGTTGACCATACCAATCATCATTATGATATAATTGCTATACAACATAACATACAGAGAGTTAGGAAAGCATACCACCAATCCAATCTCACAACTCCAATCCATAACAAAATCAACCAACTCGATACACAAATGCTCCTACCAATAGCCAATGATCACCAATCAATAAAATAAGATTAATATATAATTAATATAAGAATATAAAATACTCATATAATCAAATTGAGGCAGCCTATAAACCATACAATCATGATCTTTACTTAAACCTATAACCCAAAAATCTACACATGAATTCACTACAATCTAGTCATAATGAATTCATCCATAACATAGCAAAAATATAGAGATCTTAGAAGGTCAATGGTTCATGGAGAATTTCATTGGAAAACATCAATTTTACATCAATAAAATCATATCTTTAGCTTTGAAAACGTTTTATGCAAGAACCCATGACTTAGAATAGGAATTGGACTTTTTCATATTTTAGAGATCTTTGAAAATCATCTTTGGAATTGACTCTAAGTTGATATCAAGCCTTATAAAAAGAAATCCCAACCATATTATAATAATCCAAAGAGAATTGAAGAACAAACTCCATTGAATACTCATTATCAAGATCCATCTTCACCTTGAGCTCTCATCGAGGTTTTTGGAGAAACTTTGGGAGGGGAAGAGTTTTGATCTAGGTGCTAGGGTATAAATGAGAGTTTAATGACTTAAATACTCTTAAATTACCCATATACTAATATATAAACAGTCCTCCTATTTTATAAGACTTGGGGTGAATTTCCCCAAAACTTCCCAAGCCTTGCTGTGAAGCAGGCAGACTTGCAGGTACCATCGACGCCCATCACCAACAGACCATCAAGTGTCTTACGACCTGTCGATGGTGTTGCATTTGTTTTGTATGAAACTACCAAAAATGAAGGATACATGGCCCCATAAACGCTACCCATCAACGATCCGTTGCCTGGTCGACAGGACGTCATTTAGCCACTGCAAGGCAGAGTTGAGCTCCAAGTTGGGGTCCTCTTCTAGGGACCTTGTAGATCCTAGGTGGCGTCATTCTTGGAAGTTAAAAACCCAAACACGCACTTGTAGGTATTAGGAACATCTCCAATAAATTTCAATACAAATGAACATAGAATACATGCTAAGACACACATGCACACATAAGGATGTCCAAAGGCTATCTTTTGAACGTCTTGGATGTCTGACCTCCAAACATTACAAAACTCATCATGTTGCCTTTAAACACTAATATTAACCATATACGGACCTCATAAACTCATGATACACAAATAAGCACATGCTAGACCATAAGCAACTAATCGTCGAACGTCTTGGTCGTCCCTTGACATTTGACTTCAAATTCAATCAAAATGACTTCAAACTCACAAACACAATAATTAAGCTATTTATAAGCCTTTTTAATAGTGATGATTCTCTAGATAAACCTATTTAATTTTAGGTTTGTTATATTCTCTGCCACTTAAAAACATTTGTCCTCAAATGACAGTTAAACACTTAGGGAACACGACCCATATTATAGCAGACAATATCATAACCCAAACATATAGTAAAGACGAACGTCACTCTAAGTATCCCCATGATTATTAATATCTCCCCTAAGAACATTATAACTACTTCTCATGAAAAGACAATTTAAGCAACATTTCAATTTTTTTTTACAGTGAACATGATTCACAATTTAACAAATGCAACCCTTATGAATTTTTTTATAAATGCTATCAAACCAATCTCATATATGAATTTAGACAGCCATTACTATATGCACATGAGAAATAAGGAGGATTCCATGCATGAGAACTTATTTTCTCATTCAACAATAACTGAACCAAAACATACATATCATAAGGAGAATGTTTGGAAACTCATTTTTCACAAAAGACTCCAACATAAAAAAAAAGTTACTAGGAACTCTTTGTTTTAGGCTTTAATAAAAATATAAGGAAAAGTTAAGGATATTTCACTCCCAACAACGATACCCTTCACCATACTCCCCAGAAACCCAATCTAATGTCCACATAACTATTCTACAAGGAACTTCCTCACCGAATCTTAAACTTCACTACCACCTTCTCACTAACTCTTCAACATACTAGACCTCTTGAAACAACAACATCCCCCCCCCCCCATACAAGGAGAAGCTCATTTTTACCCTGGCTAACCTTACCTCCTTCCTTCCTAAGGTCGGATCTAATCAACTTCATAACATCTCAACTACCACTCCTTCACCTTTTGTAAAACTATATTTCACTATTTCTTCCAACTATACTACCCTTCAAAAGGTAACTCAACCAAAATAAGGTCATCAACACAATATTCCATATCCCATCTATTAAGTCAGATCTCATATTTTCTCTACCTCACCCAAAACATCACAAAGGTTTTACTCTAAGGACCATCACAAAAGGAACACGGGAAAGACAACATATACAAAGCTCTTAGGCACAATTAGAAGAATGAAGAAGTGAACTTTCCTAGCACCGAATAGCCTCCTATTCATAATGTGACGTGATTACCATTATGGACAAGACTCTACTAGATGTAGTTTATGAGACAAATTAAGACGCTCCAAAACCTTATGCTTTGATACCATCTTTGACACGACCAAAAATTACACCCTAGAAGTTAGAGCATTCTTGAGTTGTCACACGGCATATAAGACTCGGAAAAGTCTCTCTTAAGTCACTTGTATCAATCATCGCATAATAAACACTCTAAAATGAGTAAGACTGTTAAACTTTCTTTACACACAAAGAACTATTTCAAATAACATACGCAAGGGGAAGACTATCATTATAACATTAAACATCTACAATGTCTCATTGAACTATCTATACTTTGGAGTATCCAACGTTTGGGACTACGCCTATATATGAAATAAAATAAAGACTAAGACATAAAGGAACATGTAGGTATTCTCCTGAATGATGAGGAATCACCAATACTTCATCTTCAACCCTTAAACATATCCATCCTCTATGGCATATCAAGACTTCTAACTCCCTACACTTTAGTCAAAAAGTGAAAGGAAGGGGTTAGCACATTGAATGCACTAAGTATTGAAGACATGCAAAAACCATAAAAATGGGTTTTTTAGTAGATAAAAAAGATTTCATTATATTTTTATATAAAACCTTCGTAAAATAGTTTGAGATAAATTATACAAGGAAATAATCATAATTTAAGACAAATTCAAAATTATACTCAATTTATAGCAAACTTACAGTAACCTTCTAGTGACTTCACTGTAACTTTAAATATAATTTATAGATCACAATATAGCTTCAAGAATACATAAAAACAAATAAACATACTCACATGGACCCCCTACTAAAGGTTATCCTATGAATCACCTATGCAAGTTATAAAACATCCGCCTATACAATCCCTTCACACACACACCAAAGAGATCCTTTATACAACCAAAGGTAAGATTATTCCCATTTCACTAATTAAAACCCCTACCTAGAATTACTCCTATACTCACATAAGTAAGACATGAAAAGAAAGCACATACACCCTCTCCAAGCTTACCTACGAAATAATGATAGCTACTCTAGATAGATACCTTTCAATTAACAAGTCTTTATTTAAGTCATTAAATTCTTTAAGTCATTTAAGGGACATTCAACACTTAAGAACATTCACATAATGGTCATCGAGAAGACCTAGGGTACTTACACAAAACATCTTCAAAGACTAATCGTGCAACTTCTACATACCTTTCCATTTCACTACCTAAACTTTATAGAACTTATCAAACACTAGCATGTATCCCACATGATTTTAATAAGAACTAACCTACATAAATCATGGTAGATAATCATGGAATACGGAGTCATAAACCTACTCCGATGGAGGGTATTCTAGTTGCCAATGGTAGAACGAGGACACATCCCATATAGGCACATGGTTAAGAAATATGAAGGGTTTCTTTGTTCTCTAATGTTATCTTATATAGAAAAACTCCCCAAACATACTTTCTAGGGGAAAGCCTTTGTTCTCATAGAGTATTTAAGTAAAGGAGCATATGAAGGGGTTCCATATAAACTTCATAATCCAAACATATTACATATTACCAAAAAGGATCCACTATGGCTATCTACAACTTTTAAGAGGATAACTCAATGATTTTCTAAAGTATGATTTCATGTCGTACTAGTCAACCAACTCTAAGTCCACCATTCACACAAGATGGATACCATTACTACTTTCAACTTCAATGATATCATAACCTTCATTCGAGAAGACTCCACATAAAGGACCTTCTTAACAATATTCAAGTTCACATGTCAATTATACATACAAGACTAAGAAGCATTAGCATACTAGGTAAAGAATCCATATTCACATCTTACATGTATCATGTAAGGAACATAAATCTACCTAAACAATTCACAAACATACTTCAACATATCACATATTACATATTATTCAAGAAAAATGTAGGATAAACTAAGCATACTTGCAAGTCATCCTCCACACTTCTATAGAATCATGAACGTAAATCATCACGTCTCACACAATAAACTAGGAAGATTCACACTTCAAGTTCATATATACACACATAAGACATCACTATAGCCTATTATGATCACATATAATAATATTGAAGAACACATGTTGTAACTTCACATATATACACAAGTCATCAAGATATTTACAATGATCATATAACAAAGATATACATGATAAATAACATAATTCATAAAGTTATCACGAACAAAATCTAGACTCCAGATGATACCGGCGTCGTTGATCTCTCAGAGGTCGCAGACAAGCCTACATACGTTGTCGTTACTTCATCTAGGTTTATTTTAGTGGAAAATTTAATCTTTTGTTTACTTAAACATTATATAGGAAAACGTTGATCTCGCATAATACTATCCACGTGAACACGTAAGAGTTCGCAACAACAATCTAAATCAAGATAATCAAATGAGAGATGTAGTCATAAATATAGAGTTGCCAAAATAGCACCAATACAACATCTGATTGTAAATACAAAAGAAATTCTAGTGGAACATACTCCACTATCTCATGCTTACGTCTACGCTAGAGTAAATCAGTAAGCATTTGAAAGCACGAGGGCCAAATAAATTTAGATGAAAGCTCCATGTCCGAATAACTTCTCTGTCAACTCGTAAGCACTAAAATCCAACTGCACCTGCACCTAAAAGTAAATAAATGTATGGAATAAGTATACACTTGTACTAAGGATGGGTATATGAAACCACACACCACAAACATGCATGACTTAGAATGGCTATCTCATAAACTATATGAGTTATGGAAAGTCAAGTCAGTGGACTAGTTAAAATCGGATTATGAAAGTCATACAATGGGAGTAACATGCAGCATCATACCTATCGTATCGCACACATCACATAAAATATTGCATATAACACATAACATATTACATATAGCACATATCATATTTTATTGGATTCGTTCATATGCCATGAGACCCTGGAACCATGGACTTAACATTAGGACTTCCCAAAATGAGGGCTCAACATATGAGACCTCCACTAGGGAACTTTCTTTACAAAACACAGAGTCTGCTTCATTCATTTATACGCACTTCATTTCATTTCATTCATAGGCTAGTGTAAACACCAACTGGTCCTAGGATATAGTTTAAGAATCTTATTGAGTTCATTGTGCAATGACTGAGAATGACCTACTGTCATTACATAAGTCTAGTTCACCTATTTATTATCCTACCCAAATACCTTTTGTATAGTTCATTTCATTGTGTGCATTACACGATGTTGGCCTCATTTTTTTGGGAACAGTAACTTCAACCAAAAGAGGTATAATCACCAGCCAAAGTGAAACCAAAACATGCAAGCGTATCTAGGGAGTTGAACCGTGCTAGATCCCTATGTTTACTGCATAGGTTAAAAAACTAGAAGACATAAGGACACCCTTACCCGTTTGGACGGACAACCCTATCTCATGAGAATTACACGAACCTCTGCCTTCCAGAAAAAAGGAATCTCCACTCATAGCTAGACTATAAGTGCTCAGTATGAACTTCCATTACATTCATCTCATTCATCATAGAAGTTGGCTTCTAGGATGACGACGTGATAGCTCATTAGATGATATCTCATCTCCTCATTGGTATTAAAAATATATTAACTTCAATACTTGCATTAGAGTGTTCATAGAAATTGTTCTTTTCATTAACTTCACACTCTCATAGTGAGTACGTTTTGATAACATTTACATAGACTCATTTGATATTGCTCTCATCTTTCACAAGAGCCTCTTATCATATTTTCACCACATTCATTAGCCTCAGCATATTTTCCTTTTAGTGTGTTTCACACTCTTACTTAACCCTTCTAGGGTCACAGTTCATCACATAACATCTTAGGTTCACTTACTTAATAAACGTCTGATGGACTTATGAGTACAAACACACAATCCATGAGGCTTTATTCGTAATTCATCTACGTGATTCATACTTACCCAAGGTTATGTGGTACAAGACTTATGTATCTTTTAAGTATGCCAGGATCTCTATTTCGATCCTTAAAGGCAACACTCATTTAATCATTTATTCATGTAGGACTTATGTGTCAATATAGAATTGGGCAAGGGAACCCTATTTCAAATCCCTTGTATAACACTTAGTTAGTTTTCTTTATAATTTTTGTTGACATAAAATTCTTTGCTAAGGAACCCAGGATCGAACCCCCACACCTACACTTCCTTTCTTTCTTTTTGTTGATTTTTTATTAAATATTTTAGCCTGGGGGACCAAAGATCGAATCCCGACGCCCACATTCCTTTCTTTTTATTTCTCTAGTTGATTTCTTTGTTTAGACCAAGAGGGTGTTGGATCGACTCTCCCAACCTCACCTTATTTATATTTTCTCCTTCCTTTCTCATTAACCCAAGAGGTTGTGGGTTCGATCCCCTCATACCCCAATGTATTATTTAATTTTTTATAATTTCTATATGGAGAGGTCTTGGGTTCAATCCCCACTGATCGCATGAATTTTTTTTAAAAAAATATTTTTTTTTTAGTAAGCTTGCTGAAACCAAATTTCCAAAAGGCTGGAAATTTCATCACCTTTTTCTCACCCTCTTTCGTGTCAAACAATAACACATTTCGAGTAGTTCTTAGGCAGATCCTTAGGTGCATTTTCAAGGTTACTATCAGTCAACAATTATCATTCAATTCAGCAACTTTGAACTCATATGAACATCACGTTTTTAACATATTCGTACACACATAATTTATAACATTTTAACATGTCAATATCAAACTTCAAACTGTGTCTAATCATGACACACACATGCACAAACAAGTTAACGAACTCCACTTTTTCGGAACACCTCTTTCATTTCTGCATAATTTTGAATACACATTCAAACACGTAATCACAACCAGCCCTAAAATCATCTACCAGAAGTAACACCAATGCCTACTTGAATCTTTATAAGGATCTAATGATAGGGGCATGAAACGGGGACAACCTTAGTTTTGATTGTGAATAGACTGAACCTTAGGGGTCGCTTGGGAAAGGGACCAAGAGTGAAGAAAACTCATATCTGAGGTCGATAAAAGATGTTATTACTGTAGCCAAACCCCCCCCCCTCCCAAATAAGCCGACGTCTCACCACCGAAATAACAAGAACAATTCATCAAGAATTTGGTTTTTGCTTTTCATTTTGAAGCTTATTTTTCTTTTGAGTTTTAGCTTTCAAGTTCTTTATGAACATTATTTTTTGTTCTTTTTTTCTTTTACTCAATAATAATCATGCAAGTGAGGTAGAATTAGAGAGAGACGTGGGAATGAGCGGTAGCTTAGGATTAGGATATTTAGTTTTGGAAATAGTCAAACTAGGACTCCTCATAAATTAATAAAATCAGATTTTTTAAAGGCTTAGGTGAAATTACTAATTACGCCTTTTCTTTAATCATCTAATTAATAAAAATTAGTAAATTTAACATTGCTTCCAGAAAGGATCGAACCCGGGTGAAGCTTAACTTGAGAAAAAAGGGTCAAATTCAGCCAACCCTACTCGAATTGCCCTCCTCTTGAAATTTATTAAATAATTAATTAAACATTTCATGTAACTACAATAGTACCCCTAGCCAGGAAAAGACCATTTTACCCCTATACCCTCCAAACCTAAGATTACCCCTTTCAAGTCCGGTAAAAACTCATCCGAGTTAATCTCTTCAATTTTGGTGTCCTAGATGGTTGGTTCTCACCTTGCCTACCTCAACTAACTCAGCAACTTGGTTAGCTTGGCTATTGCATAGGTTCTGAGGTCTTTTTCTATGCACAAAAAGTCGTGTGAACCCGGTTTAATCCAAGCATACCATTTAAGCATTACTTAGCATTGTCATTTTCTGGTTGTTACATTATTCCCCACTTAGGAACATTCATCCCCGAATAACAGTTCTAATTATCTCGTAAAATGTCAGGCATATCATAACATAAGTACTTAACACAGTCAAGCAATATCAACAAAGAATAGAGGAGACAAGGAAACTTAGACTTCAGAGTAAGGTGTCTAACCTCAAGAGCTGAAACGACAAGGATAGCAAGATCTCATATCGTCTTCCGCCTCCCACGTAGCAACCTCAACAAGATGGTTCCTCCACAATACCTTCACTATGGCAACCTCTTTGTTTCTCAGCCGCTTTACATGCAGGTCTAAAATCTCAACAATAACCTACTCATATGACAAGTCTTCATCAACCCCCAAACCTTGAAAGGCAAAATTGATGTTGGATCACCAAGGCACTTCTTTAACATAGTTACATGAAAGACAGTATGAAAGAATCTAGCTCCGCAGGAAACACCAACTCATAGCCCACCTCACCCACACGCTGTAGAATCTTGTATGGCCCGACGTACCTCAGACTCAACTTCCCCTACCTGCCAAACCTCATCACCCCTCATCACCAATATAAAACTCTAAGGGCAGCTTCCTACTATCTATATAAAACATCTACTGAATGTATGCAGTATCCAACCTGTCTCTACTAACCTTGAGCTTCTCGAAGGCTTCATGAATGATATCTAGACCCAAAATGTATGACTCTTTAACCTCGAACCACCCAACTTGAGACGTACATATCCTACCATACTGTGCCTCAAACGGTGCAAAATTCAATTTCTGGATTGATAGCTATTATTATATGAGAACTTTATCAATGGCAGATGGTCGTCCCAACTACCTATGAAGTCGATCATATACGACCTCAACATGTCCTCTTATGTATGAATGGTGTACTCTGCCTGCCCATCTGTCTGAGGATGGAAGAGAGTACTGAGCTTTACCTGCGTGCCTAAGTTCTTCAGGAACGATCTCCAAAAATGCAAAGTGAGTTGAGCTCCTCTATCTGAAATGATGGACAAAGAAATCCCATGCTACCTCACAATCTCAACAATGTAGAGTCTGGCATAATCCTCGTCCCTGTAAGTCGACTTCACAGGGATAAAGTGGGCAGACTTAGTCATCCTGTCCACAATAACCCATATAATGTCATGTTGTCTCCTAGTTTTTGGAAGACGAACCACGAATTCCATGTTAATTGCCTCCCATTTCCAAGTCGGAACCTCAATCATCTAAGTGAGACCACAAGGTTTAAGGTGATCCACCTTAACCTACTGACAATTAGGACACTTGGGCACATACTCTGATATGTACTTTTTCATTCCATCCCACCAATAGATCTGATAGAGTTGATGATACATCTTTGTGGAACATGTATGTATTGAATACTTGGAACCATGGTCCTCTACAACAATTTTGGTCCGCATATAATCCATGTCTATTAACCTGAACAGGTACATAAGTATGTCGTCACATCCTAAAGCAAAGGACTTATTCATCTTACTAGCACTGAGTCCTTCAACTCTATCAACCCAGGATCAAGATGCTGACCCTTCTTGACTTCAGCTACGAAGGATGATTCTGAACTGGGATGAACTAAAACACCCCCACTAGTAGAAGCTATCAGCCACACACCCAGTCTTGCCAGTCTATGTGCATCCTTCACCTACTCCTTCTTCCCATAATCAATGTGGGTTGTACTCCCCATGCTCAACTTTCTCAAAGCATAAGCTACAACATTTTCCTTCCCTTGATAGTAGTGGACACTCATGTCATACTCCTTCAACAACTCCAACCATCTCCGCTGATGGAGATTCAACTCCCTTTGTACTATACGTACTAGAGACTCTTGTATTCTCTTATCACATCCACGTGCACTCAGTACAAGTAATGCCTACATAGCTTCAATGTAAACACAACAGTTACCGATTCCAGGTCATGAGTGGGATATTTCTTCTCATGAACCTTGAGTTGTCTGGACGCATAGGCTATCACCTTACCACCCTACATAAGAACATAACCCAAACAAACTGTAGATGCGACACAATAAACACTATAATTCTCACCACATTTGGGCAACGTAGGCACTAGGGCTGAAGTAAGCTATCCTTGAGCTCTTGGAACACTTCTCATAAGTCTCCGCCAATTTAAAATTGGCTTTCTTCTTAGTCAAAGTTGTAAGTTGGGCATGAATGGAAGAAAAAACCTCCACGAACCTGCTGTAGTAACTAGCCAATCCTAGAAAGCTACGAATATCGGTGGGAGTAACAGGTCTTAGCTAGTTCTTAATAGCCTCAATCTTCCTGGGGACCACATCCACACCCTAATTGGACATAACATGACCCACGAAGGTCATTGATCTAAGCCAGAATTCCCACTTGCTGAAGTTGGAATACAAATAATATTGTCTAAGTACCTGCAAGGCAAGTCTCAAATGTTGTTCATGCTCTTCCTTGGTCTTAGAGTAGATGAGGATGTCATCAATGAATACTATGACGAATGAATCAAGATATTCGCAGAAGACTCGCCTCATGAGGTCCATAAATGCAGCTACGGCATTAGTGACAACAAATGACATGACTAAGAAATCATAATGACCATATGCGTACGAAGTGCTGTCTTTGGGATATCTTCCTCCCTAACTCTAAGCTTATGATACCTGGAACGAAGAACAATCTTTGAGAAGATAATAGATTATTGGAGTGGATCGAATAAGTCATCTATTCTGCGAAGTGGATACCTGTTCTTCATAGTGACTTTGTTGAGTTACCAATAATTAATGGACATCCTAAGGGTTCCATCCTTCTTTTTCACAAACAGCACTGGAGAGCCCAAAGGGAATATGCTTGGCTGGATGAAGCCCTTATAAGTGAGAATTTTGAACTGCAGCTTCAACTCTTTGAGTTCATCTCGAGCCATTCAATAGGGAGGAATTGAAATCGGTTTGGTATCACGATCTAGGTCGATACAAAAATCAATCTCTCGCGGGAAGGACTCTACGGATTTTATCGGGGAAAACATCTTGGAACTCATTCTGTACAGGCACAGAGTCTATTGAAGGAATGTCATGATCTATATCATTGACACTCACAAGATGACATAAAAATCCCTTGGACATCATTTTATTAGCTTTTAGCTTCTAAATCAAGGGACTTGAACTACTCGAATTGTACCCCTCCAAGACTAGCTCTAAGTCATTAGGGAAACGAAATATCACAAACCTACTATGACAATACACGAAGGCATAACATTTATTGAGCCAGTCCATACCAAGTATAATATCTAATTCATTCATGGGTAACTCAACAAGGTCTGCAGACATAGTCTTACCAATACTACTATTGTGCAGTCTTCATGAACACTATCAACTCCCACATTTTCTCCTAATGGAGTACCAACTACAATAGGATCATGCAAAACCTCAGGTAGTGTTTCATAAGTAAGATCAAGCAAGGGGTTCACAAAAGAAAACGTAGACCCTTGATCAAGTAACGCATAAACAAAGGTTTAGAAAACTTACAGCATACTTGTGACCACATCTGCAAACTTCTCCTACTCCTTCCTGCCTATTAAGGTGTTTCTATTCCTCTTAGGAGGCTTGGCTGCAGTAGCATTCTGGGGATCAGGCAAAGGTTGCGCATTACCTCCATCCTGACCCCTATTATCTCGGCAGTCCCTGACCAAGTGTCTGATCTATCCACAATTGAAGTAGGAATTTGTGCTTAGTCTCCATTCTCCAATATGAATACAGCCACACTTACCACATTCTTTTATGGGATGCTGCACTTCACCTCCATTCCTCTTTTTTGGCTTGGGTCCACCTCCTTTAAGTGTTTCACTCCTCTCAGAGTTAGAGTTCCCAGCAGTGTAATGCCCCTTTTTAATTTTGGGTTTAACACGAACTTCAAAAGTGCTCCTGCCACCAACTCTGCTGGAACCTGTCTTGTAACAAGGGTTAGGCCTCCTGACCTTACAAACTCTGTTCTTCCTCCGGCTGTCCTCAACCCTCTAGACATATACATAAGCATGTACATGTCCATGCTATCATGGAGCATCGCAAACCAACACTACTCCTTCAATTCATCTGAGATCCCTGTAAAGAACCTTCTCATCTCGTCCCTATTTTCGACACAAGAGAAGTGGCATACCTGGATAATGTAATGAATTTCAAGAAATACTCCCTTATAGTAATCGAGCCCTGCTTAAGGTTGATGAACTGCTCAACCTTATCCTCTCTCATTTCTCTGGAGAAGAACCCTCCATAAAATCTATATTAAACATCTCCCATGTGATCAGACCTCCACCAAACGACCTGCTATCCTGCCACATCTTGCACCAATCCTGTGCAACATTCTTTAGCTGATACGAGGCTAGCTCAACTTTCTCAATCTCCGTTCCCCCATCACAACAAGAATCTTCTATACCTCCTCGAAGAACTCTTGAGAGTCCTCTACAGTCTTAGATCCTGTAAATATTGGAGGATTCATCCTCATAAAATTTAGCAACCTATTCGCCATGTTGTATGCTGGTGTATTCTCCCGCTGAACCTCTTGTCTGTTGGTCTGCGCCATCATAGCCTGAGCCTTCATAGTGATTGTTCGATCCATCTGTGCCAAAGATTTTCGCACCTTAGCATCATTAAACCCAGCAGGGTTAACTAGCATGGCCACTCCTAGAGCTGAAGCTTGAGGTGGAACTTGGTTGTCCCCAGCAGCTGCTCCTACTCTTCCCCAACTAGCATTCCCCCTTGTGTTCATTTTTTGAAATAAATAAGAATTGACGTTAGATACTTTTATAACACTAAGAAATCAGACATTCAAGAAAGCACGATAAGATCAGAAGTAGGGAAATTTTCCTACGCATGATGCAGTCTCTAATTCATGATAGTAGTACACTTGACTACCATAACTTAGAAACTACTCGATGTGGCTGATGTGAACTTATTATCCTTGGAATTTAACCTAATGCTCTGATACCATGTTTGTCATGACCGGAATCTAGACCCCGGATGAGACCGGCATCGTTGACCTCTCAAAGGTCGCAGACAAACCTACATACGTCGTTGTTACTTCATCTAGGTTATTTTTACCAAAAAAATTGAATTTTTTTACTTAAATTTTATATTGGAAAATATTGATCTCGCATAATACTCTCTATGTAAACTCATACATGTTCACAACAACCATCAAAATAAAGATAATCAAATAAAAGATATAGTCATAAATATGGAGTTGCCAAAATTGCACCAATACAACGTCTGAAAGTAAATAAGAAAGAAACTCTGGTGGAACATACTCTACTAGCTCGTGCCTATGTCTACGCTAGAATAACTCAATAATCATCCTCGAAAGCATGACGTCCTACCAAATCTGAATGAAAGTTCCATGTCCTGATAACTTCTAAATCTACTCATAAGTTCTAACATCTAGCAGCACCTGCACCTAATAGTAGATAAATGTATAGAATTAGTACACACTTGTAGTAAGTATGGGTATAATATGCAAGCACACACCATGGACATACATGATTTAGAATGGATCTCTTCTAACGATATGAGTTATAGAAAGCTAAGTCGTGGACTTGCAAAAATTTGATTAGGAATGTCATTCCATGATAGTAACATGCATCATCACACGTATCATATTGCACACAACACATAACATATTACATTTAAAAAATAACATATTCCATATAGCACATATCAAATTTCATTTGTTTTGTTCATATGGCATGAGACCTTGGAACAATGGACTTAACTTTAGGACTTCCCCAATTAGGGCTCAATATATGGGACCTCCACTAGGGACCCTTTTTTGGCAAACACGGAGTCTTCTTCATTCATTAATACGTACTTCATTTCATTTCATTCATAGGATAGTGTAAACACCAACTATACCTATGATATAGTTTAATATTCTCCTTGGGATCACTGTGCAATGCCTAAGAATGGCCTAGTGTCATTACAGAAGTCTAGTTCACCACTTGATTATCATATCCCAACACCTTTGGTATCTTTAACCGACATAGATCATGTCAGCATCATGAAATCCAGTGTCTACCCCACATCAAAAAGAGGTGGAATAACCATCCAAAGTGAAACCAAAACATGCTAGCGTATATAGGGAGTTGAACCTTGCTAGATCTCTATGTTTGTTGCATAGGTTCAAAGACTAGGAGATATAAGGAGACCCATATTCATCTGGACAAACATTCTCATCTCATGATAATTACACGAACCTCTGCCTTCCCGGATGATGGATTTTCCAATCATTGCTAGCCTATCGGTGCTCAGTATAAAATACCATTACATTCATGTCATATTTAGAGAATCTGGTTTCTAGAATGAGGACATCATAGATCATTAGATTATTTCTTATCTAATGAATAGTATTAAGTATATATTAACTTCAATATTTCATTGGAGTGTTTATAGAGATTGATCTAATAATTAACATTACATTCTCATATGTGATTATATTTTGGTAAAATTTACTTAGGCTCATTATAGATCGCTCTCATATTTCACATTAGCCTCTTATAATATTGTCACCACATTCATTAGCCTTAGAACATTTTCCCTTCATAATTATTCACCCCTTTTTACGTTAATATTCATTTCATCATATGCAAATGCACTTGGCCTTTTAGTGTGTTTCACACTCTTACTTTATCCTCTGGGGTCACGTGATTCATCACATAATATCTTAGGTTCACTCACTTTATAATTGTATGCTGGACTTATGAGTCCACATACACAAGCCATGAGGCTTCATTCGTATTTCTTCTACGTGATTCATGCTAACCCATGGTTATGTGGTACATGAATTATGCATCTTGTAAGTATGAAAAGATCTCATTCGCAATCCTTAAAGGCAGCATTCTTTTAATCATTTGTTCACGTACAACTTATGTGTCTATACAAAATTGGGCAAGCAAACCTATTTGAAATTTCTTGTATAACACATAGTTAGTTTTCTTTATAATTTTTGTTGACATCAAATTCTTGGCAAGGAAATCCGAGATCCATCCCGACCCAAGATCGAATACCCATGCCCGCATTCCTTTTTTTTTCTTTCTCTACTTGACTTCTTCGTTTAGACCAAGAGGGTGTGGGATCGATTCCCCACAAACTCACCCTATTTATATTTTCTCCTTACTTTCTCATTCGTCCAAGAGGCTGTGGGTCGATCCCCACATACCTCATTTTATTATTTAATTTTTTATAACTTGTATATGGAGAGGTGTTGGGTTCAATCCCCACTGACCTCATGCATTTTTTTTAAAAAATTTAAACCTAATGTTTTTTACCGTAAGCTGGCCAAAACCAAATTTCCAAAAACCTAGAAATTCGATCACCTTTTTGTAGTCCATTTTTCACCCTCTTTCACGTTAAGCATTAAGACATTTCGAGTAGTTTATAAGGATATCCTTAGGTTCATGTTCAAGGTCTTATTTATGTCAAGAATTATCATTCAATTCAGCAACTTTGAACTCATATGAACATCACGTTCTTAACATATTCGTACACACATAATTTATTACATTTTAACATGTGAATATCAAGATTCAACCCATGTCTAATTCAGGACACACACATGCAAAAACAAGTTAACGAACTCCACATTTTCGGAACACCTCTTTCATTTCTTTATAATTTCGAATACACATTCAAACAAGTAATCACAACCAGCCCTAAAATCACTTACCAGAAGTCATATCAATGCATACTTGAATCTTTAAAAGGATCTAATGATAGGAGCATTCAATGGGGACAACCTTAGTTTCTATTGTGAATAGACTGAACGTTCGGGGTCTCTTGGTAATGGGAACAAGAGTAAAGAAAACCCATAAAAACCCATACCTAAAGTCGTTCAAAGATGTTCTTACGTGTTACCAACCCCCCCCCCCCCACTAAGCCAACCTCTCACCACCGAAATCACAAGCGCAATCCGTTGAGAATTTGTTTTTTGCTTTTTGTTTTGAAGCTTATTTTGCTTTTGAGTTTTAGCATTAAAGGTCTTGATGAACTTTGTTTTTATGTTCTGTTCTTTTTTTTTACTCAAGAATAATCGTGCAAGTGAGGTAGAAGTAGAGAGAGACGTGAGAATGAGTAGTAACTGAGAATTAGGAGATTTAGTTTTGGAATTTATAAAACTAGGACTCCTCATAAATTAATAAAATTTGATTTTTTAACGGCGTAGGTGAAATTACTAATATGCCCTTACTTAAATCAACTAATTTATTTAAATTAATAAATTTATCATTTCTTCCTCCAAGGATTTAACCAGGGTGAATCTTAAGTTGCGAAAAAGGGTCAAATTAGCCCAACCCTACCCGATTTTTTCTTCTCTTAATATTAATTAATTAATTAATTAAATAAATAATTAAATACTTAGGGTAATTCCAATACTACCCCTAGGCTAGAAAAGACCATTTTACCCCTAGACCCTCAAAACCTAAGATTACCCCTTTCAAGTCCGGTAAGAACTTATCCGAGTAAATATCTTCAATTCGGGTGCCCTACATGGTTGGTCCTCCCTTGCGTAGCTCAACTAACTCACCAAATTGGTTGGCCTGTCTAGTGCATAGGTTCGGAGGTCCGGTTTTACGTGCAACAAGCTGTGTGAACCCGGTCTAATCCAGACATTTTAGATATGTTTAAGTATTAGTTAGCATAGTCATTTTCATGTTGTTACAAAAGTAATGCTGACAACGCCACATTAATTCATAATTAATAAATTCATGCCGACAAGGCCACATTATACAAAAATATATCACATAAGCACCACCACCATAAGTTTATCATACATATAATAATTATAATTTAAGAGATATACAACATAATATAAAGAGAGTTAGAGCAGCATACAACTAATCCAATCTCACAACTCCAATCTAGTGCCAAATACACCAACGAGATACTCAAAGAGTCTTACCGATAGCCATGATCATTAATTAAATTTAATAAGCTTAATATATAATTATTATTTGAATATATAATACTCATAATAAAATTGAGGTATCCTATAAACCATACAATCATAATCCTTGCATAAAACAATAACCCATAACAATCTACACAACAATTCACTGCTATGAAGTCATAATTAGTTCATCCATAACATAACAAAAATATAGAGATTTGAGAAGGTCAAAAGTTCAACGAGATTTTCATTCGAAAACTTCAATTATACATAAATAACATCATATCTTAAGGTTTGAAAACGTTTCATGTAAGAACCCATTACTTAGAGTAGTAATTGGACTTTTTCATCTTTTTGAAATATTTGGAAATCATCTTTGAAATTGATTCTAAAGTGATAACAATCCTCAGATGAAGAACTCCCACACCTTATTAGAATAATACAAAGAGCATTGAAGAAGAAACTCCAGTGAAGATCCATCATCAAGATCCATCTTCAACTTGAGCTCTCATGGAGGTTTTTGGAGAAAATTTGGGAGGTAAAGGGTTTTGATCTAGGTAGGGTATAAAAAAGATTTAAATTACCTAAATAATATTAAAATAAAAAAATACACATAAATAACCCTTCCTTAATTTTTTTTAATACTTGGGGTAAATTTCTCAAAAAATCCCCAAACCTTATCGTGAAGTAGGCAGACTTACATGTGCAGTCGACGCCCATCACCAACGGACCATCAACTGGCCTATGCCCCATCGATGATGGTCCGCTGGTTGGGTATTCAACTACAAAAATTATAGTCTACATGTCCCCGTACACCCATCGATGAGTAGTCGCTTGGTCGACAGGACGTTTGGCCACTACCATGCTGTGTTGAGCTCCCAGCTGGGGTCCTCTTCGAGGGACCCTTGTGGGTCCTAGGTGGAGTCTTCCCGGATGTTAAACCCCCAAACACGAATGTCTAGGTCTTAGTCACATCTCCAATAAAATTCAACACAAACAAGCACATAAAACATGCTAAGACACACAACAACACATAAGGACGTCCAAAGGCTATGTTTAAACACTTCTTGGATGTTTTATTCCTAACCTTACCAAACTCAACATGCTTCCTTTGAACATTAATGTTAACCATATAACGACCTCATAAACTCATGATATACACATGAGCACATGTAAGAACATAAGCAACTAATCATCGAACGTCTTGATTGTCCCTTGACGTTTGAGTTTAAATTCAATCAAAATGACTTCAAAATTCACAAACACATTAGTTAAGACATTTATAAGCATTTGTAACAGTTATTGAAGCTCTAGATATACCTTGATCATGTTAGGGTTGTTACAGAATATTCACCCAAAACCAAACGGGTCCATACATTGTCATAGAAAGTGTTATCAAAAGGAGTTTTACATCTACTAAATATAGAAGGAAAATCAGAACAAATAACTATTTATGCAGTATCTATCAAAACATATTATGACTAGAATTTCCATTTTTGCATTTTTGTAGTTGGCAACCCAAGTAGGGACAAAGAATGTATCATTGTATAAACTTTAAACTCTAGATCTTTAGAGTTTGTATTACATTTCTGTGTTTCCCCTCTTTAGATCATGTTGCTCCCCAATATACACGCAATTATACGTGGTCGCCCAAGTAATATAGATTTTTGGTTGAAACGATTTATCACTCCTAAGGAACTTATGATGAATTTGTAAACAAGACTTATTTCTACAACAGAAACCAAAAGTAATATGTAAAGATTTGGTCATTTATTATTAACTAATACTACTTTAAAAATGAATAAAAATAACCAATATTGAACGAGGTAAAAATGGGTTTTCAAGCATGAAAAAGGCAATTCCAAGGCTGCAACATATGTTGAATCCAATGCATGATTATATTGACTTAGAACTAATTTTTGTAGTCAAGTAACTAGTTTATAGGGTTAGTTATATGAGTCGGGATACACAACTCTTGTCGCCTACCCCAATTAGATACCTAACTCCATCTTGAGCGAGGATAAGTAAGCTAATTGGCGAGCATTCATATTTCATCCTATTTCATAACCAAGCAGGTTGTTCATCTGGGCATCACCCCTGAACACAAAACATGTCAATCTATGGGTTGATCGAGCTCTCTATATCCTCAGGTCAATATAATCCCTTCTCTCTCTATTTTAAGATTAGACATTAGGTTTATCTTATGGTGATCAAACATAAAATAGTAAAATTATATGTAACTTGTCTTGATAAACAAGAATAAATTCAGAAACCAATAATATTTAACATCTAATGCGTACCTACAGCCCCAGAGCTAGGGCGATTAGCCACTCATACTACTCAATAATCACAAAATATGATTGTTCATTTGATTACCGAAAAATTCAAATATTTAGAAGATCAAAACATAGTACAAAGTTGTATTCTTGCTCTTGCCGACCAATTAAAAAGTCGAACCCTAACAATGAGGGCTTAATTGTCTATTTATGGTAATTAGTAAATCGAGTCAAATTCTTCTTTAACTTGGGGTCCTTTTAACTCAAATATCCGGCACTGCGCCAGAATCGCAACTGGTAGGCTGGCGTGCCGCTCTACCATCGCGCTTGAAACAGGCCTAAGTCAAACAAGGCCTTGCGCGTATTGCACTCGCTGCGTAAAGGTTCTTGGATTGATGCACCAGCGTCATGCTTGACGACCTCTTGTCGCCTTCAATAACTTTTACTTCCAATACTTGATCATTTCCCATAATAACCTTAAAAGTCACTAATCATGTATATTAGTGTGTAATCATCACAATATTGAGTAAAAAATGCTAGTTAGATTAGATAACTTCCAAAACTAATGTTACAGATGAGTAATTTTTAGAATATTCCAAAGATCACAACGACACACTTAAACATTTGTTAGTCCTCGAAAAAACTCTATCTTATCAAATTACGCTCCTAACCCTTTATACTCTTCACCTCACATTACAATCGGCCAAACATATTTAGTCTTGATTTTTTGTCACACATCAGGCAATAATTTAAACTCTTCTTTATATTTACCAATCATACAAATCACAACCTCGTTGCATGACTCCTCTCGAATAATTTCGGGATTATGCAACTTTATAGAGACAAATCACAAGATTAAGAACTAAACATTCGTGAATGCCCTCACAAATTTAAGTACAACCTTCACTACACCATTTTAGGTCTACAACAACACTAATTCTGCATTACATTTGTAAAGTGTTGCCTAAAGTAGTTTTGGGAATTCTTTTAAGGCATAGCCAAAGTATTTAACATTTACCTACAATAATATTGGCAACAATTCAAGAGTATATTCTTTAATGTTATAACATACACTTTTGTAATTGTTGGTACAATATGATACAAGTGAAAACACCTAATTAAATATATGGCCACACATTTGAAGTGTCCTATTTTTATAATTTAAAAAACAATATTATAAGTGTGACCTAAAAATTTTCACAAAAATAGTACATTCCCCCCCCCCCCTAATATTTTTAATTCTCCCTCCCATTTTCGTTGGCCCAAAAAATAATTCATAAAACATTAATAAAACTTATGTGTCCCCAAAGAAGAAAATAACTCTTCTCTCTCTCTCTCTCTCATGAACTAATTGAAGAGTTGAAGCAAAAGTCTGAAAAACTAATCGAAGAGCTGTAGGTAAGTCTCTCCTTAAAATATGAACTGAAGCTAAGTCACTCTTTCTAGAATTTCTCTCATATTTATTTATGAAAAACTTGATTTCTCACGTATTTCTCGTTGAAGTGATGGGAGCTTCTCGATTAACAACGCGATTTCTATCATATTTCTCGCTGAAGAACATAACTTTTCTTTGTATATGGTTTATCAAATAATAAATTCTATCTTTGAAAGTATAAATTTTAACTTTAGGGTTTTCATATTGTTGTGTTTTTATATGATTTTGGGGAGTCTAGCTCATAATTTAGTTTCATCAGTTAATTTATGGGAGTCCTGCTTGACAGTTGATTGTTTGCCCTTTCTATTCTACATGTGAAAGTTAAATGATGTTTTTCCAACTTTCCTACTTTATATATGATTCAACTTGATTGCATTAGATATGAGTTGAAATTTTAGACTTAAAATCTAATTCAAGATGCCTGCTTTACATTGTGTTACAAGTTTGCCTTCCTAATATTAGAACTTTGAAATTAAATTGAATAGTTGTAGGGTTTTGTTAGTCGAATGAAAGCAATTTAATTTTTAAAATCAATAATTATTAAAACCTAGGTAGAATAATTGTCAAAGTCACTGTCTTGTATTTGAACCTTGTGTCTACAGGTTATATAGTAAATTTCATATTGGCTTGAACTGATATTATGTTGACTAGATAGGTCTGAAAAGTGTAGATGTTATTGGTATTTATTATATTTGTGTATGTATCAATCTATGGAAGATTGACATACCTAAGTTAATACATCCACACATCCTTGTTTATTCTCAGATACATAAGTTAAGGTTGTGTCTTTGTCTCTGAGAGTTGATTTCCTTCATGGCTGTGATTTTGGGAACCTTCGTGGGGAAGAGCTACAAACTTTTCTAAGGTGGAGCTTATAAATTATTTGGTTTTGGGGAAGTAGAAAGCTACCTAATATAAAATCTTGTAGCCCTTAACGATTAGGGTGACAGATAGCAAATGTTGTAAATTTAATATAGAGTGCAACAGAAGTTATTGAACTGAACTTTGTTCTTCATTAGACGACATTTTATATTGACATGTTTTATGCTTTATCAGTGAAGGTAGTCAATGTATTATTTGTAAATTTATTACAAATAAGGCAAAGAAGTTATTGCACTGAATTCTGTTCTTTGTTAGACAATATATTATATTGTTGTATGTTATGCTTTATCAGTGAAGATAGTCTATGCATGATTTGTAAGGCTTGTCCTTTAAAAGGGTACTGATGATACTAGTATTGAATATTCCGAAAGCTGCAGGTATTCTTTGATTCTTTTTTTAAAAAAAGTTAAAAAATGATTTCAAAATACTTCTCTGATTTTTCACTATTTGTTGAGATACGAAAATTCAATCTGGAAATAAAAGCTCTTTTAAATCCATTTAGGATTTTCTCTGTGTTTTCCACCGACATAATAAAAATCCTTATGATTTTGTCATTGTTTACCAGGTACAGAACAATGAAGATGATATGCTAAAGCTTTCTCGGATCAAAAGTAGTTTGTTTAATCATTCAGTACTTAAAACATTTTATGATTTTTGTCATCATGTTGCTCTACTAAGAGAAGTAATTGATGATGTTTATACAAAAATTGAAGAATATTGAAGATTTTTATACTTGCATCTTTTTAAAGTTGCCTTTTTTCTAAATCATTTCACAGCAGAGGGAAATGACTGTTTAGAGTCTTCAAGTTAAGACCTTGCAAATAATAAGCATTATATTTCAATCTCGTTTATAGAATGATAATGAGGTAATTGTTTATTTCTTGCCTATCATGATAGTAATTTTTCAGAAGTTTTATGCATTTCTAAATAAGTGTTCTAGGACATTGAATAACTAAGTGATTGCCTGAATCTATCAAAGCAGAAAAGCCCAAAGCTGCTTATTCATGTGTGCTTAATCTTTTTTTGTTTGTTCTTTGAAATGAAAAACATGATTTGTGTGAGAATTTAGAGGGTCTGTGATGGACAACAATATCCACTATGGGCACCTTCCTGTTGCATCTGATTTGTGAATGTGGACTCTATGTCTAATATCTTTAATTTTTTTGTCTTATGTGAGTGGCAATATTATAAAGCACATAACTTTGTTCTAAAACATTTTATTTAGTATGGATTGTTGCTCAGAACATATGTTCATGGTTAATGAATTCAAAACATTTGTTTGATTTTTAAACCTGATATGTAGATGTTTGTATAACAGAAATAACATATATATATATATATATATATATATATATATATATATATAAATATATATATATATATATATATATATATATATATATATTAAATATTATAATATTTACTGTAATAAATCTAATATTATAGTTGATCATTGGCTACTGCAGTTGTTCTTATAGCATATGCATTCATACTCTTTACTGCTTCTAATAATGTTGGGGGAAGTTTCAGGGGAGGGTGTCTGTTCGAAAATTTACTTTATAATAGGATCAGATCTTTTAGTTATCTCATGAGCTTCAGAGTGAATCTGTTTGTATCTCAAAGAAGCTCCATATTCTAAAACTTCAAATCCGCATTTCCATTCTTATCTCATCTTTGATGGAAAAGATTAAATTAATGGCCGAAGATAGAATGATAATTGTAAGGTGGGGGCAAGTTACAGTGCAATTGAAATTCAAAGTGCTTACTGTTAAATATCAAACAAGAAATGAAACTATGTACTACAAAATATTATTACCTAATTGTAGGGTCGAGGAAGGTAGAGAGAAGTGCATAGTATCCAAGCATGATAAAATGTCTAAACCATAAAAAAAGCACAGGAATTAAAACCTAAAAAATCATCTAGTGTTTATTAGTTTTCTTCAATAATACGCAAGACAACATCAACATATCTAGAAATGTTAGAATTGTGAAATTTGAAGAATGAAGTTACTCGTATTGATTTTTTGGATGACAGAATTCTAGGTCTTTCGCAACTGTGAGGTTCAGAGGTTATGATACTCAAAGGCAGTAAATAGATGGAAGTTGATTGTTGGTTAAGTTTATCGGGTTTTTTTTTTATAAATGTATTAGTATATCTCAGGATGCTAATAATAGAGACATTAAATATGGTCGGTTCTTTTTAACTCCAATGCATAAGATGGTGATTGTTGCATTAGACTTAAAATCTAGAACTTCTAGTCAAGCCATTAAAGTTTCCTTTTGAGGCTACTCTTTAAATTTTATTCTGTAAGCACTATGGATTCAATTTTCCCATTAAAACTAGTTGGATAAATATTTCTTTTGAACAGTTTATTTAATTTGTTTAAAAAAAGAATTTGTGACGATGCCCCCAAAAAACTCACATTTTGAAGCATATAATATTTACAATAGAAGAAAAGGAGCAATTCCTTGCTCTTTGGTGTGGGGTGCAAAACTGAGTAATAAAAAAAAACAGTCGTATATTTACCTGCATGAATATTGATGGAATAATTTGAGGTCTCGTTAACTTTTCTATAACATTCGGGATTACGCTTCTCAAGCTCTTTGTTTAATTCTTCGCCTTCTTGAAAAAAGCAGATCCTCTTATAGTGTGCAAAAGTGAGTTTAAAGGGTGAAAGTGCAATGCAATAAGTTGATTGTCCCTTACGATGTACTGTTTCAATTGGGTGCTCATGATTCAAATTTTTTTCAATAATATTGCAGCAAATTTTAGGAAAATGATGCAGACAAAAACTGATCTATCGTAAATCTATTGAATAAATCCTTCTTATTCTCCTACATTGTTTGTACATTTATGCTTGATTCCTTGATTATACAACTTCTTTGTAAACTATAGTTACTAGCCAAGGAAGTATTGGATTCAATAGGTATATCTAAGACCTGCTCATGGTTAACACAGGGGACCCATTCAACCAAAACTATTAGTGAAGTTAGTAGGACTGGTAGACTACCGTGGAATCATATAGGCACAAGGAGAGCGAGGCATGGAACACTTTGTGATCCTCAGGTTACAATATATTGCCTTTTTTTATTCAATTTATCTCGAATATATTACGTTTTAATATTACTTGATATATATATATATAAGAAAAATTAAAATATGTTATTGTGATCGATGTATCTTAGAGGTTGTCCCACTATGTACGGTCCAAAACAACAAAGTCACGTAATCAAACTATATAAAAAGGTTTAGCAAATAGGATTGAAGATTGCACTATCATCTCGTGCAGCTAAAGGAATGGCAGGCAACATCGTCTCCATGCATACATTTTTTTTGGGGAACTTCTCTCATAAAAGAAATCTAGAAATGAAAGAAAGCAAACAAGAAAATGGAAACTCAAAGAATATTGATAAGTTGTTGAGATGTTTGTATTTTTTAGTTTCAAACACATCCTTTTTAGGTTTTGTGTTTTGAATATAAAATAACAATCTGAGATCAAGATATCTAAAAAGTAAAAACAAAGGTCAAAAGTAGGAACTCTCATTCTTTTGATTCATCAAATGACCTTGCGACTTAGTTGTTTATAAAATAAATAACATTGCATTTGGTTTCTTCTCTGTTATAAGATAGTGGTATCTATCTACTACCACCATTAAAGAATTCTTTTTCCTATTCTTATTCTCTTGAGTTCTTAGTCTTTCTCGACTTTAATGTTGGTTTATTTAGTTGTTAATCACCATGTGGTACTGTTTCATTTGTTTGTGTGAGATATTGCCCAGTATCAGTTATATGGATTTATTAGGCGTCAAAGGAGTTCAAATATTTATTTTGGTTGTGGTTTGCATAATTTCTTGTTCCCTAGTTACTAATGAATCTGCCTTGTTTGTTACTGTTGTGACCTCTGTGAGCTTCATTTTTCTTGTTTTTGATATAATGAAATCTGACATGAAATTTTGCATTTTAATGTGGATCAGTAACCTCTATTTTCTTGAAACGGCACTACCTTCAAGATGGATTAGCCTTGCAAGTGATTTAGTACCCAATAGTCCATTTACTTGAGGTTATACGCGTTGAGTGCATTAAATAACTTGGTTTTTGGTTTTTGTTACTGGTTGTCTCTTTTCAACTGGAATCTTTTTATACTATCTTGAATATTTCAATGTTCAGCCACTACTTTGTTTTGGTCACGTATTGTCTCCTTTCAACTTCAACATATATCTAGAGAAGTTTATATTTTTAGTTTTATGATTGGCATATTTTGTTGTAGGAGGGAGGACTCTAGTGATTTTGTTATGTACATTTTTTCCCTTTTATATATATATATATATATATATATATATATATATATATATATATATATATATATATATATATTGTTTTGGATTGGTTGGCTTACAGTAAATATTCTCCAAATTTTATTGTTATGAATTGGTTTGACTTAATGTGCATTTAGGAAAATGGAATACATTATTTATTTCACTAACTTATAATTTTATTTGGAATAATATACACGAAATGCTGGTAAAATAATTTGAATTGTGGCTAGAAGTAAACTGGATGTATTATAGTGAACAATGAAGAGTTTTTGTATAAACATATCATATATGTTTGAATGCATTCAGTGTTGTGGAATTAATTAATAGTACTAAACGATGAAGATTCTTTTTTGTGAAATATATTTAGTTTTGTACTATTCTTGTGAACGATGAAGAGTTTTTGTAAAAGACTTGTTTCACGAAGATTATTTGAAATATATAGCTTCGATTTAATTATTAGTTATTTGTGTTCTTAAGGTAACTTGTTTACTTAATTATGTCATTGTTGAATATATGCAAATAAAAATTATTCTTTTAAAATAAAAATTATGGGTTCAAAATTATACACAACATTGCCACACTTCGAAAGTGTTGCTATAGGATGTCCAAGAAAGTTACACTTTACAATTGTTGTTTTAGATGTGATATAAAAGGAAACACTTTTTGAGTGTATCAACAACAAAGCAAAAACAACAGTTCAAGTGTAGTATAATAAAAAATGTGTTGCTAGTGAATCACTACAAAGCGTGCCAGTATACCTCTTTGGCCACCCTTTATAAGTGTAGCTGTGATGGCAACATTTAAAAAGTGTTGCCTAATGTCAAAGGTTACACTTATTCAGGCCACCTATTAAAAAGTGTTGCTTAAAGTCCAAAAGTGTAGCCTTTTATTAAACGACACACTTTTTGATAGTTCAGGCTACACTTTAATGGTGTAGCCAAAAGCCTAAAATGGTGTAGTGCTATCTTTTAACAACAATAACAATTCATTATAATATTAAGGTTATGT
Source organism: Solanum arcanum (assembly GCA_027789145.1). NCBI lineage: Eukaryota > Viridiplantae > Streptophyta > Magnoliopsida > Solanales > Solanaceae > Solanum > Solanum arcanum. Next base: position 51,399,488 of record CM050933.1, read on the forward strand.
TTCATAAAATTAAATCTCACCCTCACAAATGAAGTTTTTGCTATCCTAACATGCCATAAGCTTGCCCTTAGTGTACTTGAATTTTATCAAAATGTTTAAATATAATCATGATGACTTTAATTCAGTTGTATTTTCAACTTTAGGTAAGGGAGAATACATTTGGGTAAACTTTACTGACTCATTCTCCCTAATGCACATTTTTTTGTTTTCCATGCTAACATTCACAACTTTTTATTTCCCTCTTGCATGCTTTCCATATGAATTCAATTTCTTACCTTCACTTTCACTTGAGCCCCTCTTTTTTTTCACAAAACCCTCTTTGTATGTACATATTTATTTGTTTTTATTTGCCACCTTCAACATCTTGTATGACTTACAAGTATCATTTGTGCACCTTTTCTTTTATTTTATTCTCCACAAAATGTCACACCCCAATCCTTAGTGAGGTGGACGAGTACCATATGAACACATGTTTTACAAGTGACCTATGATGAGAAAGTAAATTGTGATGCAGATAGATTTACTGATGAGAAGCTTCATATACAACACATTTTTAAATAGCTGAATCGCTTCATGTGACAAGTGAAACTATGAATACAGATGATAGCTTTACCATGTCTACAAAGCCTCTATTGGAATCCAAGAATGTACCACTATGAAAATATACATAATAAAGACTCGATTAAGACCCTAATAAACATGGATCTCACAAAAAACCGCTATTTATAGTGTGCTTTTTTTGGGGATATCTACTAGTTGAGTACTTGTACATGCAACATGAAATGCAGCGTCCCCAAAAAGGGACGTCAGTATGAAAGATTTTACTGAATATTTAAGGAACAATACAACCAATTGTATGCTGAGCGCTCAAGTGAAACCAAATAAAAATAGATAAGGATTAGAGACCACGTCTGCTTGTACTTGTGTGAGTCGTGCATGTTACATTCTTTACTTTACTTTTCTATACTTTATAATCTTTTAAAACATATGATACAAATGAACATCTAATCAGCACTAGAAGAGGATGACCCATGCTAGGCATTTTAAACCTTTGGATGTTTCCTCATAAGTCTATAAATTGGGATCGACCCATGCTAGGAATTCACCCCTGAGCTGCTACCATTCCATACCAATAGGGGTCGACCCATGCTAGGCTTTCTCCCTTGAGGTTCCACCCTCTTATACAAATTAGGATCAGCTCATGCTAGGCTTTTGCTTATGAGCTACCGCCCATATATCATACAAATTATATCACGTAAATTAGTTCATCTTTGAGATTGTTGTTTATCAATTTATAGATCTTTTGGGACTGTTCTTTGGATAATCATAACTCTTTTGATATTATTGTTTTTGATGTTAATATGTTGTTTGTGATTGTTGTTTTGGTGGTCATAATCCTTGTATATATTTGGAAGTACAAACCAATAGTAGAAGACATATAAATATGGACTCATGATAATGATATTGACATGGGAAGCAAATGTAACATGAACATGATACTTAGGATCTTATATGACTCTGTAAGCATTTTTACATCTCAAATTGAAGCACATATCTAGTGAATTCATTTAACATTCAACCAAGTTATTTGAACTTGATATGATACAAATACCAGGTGTTCATGAATGTGGAACCAAGGGGGAATATATGCAGATTTAACTTAAGGACAGATACATATAATAAGTAAGTACATGTAAGCGTACAATTGAGTAAGTAGTGATCATGTGAGGTAAAACAACAGTCTAACACTATGGAAGTAATAACAAAGAAACGGAACATATGAACATGTGACAAGATGACATAGCTATATACAATTGAAATAAGTTGAGATGAGACAAGCATATTGTACCATGTGTATAGGGAGTAGGAACTGCAACTATGGATCTGTCAGTACCAAGGGCACTTAGAAAGCTCACTCTTTGTAATCAATGTTTTGGATTAATGCTAAAGAAATAGAAAATGGATAAGCCTTACATACCTTGATATACAATTCAAAACGTATGAATTAATGTCCTTCTCTTCAGATCACTAATCTACAATAAAATAAGTTAAAACACTAGTATTAGTAGCTAATCAATCAATTTCAGTCACTTAATCACACCCAAATTGTAACAAAGCAGTAAGTTGCAATCTATCTAGAGAGTGTTTTTTCCTTCCGTATCCCTTAAATTGCGTCTATATACTGTACAACCTTCATATCATTGAATCCCAAAACATCCTGCAATATTAAAGTTCTTTAACGTCTCCATAATTTCCCCGCAAATCCGGCCACAAAACATATCATAACATACATAAAACAATCTTTGAACATAATAATGTAAAAGAAGCAATATGAATAATGGTTTATGTATCACAACTAGTGGAAGAGCTAACATTACTTTTAAAGTGCTGAAAGAAGCTCATAGCTTAATTTAAAGAGGACTCCCCACCATGGCTGTCCCAACATGTACTAATCACCAGAACATCCTCCCCAATATTAACCATGTAAAATATACAATTTCAAACTCACTAACATATATCAAGTGTCCTAATTAACTCAAGTACAAGAAGGAGAAAGTTTCAGTAGCTTACCTTGCCGGACAGAACTACCAGTTGCTAAGATTTGAATTCTTCATTTGCAGCCAACGTTTGTCTTTAATTTGGGCCACACATTTAAGTAGGTGATGCACCTAGTTTTCCATTAAGATTATTTCTTGTGGGCTTGGGAAGATTGGGCCTTGGATGTACAGTTTCCACTCATTCTTTTATTCAACTAGGGCTAAGTTAATGCAAATAGGTATAGTGTATTTGTCCCAATAACTTTGTTAAAAGAGTTTTAGTAGGTGATGCACCTATGTGGTTCTTTGGGGTGGGCAATAAGTTAAAGTAGGTGATGCACTTACTTGTCACCTACTAGCTTAGTGAAGTCAAGCATGAATCTCAACGTTTTATTTCATTTCTAGACCTTTATAACTTTAACATAACTTAGAACTTATATATACTATGTCACATTATAATTTAGACTCAAATACCACCTTACAATCTCAAGTTTAAATACTTACATCAACAAAAACATAGTCAGGTCACATCAAAATCTATGGGCAGTTCACTTTAAACCTATTATGTTGCCACTAGTCGCATAGGAAACTGAATACCACAAGACAGTTTATAATCATTATATAAATAGAACTAGTACACATAGAATATGGGTTGCTACATTCTCTCCCTCTTATAACCATTCGTCCTCGAATGATCTGTTCACATGATAGTTTGGTTAATGTTTGAATTTCATATACATATTTGTGAGAGTCCCCATTGAAAATAGGAAGGACTATCAAAAATGTATAGACTAACATAAAACATGTATAGACAAATATAGCATGATCTCTCGATAGATATGGTTCATGAAACAATACTATTAACAATCAAACCCCTTTTTTACCATGGAATTCACTTAAAATACACAAGTGTGACTCATACAATGAGTAGTGTAATATACCCAATTACAAGACATGCAAATGACATATCAAATTAAAAAATTCAAGTAGAATTCATGATCATTTAAGGGTACAAAATGATCTCAGATCCATATGTTGATGCTTAGAAAAAGAAGGGTTGCTTAGGATGTCTCTACCATCTTCTATTCCCAAGTATCTTATGTTATATTCTATTCCTTCCCTAATACTTATGGTTAAACATTCTGAGCTTAGCTTCTAGGCCTTCACAATCAAGAATAACTATAGTATCTCCCAATTATTTTGTACATGATTAGACACATAAAATCATAGGCTATTGGGGCAGTACTTTCCCTTCTCTTTTATTTCATGACGCTTTTGAGAGGTGAGTCTTTTAAGAACGCAATGCTATTAATAAAAAATCTAAAGTTTTGTGCCGCTCCTGCGAATAAGGTATTATGCTTAGTCATTTATCTATGGTTGATTATACATATATTCCCAACCTTTTATGGTCAAAATCTTTACTACATAATGATACAAGGAAATGTTTCCCAAATTGTTCAAAACTCAAATCAATGAGCAGAGAAGGCATGGTATATGGATTAATAAGTCATAATGGGCATCATACATAGGCAGACTAGCCCAAAAGGGAGCGCGCAAGGTATACCGACATTAAGATATAGAAATACATGGTCTAAGAGTGCATATGATCTATAGGGTCGCGTGTGAGCGAATGAACTACATGAAAGGTAGAAATGGACTAGATGATCACATGATTTATGACTACATACCTTAAGACATGTAGTAGATATGACATGTAGACATATCAGAAAATGAACTACATAACAAAATGTTTAACATGGCTAGAAAGACATGGATAGGTGGACTAACATCTCAATGAGAACATATATGAAATCTTAGCAAGTGAGCATATAAGACATGGCTAGAAAATCTATAAGGCCTAAAATGTTTAAGCAAGTAGGCTACAAGGTATGCAAAATATATAAAGTCATATGATCAATTAACATATTTTACCCTTACAATATTTACATGTGACATGTGGGAAGTAACTAGTGCAATAAATAACATGTAACTAAAAATTATTATGAAAACATATAACAATAAAAAGGGTACTCTAAAGCGGATAACAATTGCATGTAAGCATTCCATGACATTAGGTAACTTGTGAGAAGGTACTCCACGAAAAGAAAATGGCATACAAATTCATAAGTTATAGAACATACAACATATAATTGTATAACAAATCATCTTTGTAAACAACGATATATGCTATAGAACCACTCTACCATACTAAGGCAAACACATTGTCTTAAGCGTTAAAGTTATAGGTGGGATAGTTCTGCTCATATTCCTTACTCGCCTCAAAACACATACAATTGATTTTCCCATATACTCTCTCTAATCTCCTATGAATTCTCATAGGTGTTCTTCTATTGGTACTTGGCTTCATGTCTAGGTAAATACAAATACTACAGCCAAGATAGAAAAAGAAAATCCACAAAAAATAGTTCATCTTTTAGAGTGGGAGGCTGAGGTCAACTTTGCCTTCATTGCTAGCTTGTGTTATATCACACTCAATGTCTGATTCCCTTTGAAGGTCGATAAAAGAAATTTAATAGTGAAACTTTAATGCACTATGAAACATGAACTCTAATAACATATAAATGTGAGGTACTTATAAAGTTATATCATGATTCATAAAATCTTAGAGTTTCCCTTTTATGCTTAACTAGATAGAGATCTGGCCATATTAATAGATTTAAAAAAAAAAACAAGTTAGGGTGCTCCTACACTTTTTCATGCAAAATAGCAAATAATAACAAATGGCATATCATCAATTTTTCCTCTCCCTTAACTGGACTACGAATACTTTCTATTCACCACTTTTTTGTTGTTGTTATCAACACTTTAGTCAATACTAAATTGACTTCTCTGTCTAACAAAGACTCACAAAGTTTTTCCCAGGTGCATCGTTATAACTCGTTAGGGTTGAAAAATTTATAACATTTTCTTGGCTCATACATTAGCAATCACTATTTCCTAACCACCTATCTCACTCCTCTATAGCATTATCATATCACCCCTATTCCTATGTTTCAGGAATTTGACATATCCCATCTCTCAAACTTCACTCTAACATGCTTCCTATCTAACAAGTACGTTTTGATCAAAAATAGTATCTTCATGCACTCTAATCCAATTATGTACAACCAACTAATCAAAACATAGTTCTAACCAATCAACTTTCTTTTTTTTTACCCTTAACCTTTCCGCACATACTGATTCTCTATAGCCAACACATACATCATAAAAGGAACTACCATACATGTATCATTTGCAGCAATTGGCACTCTTATCCCAAAGATTAATAATCATGAAAAGAATACAAATGTTTTTAGTACTTATTCGGGGTTGTTGTCACATACCATATAAATTCCAAACAGTAACATACTCGAGAGGACATACGATGAGAATTTGAGTGTTGTCTGCCAATTAGGGGTATCACTAGTAACACTTTTGCAGTAATACATCCATCTATAATATTTTGCCACCGGCTTCTTCTAACTATAAGAAACTTGTTTAACTACATCAATTTCAAGAACATATACAACGCTGAAAAGTCTATGTATATAAAATACTAAGTACAAGTGTCTTCTGTAGGAATAGATCATCAAATTATGGAGGAAATATAGATCTCAAGAGCTGGTTACATCTTCCTAAGAAGATGTGCCTTGAAATGCTACAAAAAATATATGTAGCTAGGTAACAAATTAGTTTTGACCTGATATGATGCAAATGGTACAAATGCAACTTTAGATGCAAATAATATAAAAGTGTTTACATACCTTGTGGAGTGAGATGGTTACATAAAATGATCTCAATCTAATCAAACTTTTTGTAACTTGAGGTCCTTTCCGTATGTTACATACTGACACTATAACAAGAGTTAACCTAAATCATTGTTAACATGAATAGTATGATCCGGTATAACTGGATATTGTCCTCTTAACTTTTCTATGTCGCACAATCAATATTATGTAGAAAGGTCAAATTTACTAAATTTTCAATCAGCCCCTTAATTATAAATGTGGCTCACAACACATTTATAACTAAGGCTTTACTAGACACTGTAACATTTCAAAAATTCAAGACGTGTCATAAAGCCTAACATAGGTGGTCTATATACTGTTTTTAAATCCATTTTGATTAATTCAGTTCATTTAGGAAGTTTAGAAACCAAAAAGCCCAAAAACATTCATGACGTCCGGAAGTTGGTTTAAAGGGGTATTAGTGTGGCTTAGCCTATTTTACGAGATTTTATTAGTTAGAAATTCACGAAAAGTGGTGAACGTGTAGCTAATAGATTTTTAAGTTGTTTAATTGTTGAAAAGTGCGGCTACGACTCCCCAAGGACCAACCAAGTTCCCTTGATTCGGGCTCCTGTAGGTTGAGGCAATACTGCCTGGGCAGTGTGCATCAACGGAATAAGGTACCGTCCGTGTGTGGACTGACGGGGCGTCAATGCCACCTTTATTCAACACGTAGTCAATTTGATGAATCCCTCGCCTGCACAAGTCTTTTAACTTACCTACAGATAAGCAACACGGAGGGCGATCAGTCCATCCACTCACAGACGGTCAGTCGTCGGGGTTCCGTCTATAAGGGTCCTACTTTCCTGCATATTTTTAATTAGGTTCATTTCATTAGTTAAGGGTTTAGATTGTTAATTAGGGGATTAAGGGGGCCTATTAAGTTATTTAACCCACATATAAAGTCCCCAACACCATTAAACTAATTATAGCATCTTAAACAATTCCTTTGCCTTCTTTCCTCCTTCTCTCTCTATTGGAAGACACAGTTGAAGACTAAGCTAAGGAACGTCTTCGGGTCTGAAAGGGATGAACTAATATTCAAATCTTTTTCAAAATATTAAGATATGTGATCGATTCACCTTTGAGACTCTTTCATCAAAGGGTTCATTAGAAATTGATTTCAAAAGTTCAGTTTTCATGTGGGTTTCATCAAATTACGAAATTGAATTTATGAATTAATTTGTTGATAATTTATTTAGGTTATATTGAATATATTAAAATTTATTTTAACTTGGTAATGAAAATTGTTTATGATTTGCCCTATTATGAAGTGATATGTAATTTGTTAACCTCACTTATATGAATTGTGATGAAAGGACTATACTCATGCAATTTGTAATGAGCTATGATGATGATGATTATACAAGGGCTAGACCGTATTACCTAAACTAAGTTATGATGCTTAATAAAGACATAAATACATTTCAATAAAGGGACCTAGCTTAGCACCGAGTGATCTTGTATGTGAGGGAGCAACACTTCTTCCAAGTAAGCAAGGTAGGGTTCACTACAGTTTTAACAGGGTGGATAGCCTCATGAACTAAAAAGAGTGTAAAGTAACATATCTATGAATCCCCTAAGTTCCATGAACTATGTTGCCACCATAGGATACTATCTAGTGGATCCACCTAGGAAGCTATGTTTTTATTAGGTTTTACCTTTTCTGGTAAATCGCCTTCCATCATTGTAGGGTTTTATGACACCGGATTCCATATTTAGCTCATGTGGTCTATGTCGGTTAAAGTAACTGTTCCCTAAACTAAAATGAAGTAATTAAGTATTAACTAACTAACTAAGGTGACTTGAAAGGTTTAACTTAGCGTAGGTAGGTGCATGAGACTCTACTTATGCATTGCACTAGTGGGCCTTTATGGGAGCTTTAGGAAGTTAAAATTATGTATGTACATGACAATGATGTAAATGATTAAAATATGTTTATGTATACTATGAAGAGTGTGATAAGATGATGATTATCCTTTGGAGCATGTTGACTTTATTATATTAGTTAAGTATATGATTATGCCTTCTTAAAGGTTGGTTAAGTGAAGTAGGGCATTGGTTATGGTTTCTTGTTGAGGCTACTTGATTAAGTAAGGTTATGGGGTTTTACTTTGTCATTGTATTTGTTTATTCAATTGGGATTCTTAAGTAATTGTCTTCCTTATTGTGATATGGTTATCTCTTACTCATGGTTGTAATAATATTCCTTGATGATAGGGTTGTAGTAGCTCATGATATAAAGTATGTTGGTATACATTCTACTTGTTTGAGTTAGTAAGAATGTTGGTTGCTTTGTATGACTTTCTGAGCTATCCATGAGACTTTTAAAAGGGGAAAAGTTGCATGCTATAACTAAATTTCCCTTTTAAACATGTTTTGATCTTATATGTTCATTTGGTCTCATACTTAGTACATGTGGCATACTAACAAAATTTTTTCTCCATTTTCCTTATCATTTTAGGTTCCGTTCATTGAAGGCTCATTTAAGATGACTTTAAGGGTACATTATTATCCAAGGGGTGGTTCCTAGCCTTACGAGGACAATGCAAAAATCTTGCATATGAAATTGCTTATTTTCAATGACTTTTATGTTCATTGCACTTTCATTGTGTACGACTTGTACAAGCATATATGTGGATTATTTACCATTCATGTAGCAATATGCCCAAATTTTTACGATAATTTAGATGGTTTGAGATGAGACAATCTTTGAGACTATTACTATTTTAAATATATGCATATGCAATAAAATTAGAAGGCTATCTAACCTTCCTTTATGAAGGGTCTATGTATACTCGATATGAATATATATTATGTGTATGTAGAGGTCTATGTAAACCTCCAAGTTGATATAATGCAAAGTTTTAATTCTTCATTATTTTTGACCTATGGATGTAATGATGTAAGAATAAGAGGCTAATCAAAGTCCTCACGGAGGAAGACGACGCCGTTTACGTCTAGGGGGTAAAACGGGATGTGAAAAACTTGGTATCAGAGCATGAGGTTGAATATTGTTGATTTCTATCTCTCTCTACCACGTCTTTGTATGTTTGTATTCATGATTGTGAAGCGCGCCAAACTTATGAATTGGAATTTATATGATGCTTAGGAATCACTCTCTTCTTGGAAATCCAATATCGTGCCTCTACAGTGTACTTGTTATGTTATTTAACCTGACCCTTGTATTTTAGTTATAGGAAATGAATATTCAGAGGAATGTGGTTCGGAGTCACAAGGAAGAGGATCTAATGAGGGAGCTCCTCCCTGTGGTGATCAAGTTCATTCACTTGAAGAAAATGTTGTCGATGATCAAGCTTCGCCAAATCATCAACCCTTTGCGAACGGTGACATGAGGGCTATCCTTGTTTAAATGGTCCAATCCATTACTACTCAATCCCAAGCCGCAACGGTTCAACCCCATGCTATGCGGCCTAATCTATTCGAGAGGTCGTGCCCTAATTTCATCAACAAGTTTCTTCTATGGCTTCTCGTCTAAGGATTTCACTCAGATGAAATCCTCCTACCTTTTATGGATCTAAGGTTGCTGAAGACCTCCAAGAGTTCATTGATAAAGTCTACAAGATACTATTTGCTATGGGGATGTCTACAAGTGAGAAGGTCGAGTTGGCCACAAACTCAAAGACGTGTCTCAAATTTGGTATATGCAATGGAGGGATAATAGGACTCTTAGTGGTAGGTCGGTGAATTGGTAGATCTTCAAGAAGGCATTTATTGACCGGTTTTTCCCTAGAGAGATGAGTGAGGCTAAGGTGGTGGAATTCATCAACCTCCTCCAAGGAGGTATGAGTTTTCATGACTTCTTTTTGATGTTTATTAAATTGTCCAAATGTGCTCCTTCATTAGTCTCCGATCCTAGAGACGAAATGAGCCACTTTGTGACGGGAGTATCAGATGACTCCCAAGAAGAATTTCATTCAGCGATGCTTCACGACAAAATGAATTTTTTCCGTCTTATGGTGCATGCAAGGAGAGTGGAGGAGTGTAGAGACAAGAGTAAGGATAGGGATACAAGAAAGGAAAGATCTTTTAATGGTGGAGATATAAAGAAGAGGCTTGAGATCCAATACAAGCCTAGATTCAAGAAAAGGTTCTCTAATCAAGTTCCATCCAAATTTCCTAACGCTCCTGATGATAGAGTTCCTAAGCCGATAGTCCAAAAGGGATAGAGTGGAAACTCACCAAATGAGAAGCCAAGTTATAGTGAATGTGGAAAGATGCACTTGGTTCTTGAATACTTGGGACTGACAAACACTTTGGTTTTAGGAAGATTGCGTACAAGATGCGACATTGCCCTAATGCGAAGGGGAAAGAGAAGAGTGGGAAAGCTAGTGGTTCTAGTGATGCTCCGAAGAAGAATCTCTTCTATGCTCTTCGTACTAGGGGTGAGCAAGAGACATCTCCCGATGTGGTGACAGGTATGTTAAAAATCATTACTATCGATGTGTATGCTTTACTTGATCCAGGAGCTACCTTGTCTTTTGTTACACCTCTTGTAGCGAAAACGTTTGATACTTTATCTGATACCTTGCACGAACCCTTTTTAATGTCTACTCCGATGGGTGAATCAGTTGTTGCAAAAAGGGTTTATAGGAATTGTCCTATTATATTGCGCAATAGAATTTCTAATGTGGATCTAGTATAACTAGATATGGTTGATTTTAATATAATTTTGGGTATGGATTGGATACATACTTGTTTTGTGACTATTTATTGTAGGACAAGGGCTGTGAAGTTTAATTTCCCAAATGAACCATTGTTGACTTGAAGAGTGGGAATTCTATTCCTAGAGATCGTATAATCTTTTCTCTAAAAGCATGTAGAATGATCTCAAAGGTTTCTCTATTTCACATAATAAGAGTCCAACATTTAGTCTTCGAAATTCCTCCCATTTATTCGGTCCCTATAGTGAATGAATTTCTGGAGTTCTTTTCTAATGACCTTTCCGATATTCCTCCCGAAAGGGAAATTGATTAAGGTATCAATTTTCCACAAGAAACAAATCGCATTTCCATTCCTCCTTATCGGATGGATCCGGCAAAATTGAAGGTCTTAAAGGCTTACCTAAAAGATTTGCTTGACAAATGCATTATAAGGCCTAGTATTTCTTCGTGGGGTGCTCTGGTGTTATTTGTGAAAAACAAAGGTGGGTCCTCGAGAAGGTGTATTGAATACCATCAACTCAACAAGGTTACTATTAACAATAAGTATCATCTTCCTCTAATTGACGATTTGATTGATCAACTACAAGGGGCGAGTTACTTTTCAAAAATAGACTAGAGGTCAGGGTACCACCAACTTAAGGTGAGAGGTAAGGATGTACCAAAGAAGGACATGAGGTCGGGGTATCACAAACTTTTTGTGAGAGGTGATGATGTACCAAACACGGCCTTTCGGACTAGGTATGGGCACGATGAGTTCTTTGTAATGTTTTTCTATTTCACTAATGCTCCGACGACGTTTATGGCTATGATTAAGAGGATGTTTTGAAATTTCCAAGATTAATTAGTCATTGTCTTCATTGACGATATCTCAGTATATTCGAAGAATGAGGGTTATCATATAGGTCATTTGAGGGTGGTATTACAAACCCATAAATAACATCAATTCTTTGCCAAATATAGAAAGTGTGAGTTTTTGTTGAGGTCGGTGATATTAATTGGTCATATCATCTCTTGTGAAAGAGTTGAATTTTGTCAAAGGTTTCTTGATGGTTATGCATCAATTACATCTCCCATAACAACTTTGACCAAAAAGAGTATGATATTTGAGTGGTCGGAGGAATGTGAGAGAAGTTTTCAAATTTTGAAATATAGGCTTACTTCCGCTCCGGTGTTAACCTTACCAGAGGGTACAAATGGTCTTGTTGTGTAATGTGACGCATCCCGAGTGGGTTTGGGGTTTATGCTGATGCAACATGGAAAGGTGATTGCCTATGCTTCTAGTCAATTTAAGGTGCATGATATAAACTATCCCACTCCTGTCCTTGAGTTAGCAGCCATGGTGTTTGTTTTGAAAATATGGAGGCATTACTTGTATGGTGTTCATTTTGGTGTTTTTACCGACCATAAGAGTCTCCAATATTTGATTACCCAAAAGGAGTTAAATCTCCGACAAAGAAGGTGATTAGAATTTTTGAAATAATATGACATGAGTGTCCCCTATCATCCTTGCAAGACTAAGGTGGTTGTGGATGCCCTATGTTGTATGACTATTGGTAGTGTATCTCACATTGATGAACCAAAGAAAGACCTAGTGCGAGCTATGCATAGGTTGTCTAGGTTGGGGGTGAGATTATAAAGTTCTCCATATGGTTGTTCTACAGTTCATAATAACTCTAAGTCACATTGGTGGTTGATGTGAAGTCTTAACATTACCTTGATCAACCATTAATGGATTTGAAGGAATCAGTTCTCGACAAGTTAAATGAGTCATTCTCCTTAGGGGGGATGGTGTGTTTAGGTACCAAGAGAGAATGTGTGTTCCCGTGGTAGATGGGTTGAGGGACTAGATCCTTGAATAAGCCCATGGGTATCCTTGCTCCATTCATCAGGGTTCAAAAAAAATGTACCATGACCTTAGGTAAACTTATTGGTGGGAAGGTATGAAGAAGGACATAGCGGAGTTTGTCGTTATGTGTCAAAATTGCCAACAAGTAAAAGCCGAACATCAAAAGTCGGGTGTCTTACTACAAGAGATCCCACTTCCTACATGGAAGTGGCAAAACATCAATATGGAATTTTTAGTAGGCTTACCTCGGACTCAAAAGTCATATGATTCTATATGGATGGTTGTTGATAGGTTGACTAAGTTCGCTTGTTTTATTCCCGTCAAATCTACCTATTCGGCAGAAGATTATGCTAGGATATTCATAGATGAGATTGTGTGTTTCCATTGTAATATGTTATCCATCATATCCGATTAGGTTGCACAATTCAAATCTAGGCTTTGGAGGTCATTCAAAAAGGGGATGGGTACTAAGGTCAAGTTGAGTACAACTTTCCATCCCCCAACGGATGGACATGCAGAACCCACTATTCAAACCCTTGAGGATATGCTTAGGGCTTTTATTATTTATTTCAAGGTAAATTGGGATAAATATTTGCCTTTGCGGAGTTTGCTTATAATAATATTTTCTATTCATCCAACACCATGGCTCCCTATGAATCTTTGTATGATAGGAGGTGTAGGTCTCCAATAGGGTGATTTGAAGTGGGCCTTTGTATGATAGGAGGTGTAGGTCTCCAATAGGGTGGTTTGAAGTGGGCGAGCCTTCACTTTTTGGTCCAGACATAATTTATAAGACTTTAGAGAAAGTTCATAACATATGGAACCTGTTGCAAACGGCCTATAGTCGGCAAAAGTGTTATGACGATTATTGGAGAAGGGATTTGGAGTTTTAAGAAGGTGATAAGGTGTATCAGAATATTTCACCCATGAAAGGGGATGTTCGATTTGACAAGAAGGGGAAGTTGATTCCTCGTTATGTGGGTCCCTATTAAATCTTTCAAAGGGTTGGTAAGGTTGTTTACGAATTGAAACTTCCTAGTAAATTGTCTTTGGTTCATCCAGTTTTCCATGTTTCTATGTTGAAAAAGTGTGTCGGTGATCCCGAGTCCATTCTTCTTATTGAGGATCTTGGTGTAAAGGATAATCTCTCTTATGAGGAGGTTCCAATACATATTCTTTAAAGAGATATAAAGAGGTTTAGGAACAAAGAGGTTGTTTCCGTAAAATCATTATGGAAAAATCACCTAGTTGATGGTGCGACATGGGAGGCCGAGGCGACATGAAGTGTCGTTATCATCATCTTTTTTGATAATTAAGGTTAGTCATTCCTTTTTATATTATAATTATGGGTATGAATTGAAGTTAATTGATTCTTGGGTGAAGTTTTGCAAAATATGCATTTTTGAATACTTCACAATGATGTTACAATGAATAATTCCTTTGGACATGAAATTTTTTGTTTGATTGGTTTGAGTTAAGTTGTGCATTTTGATATGGTGAGTCTTTATGAAATTAAAGGTAACATGTTGATAAGTTGAAATTTGTGCTAATTGACTCATGTAATGTATGTTGAGCTCATGTGTGTTGTGAGAAGGAAATACATCAGGATGAAATGTTTGAGCCTTATGTGTGGTGATTGGAGTTTTAGAATTTTATTTTTGAAAGGAAATGATTTAAGCTGATTTGATAATATTGTTGATTGGTTGGGCTTCTATTCATGAGTCTATTCCTTCCTTCAAAGGAATTTTAGTGTTATTCGGGCACGAATGTTCCTGGGGGTGGGGGTGATAAGGAGGGGCGAATAATGTAACACTTCAAAAATTCAAGACGTTTCATATAGCCTAACATAGGTTTAATGAGGTACATGTACTGTTTTTAAATCCCTTTTAATGAATGTAGGTCATTTAGGAAGTTTAGAAACCAAAACATCCAAAAACGTCCATGACGTCCGAAAGTTGGTTCAAAGGGGTATTAGTGTGACATAGGCTATTTGACAAGCTTTTAGGAGTCAAAAATTATTTATAAGTGGTGAAAGGGTAGATAATAGGTGTTTAAGTTATTTCATGGTCGAAACATCCTCGTACGACTCCCCAAGGACCAACCAAGGGCCCTTGAGGAGGACCCCAACAGGTTGAGGCAACATTGTCTAGGTAGTGTGTATCGACAGGAGAAGCTACGGTCCGTGTGTGGACTGATGGGGCATCGATTCCACTTTCTTCCCACACATAGACTTTTTTAGGTAGCCCTCGCCTCCACATGTCTATGAACTTTCCTATGGACATGTAGGACGGAGGGGGGGGGGCAGTCTGTCGACTCACAGATGGACGCTCGACGAAGTTCTATCTGTGAGGGTCCTGATTTTCCTGCACATTTTTAATAAGGTTCTTTTAATTAGTAAAGGGGTTAGGTGGTTAATATAGGATTATAATGTCCTAATTATGTTAGTTAACCCCAATATGAAGTCCCCAACCCCATTGAAAAAATTAGAACTTCTTAAGCAATTCCTCTACCTTCTCTCTTCTTTCTCTTTCTATTGAAGACACCATTGAATACTAAGCTAAGGAAGGGCTTTGTGGGCTGAAAGGCTAGAATTCATCTTCATATCTTTTTCAAAACGTTAAGGTATGGGATATGTTCACCTTTCAGGCTCTTTCATCATAAGTTCCCTTCAACATAGATTTCGAAAGTTGAGTTTTCATGTGGGTTTCATCCAATTAAGAAATTGATGTTATGAATTTAGTTGTTGATGATATTTAAGTTATATTCAATATATTAACATGTATTTTAACTTGATTATGATAATTATTGATGGTTCGGTCAAAATTGAAGAACATGATCCTCAACCCCTAACCCTAGGTTGTGATCTTGATCTATAATGTATTGTGATAATTCAACTAACTTGGTTATTGATTGGATTACTATCCTATTTTGTTATTATGAATATATTAATATGATTTATAGGTATATCATGCTATTTCATGAGATGTGATTTAGGTTATGATGTATATTGTGAAGTTGACCTAATTATCTTGTCTTAAACTACGATTTACTTTTGAATTGTGTTTTACAGATGCAATTGACCTTGTTATCTTATTGGTTATCATGGGGTGATGATGTTACCCCCATAATTGTGTTGATATATGGGTTGATGTTAAGACCTTGGTCATGAAATGTGAAGAAGACTTCTAATTGTGATTAATTATTGTTAAGTCATGAAGTTATATTGGGAGAATACCTTGTTTTAGGATTAATAGTATGCTATGATGAATGAATTTAAATGTATTAACTTTGGTTGTGAGTTTGATTAGGGTGTAGATGTTACAAGTATGGTGATGTTTACCAATGTGACCTATTATGAAGTGATATTTAATGTGTTAACCTCACTTATATGAATTGTGATGAAAGGACTTTACTTATGCAGTTTGTAACAATCTATGATGATGAAGATTATCCAAGGGCTAGACCGTATGACAAAAAATATGTCATGATTGTTAATAAATACTTAAAGAGATTTCAATAAATGGACATAGAGTAGCACTGAGTGATCTTGTATGTGAGGGAGTGTCACCTTTCAAAGTGTGGAAGGTAGGGTTCACTATGGTTCTCACAGGGTGGATAGCCTCATGACCCCAAAAAGGGTGTATAGTGATATTTCCATGAATCCACCAAGTTCCATAAACTATGTTTCCACCATTGGATACTAGCTAGTGTATCCACCTGCAAAGTTATATTTATAGTAGGTTTTACCTTGTCCGTTAGACCACTTCCATCAGTGAAGGGCTATATGAATCTGGATTCCACAGTTAGCTCATGTGGTCTATGTCGTTTAAGTCAAGTGTTCACTAAACTATAATGAAGTAATGAAGTATAAAAAAACTAAGGTGATTGAGAGGTTTAACTTAGCTTAGGTATATGGGTATGAGACTCTACTTATGTCTTGCACTAGTTGCCCTTGATAGGAGCTTTAGGAAGTTAATATTATGTATGTATATGACAATGATGTAAATGATGATAATATGTTGATGTATAATATGAATAGTGTTATATGATGATGATTATCCTTTGGAGCATGTGACTTGATTATACTACGAAAGTATGTCATTATGCATTCTTAAAATTTTGTTATGTGAAGTTTCGCCTTGGCTATGGTTTCTTGTCGAGGCTACTTTATTGAGTAAGGTTATGGGGTTTTCCTTTGTCCTTGCACTTCTTTATTTGATGAGGATTCATGAGTAATTTTCTTGCTTATTATGATATGGTTATCTCTTATTACTGCTTGTAATGTTATTCCTTAATGATAGGGTTTGTAAGCATGTTGGTTGATTTGTATGACTTCGTTAGCTATGCATGAGACTTTTCAAAGGGTAACATTGCATGTTTTAACTAAATGTTCATTTTAAACATGTTTTGATATTATATGTGCATATGATTTCATACTTCATACATGTGGCATACTAATACCATTTTTTCTCCTTTTCCCAAACATTTTAGGTTTCGGTCGTTGAAGGCCTAAGACTTGGATATTCTCTATCATCCAAGAGGTAGGTCCTCACCTTCCTCGGTTAATGCCATTATCTTGCCTACGAAGTTTCTTTATTTTCTATGATTTTTATGTTCATTCCACTTTTATTTTGTGCGACTTGTATAAGTCTAAATTTGGCTTCTTTACCTTTCATGTACGGCTATGCCCAATTTTTTAAGATCGTTTAGATAGTATGAGATGAAAGAATCTTTTAGACTATTTATTGTTATAAATATATGTATGCTCAATAAAAGAAGAAGGCTATGTCACCTTCCTATACGAAGGGTCCATGTATACTCGATACGAATATATAAATAATGTGTATGTAGAGGTCTATGTAAATCTCCAAGTAAATATAATGAAAGTTTTAATTCTTCGGTATTTTTGGCATATGAATATAATGTTGTTAGATAAAGAGGCTAGTCTTAGTCCTTAATGAGGACGACGATGCAAGTTATGTCTAGGGGGTAAACCCGGACATGATAGACACGACTTTGTAAACCCCCCAGGACAAACTGCTCTGACACCACTTTTGTCACACCCCAACCCTTAGTGAGGTGGACGAGTACCATAAGAACAAATGCTTTACAAGTGATGATAAAGTAATGTACGATTCAGATATTTACTGATGAGAATCTTCATATGCAAAACATTTTGACTAGTTGAACCGCTACATGTGACAAGTGAATTATTAATATAGATGATAGCTTTACCATGTCTACAAAGCCTCTATTTTAATGCAAGAATGTGCCACTATGATAATATACATAGTAAAGACTCGACAAAGCCCCAAATAAACCTAGAGCTCACCAACAACTAATGAGTATAATGTGCTTCTATTGGGGAGATCTACTAATTGAGTACTTGTACCTGCATCATGAAATGCAGTGTCCCCAATAAGGGACACCAGAACAAAAGATTGTATTGAATATGTAAGGCGTACTACAACCACTTGTAACATGAGAGCTCAAGTGAACTAGATACCAATAGATAAGGATTAGAGACCACCTGTGGTTCTAATTCTTGAATCGTGCATGTTACATTATTTTCTTTAATTTTCTATACTTTACATTCTTTATACAACATATGATACAAATGACAAAGTTCTCAACAGTAGAAGAGGATGACTCATGCAAGGCATTTTTACCCTTGGGATCTTGTCCTCATAATTCTACAAATTGGGGTTGGCCCATGGTAAGTTTTCGCCCCTAAGCTGCCACCATCTTATACAAATTCGGATCAACCCATGCTACGCTTTTGCCCCTGAGATGCCACCTTAATCATAAATATTACTTTACTTAGATTCTCTCATAATTAAGATTGATCTTTATCAGCTCATAAATATTTTGGGATTGTTCTTTTGATAATAATAACTCTTTTGAGATTGTTTTTTATGTTAATAACTTGTTTGTTATTAGTGTTTTGGTGGTGATAATCCTTGTTGAGATATGGAACTATGGACAAGTCATAGAAGACATATGAATATAAACTTACGATAAAAAGTATGACCATTGAAACAAATTTGACATGAACGTGATGCTTAGGAGCATATATGACTCGATGAGCATTTTGACATTTCAAAAAGCAGAATTTATATAGTTAAGTAATTTAACATTCAACAAAGAGATTTGAACTTGATATGATACGAATACAAGGTATTCATGAATCTGCAACCAAGGGGGAATGTGGGTAGATTCAACTTAAGGACAAATATATACATACATATAAACGTACAATTGAGCAAGTAGTGATCTTGTGAGGTAACATTATAGTACAGCACACTGGGAGTAATAAGAATGAAAGATAACATATGAACATGTGACAAGAAGACATATCGATAAATAATTGAAGCAAGTTGACATGATATAGGAAGATTTTACTTTGTGTAATCTAGCATCAATTTGACTTATATAAGGGAAATACATGTCATGGGTTCTTTGACAATGAAACAAGTTTAAGCATTGCATGCTAAAACTTGGTAGATTAAACACACACATTTAATAAAATACTCATATTAGAGTACTCACTTCAATGCTCTAGGGAGTGGGAACTGCAACTATGGATCAGTCAGTACCAAGAGCACATATAAAGCTTACTTTTTGTAATGCAAGTTTTGGATTCGTGCCAAAGAAACAGGAAATGAAATAGCCTTGTAGACCTTGCTATACAATTCAAAACTTATGAATTAAGCTCCCTCCCTTCAAATCACTAATCTACAATAAAATAAGTTGTACGACTAGTATTAATAGCTAATCAATCAATTTTAGACACTTGATAATACCCAAATAGTAACGAAGCAGTAAGTTACAATCTATCTATCGAGTGTTTTATTTTTTCCCTATACCTTTAATCGCGTTTATATACTGTATAACCTTCATATGAGGTTCTCGTGAAACTCCCTCCAATATTTATTTCTTTAACGTCTCAATAATTTCCCTGCACATCTTATCACATCTCTTATCATAACATACATAAAATAATCATTGAACATAATAATGTTATAGAAGCAATATGAATCTTTATATCGGATCACCATAAGTAGAAGAGCTAACAATACTTTTAAAGTGCTCAAGCAAGCTCATAGCTTTATTTAAATAGGACTCCCACCATGGATGTCCCAACATATACTAATCACCAGAACATCCTCCCCAATATTAACCATGTAAAAGTAACAATTTCCAACTCACTAACACATACAAAGTGTCCTAATTAACTCAAGCACAAGATGGCGAAAATTGCAGTAGCTTACCTTGCTTGACAGAACTACCACTTGCGAAGACTTCAATTTTTCTATGTAAAGGTTGTCCTCCTTAACTTGTCTTAAATTATAATTTCAAATAGCTTGATATACCTATTATTACAGAACCCTAATGGTACTTAATAGCTATTATATGTATTCGAAGAGATACCAGAGAAAAAGCTCTCAAAATCAGATTTTTTTGTCAAAGTAAATTGTCGAAAAACCTGATATCAATCTTTTTCAAATAGACCTTCTTCGGCCGACTTTCTCGCTCATTTTGGGACATAATTTTTTAAAGTAGGTTACCCAACTTCTTGTAATTTTCATTTAGACTTTTTGAACTTGAAAACATTGGTTTTTTTGCCACCTTTCTTATGCTTCATTTGCAGCCAACATGTGTCTTTAACCTGGGCCACACATTTAAGTAGGTGATGCACCTAGTTTTCCATTAAAATTATTTCTTGTAGGAATGAGAGTTTTGGGCCTTGGCTTTCCATTTTTTCTTTATTCTTATATTCAACTTGTGTTAGATTAATGCAAATAGGTAAAGTGTACTTGGCCCAATAACATTGTCAAAAGAGTCTTAGTAGGTGATGCACCTACTTGGTCCTATGGGGTGGTCAATAAGTCAAAGTAGGTGATGCACTTACTTGTCGCCTACTACCTTTGTGAAGTCAAGCAATCATCTCAATGTTTTACTCCATTTCTAGACCTGAATAACTTTAACATAACTTAGAACTTATATATACTATTTCATTTTGTAATTTAGACTTGAATACCACCTTACGATCACAAGGTTAAATACATCCATTGACATCAACTTTATCGGGTCGCATCAAAATCAATGGGCAGTTCACTTTAAACCTATTCTATTTCCAGTAGTCCAATAGAAAAACGAATATGAAACTATTCTACAAGATAGTTTAGAAGCGTTTTATAAATAGAAAATGTACACGTAGAATATGGGGGTTTACACAAACAACTTCCACCCTATTAATTTCAATAGTTGTCATTTTCTTAAACTCAAAATAGTGCATTAAGGACTTTAGGATCAAAACTAATGATATGCATAGAAAGGATTTGGGTCAATTAAGTGGGTTAGAACAAACTAAGGCTTCAAGACCCAATAGGGCTAAGCTAGCTGTATTTTATTTGGAGGCATGCGAGGAACATTCAAACATGGATATTCAATAAAACACATCAATCATATCCAAAATTTCAAACAAGTTACTCATTAAGCACACTCAGGGAAAGTTGTAGATATTCTTCAATGCCAAAACTAAACAATTATCCTCACACATGGAATCACTTTACACATAAGGACCCAAACATGTAGCATGCTCACTTACAATGCATTATAATGTGAATTAAGCTCCAATTCTTTATTTTCCAAATAGAGTCAAAGATAGAGAGATTATGCTTGTTTTTATGCTTACTATCTTACTACTACAAACAAAATGTTGCCACCCATGATATCCAGTCAACTATTAAAACATGGTTTCATAGTGCCAAAAAAATATGTTTCATACTTCTACTTCTACTACTAATGACTAATTTTACTTTTTAAGACGGTATTCATAAATCCATCATTGGGAAATATTATTCCTAGTTGACTTTATGACTCAATAAAACAATAAATCTAGGCCTAATCGGTTCAAAAGAACTTATCCTCGAGAATAGAACTGAAAACAGAATAGGAGGAACCCTCCAAAAATAAAAAAAGATTTGATAAAGAAATAAACTACATACAATGAAGTTCAAATTCCACCCAACACTTAATCAATACACTGTCCTTAGTATTCAAAATTAAAACAAAGTGCAAAGGGAAAAAAGAATTCCCTGTCGGCCTCTAGGCCTCGTCCGTAGCATCAACTCCAGTACTAGTGGCCACGAACTGATCCTCTGCCAAGCCATCCTCTTCATCAGCCATCACATCATCATCATTAAGCGGTTCCTGGAATATTGGGTAAATCTAGGACATGTACATAGCAATTTCTGTCCAAGGGTACCACTCGGCTACTTTGTCCATCTCCTCCTCAGTCACTGGGCAACCACCGATCCGCAATTGCAATTTTGCCATGCCAAACATGCGCCCTACCAAAATATCATCACAATCATTCCTATCAATAACAATAAAAATGGGATCATGGGAAGGATCGTGCGTTTAGTGCGGATGATGTCAACCAAGTGGCACACTAGATTGGGGGGCATGGGGAGGGCACACATCAAGATTCTCCACCTCAATCAATAACGTCTGTATGTACCTAGTAATAATGCTCCTATAACAGAAACGACATCGCTTGTGGTCCTAAACTTAAGCATAATCTACATCAAGATAGGCTCCACATTGATCAGTAAGCGCTTCATTAAAATATATATCAACACTACCTCTCCCTAATAACATCCGTCATGTGTTTTCCTAGGAGTAAAGTTCAACACACAATCATAAGCCAAACTTTAGCCTCAAATTTAAGGTACCAATAATGGAGGGTCAAATAGAGAGTTGTGTCTCTAAACCTGTCCCACCTAGAAACATAATTCAGCCCACACAAAGTTTGCCGAATATCACGGTACGGGGGTCTCTCAAACATAATAAAAAATTCAGCATTCTCACAATTACGGGTTCCAAGAAAAATCATTCAACCCCTCAACAGTAAATAACACTCACTTTTCACGAATAATCACTTTATTAATATCAACATGGTGTGTATTCCAATTAGCATAAAATTCATGGATTAGGCTCAAATAGACTAACCTTGGTCCATGAAGACAAATTGTAGGCCAAAACTCCTGATTCGTGCGTGAATTTGAAGAAATTCTTGGCGCAACCTCCGCTGATTTATATACTCATCTCCAAGGAATTAGCTTAATGTTGAGAACCATAACAATCATTTTCATAAGGAAATACTTCTCCCTTATCGAACTTTTGTGGTGGGAAATTGGTGGGTTCCTCGCTAGAATTTTAGATGCCAGTCTTTCGACTTCTCTTGACACCTGAACCACCGAAGACATTTTTTGCCCTTAGAATCCATCACACTACCCAAAGAATGTAAGAACTAAGGAAAGGAGAGAAGAAAAAACTGTGAGAAAGAGAGGAGGGTGGGTTGAGTAGTAGTAGGGTGGGTGGAGTTTATGCATTTTTTAAATTTGATGGATTTGGGGGGGGAGGGTTAGTGGCTTAATGTTGAAGAAAATTTGAATGGAGAAGGTTTTGGTAAGGAACAATGGAGGAATTTGGTGTTTGGGGATTTTTGGAAATAAGAAGATAAGGGGAATATGAAGGAATGACTTGGGGTATTGAGAGAATTTTGAGGGGTACTGTTTGGGAGAGTAATGTTTGGAAAATTGAGGAAAATTTAGGTACGTAGGGGGTTAAGATGGGTGGGATATTTACTGCATCCCACGAATTTCAAAACAACTTCTGAAATTTTCTCCTACTCTGGTTGGGTGCGCCGCGCCTAAATCGCGCTTGGCAGCTTGGCGCGATGCGCTGCCACTGCATCCAAAGTTGGTCGCAGTCACTAGTTATTGTTGCGACGCGCATGAGATGTTGATAACCGTGTATTTACGGTATTTTTAACTCTTTTTCATTAAGTTGAGTGTGTGTCCAAAAGCCTTGTTGTATTGATTGTTATGTAAGTTTCTCCTTATTTGCAGGAAATCTGTCAAAAGATGAACGCGAATGTTTTTGAGCAAGAAATGCAGAAAAGTTACCACCAACGGAGCTTGTGACGGTCCGTCGAGCTAGTGACGGTCCGTAGGTAGCATCGCAGTGAAGCTGAAGATGGGGAAATCGAACCAAAGTGTGAAATAATGGATGTCCATGACGTACCATCATAGCCACGACGGTCTGTCCTGCTGGTTCATCGTGATGATCATTGAGTAGTCCTAGTACCCAAATTCCAAGAAGTTTAAGTGTTATGGAACGGAGACCCTCGATGGATCATCGTGCTTGGAATGGTCCGTCATACCTGTTCGTCGAGTGTAATGAAGAAATCAGAAGAACAATTTGTGAAATATGGGACGACGGAGGCCATGACGGTCCGTCGTGTCCACGACCGCCCGTCACGAGGTCCGTCGACTCGAACGTGTTTTGACAGATTTTCAGAAATTAGAATCCTTCTTTAATTAGGTTTTTGTTTTTTATAAATAGTTTGAAAAACCTCATTTTGGGGTTAGATCTTTTTTAGTTAGACTCTCTTATGTTAGACTCTTTGATATTACACTTTTTGATTGTTAGACTATTGGATAATCTTTAGTTCTCTTGTTCAAGTATTGAAGGATTAATTTAAGTAGTTGATACACTTTTTCTGGAATTGATTGTTGGTGCGTTTGTTGATTAATCAAGTGAACTTCTGGATTTTATTCTTTCTCATTAAAGTAAGTGCATGAACTCTTATATTACATATCTGAATATCATGATTATGACTATGGGTTACAAAACTCTATAACTAGGGTTGTGGAAACCATGGGTCAATAATGAGGTAAAATCTAACTAAAATAACAATTCTAGAATAGTGTCTTGCATATATTGATAATGCTTTTATTTAGAAGTCTTTTTAACGGATGGCCAACGTTAAAACTCACCTAAATGCTACTTGCCGAACCAAGGAGGTAGATGATAGAAAAAGAATTATCAATATAGATTTAGTGTATACTATCTAATAAGCTAGTGTTGATTGGTACGAGGTAATAACTTAGTCAAATATTGAATACAATTCTTAATATGAGGTAAAGGTAAGGGTTAGTATAGCTACACACGTAGTCGGACCAAGGTGCGGAGTTAAATTTTCTAGATCTCGGACCAAGGATTTTGAAATACATAACACTTTGAATGCAAGATACTAGGAAAGAATTGTTATAGTTAGAATTATCAAGTTAGGAACCTTTGAGGAACACTTAAACACTAGTTTCTTTTATCAATTGATTAAACTCCAAGATTTAAATCTGTCAGTTGTTACTTTTATTTGGTTAGTTATTTTCATTACTTTAGAAATAAAACCCCCTTTTATTGTCTTTTGTTTTCTATGGAAATATTTGACTAAAAAATAGTAATAATAGATTAATGTTGAGTGTGAACTATCTTCCTTGTGGGAACGATCCCAACCTCATTAGTTGGGTTCTTTACTTGATACAACCACTTTACTTCTTATTTGAGAAGTATGTTTGAGCGTTATCAAACTTTGGCGCCGTTGCCGGGGAAAGTAGCTTTTAGATTAACTTAAACTTATTACTAATGTTTAGTCAATATTTTTTTGTTTTTACTTTTCTATTGTTTTTTATTCTTGCAGAATTATCTTCCTTGTATGCCAAATACACGGAGAGGAAGAGAACCCTTGTTTCCCTACAATCATGAATTAGAGCTTACACTACGCAATATGATTCGAAACATGGGTATTTGCGATGATGATCCAAACCGGAACATCCCCCTGTTGATGTACACAGTATGTTATTACCCGATGATCCGAGTGAAAATCAACAAAGGGGACAAAATCGCGCTCCACACCCTCAAGAATACTACAGAGGTTATGATTATACTGCTGACTCTGATGGGACACTTGTCTTGCCTCCTCTACCACAAGGCCACACCATTGTGGTAACTAGTGCTCTGATGCAAATGCTCACTGCTAGACGTTTGTTTTCAGTGATACCTTCTGAGGACCCACATGGCCATATAGCTAAGGCAAGGGCAGTATGTAAAGTTGTGTAGGGAGACCTTATTTAGATTTGGATATAATAGGGCTAAGAGTATTTCCTCACTCACTGACGGGAGAGGATGTTATTTGTTTCACTAAGCTCCCTTATAACTCAGTTTTCACTTGGAACCAACTAAGGGACGTTTTGTTAGCACGTTACTACCCAGTCTCCAAGAAACGAAATCATAAAGACAGAGTGAACAACTTTGTGGCACTACCAACAGAGTCAGTTAGCAGTTCTTGGGATAGATTGACTTCATTTTTGAGAAGCGTCCCCAATCACCGCATAGATGATGAGTTACCAAAGGAATACTTCTATCGGGGATAGGATGATAATAATAAAGTAGTGGTGGATACTATAGCGGGTGGTTCTTATGGGGAGTGTCCTTATGCCGAGACTGCCAAATAGTTAAAGAAAATCTCCCGGAGTAATAAAGCTTGGAGTTCTACGAAGTCAGATACTGGGAGAAATACCTTCACAGTGCAATCCACTCACAACCAAGCCATAGATGAGATTCGTGAAGAGATGGCTTAGATGAGAACTGAACTTGGGTTGGTATTAAAACATGTCACTGGGGTGCAGAAAAGATAAATGCAGTTAACTACTTGTCTAAACCACAACCACCAAATGATAAATGTTATTATGTGGGGAATTCGTATGCGGGAAATGAGCAGAAGGGGGGTTTCCGACCGAGTATCTTATGCTCAAATTAGGAGAATTAGCGCCAAGTTCATGTAAACCAAGGTCGAATCTATGGTAACTATAAACGTGAGGGTCATTATTTCCGAGATGGAAACTACAACCGCAACAACAAATTCAATAGGGTTAATTATGGTAATAGAAATGATAGGAATAGTCCTTATGTCCCTCCTTAAAATCTTGAAATTACTCCTAGGGATGGTGGAGATAGTATGGCTCTAGTTGAGGATATGTTGTACAAAATGATGTGGAGGTTCGATTCTAGTGATGACCACATTAAAGGTTTGAGTGATTTAGCGGGTATTGGGAAGAAAGTCGATACACATGTAATATCAATTAAGCAGCTTGAGTTGCAAATGGCCCAATTATATGCGACTGTGACCACACGGCAACCGGACACTCTTCCTAGCAACATTGTCCTAAATGTGAAAAATGATGGACACTGTATGGCAATCACTACTCGGGGTGGTAAGCAAACCATTGACCCACCTATGGCGTCTAATGAGGAAAAGGTGATAAAAGGTAATAATAAAGATGCTGAAGTTCCTACAAAGGTAACTCCCATTCCTAAAACGGCACCCCCCTTCAGTCAAAGATTAGTGAAAAATACCAAGAATGGTAAATATCGATGTTTATAACAATGTTGAAGCAGCTTTCTATCAATGTCCCTTTGGTAGAAGCACTAGAACAAATGCCTAGTTATGCCAAGTTTATGAATGATCTGGTCACAAAGAAAAAATCGGTAACCTTCGAGGATGATGATAGAATGCAGCATTGTAGTGCTATTGCTACATGATCTCTAGTACAAAAGAAAGAAGATCCGCGTGCGTTAAATATTCCTGGTATAGTCGGGTCATTACTTTTTTGCAAAAGCATTATGTTATATGGGGGAAGAATAAATCTCATGCCCCTCTCGATTTACAAGAAGTTGGGTTTGGGTGATTCAAATCCCGTATGCGATGCAGCTACAGATGGCCGATCGAACACTTAAAAGGCCTATAGGGATACTCCACGTTGTGCTAGTAATAGTTGAGTCATTCATATTTCCAGCAGATTTTGTTATTCTTGATTGTGAAGTCGATTTTGAAGTGCCTATTATTATTGGGAGGACATTCCTCGCTACGAGTAGAACCTTAGTTGATATGGAAAAGAGGCAGATGAAATTTCGATTGAACAATGAAGAAGTGACCTTCAATATTTGAAGGTCCCTAAGGCAGAGTGGTGAGATCCAATCGATATATGCTATATCCTACAAAGAAAAGATGAAGACGCACCATGACCTAATAATTGAAAAACGATAGTTTATGGTTAGTGATTTGCTGCTTTTATACAATTCTAGGTTGTGTTTGTTTTAGGGCAAGCTCAAGTAAAAATGGATTGTCCTTACATGATTACCCAATTATTCCCTCATGCAGCAGTTGAGTTGGAAACAAAGGAGAGTGTGCAATTTAAGGTGAATGGACAACGAATAAAACTCTATTTTTGGAATGCTGAATCAGCGAATGAAGTGATCGAGGCATACCATCTTGATGAAGGCTGAGCAATCAGGCGTTCTCAGTCGTGTCGCGACGTTAAATCAGCCGCAGGTTGAGAGGAAACCCAAACCTTACAGTTTTCTTTCTAGTAATGGTAGCATTTTCTACTAATGGGTTTTAAATTTGTAGGCACATCCCTAACAATTTTCTGCAGAAAATCACTCTGCAACAGTCACTGATGGATTTATTGACGGACCGTCACGAACGCGATGGACCGTCACATGAATCCATCGTGCCAGGTACATCTTTAATTTTTTTATAAATTAGGCCACACGCGACGGAACCTATGACGGACCATTGCATCTACGATGGACCGTCGTTAGGGACTCGTTGCATCACTAATCAGCATACCCGACCCGACCCGGCTGGGGGTATTTTAAAATTGTTAGCATTTAAATCCCCCACCCCTTCATTTCACTCATTTCCTTCCCTCTTTCTCCCATTTCCCTCCCTTTCAAACTTCCAACGTCCCACCTCTCTTCTCTATCAACTGATTACTTCCCCAAATCCCCAATTTCTAAAATTCTACTCTCTACTGGTCGGAGTTTGCTGATATGGTTCTGTTCTTGATAACTATCTCACTTGCTTGTCTTTCTACTCTTCTCAGGTATGTATCTATGATTTCTATCCATTTACTTTGCATATTTGTTTTTCAATTAGCATTAGCCTATTTCTTTTTGGTGGGTCTTTATTCATTGCTAGTTTGCTAGGTATTTGGGTTAGAAACATATAGGTTAACACTTAGTATTCCATTTGACTCACAGGGGATGATTGTGGAATCCTCAGTTCAATAACTGAATGATAGAACAAGACCCGATGACAGACCTTCATATCCACGATGAACCGTCATAGGTTCTGTTCCAATACCCCACCATTTTTTTCAAGTGTCCTCTCACGAATATCTACGACGGACCATCATACCATCGACGGTCCGTCCTGCACAACCGTTCTGGTTGTCAGAGACCCTATTCCTAAGGGTCTCCAACTTTTTCTAAGTGTCCTTTGACGGAAAGCTAAGATGGACCGTCTTTAACACGACGGTTCGTCATGCACAATCGTCATGGTTGTCAGAGACCCTTGTCCTAAGGGTCTCCATTTTTTTCCCAAGTGTCCTATGACGTATATCTACGATGGACCGTCATACCCTCGACAGTCCATCCTGCATTACCGTCATGATGGTCATAGACCCCTCTTGTTAGGGTCTCCATACTTTTTCTAAGTTCCCCACGATGGACATCGATGACAGACCATCTATATCACGATGGTCCATCATGCTGATCCTTCATAACTATCAGAGACTTTCCTTCATGGGTCTCCTCATAAATATAGTTGAAGTAAGACATGAAGGACCCCATGACGGTCCGTCATACTCACGACGAGCAGTCACCTAGTCCTTCGTGTTTCACTGTTACTACATAGAAGTCATTACAACTTTGCTCTTATATGTATTTTTTGTTGTTTTTGCTTATCTTTTTTGCTCCTTCTAGTACAAATATTGATTCTTTACAAGTACTATCTTTAATTGCACCAAAAGAAGATCAAGTTTACGCACGTGGGCGTTCAAAGTCTGTTGCCCCGTCTGCCCGACTGGTTATAGGCTTTGATGATGAGCATGATACCGAGTACGTGCCAGCAGGCACTGCCACTTTATCACGAGTTGCACGTGCAACAAAAGCTACGCCCAAAAAGATGACGTCCGGCGTAGTCACTGCCTCCTAGTCAGATGAGGAGCACACAGTGACCGACACACCTTCTGGTTCACCTACACATGAAAAAGGAGCGCCTGGTTCCTTAGGAGTTTCGTGATTGGAGGAAACCTCCGGGTTCGCAGAAGTCCCTGCACCCGCCAGAGCTGCATAGTCTGCCTTGTCTGATCAGGCTGATAGTCCTAATTCTACTCTAGGCTCACGACTGGTGCTCCCACACCGGTTTTAAACTAGCTCAAGCGGTAGTGTGTCGACGGGAAATATCGAGTGTATTCAGACACTAAGTTTCTAAATGATAAAGGAATCATGACTCGGACCCTTGCACTTGAGAGGCGGGTCCTTACGCGAAGTCTCCCCACCATGCCAGAATCCACAATCTCTTCACCACACACCTGCTAGAGTGGACAAATCGCTCTTTAGGACGCTATAGTGAGGAGTTGGTCCGAGAGTTTTACGCCTCTTACATGGCTACTCTCTGATTACAGATAGATAGGCGGGCTACCCCTGCCGAACAGGCCTCCATGTTGCACGTCAGGGTATGCGGCATGTAGGTCGATATCTCCCAACCAGCCATCCACTTGTATCTGTATGGAGAGGATGTTGATACCAATACGACCCCTCTCACCGCCGAGTTCGACTACTAGTGGCAAATTGTAAAATATGGCCAATTCTTGCGTGAGCCATTGCTGAGAGAGACCACCAAGAGGTGGATGGTCCAGCACTTGTCTGTTGATGGAGAGGGTGACGACTGGGTAACAGGGCCGAAGGGATCCATCAAGAAGGCTAACTTGTCCTTAACGGCTAATTCTTATGGTTGATTGTATGCCAGTGATTTTCCCCCACTACTGCTAATAATATAGTCACATGGGATCTCACAGTTATGATGGAGGCGATGATGATGGGTTTGAGGTGGACTTCGCTTGGCTTCTACAGGCGGTCATGCACGAGAGGGCTTGGGCACAACTACATACCCATTTCCGTGCATGATATTTTCCTTATGCGGGTAAGCAGGTGCGGCCATTTGACACATTGATCATCTCAAGACTCCGCTGGGCATTGTTGATATAGGCCTCATAAGGGATTAGGCAATGAGTTTGATCCACGCAGAGGGCCCCGTCCAGAGTTGCCTCCACTTGGTGAATATCTTGCTAATACAGTAGCACATGCTCGAACGGCTATGCAGGGTGCTTCCGAAACCACTTACACTACCCCGGTCGAGTCTATTCGGGTAGTAGCACTGCCACTAGCTTCTCTCGATCAGCCCCTTTCCCCGCTCTAGTCCCGCTTGCTAGGGTCTAGAAGCTAAATGCTAAGATGGCTACACTTCTGCATCACATCCAGCCTTGGATGCAGAGGTCTATTACTAAGGCGGAGGAGCGCTTGGAGCGTAAAATGGTCCAGCACACGGAGCGGAAGATCCCTGAGGTTCATCAGCGCTTGGACGCTTTTGAGTTGCGGGTGCTAGCCCGTCTAGCCCCTCAGCTGGCCGTGTCAACCCTTCAGGCTATGGTTGAGAGTCTGTGAGCGGATATTGTTATGATCCTAGAGGATAGGTTTCCCAAGTTTGAGGCCCCTTCTGTTGATCCTGCTTAGGACACAGTGATGGATGCCATATTTTCCACTTCTGAGATTCCACAACCACCCCTCGAGAGCATTCCAAGAGGCGCAAGGGTCTAGAGGAGGATGAGGCTAGATCAAGGAAGAAGGAGCGTCGTAATATGGGTGCTGCGCGGAGAGCCTCGCTTGCTGATGAGGAGGTGTGTCAGATCAAGGCTGTAAAGTCAACTGCTGGGGCATCTTGCACCAAAGATGTGGAGATAGAGGGAGGCACTACTGATAGTGTTGTTGATGATGAGGACACTACTGAGGGTGTCCAGACTACCTAGGTTGTTTTCGGGGAACCTGACCCACCAACTTGCTGATCGCCGGTGCTTTGCGCCCTAGGTTTGCTTCACTTACCACTCTCGTATTGCAATTTGTTTTTGCATTGGAGAAAATTGCATATCTTTTTATGGGGTGGGGTAAATGGAAAGTGAGTTCTAGGGTGAATTTTAAGTAGCCCAATTCACGATCCTCTTTTGGGGTTTTCTTTCCTTAGTTCTTTTTCCCAAAGAGACTGATTAACCGACATATCTATATCTTGTGTACATAGTTTAACTCTAAAGCATGATGGCTAAAACAAAAATGATATCATGATGTAATGAAACTGATGCATAACTAGGCATAATAATTGATATATGTGTGGCTCTAAGCATGACATAGAGATACACCACCGCATGACCCTAAGTCTAAAATTCGAACTAGGTGTCTGATGATAATCTTGTAGAGTAATGAGATGTCAAGTGAGTGTGAGGAAAATTTTAATAGTCCACTATTTGTACTGAGCTAGAACTTGCCTAGTTAGTCGTCTTAAATGTAAGTTGTAGTAGACAATTCGGAAAGGATCAAAGGCCCTTGTTCAATATAGCCAACTTTTAGCTGAAATAAAAAAAATTAAATTAATCTCCTTTTGATCCAAATCATTTGAACTTAAAATAGACCTTTCTTTTTCACCCCAAATAATCTTTTCTGGGAATAATGTGTTGGCCCTGGTCCCTCCTTGGACATGTGCACTTTAGCTTATTCTAAAAGCATAAGTTGAGGGTGGCTAATGCAGTAAACAACCTTTTCATGGCCCTGACCCAACTTTGGGTATTGTGTTCTTTGACTCATGGCAAAGCCATGAGTTGAGGGTGTCTATTATGAGGAATGCTCTAGAAAGTGGAAATGAAAGAACAAAGAGAGAGAAATATAAAAAGTAAAGTGACTCGAGAACTAGTTGAAAGAAAAGTGAAAAAAAGAAATATAATGAATTCAAGCAAGAAAAGAAGACAGTCACTTACACAAATGAAGAAAGAAGACAAAATAGAAAGGTGAAAGAATATGAGAAATTCGGAAAAATAAAATGATAAAAAGTGGTATGTTTAGCCGATATGTCAAGGAGGGAAAAAAGTCACTAAAGTATACCTAAATATACCCTACCTGACCCTGAGCCTATGTTACAAGCTAGGAAAGTCCTATCGTGATCCTAAGAGTTGTATGGCAAACTTAAAATCAATGAAAATAAGGGCAAGCTTATGGCAATATGTATGAATGAGTTGTGAATTTGTTCTGAGAGTGAGTGTTGAAATGTAATCCTTATAGTCAAACTGAAATCACCGTGTGAAAAATGAAGATGTTGTTTTGAAGTGAGGACACTAGTTGCAATACCAGAAATATTAGTACCTCGGTGAGAAATTAAAGAGGATAGGTGTCACTGCTTGACGAGTCTGTGTCATGGTATGATTCCACATAATTCAAGCCTAATAGTGAAAACATGCATAAACATGTTGAGATTGATCGGGATTGATATCCAAATGATTGAGAAAGCTAAAATATGGATACTATTGTACAAAGATTTCGTAGTGAGTCATAATGCGTCTCTTGAGGACAAATAACGAATTTAAGTTGAGGGTCTTGATATACCATGTTTTCACGGTATTTTTAATTCTTTTTCCTTATGTTTAGTGTGTGTCCAAAAGCCTTTTTGTATTGATTTTTATGTAAGTTTCTCCTTATTTGCAGGAAATCTTTCTAAAGATGAATGCGGATGTTTTTGAGCAAGAAATCCATAAAAGTTACCACCTACAGAGCTTGGGACGGTTTGTCGAGCTTGTGACGGTTCGTAGGTGGCATCGTAGTGAAGCTGCTGAAGGATGATGGGGAAATCTAACCTATGTGTGGGATTACGAAAGTCCATGATGGACCGTGATAGCCACGACAGTCTGTACTGCTGGTTCGTCGTGATGATCAGAGAGTAGTCCCAGTACCCAAGTTCAAAGAAGTTTAAGTGTTATGGAACGGAACGGACCATCGTGCTTGTAACGTTTTGTCATACCTGTTCGTCGATGTAATGAAGAAAGTAGCAGAAGAATTTGACAAGTATGGGACGACAGAGGCCATGATGGTCCATCGTAACCATGACGGCCTGTCGGGACCACGACGGCCCATCATGATGTCCGTCGACTCGGACGCGTTTTGACAGATATTAAGCAATTACAATCCTTCTTTTATTAGGTTTTAGTTTTTTATAAATAGTTCGAGAAACCTCGTTCTTGGGGTTAGAATCTTTGTTAGTTAGAATCTCTTATGTTAAACTCTTTGATATTAGACTTTTTGATTGTTAGGCTATTGGAGAATCTTTAGTTCTCTTGTTCAAGTATTGAAGGAATAATTTCAGCTATTGATACACTTTTTCTGGAATTGATTGTTGGTGCGTTTGTTGATTAATCAAGTGAACTTCTATATTCTATTCTTTCTAATTGAAGTAAGTGCATGAATTCTTATATTACACATATGAATATCACGATTATGAATATGGGTAACTAAACTCCATAACTAGTGTTGTGGGAACCATGGGTGAATAATGAGGTAAAATCTAACTAAAACGACAATTCTAGAATAGTGTATTGCCTGTATCTATAATTCATTCATTTAGAAGTCTTTTTAACGGATGGCCAACATTAGAACTCGCCTTAATGCTACTTGCCGGACCAAGGATTTAGATAATAGGAAAAGAATTATCAACATAAATTTAGTGTCTACTATCTAATAAGCTAGTCTTGATTGGAACGAGGTAATAACTTATTCAAATATCAAATACAATGCTTAATATGAGGTAAAGGTAAGGGTTAGTATAGCAACAATCGTAGCCGGACCAAGGTGCGGAGTGAAATTTTCTAGATGCCACACCAAGGATTTAGAAATACATAACTTATCACTTTGAATGCAAGATACTAGGAAAGAATTGTTATAGTTAGAATTATCAAGTAAGGAACCTGTGAGGAACACTTAAACCCTAGTTACTTTTATTAATTGATTAAACTCCAAGATTTAAATCTGTTAGTTGTTACTTTAATTTCGTTAGTTATTTTTATTAATTTAAAAATAAAACCCCCCCTTTTTATTGTCTTCTATTTTCTATGGAAGTAATTGACTAAATAATAGTAATAATAGATTAAAGTTAAGTCTGAACTATTATCCTCATGGGAACGATCCCAACATAATTAGTTGGGTTCTTTACATGATACGACTGCTTTACTTCTTATTTTAGAACTAAGTTTGAGTTTTATTAATGTGACACCCCTAATGGCGCTTTAAGCCCTTCATGCTTCTCTCATCGACATTCAGACATGGTTGAGGAACGTTTAGGGCGCGGTGCGCTACTAGTACGCCAAAAATTAATCTCTGAACTCAACCCTTATTGTGGTGCGCCAGCTGATAGACCACACTCTAATTTTCGTTCGCGTATTTATCCTTTTTCTGATTAATTTCTCCTTCCATGAACTGCACATCAACCAATTGAATTTACATGATAATGGTGGGTTTCCTCCCTCCCAACGCCTTATTTTTTGTCGTGGAAGGACTTCTTTTCTTGCAATTTTGATTTTAATATCTAAAGTCCTAGCTAATAACAACTAAGAAAAATTAAAACTCTACACCTAAGAATTTAAAACTCAGCTAAAGTTACAAAATTAAGTTAGAGTACTACCTATAATATAGAGTTCACGGGTTGCATCCCATGTAGCGCTTGATTTAACATCATGGCAGGACGCAACTTGGATCATTCCTCATTTAGCTCAAGATCCTCCTGATCACGATTTGAGTCAACACCAAACTAGTGTTTCACTCTTTGCCCATTCACCAAGAACGTAGGACCAGTCTTTCATTTTAGTTCCACAGCCCCATGTTGTGTCATTCATACCACTTCAAAGGGACCAGTCCATTTAGACCTGAGTTTTCCAGGGAATAACATATGTCTAGAGTTAAAGAGTAGTACCTTCTCTCCCGAATTGAAGGTACGAGCTACTATGATCTTATCATGCCACCTCTTTGTCTTTTCTATATATAGCTTGCCATTCTCATATGCGTGATGTTGAAACTCTTAAAGTTAATATAACTAATTCACTCTCCTTCTACCGGTTAGCTCAGTATCAAAGTTCAAATTTTGAATTTCCGTTGAGCTTGTGTTCTAATTCCACCGGAAGAGGACATCCTTTCCTAAATACTATGTGATAGGGAGAAGTCCCTATGAGTGTCTTCTACTGAGTCATACACAAAAAAATGCATCATCTAATTTCTCAGACCAATTTTTCCTTTGCGCATTCACCGTATTCTACAAGATTTGCTTCACTTCTCTATTCGACACCTCCACTTGTAAACTAGTTTGTGGGTGGTAGATTTTAGCTATCTTAAGACGAATACCATATTAGCAAGAAGTTTTTTCACAAGATTGTTAATGAAATGCTTACCTCCATCACTTATATTTGCTTTTGAAGTGCAAAAGCCAGTAAAGATGTGTTTCCTGAGGAACTTGAGAACCACCTTTGAGTCATTGGAGATGAGAGCAACAGCCTCAACCCATTTACTCACATTATCCAAAGCCACAAGGATGTTTTGGTTTTCCCTATATTGTGGAAAGACACCCACGAAGTCAATACTCAACCCATCAAAGATTTCAACCTCCAAAATATTATTCAGTGGCATCTCGTGTCGTCTTGAGATATTATCCAATATTTGCCATTTATCACAACCCTTCACAAAAGCAATAGAATCTTTAAATAGCGAGGTCCAAAATAAACTACATTATAGTACCTTATGAGCAGTGTGATCTACTCCGTGGTGACTTCCTTATGGGCTAGCATGACCACTCTCTAGTACTGTGTTAACCTCAGACTCCTGAATGCACCTTCGAACAACCCGGTCCACACCTTTTTTGAACAAGAATATTTCATCCCAGACGTAAAATTTGGCATCATGATTTAACTTTTTCTTTTTGTTTAGTAGTTGCACCTGGAGGATATTGTTCACTCACGATCTGAACATGTCAAAGGTGAACACTAGCGCTAGTATCTGCTTCTTAGTCACTGTGTAATTAGCTTGTGTAGAGTTCAGTGTCTTGCTTGCATAATAAATGGAGTGGAACACTTTATTCTATGTCTATCCCCACATTGTACCCACTCCCAATCACTTCCATCACACATGAACTCAAATGGTCATTCTTAATCAGGAGAAATGAGAATGATAGCCTAAATTAAGTTTTATTTAACACCTCAAAAGCTCTTAAACACATTGCATCAAAGTGAAACTTCACCTCCTTCTCTAAAATACTACACCTATATCTTGCAATGTTCGAAAAATCCCTGATGAATGTCTAATAAAAACCTGCATGGCCAGGAAAACTATGCACCCCTTTTATAGAGATAGGAGGGGGAAATTTCTAAATGACTTCTACCTTTGCCTTATGAACGTCTAACCCAGATTTAGACACCTTGTGTCCAAACTCTATCACCTCTCTAACCTAACAATTACACTTCTCCAAGTTCAAAACTAAGTTAGTGTCATCACATCTAGTAAGTACCTTATCATGATTTTAGAGACATACCTAAAACGATCTCCCAAAAATTAGGAAATCATGCATGAACACCTTTGGAAAGACTTCCGCTACGTCATGAAAAATGGTCAGCATACATTATGGAAAAGTATCTGGTACATTGCACGGTAAAAATTGCATGCGTTTGAAAGCATATGTGCCATTAGGACAAGTGAATGTGGTTTTTTTTCTGGTTCTCAGGTACAATCAAGATCTGTTTTTACCCAGAATATCCATCCGAAATACAATAGTACCCTTGTCTTCCTAGTCGGTCAAGCATCTTATTAGTGAAGGGAACGCGCTAGTGATCTTTCAAGGTAGAATCATTTAATCTCCGTTAATTCATACAAATTCTCCACCCAATCACTGTTCTAGTAGGAATCAACTCATTCTTTACATTCCTAACCACAATCAGCCCTCCCTTCTTGGAAACACATTTCACCGGACTTACACACTTACTATCAGATATCGGATACACAATTCCAACATCGAACCACTTTATTACAACTTTTTTCACCATTTCTATCATCAACGGATTAAGTCAATATTGATGTTGTGCACTAGGTATGTGATATTCTTCCATGTATATATTGTGCATACACAATGCCGGACTAATCCCATGAATATCAACCATTTTCCATCCAAATGCCTTCTTTCTCCTCTTTTGGATTCTCAATGCCACATCAACCTTTATTTCAGATAACTCTGCAGAAAGTATAACAGACAAAGTTTCATTATTACCCAAAAATGCGTACATGAGATGAGTAAGTAGTGTTTTTAATTCCACCTTAAGGGCCTCCTCAATGGAGGGTTTGGGTGGCGGAAAAGGGCCTTAAATACCCTCAAAGTATTGAAAATGGTACAATATTACCCTTCATCCACCTACTGGCTCCAAAATGCCCTTCTCACCCACCTATTAGGTCCAAAATACCCTTGTCAACCACCTTTTGGTTCAAAATTGACCACTTATTTAACGGTTTTATATTTAAACTATTTAAATATTTTTTCAAATACGTGGCACTCAACTATTTATTATAATTTGACTTATTAGTATAATTTATAAATCAATCCACTGCCCACCCATTACTAATTAAATCCCTCTAAATTAATGAACCCTTCAAATTATTAATGCAAGCTACTGACAATTGAGTGTTTTTTAAAAAATATATAAGTAAATTATCATACATTCAAGTGGCTACATAAAAATCACCGATAAACTTAAAAGTCTGACAATGTTCATCTTAATTATTCTTACATCTCAATTATGTGATGTAACTTCATAGGTAACTTTTTTTCAAAATAATATATTAAAGGTTTTAAAATAAATAATAAATATTTTATAAAATTATATTTAAAAAAAGTGCATGAATTAATTCGGGATGTATTATTTATTTACCTTTAATCGTTAATTTCTAATTCAATTTTGAAAGAAAGTGTCCTCCTAAATAAGCGGCACAACCTAAATTTAATTAGGACTTAGATTCAGACTCGAATAATTTTGAATGTCATTTTCAGTAATCTATAATTTCATCATGTTTTAGTAGTGCTTATGACGATTTTGATATTATAATTGAATTATAAATTGAGTGAGGTTTAGTTAGTAATGAGTGGGTAGTGGATTGGTGTATAAATTATATTAATAAATTAAAATTATAATTAATAGTTGAACGCCCAGTATTTAAATACTCAATACTACCCATGCTTAGATCATGTCCAATTTATCATTTTACTTTCCTATGTATAGTTATTCTTAAGACTTCACTAGGTAAGACATGTAGAGACCATTCCTATGCCACCTTCACAGCTTAACTAAGCAATCCTTAAAGTTACCCTAGATGAATACTTATTCATTAACATGATTTCTAATTTAAGCATTATTTTTATTAGTTCACTTAAGAGACATTCCAAATTTAAGGACATTCAAGTTATGGTCTTGGAGAAGACCTAGGGACTTTCTCCCTAACATTTTCATAGCCTAACTGTGTAGTGTCTAGATAGTGTCCCATACAACCACCTAAACCTCAAAACTTCTCCAACACTAGTAGGTTACCTATATGATGATAATAGGCAATTAATAACATAGACCATACTAGTTATGCATGGAATCCAGAGTCACGAACCTACTCCGATAAAAGGTTTTGTACTTTCCATTAGTAGAACTAGAAAATATCCCGTATAGGCACATGGTTAAGAAATATCGAGGAATTATTAGTTCCCTAAAGTCATCTTAGATAGAGAAACTTCGCAAGAATACTCACTCGGTGCTAGCCTTTGTTCTCATAGAGTGTTTCAATAAAGGATAACATGAAGAGGTTTCATATCTAGTTGACAACCCAATCGCATTACACCTTACAAAAGAGGGTTCACTAAGGTTACCTACAATGGTCAAGAGGATTGGTCAATGACTTTCCTAAGGATGATTTCATGCCGTTTCAGCCAGCCAGCCCTAAGTCCATAATTCACATACGAAGGATACCATTAAAGCTTTAAACTTTAAGGATATGCTAACCTTCCAACTAGGTTGAAGGTTATACATAAAAGACATTCTTAACAATGTTAAAGGTCAATTGTCAATCACACATACAAGACTAAGAAGCTTTAGAATACTATGTCAAGAAGTCATATTCACATATTACATGTATCAAGTTGTATGGACTAGAGTTTAGAGCACAGACAAGACCGGCGTTGTTGACCTCTCAAAGGTCACAGACAAGCCTACATATCATTTTTTCTCATCTAGGTTAATTTTAGCGGAAAATTTGAAATTTTTGTAACTTAACATTAGTATAAGACATTCTACTTTAACTCATAAACGTGAAGAATACATAACAATTATTAAGATCATCAAATAAAAGAAATAGTTCCATACTATATTAAGTGTATACTTGCCAAAATGGCACCGTACAATGTCTAAAATAAAATGAGAAAGAAACGCTAGTGGAACATACTCCACTAAGTCAAACCTATATCTAAGATAGAATATAATGGGCAAGCGTCCTCGAAATAATGACGGCTTACCAAATCCGCATTAATGCTCCACGTCCGGATAGATTCAGCGTCGACCTGTAAGCTACAACGTCCACCTATGCCTGCACCTAAAAATTCAGAGTTCTATGGGATAATTACACACTTGTACTAAGTATGGGTTTATGAAAGCACACACCAAGGACATGCATGATTAAGAAGAGATCTTTCCTATCGATATGGATTATGGACACTGAAGTCACTTGACTTGCCCATTTTTGATTAGGAAAGTCATGCCATGTGAGTAACATGCATCATCATACCTATCATTTTGCAAACAACATATAACATATAACACATATCATATCACATAGTTCATATCATTATTTCATATGCCATGAGACCTTGGAATCATGGACTTGACATTAAGACTTCCCAAAATGAGGGCTTAACATATGGGACCTCAACTAGGGAGCCATCTTTAATAATCACATAATTTGCTTCATTCATTCGTACGTACTTTATTGTCATTCTTTCATATGCTAATGCAGCCAGCAGTCATACCTTGGATGTAGTTTAACACACTCATTGGGTTCTCTGTGTAATGACCAAGAATAACCTCGTGTTATTACATAAGTCTAGCTCACCACTTGATTATCCTATCCAAACACCTTTCATATCATTCATTTAATTATGTGAATTCGTTGAGGCTGGACTCATTTTTTCTTTGGGACCTTTAACCTTAACTTACATAGATCATGTGAGCATCATGAAATCCAGTGTGTAATCCCCACACCGAAATGAGGTGTAATCACCGGCCAAATTGAACGAAAACATGCTAGCGTATATAGGAAATTGAACCCTCCTGATCCCTATATTGGCAGTATAGATTCAAAGAATACCATATATAAGGAGACCCATAACCGGCATTTCATACAGTCTCATCTCATGAATATTACATTAATATCCGCCCTTCTCGAAGAAAGTCATCACCTCTAATATCTAGCCTATCGGTGCTCAGTATATAAGTTTCATTACATTCAACTCATACATCATGGAAACAAGCTTATAGCATGAGGACATCATAGCTCATTAGATGATTTATCATCTCATTATTAGTATTAAGTATGCATTATCTTCAATAATTTCATTAGAGTGTTCATAGAGACTGGTCTCTTCATTAGCTTTACACTCTCATGGGTGAGTACGTTTTGGTAACATTTACTCAGGCTCATTTGAGATTGATCTCATCTTTCACATTAGCTTCTTATCATATTGTCACCTCATTCATTAACTTTAAAACATTTGATTTTCATAATTATTCAACGCTTCACATGAATGTTGATTTCTTCATATGCCAATGCACTTTGCCATTTACAATGTTTCACACTCTTACTTAACCCTTCTAGGGTTACATCATTTTACCACATACATTTTAAACTCACTTACTTTTAAACATATGCAAGACGTATAAGTCCACACATACAAGCCATGAGGCTTCATTCATAGTTTGTTTAAGTGATTCATGTTTACCCAAGATTAGTGGTACAAGACTTATGCATCTTGTATATATGCCAAGGTATTGAATTCGATTTTTAGAGACAGCATTGATTAAATATTTGTTTACATGTGAATTATGTGTCAATATTGAATTGGGAAAGCGAATCCAATTTTAGTTTCCTTGAACAACACTTAATCTTATTTTAAACTTAATAATTTTATTTTTTAGATTTAGGAGACCCTAGTTTGATTCCCATCAACCCGATAATATCTCTTTCTTGTTCTCCTGTCCTTTTTCATTTTAAGGTAAAGAGGTTCTGGGTTCAATCCCCCACAGTTAAGTATTTTTCTTTTAATTTATCTCTTAGCTTTATCACCTATCCAAGAGGTTGTGGGTTCAATCCCCACTCTCCACATTTATTTTCTCCTTTATTTTCCCCCTAACTCTCTCATCCATTAAACAGGTTTTGGGTTTAATCCCCACTCACCACATCTATTTTTCCTTTCGTTTTCTAATGAAATTTTTATGTAACATTCATTTGGTGAGGTCATGGGTTCAATCCCCAATGACCTCACATTTAAAAAAAAAACATAGCTTATTTTCCGTATCCTTGGCCGAGACTCAAATTTTCCCGCAAGCTGGAAATTTGTTCTCTTCCAATCTATTTTCCTTTCAATCTTTTGTTGATTTTTTTGTATGTTTAATGTAATGATGTCTTGGATTCAATCCTTAGTGGTCTCACTTATTTTACATTCATTTTTCATTGCATTTTGTACCACTTTGTTTGGCCGAACCCAACCTACCTAATGCTGGAAATTTGTTCACTATTTTCATCTTATTTTTATCACCATTCATACGTTAATTCTAAAGGCATTTCGTGGATCATTTGTTGCATGTTTAAGTGTAATATTTTTATTATTATATTCAGCTAAGAATTAAGATTAACTCCATAAACATTACACCTCTTTTAGAACCATGATTTACACAAATATTTGCACATAAAATTCAACAATAAAAACAACATTTTTAAGGCTTAAAACCAAAAATCATGTCACGGCATACACATACATTTTTCACTAAATTTCGGCAGACATACTTCATCGTTCATATAATTCCTAACACAATATCATGAACACATTATCACGAAAATCACACTTCATACCTAATCTACCAGCAAACATACAAAATTAAGATCAGTGATAGGAGCTAGTGACAGGGAACATGTAATGGAGAACAATCCTAGTTTCGGAATAATATTATTTGAGTCTTAAGGGTCTCTTGGGAATGGAACCAAGAGTAAGAAAACCAATTCCTGATTTTAACTTTGTTCAAAACTTGAAATTGCTGCCCAAAACTTCTCCAAATTCACATCCAATCCCGTAACTCACACCTTACCCTACTAGCGTATTACATTTTTCATAACTTTTCTGATTGCTTTCACGTTTGTGGTTTGCGTGCAAGTTCTCCAAGTGTGAAG
Source organism: Solanum arcanum (assembly GCA_027789145.1). Classification (NCBI taxonomy): domain Eukaryota; kingdom Viridiplantae; phylum Streptophyta; class Magnoliopsida; order Solanales; family Solanaceae; genus Solanum; species Solanum arcanum. Next base: position 51,442,635 of record CM050933.1, read on the forward strand.
AACTTTTGTTTTATGATTTTTTGTCACGTTTGGCAGCCAAAAATAAAGTGTGAAATGAGAGAGATATAGACGTGAAGAAGGGAGTGATAAACGTGAAAGAGGTGAGTGGCTTAGGATGAGGTGAAGTAGTTGAGATTTAGTCAACTAGGACTCTTTCAAAATTTGAAAATATGATTTAATTAGTTTAATGAAATGACCATAATTCCCTTAAAATCATATTATAAACCTCAATTTAATCCACTTAAGTGTTGCTTCCGTCAAGGTTCAAACCCGTGACGTCCCCATGGCTAAAACGGGTCCCTCCGGGTCGACCCTACCCAAATTGCCCCATTAATTAATTAATTAATAATAATAATCCAATTTTCCTTTTTCATAAATCAGTATTTAAATATTAATTAATTAAATTAATTCACCAATATAAATAATCTATTTATATCATTGCGCCCACCTAGGTTCGAACCTAGGTGGAGGAAGATTTTGCTCTATGGGCAATTTTTGCCTTTTCTACACAAAATGCCCCTCCACGTTATTAATTAAATAAGTAATTACATATTTAGGGTAATTACGATACTACCCTTAGCCTGCAAAAAGACCATTTTACCCCTAGACCCTCCTTACTTAAGATATCCCCTTTTAAATTCCGGTAAAGACTCTTCCGAGTAAATCTTCATATTCGGGAGCCCTACATGGCTGGACCAAACCATTAATAGATCATCTAACTCTCCATGATAGTTGGCTTGTATGTCTCAAGGGTTCAGAGGTCTTTTTCTATGCGCATCAATCCGTGTGAACCTGGTCTAATCAGACATTCTAGACACATTAAGGATTACTTAGCATATCCATTTTAGAGTTGTTACATTATCCCCCCTTAGGAACATTCGTCCCCCAATGACACTTCTTATAATCTATCACAACGCTAGTCATATCATAACATTAGTATTATACAGAGTAAGGGAATACCAACCAGGAATGGAGCAGTTAAGGAACTTAGACTTAAGAATAGAAAATCTAATCTCAAGAGCTGAAGATATAAGTGTGGCGGTATCTCATTTAGGCCTAGCCCTCCCATGTAGCACCCTCAACAAGATGGTTCCTCCACAATACCTTCATTGTGGAAACCTCTTTCTTTTTCAGCCACTTTACCTGCTGGTCTAAAATCTCAAAAGGAACCCCCTCATTGGACAAGTCTTCATCAACTAACAAACCTTCAAAAGGCAGAATCGATGCTTGATCACCAACGTATTTCTTTAACATACAGACATTAAAAACTGAATAAACATAATCTAGCTACACAGGCAATGCCAACTCATAGGAAACCTCACCCACACGTTGTAGGATCTCATATGGCTCAACATACCTCAAACTCAACATCCCCTTCCTTCCAAAACTCATCACCCCCGTCATAGGTGATATCTTCAAATAGACCTTGTCACCAACATCGAACTCTTAAGTCCATTTTCTGATTTCTGCATAGGAATTTTTCCGACTTTACGCAGTATCAAACATGTCCCTAATCACCGTGACCTTCTCTATGGTTTCATGAATGATCTCTTGACCCAAAATCTATGAATCTCCAACCTTAAACCACCCAACTGGAGACCTACACCTTCTACCATGCAGCGCCTCAAATGGCGCCATCCCAATGTTGGAGTGATAACTGTTATTATATGAGCACTCTATCAACGGCAGATGGTCATACCATTAACCTCTGAGACAATCACACACACTCTCAACATGTCCTCCAATGTCTGAATAGTGCGCTTTGCCTGCCCATCAGTATGAGGATGAAAGGCAGTTCTAAGCTTTACATGCGTGCCTATGTTCTTCTGGAAGGATCTCCAAAAATGTGAAGTGAATTGAGCTCCTCTATTTGGAATGATAGACAAAAGAATCCCATGCCATCTCACAATCTCATCAATGTAGAATATCCCATAATCCTTGGCTCTGTAACTAGACTTCACATGGATTAAGTGGGCAGACTTAGTCATCTTGTCCACAATAACCCATGTGGAGTCATGTTGTCTCATAGTCTTCACAAGACCAACCACAAAGTCCATATTAATGGCCTCCCACTTTCAAGTTGGAACCTCGATCATCTAAGTAAGAACACCAGGCTTAATATGTTCTACCTTAACCAATTGACAATTAGGACACTTGGAAAAATATCAGCAATGTACTTCTTAATGCCGTCCCACCAATAGATCTGCTTAAGGTCATGATATATCTTGGTGGAACCTGGATGAATCGAATATTTGGAACCATGGTCCTGTGCAACAATTTTGGTCTGCAAATCATCCACATCTGGTACACACAACCTATCCTGGTAAATAAGTATGTCCTCACCTCCCAAAACAAAATACTAATTCATCTTTACAAACACTGAGTCATTCAACTCCATCAACACCGGACCAAGATGCTGACCCTTCTTCACTTCAACTACCAAGGATGATTCAGAACTAGAATGAACTGAAATACCCCCATTAGTAGAGTCAACCAACCGCATACCTAGTCTAGCCAGTCTGTGTGCATCTTTCACAAACTCCTTCTTCTCATTATCAACCTGGGTTGTACTTCCCATGCTCATCCCGCTCAAAGCATCAGCTACAACATTAGCCTTACATGGATGGTACTGGACATACATGTCATAGTCCTTCAATAGCTCCAACCACCTCCATCGATTTACATTCAACTCCCTCTGGGTGAACACTACTACAGACTTTTATGGTCTGTGAACACATCCACATGCACTCCATACAAGTAGTGCCTCCACAATTTCAATATAAACACCATAGCTTCCAACTCCAGGTAATGAGTGGGATAATTCTTTTCATGAACCTTGAGCTGTCTGGACGCATAAGATATCACCTTACCACCCTGCATAAGAACACAACCCAAATCAACCTTATATATATTACAATAAACTGTGTAATTCTCACCATAATTAGGCAATGTAAGCACCGGGGCTGAAGTGAGTCTGTTCTTGAGCTCGTAGAAACTCATCTCACAAGACTCATCCCATTAAAACTTGACTTTCTTCTTTGTCAAAGCTGTGAGTGGTGCAGCAATGGACGAAAAACCCTCTACAAACCTGCGATAATAACTAGCCAATCCCAAGAATCTACGGATATCTGTGGGAGTAAGAGGTTTTGGCCACTTTTTAAAAGCCTTAGTCTTCCTGGAGTCTACCTCCACTCCTTTTTCAGACACAACATGACCTAGGAAGGTAATGGATCTAAGATAGAATTCACACTTGCTAAATTTGGCATACAACTGATGTTGTCTATGTAACTGCAGGGTTAGTCTCAAATGTTGTTCATGCTCTTCCTTGGTCTTAGAGTAGATGAGAATGTAATAAATGAATACTATCACGAAAGATTTAAGGTATTCACAGAAGACTCTGTTCATGAGATCCATAAATGCAACATGTGCATTAGTATAACGAAATGACATAGCTAGAAACAAGTACTGACCGTAACGGGTACAAAAGGCTATCTTTCGCATATCTTCATCCATAACCCTAACCTGAAGGTACAATGAACAAAGATCAATCTTCGAGAAACTAGAACCTTGGAGTTGGTCAAACAAGTAATCTATTATGGGAAGTGGATACTTATTCTTAATAGTGACTTTGTTGAGCTACTGATAATCGATACACCTTCTAAGGATTCCATCTTTCTTTTTCACAAACAACATTATTTTACTTAACTCTGGGCTCAGAATCCCTATCATAGCGACCCTTGAATAAACTTGACTCCCCTTGGTGGGAGAGTCCCTTTATTAACTAGGGCTTTTCTCTGATTTAAGTTTTACTCTTCCTTGAAAAATTCTCCTTAGCATGCCTTGACCTTTTCCCTGCCCTAGTGTGCTTCCTCTTCCTACTTTTTTTTTCTTCTACTTGATGGACATGTACCATTTGCCTGGAAAGGTTCATGCTATCATGCAGCATAGCTGCCCTACACTCCTTCCCGAGATCCTAAGTAATCTTCGATCCAATTTAAACCAAAGGATTCATTCTCGTGAAGTCCCTTAACCTGTTAGCCATGATGCTGAAAGGAAGGTTCTCCCTGGGAACACCTTGTTGCTCCGCATGGGTTGTCATAGCCTGAGCATGTAAAGTGATGCCTTCGGCCATTTCTAGCAAGGTCGTCCTCACTTCTTCATCTATAAACGTAGTTGGGTTAACAGGTATCTCCATTCTAGCAGCTCGAGCCTATGGAGGAACTTGATTTACCCCAACAGCTGCTCCTCCAATCTCTCCGCCTCCGTTTCTTCTTGTATTCATCTTTGTGAATCTCAAGAGTTGATGTTAGATACGCTCTTAACACCACAAAATAAGACATAAGAGAAGGCACAATAAGATCAGAAAAATGAATTTTTCCTACGCATCATGCAGTCTCTAATTCACGATAATGGTGCACTTCACTACCATGACTTAGAAAATACTCAATGTGGTTGATTTGAACTTATTATCCTCAGAATTAACCTAGGTATCTGATGCAAACTTTGTCAGGACTGGAGTCTAGACTCCAGACGAGACCGGCGTCGTTGACCTCTCAGAGGTCGCAGACAAGCCTACATAGGCCATCGTTCATCTATGTTAATTATAGAGGAAAAATTGAAATTTTTGTTACTTAACATATATATAAGACAATCTACTTAAACTAATTAATGTTTACAATTAACCATCTATTACTAAGATCATCAAATGAGAGAAATAGTTTCGTACTGAATTAAGTATATACTTGCCAAAATGGCACCAATACAATGTCTGGAAAAAGATGAGAAAGAAACACTAGTGAAACATACTACAAGAACTCAAACCTATATCTAATCTAGAATTAATGGGCAAGCGTCCTCGAAAGCATGAGGGCCTACCAAATTCGGATGAATACTCCACGTCCGGGTAGCTTCAGCGTCGACATGTATGGTCTAATTTTCACCTGTGCCTGCACTAAAAATGTAGAGTTGTATGGGATTATTACACACTTTTAATAAGTATGGGTATACGAAAGAACATACCAAGGACGTGCATAATTATAATGATATCTTTACTATCAATATGAATTATACTGTACTTGCCAATTTCAGATTAGGAAAGTCATGCCATAAGAGTAACATGCATCATCATACTTATCATTTTGCAAACAACACATGACATATTACACATATCATATCACATAGTTCATATCATTCTTTCATATGCCATGAGACCTTGTAATCATGGACTTGACATTAAGTCTTCCCAAAATGAGGGCTCAACATATGGGACCTCAAATAGGGAGCCTTCTTTAACAATAACAGAGTTTGCTTCATTCATTCATACATACTTCAATATGATTCTTTCATATACTAGTACAACCACCAGTCTTACCAAGGATGTAGTTTAATAGTCTCATTGAGTTCGCGGTGCAATAACAGAGAATAACCCAGTTTTATTACTTAAGTCTAGCTCACCTCTTGATTATACTATCCTAACACCTTTGGTATCATTCATTTCAATATGTGCATTTGTTTAGGCTGGCCTCATTATTTCATTGGGAACTTTATCCTTAACCGACATAGATCATGTGAACATCATGCAATCCAGTGTGTAATCCCCACAATGAAAAGAGGTGGAATCACGGGCCAATGTGAACCAAAATATTCTAGCATATATAGGGAATTGAACCCTGCTTGATCCCTATATTGGATGTATAGGTTCAAAAATAGGAGATATAAGTAGACCCATATCTAACATGCATGATAGTCTCATCTTATGGGAGTTACGTTAACCTCCGCTCTTCCCAAAGAAAGGTGTCACCTCTCATAGCTTGTTTATCGGTGCTCAATAAAAACATCCATTACATACAACTTATAGATCATCGAATCTTGCTTCTATCATGATGACATCATAGCTCATTAGATGATTTCCCATCTCCTCATTAGTATTAAGTATGCGTTAACTTCAATACTTTCATTAGAGTGTTCATATAGACTGGTCTCTTCATTAGCTTTACACTTTCATAGGTGAGTACGGTTTGGTCACATTTACTTAGGATAATTTGATATTGCTGTCATCTTTCATATTATCCTTTAATCATATTATCACCTCATTCGTTAAGTTTAACACATTTTCTTTTCATAATTACTCACCCCTTCACGAGAATGATCATTTCATCATATGACAATGCACTTGTCCATTTAGTATGTTTCTTACTCTTAACCCTTCTAGGGTACATTATTTTATCACATAAATATTCGGATCACTTACGTTTAAACGTATGCTAGACTTATGAGTCTACACATACAAGCCATATGGCTTCATTCATAGTTTTTCTAAGTGATTCATGTTTACCCAATATTATAAGGTACAAGACTTACGCATCTTGTAGGTATGCCAAGGTATTGATTTCGATCATTAGAGGCAGCATTCATTAAATATTTGTTTACGAATGAATGATGGGTCAATACGGAATTGGGAAAAGGAACCCTTTTTGAATCCCTTGAACAACACTCAACCTTATTTCAAACTTGATCATTGCATTTTTCAGATTTGGGAGACCTAGTTCGATTCTCATCAACCCCATAATATTTCATTCTTGTTATCCTCTCCTTTTTAGTTTTATGGCATGGAGGTTGTGGGTTCAATCCCCCACAATCTCATTATTTTTCTTTTAATTTATCTCTTAACTTTCTCACATATCCAAGAGGTTGTGGGTTCGATCCTCACTCTCCACATTTATTTTCTTCTTTATTTTTCTCCTAACTCTCTCTTCTATTCAAGAGGTTGTGGGTTCAATCCCCACTCACCAAATCAAATTTACCTTTCATTTTTCTCATGAAATTTTTATGTAATATTCATTTGATGAGGTCATGGGTTCAATCCCCAATGACCTCACATTTAAAAAAAAATTAAGAACATAGCTAATGTTCCTCATCCTTGGCCGAGACTCTAAATTTCCAGCAAGCTGAAAATTTTTCACTTCCAATCCATTTTCCTCTCAATCTTTTGTTAATTTTTTTGTAGCTTTATGTAATGATGTCTTGGTTTCAATCTTTAGTGATCTTACTTATTTTATATTCATTTTTCATTGCATTTTGTACCACTTTGTTTGGCCAAACACAACCTACCAAATGCTGGAAATTTGTTCACTATTTTCAGTTTATTTTTATCATCATTCATACGTTAATTCTTAAGGCATTTTGTGCATCATTTGGTTTATCTTTAAATGTAATTTTCTTATGATTATATTAAGCCAAGAATTACCATTGTCCAACAACATTACACAACTTTTACACCTTATGATTTTCATAAACATTCACACATAAAATTCAACCATAAAAACATATCATATTTAAGGATTAAAAGCAAAAATCATGTCACGACATACACATACATTTTTCACGAAATTTCGGCATACGTACTTCATCGTTCTTACAATTCCGAACACATTATCACGAAAATCACACTTCATACCTAATATACCAGCAAACAAACCAACCTAAAATCAGTGATAGGAGCTAGTGATATGGAACATGTAATGGGGAATAATACTCCTTTCGGAATAGAATCATTTGAGTCTTAAGGGTCTCTTGGGAAAGGGACCAAGAGTAAGAAAAATCATACTTTATTTTAACGTTGTTCAACACTTGAAATTGCTGCCCAAAACTTCTCTAAATTCACGTCAAATCCTGAAACTCACACCTTACCCGACTAGCGTATTACGTTGTGCTTAATGTTTTCGGATTGCTTTCTCGTTTTCTTTTACGTGCAAGTTCTTCAACTGTAAAGAACTTTTGTTTTCTGATTTATTTTTCATCTTTTGGCAGCCAGAAAGAAAGTGTGAAATGACAGAGAGATAGACGTGAAGGAGAGAGAGATAAACGTGAAAGAGGTGAGTGGCTTAGGATTAGGACTCTTTCAAACTTTCAAAATCTGATTTGATTAGTTTAGTGAAATGACCACAATACCCTTAAAAAATCAGATTATAAACCTCAATTTAATCCACTTAAATGTTGCTTGCATCGAGGTTCGAACCCGTTACATCCCCATTCCTAAAATGGGTCCCGCGGGGTCGACCTGACCCAAACCGCCCCAATAATTAATTAATTAATTAATAATAATCCAATTTTCCTTTTTCATAAATAAGTATCTAAATATTAATTAATTAAATTAATTAATAAAGTTAAATCATTGCTCCCACCTATGTTTGAACCCTTGTGGAGCAAGATTTTGCTTAATGGGCAATCTTGTCCCTTTCTATCCAAAATGCCCCTCCCCCTTATTAATGAAATAATTAATTACATATTTAGGTTAATTATGGTACTACCCTTAGTATGGAAAAACAACATTTTACCCATAGACCCTCCAAACTTAAGATATCCCCTTTTTAAGTGTGGAAAGAATCATCCGAGTAAATCTTTATATTCGAGAGCCCTACATGGCTGGAACCAACCTTTCCTCTCTCAACTACCTCCCCAAGATAGTTGGCTTGGCTGTCGCAAGGGTTCAGAGGTCTGGTTCTATGCGCATCAATTGTAGGAATTCTAGACACATTAAGTATTACTTAGTATATCAATTTTTAGGGTTGTTACACAAGTAAGGGACACAAGTCTACCAACAGAAGACACATACATACTCAACATGTAGCATATTATTTAGGAAGAACGTAGGTATAACCAATATCACCTATAGCACACCCTATTCACTACTATAGTATCATCAATATATGATATTACAAGTCTCGTATAATCTATCAACAACCATCATACTTTAACATCAAGCTATACACATAATGACTTCATTATAGTCTACTAGAGACACATAACATCAACTAGAAGAAATCATTATTTGACTGCACATAAACACATAAGTCATAAAGACCATCACAATATTCACATAATCAAGTTATAACATGTTAAAGCCATAATACATAAAGTAATGCTGACGAGGCGACATTGTTTCACAATTCATAAAGTAATGCCGAAAAGGCCACATAATTCATAAGTATGGCACAAAGCACCTCCACTATAATTGGATAATACCATACAACATTACTATCTACAACCTATACTACACAATATAGAGAAATTTAGGTCAACATACCATTGGTCCAACATCACAACCTATATCCATAGTCAATTAATCCATCACAATATACCCAGGCTCTTACCAATAGCCATAGTCAAGAATTCAACCCAACAATTACAATATACAACAAATCAAATATAATAGGACATGAATTTATCAATTTAGGGAATCTATTGACAATTCTAGCATGATTCATTCATAATTCAATAGCCCTAATCAAACTACACAAGAATTCAATATCATAATGACTTAATCAAATCACCCACAAAGTAGTCAAAACTAGGGTTTCATGAGTTGCATGGTTCATAGAATTTTTATGTTAAAATCATCAAATTATAATCAATGCAATTAATAGATAATGATTCAAAACAATTTATGCAAGAACCTATGGCTAGATATAAAAATAGAACAATTTTATCTTTTGAAAGACTTTAGAGATCACTTTGAAGTTTTGCTCCTTGAAAAAAATAGATTCAAGGATGAAGACCATACCTCAATTAATTCTAGACCACGAATTTGTTGGAGACGTGATGTATAATAACCAAAGAATTTTCAATACAAGCTCTAATTTATGTTTTGGCTCCAATGAGTTCCAGCGAGTTTTTTAGTAATTTGGTGGGTTTTATTTTTAAAAGTGAACTCATATAAGTGTTTAAGACATATAAAACCCACTGAAAAAACCTAAAATGACCCTAAGAAACCGTCCAACTTATTTTAGGAATGCTAGGTAAATGACCCAATTATCCGTATCGTTGCCCGAGACACCTACAAAAATTACATGTGCCATTGACGACCATCTCACCTACCCCCCGTAGCCCAACCCACGAAGCATCCTGCTAGTCCATAATTTGGGTCAGAAATTTGGCATTTTTGGAGCGTACTCTCCCTAGATTATGTTTTGACCAACGGTTTCCACCTGAGGGACATCGACCAACCTAGTGCGCGTCGATTGTCATCGTAGGTGAGACAGTTTTTGACAATCTTAGCTCAGACTTTGGGTCCTTGTCAAGGACCACTTGGTTTGTCCTTGGGGTGTTTGTCCCAGACGTTTCAAACCCGAATATGTTCGTATACATTTTTTAGACCTCTAACATCAATTTCACCCAAAACGAACACGTTTAACTTGATTAAACACACTAAGGCACACAAGCACATTTCAAGGCAAACCTTTCAAACGTCATGAACGTTCTTGAACATTTGACCTCCAAATTTTGATGAAACATTAAACACTTCCTCCTGACCTCATTATAACCCATATTAGGACTTCAAAACATCAAGACACAATTGTTAGGCTCTAGTGTCACCTATGTAATTTTAGAGGTGTTACAATTTCCACAACATGGACAATATTCTTCATTGAATGGCAGACACTTGCTTCTTTTTAACACTTTCAAGATAAGACACTCAATAATAAAAACACACAACCACACAACACCATACACAATTTGCAATTTACAGGAATACCAATTTCACATACTTTAAGAGACTCAAAATACAACAAGAGAATAGAATCAATTCTACGAGGCCTTATGCAATAAGACTCACATTCTTCATTTCAAATAGCAAGAAATCCTTCTACATTCATTTTTCATGATCATATACATCAATTATATACACATTACAACCATTTTCAACAAAAGAACAATTTATTCAAAATATTAAAATCTTTCCAGTGAACTATTAAGGCACCATAGTGAACTACGTTCAAATTTCAAAAAATGCAACACTTAAGCAATTAATGATGAAAGCATGACAATATGAGAGATAAAACCATCCAAACTCAATTTAGAACATAATTATAAATTCATGATATTCACAATGCAAGGAATCAATGAAATTCAATTCCAATAAGACTCCTAAATAGAATGCAACATGCAACATGCTACTATGACATTCTAACTATAAAACTTGAATAGAATAGAGGAGACTAAACAATCAATCAAAACTCCACTTCTCACCAAACTCCCCCACTTAGAAGGAACTCATAAAAACTAAAGAACAAGTTATAACACCAACATCATCATCATCTTGCTTTGATCCCTTAGCTCGAAGTGCATAGAAATGAGCCCTTCTTTGAACATCATCACCCGGAACACTTAGAGGAACTTTCTTGCCTCCCTTTACTCTAGATGCAATTGTAGGACAATACCTCACCTTATGTCCATCGTTACCACAACAAAAGAAATTTCTGGTACAAACTAGACATTTCTCATAGTGCTTCTTCCCACAAGTAGAACAAGTAGGCTTACCAACTTCACAACCACTATCCTTCTCAAGTTTGACCTTAGGATCCCTAGGTTCATCTTGAATTGGATCTTTCTTCCTGAACCTAGGTTTTCTCACTTGGTTCACTCCTCTTTAAATTTCTAGAAATCCTACTAAGCTTGGAATCCTTAATGGATTTAGCATACACTAGGAGTCTTGACAAGTTCATGTCATCATGAAGCATGGTTGTACGACACACTTCTTTCACAAAGTCAGCAACATCGGTCCCAAACCTGCTCATCTCATCCCTAGGGTTAGATACCAAGATGGAGCATACGTAGACAACATAGTGAACTTCAAGAAATACTCCTCAACACTCATATTGCCTTGATTTATATTAATTACCTCTTCAACCATCACCTCCCTTCTCTCACGGGGAAGCTAATTCCCTAAGAAAGCCTCCATAAACTCCTCCAACTCGATAGGACCCGACTCAAACGGCCTATTATCTTTACATTGAGTGTACCATACTTGAGAAACCTCCTTAAATTGGTATGAAGCTAACTCCGCTTTCTCCCTAGAAGTCACCCCTATTGCAATCAACACCTTGTACACACCATCTAGAAACTCTTGGAGATCCTCTCCCACCTTAGAGCCAAGAAATATAGGCGTATTCATCCACACAATGTCTCTCAATAAAGATGTCATAGTGCTCTCCATAGAATTTACTCCAGGCTCAACACCCTTATTCAAATGAGTAGTCATGGATCGGGCTAAAGCAAGTGGAGCGTCTCTAATCTCCCCATTAGTCATATCCCAGGGAACCAGAGAAACCTCATTGCCTTCACATCCAATAGGAACTTGAGCACCTTTATCACCTTGAAGAACTTGCTAAACTTTCTCTACTTGAGGATTAATTTCCTCATTCACCCTTCCCTCTTAAATCCTTCTAGAGGCCATCCTTCTAGTAGTCATCTTTCTATAAACACAAAGAAAAGTATTAACAAATACACTCATAACTTTTACTCTACGACACGAAAAAAGAGTAGATAAAGATGGGACACTCTATCGTTCTATAGCCTCTCACCCATAGATGTGTCGCGACTCACACCGATGAAGAAAACACTACAATAGGCGCCTTTATGAGACTTTTTGGTTCCTAAGACCACTTTTATAACCTATGTTCTGACACAAATTTTGTCACATCTTGAGAGTATACCCTAGAATAAATAATGTTCTCGTATTGCGACACGGCGTACCTGACTTTTCGGAGGTCTTTTACAAGCCCTTTGACATCAATCATTGTATACATGTATGTAAAGAAGTGCAGAATTAAAACTTTTCACACGAAATATGTTAAAACATCTTTTATATAAAACCATAGGAAAATACTAAGTCTCTACATATGCCAACCTTAGACTCGAGAATACTTGGTACAAGATCCGTACAATACAAATATTGAATTACTTAGTCTATTACAATACTTGAATAAAAGAAGTCTAAAGATAGTTATGCCCTCGAGTCAAGTGAGGACATACTTCAACTTTGTTATAAAGATTCTTAATTTCCAATCATTCCTATAAGACGCCTCTCACCTTCCGCCTACACCTTTAGATGTAACAGAATGTATAGATTTAGTACAATGCATGTACTAAGTATGGCATAATGCATAAATTCATGAGAAACATACAATATTTGACTATAATTTTATACTAAAAGTATAAGAATCACATGTAAAACACATTACAAATCATATTAAATTTATAGCAACATTAAAGTAACCTTATAGTAAACTTACAGTGACTTAACTATAAGTTCACCCATAATTCACATTTAACAATATCACATCACTAACATATACAAAACATATAAACATGAGATCCTCCTGCCAAAGGTTATTCTAAGGCTCACTTGAATGAGTTATAAGGCGGCCTCCCATATTATCCCTTCATACACAACTAAGAGATCTTTTAGACTACCTAGGATAAGATCATTCTCACTACACACAATAATATATATAATATGACATTCTCCTCTTAAAGGTTATCAAAAGACATACTTAAGTAATTCAAGACGAGACCGCCCATACACCCTCTTCAAGATTACCTACATAATCCTTAAAACTACCTATGCTTAGATCATGTCTACTTTATCAACTTACTTTCCTATCTAGAGTTATAGTTAAGACTTCCCTGGGTAAGACATGAAAAGACCATTCGTATGCCCCCTTCACAGCTAACTAGGCAATCCGTAAACTTACCCTATATGATTACTTATTCATTAACATTCTTTCTAATTTATGTCATTATCTTTATTAGTTCACATAAGAGACATACAAGATTTAAGGACATTCAAGTAATTGTCTTGGCAAAGACCTAGGGACTAACTAACATCTTCAAAGACTAATCGTGCAATGTCTAGATAGTGTCCCATACCACCACCAAAAATTCATAGAACATCTCCAACACTAGTAGGTATCACATATGATGAGAATAGGCAATAACCGACATAGAACATACTTGTTATGCATGGAATCTGGAGTCACAAACCTACTCCGATGGAGGGTGTTCTACTTGTCATTGGTTAAACTAGGACACACCTATGTAGGAACATGGTTAAGGAATATCGAGGGTTTTATTGTTCTCTAAAATAATCATAGTTATATAAACATCATAAAAATACTCACTCGGTGCTAGCCTTTGTTCTCATAGAGTATATCAATAATGGAGCACAAGAAGAGGTTCTGTATCTAGTTCACAACTGAATAACATTACACCATACCAAAGAGGGTCCACTAAGGTTACCTACAATGGTCAAGAAAATAGCTCAATGACTTTCCTAAGGATGATTTCAACCCGTTCCTTCCAACCAACCCTAAGTACACCATTCATAAAAGAAGGATACCATTATGGCTTTCAACTTGAAGGATATCATAACCGTCCAACTACTTTGAAGGTTCCACATAAAGGACCTTCTTAACAATTTTCAAGGTCACATGTCCATAATGCATACAAGACTAAGAAGCTTTAGCATACTAAGTCAAGAAGTCATATTCACATTCTAGATGTATGAAGTAAGGGACACAAGTCTATAATCAAATGACATAGACATACTCCAAATATAACATATCAATCAAGAAGCACATAGGTATAACTAATAGGATCTATAGGTCACCCTATTCATTATTATAATATCATCAATCTAAGACATCACAAGTCTCATATAATCTATCAAGAATCATTATACTTCAACATCAAGCTATACAAATATTGACTTCACTATAATATATTAGAGACACATATAATCAACTAAAAGAACTCATGCTTTGACTCCACATAAACAAAAAATCATCAACCTTCACCATATTCACATAATCAAGTTATAAAATAATAAAGCGACAATGCATAAACTAATGCAAACGAGGCCACATTGTTTCACAATTCATACAATAGTAGCGAGAAGGCCACGTAATTCACAAGTATAGTACATAAGCACTTCCACCATAAGTGGACCATACCAAACATCATTACTATCTACGACCTATAATACAATATAGAGAAATTTATGTCAACATACCATTAATCAAACCTCACAACTTCATCCATAGTCAATTCATTCAACAAAATATACCAAGGCTCTTATCAATAGCCATAGTAAAAAATTCAACCCAACAATTACAATATACAATGACTAAAAGATAATAAAACATCGATTTATAAATTTAAGGCAGCCAACTTACAATTCAAGCATTATTATTTATAATTTAATAGCCTTAATCAAACTTCACAATAATTCAATAATATAGTGAAATATTCAGATCACCCACAAAGTAGTCTAAACTTGGGTTTCATGAATTGCATTGTTTCATATATTTTTTAGATTAAAATTATCAAATTAACATGAATTCAATCAATATAAAATGGTTGAAGACGTTTTACGCAGGAACCCTTGGCTATATATAAAAATAAAACAATTTCATGTTTTGAAAGACTTTAGAAATCACTTTGAAGTTTGTCTCCTTGAAGAAAAGAGATTAAAGGATGAATACCATAACTCAATTTATTATATACCACAAATTAGATGAATAATTGATGGAGAATTACCAAAGAATATTCTACCAAAGCTCTATCTTTATTTTTTGCTGCAACGGAGTTCTACCGAGTTCTTTAGGGATTTGGTAGGTTTGATTTTTAAAAGTGAATTCATCTAAGTGATTAAGACTTCTACACCCACTTAAAATAAAGAAAATGTATCTAAGAAACCGTCCAAAAAATTTAGGAATTGTAGGTGAATGACCCAATTACCCCTAGCCTTGGCCGAGCCACCAGCAGAAATTGCAGGTGCCATCGACAGCCACCTCACCTATGCCCCGTAACCTAACCAACGGACCATCTTGGTTGTTCGTTTTTTGGGTAAGAGGTTGGATTTTAGAGAAATAATATCCCTTTACTAAGTGTTGTGCAATGCCCTCCACCTACAGGGCATTGACCAGCCTAGTGGGCGTCGATTGCCATCCATAGGTGAGGCAGTTTTTGACAGCCTTAGCTCACCCTTTGGGTCCTCTTCAAGGACCCCTTGGTTGGTCCTTGTGGAGATTTTTCTGGATGTTTCCAACCCAAATATGTTTGTACACATGTTTAGGACCTCTTACGTAAATTTCACCCAAAAAGAACACGTAGAACTTGACAAAACAGAGTAAGACACACAAGCACGTTTCCAGGCAAACATTTTGAATGTCATGGACATTCTTGGATGTTTTACCTCCAAACTTTATTAAAATTTAAACACCGCCTACTAACGTCATTATAAAGCATTTTACGATTTAAAAACATAAAAAAAAGTGTTAGGATCTAGTCTCACCTATGTCGTTTTAGAGATATTATATTATTGTACTAGATGACTATTCAGAAAAGTGTTTCAGACTTCCACTTTACTTTTAAAACTTTGGACTTGAAATGTTTATTTTACTCCTTTTGTTCTATTTCATATGTAATAAATGTTAACTGACTTGTATGCGGTCTCTCGAGATCATATGCACAACGTTACACCTAGGGCGTACCCCTAGGTCATGAAAAACTTGTTAGTTAGAGATCAAGATTAGAATGGTCATAGTATGTCTCATAAGCCAAATTGATTAGAGTCTTATATAGAGTGAGAAGCACGTCATATTTATGAATGATAGTCTATAAGATGTTTAGAAAGCTCCACTTTTTCATTACTCTAAAGTCGTGTGATATAGTTTATCTCTATAAGATCTATCAGCCAATATTTATCTGATGCTCCACATGACATGGATACTCAATGTAAAATGCTAAAAGGAATATAAGGGGCAATGAGAAACAAGAAGCTTCTTCTCAATCTACTCATGTTTTGAAAATTTTTCATTGAGCAAGTGTGAAATGCTATGTTTACGGATGATTTTAATTGTTGGCTCAACCCATGACAACCCAAGATAATAAGGAGTTTCCGATTCCCATAAACTTAACTATGGGTACAATGGCATCAAAAGTGGGAGAGTTTATTAGGATGAATCCTCTAGAGTTTCATAGTTCTAACAATAACGAAGATCCTAAAGAGTTCATTTGATGAGGTTTATAAGGTATTGATGATCATAGGATTGAAGGTGGTGGATAAGGCGGAGCTGGACACTTATAAACTCAACGGTGTGGGTCAAATTTTGTTCAACCAATTTAAAGAAGGAAGTCCTAAGGATGTGGGTCCTCTTTATTGGGAGAAATTTAAGGTTGATTTCCTTCATAGGTTTTTTCCCCTTGATATGAGGGAGGAAAAGGTTCTTGAGTTCATCAAATCTTCGTCAAGGTAGTATGAGTGTTAGGGAATATGCTTTGAATTTCACTAAGTTGCTTAAAATATTGCCCTACAACGTTTCCAATCCATGGGAAAGGATAAGTACGTTCATTTTGGGTGTGTCAAAACTGGTTGTTAAATAATTATGTACGACCATGATCATTAATAACATGGACATCTATAATCTCATGGTTCATGCTCAACGGATTGTAGAGGAAAAACATATAAAAATGTATATGGAGAAAAAGAGTGCTAAAACTTGTACTTATAATTTCTCTCATGCGAAGGTCCAATGGGCATGGTTTTTCTAAATTGCTAAAAAGGTTTTTCGTTAAAGGTTCTTCTAATGATCCTCTTAAGTTCAAAAAATATAGTGTGTCAAAAACATAAGCCTCAAGGAGGGAATGATAGTGGATATTCATTGCCGATGTCTGCTTGTGCTAGCACTGGAAAAAAGAACGAGGGTAAATGCCTTGCCGGCACAGATGGTTGATTAAGTTGTGGTAAAAATTTTCATAAGATATGGGTGTCCCTATGCTTATGAATAAAGTAACAGAGGGAAATAGAGCATCTCCTAATGTTTTTGTTCCAATTATCCAATGAAAAATTGATTATGGGCACTTGAGAATAGTGGCGAACAAGAGGGTTTTCCCGATGTGGTTACTAGTATGTTGGAAGTCTTCCAAACTGATGTTTATGATTTACTTGATCGTAGTGATACCTTATAATTTCGAGATATACATGGCGATGAGGTTCGATGTTCTTCTTTATGTGTTGTTAAATTCTTTTTCTTTCTCTACTCCTACTGGTGATTCTATTACGGCTAACAGGGTCTACACAAGGTATCTTGTTTCCTAGTCTCATAGAGTTAATCTTCTTAAGTTGGTAAATCTTTATATGTTGGACTTTGATGTTACCCTTGGAATGGGTTGCATGCACTCATGTTATAGTTCTATTGATTGACGAAATCATGTACTCAAGTTTGAGTTTCTGGATAAGTCTTTCCTAGAGTGGAAGGGGAAGTTCTAAGTCTAAGGGTCAGTTTGTCCTTTGTATTAATGATAGAAATATGATTTCTAAGTGTTGATTTACCCATATAGTTAGAGGGACATGTAGGTTCCAAAACACCTATTCTTGAGTCAGTCCCTATTGTTAATGAGTTTTTGGAAGTGTTCCCAGATGATTTACCTAATATTCCTCCAGAAAGGGAAATAAAATGTTGACCTTCTTCCACCACACACACACAACCTATTTATTTTCCTCCTTATCGAATGTCCCTGCTAGAACTGAAGGTGTTGGAAGAAAAATTGAAGGATTTGTTGGATAAGGGTTTCATCCGATCGAGTATCTCTCGATGGGGTGCTCTAGTTTCTTTTGTTAGAAAGAAAGATGGTTCTCTTCATATACAATTAAATATAAATGTAATACCCCATAACTACCAACGCTTATACAACTAAGTGAATGTGAATAAATATTTGAACTTGAGATAGTAAAAGGTGATATGTGATATTAAAGTCATAAGTGGACAAGTGTGAGTGTTAATATCTTGTAAATAAACTAAGATATGGAAAATGGTACGAAATAGGTGAGGTACTTTCTTGACTAAATTAAGCAACTAGGTGACAAGTAGATGCATCACCTACTTAAGGTATATGGATCAGGTACGTGCATCATAGTCTTTGACTTAGGACCACGTGGAGACCTAAATAAAGTTAAAATTTAGGCCCAATATGTCCAAGAAGGGTTAAATTAAAAAAAATGGCAGTCCAAGGCCCAATCTTTCTAATCCCACAAGAAATAATTTTAATGGAAAAGTAGGTGTATCACCTACTGAAATGTGTGGCCTGAATAAAAGACAAATGGTGGAATCAAATGAAGTATAATAAATGTTGCAACAGTGGACATATTAAAACAAAAAATCTGGTACAAATATCTCATTTTTTTATTATCCAAATTTTAAGATCTCAAGTTCATATCTCTCTCTCTCTCAAAATGAAACAACAACCCAATATTGCCACTAGGGTTCTAACTATTTTTTATCCTGTTTCTAAATCACCTTCCCTGTCTATTGAATCAAGTATATTTGATAGTTCTTCAAGAGGAGTGAAATATATAATGCTATATGTATTGGCACCAAGGTAAGGCGCTGCCAGAAACATTATTTACTAGTTTCTTTCAGAATTCTAGACATACTTGTTTATTGCAACTCGTGGGATGATGATTGAAAATCATAAAATTGAGTCTTTTTTATTATTTTGGGGTATTGATGTATATTATTGTATTGCTTTATTTATGGTATGTCATGGATGTACCTATAGAATTATTGCGAAAAGCTATTAGGAGCAGATTTATAAGTTGTTGTGATGCACCATTAAATTAAAGTTTTTGTAAGCTCATTGTGTGTCCCACCTCAGGTACTAATATATATCTATGTAAAAATATACATTATTTAGAATAATTAGTGCCGACAAACCTTTTTTCATGTATATAACTATAATTGATAGAATGTGTGAAAGAATACACTCAATTAGAAGCATTATGGGCTGGCTGCCTAGCTACTCTTTTGATGAGTTGAAATATCCTAAGTTAGTTGGTAAGCTTCTCCTATTAGCCTTAATTATTGTTCATTGTAGATGAATATTATCACGTAAAACAAAAATTGAGATTCCCTAAGCTATATGAATTTGAAATTGAGGTATATAAGGCTATTTGATCTCATATCTTTGGGAATGAGGTCCTATATTTTGTGTATCAACAAATTGAGATCTTTAAGTGGTTCTCATGGTAAAACAGACGATGTGAGGGTGTAATATCTCCAATGTATCTAATGTTCATCTTTATAAAGTGCAAGTTATCAAAATGTTAGACTACTTTTATACGTGTTCATTATCCAATATTGGTGTGTTAATTATTCCAAGCACTCGTTGACAAAGATATATTAAACATTAGTTTCATTAGTTGTCCACTAAGTCAAATGAATTTCATTGAGTCTATTATATCCTACATTATACTTTAATAACAGATAGTATTAAATAAATAGTATTAAATAATATTAGTATTTACTGTGTACTAATCCTAGTCCTATTAGGATTAGTACTCCTTAATCCTAGTCCTATTAGGATTAGTACTCCTTCCTATATCTCCTATATATATCTCCCATGTATTCCCTTATTAGTTCAACACTTCAATACAATCAATATTCCTTCATGGTATCAAGAGCCAGAAAACCTACATCTTCTTTTCTCTAGGTTTTTTTCTCTCTTTAGGGGACCAATCGTTCCCTCTCTTCTCTTGGGAGGCGGCAGCCATGACAACCGAGGTGGATCCTCTCGATTCACTTCCTTCTGGCGTTCAACTCCTTCTCAGGCATCTTCATGCCCTGATTCCCAAAAAATTATCAGACATAAATTACCCTACATGGAAAATCACCGTTCTTACAGCCCTTGAGGCCAATTACCTTATCAAATACGTCGATGGAAGCACAGAACCGCCGCCGACAGTCATCACCACCACGGACAAATCAGAAAAAACCAATTCGGCCCATGCCGCCTGGAAAGCCATGGATTGCCAGATCCGATCATGTTTGATTGCGGTCATCTCTCCCACGGTTCAGAAACACGTCCTGTCCTGCACAACTGCTTCAGCCCTGTGGACGGCCTTCGCAACACGCTATGCATCAATTTCCCACTATCATATTTTTCAATTGCATGATCGTCTCCACACAATTACCAAAGGCACGAAAAATATGACGGAGTATTAGATGAGGTCTCCACCATCATCACAGTCCTCGACACCGTGAACGAAATCATTTCCGAAAAAGATCTCATCATGTGCGTCGTTCGGGGGCTCCCATCAGCTTACTCCTCCATTAAACAGGCGGTTCGCATCAGTCCAATGCCCGTTGACCTGGCTACTCTCTCCTCGTGGCTAAAAAGTGAAGAAATCAACGTGGATCTGGAGAGCAAACTTCTTCTCCGAGAAGCCGCTGTTATGGAGCCGGCCACCGCCCTCACCGCAAGCCAGAACTATCGCGGGGGGCGTGGTGGTGGCCGGCAGGGGAGCCGCGGCAGCTACGGCAAAAACAGTGGAGGCCGCGGGCGCGGCGGTCGGCAGGGCAGTCGTCCGCCGTACGACGGTCAGCAGCACGGCAGCAACAACAGCCTGCACTCCTTCGGCAGCGGCGGGCAGTCATCTTCCAGCGGCGGGCAGGGCACTTACGAGCGGGATCGTCCAACTTGTCAAATCTGTCAGAAAACAGGACACACCGCTGTTCGTTGCTGGTTTCGGTATGAGGAGAGCCGAAATAGTGATAACCGTGCCAATTATGCATCTCAAGCCGGCCCTTCCTCTGAATGGCTGTTGGATACTGGGGCCAACATGCACGTTACTTCTGATCTATCCAAGCTTAACGCTCCAAATCCATATCATGGCTCCAATGGTATTACTGTTGGCAATGGTGAGTCCCTTAATATTTCTCACACTGGCACGGGTACCATTAAAACCCCCACTGTTATCTTTCACCTAGGTAACCTTACCCACGTCCCTTCTATTAAAACCAATCTCCTTTCAGTTCACTCTTGTTCACCTTACCCACGTCCCTTAATATTGCTCACTCTTGTTCACCTCTAATGATTTTCAAATCCTAGACAATACTACCAAGAGGGTGATTTTTCAAGGCACCTGTGAGCATGGTCTGTACGTTCTTCCTGGCACAAGTTCGTCTGCCCACCCAGTTTCAGAAAGCGTTCTTGTGGCTCCGGTGGCTCTTTCGGCTGATGGCCACAGTCTGTTGTGGCACAGTCGTCTGGGTCACCCGTCTACTCAAATAATAAATTCTTTAATGTCTCAATTATGTTTTTCTTCCATTCATGTAAACAATTGTGACTCCTGTTCAATTGCTAAATCTCATAAATTACCTTTTACTTTATCTGAGAAGCGTACAACTGCACCTTTTCAACTTATTCATTCTGACCTATGGGGTCCTACTGTTGTTCCTTCATTTGCTGGTTTTCGCTATTATATTTGTTTTGTGGATGATTTTACAAAATACACTTGGTTGTACCCACTAAAACACAAATCACAGGCATACACCACCTTTGTCACTTTTGAAAAAATGGTCAACACACAATTCAATTCTCATGTTAAACTTTTTCGAAGTGACAATGGAAAGGAATATGTCAATAACATCTTTGGCCAGTTTTTGCAATCCCTGGGAATTATACATCAAACCTCATGTCCATACACTCCCGAACAGAATGGGGTGGCTGAGCGTAAGCATCGCCATCTCATTGAAACGGTGGTTACTCTTCCACATCAATCTCATCTCCCTGTCTTCTTTTGGGTAGAAGCTCTAGCCACCGCAAACTACCTCATTAACAGAATGCCCAGTCACACTCTCTCTAACAAATCACCCTATCAACTCCTTTACCAAGAACTTCCCAATTATACCAACCTCCGCGTCTTTGGGTGTCTTTCCTACCCTTGGCTACGCCCTCATATTACTCACAAATTACAAACCCGATCCCGTCCTTGTATTTTTTTGGGCTATCATCCTACCTCCAAGGGTTATCGCTGACTTGACCCACAAACTCATAAAGTCTACATATCTCGTCATGTCAAATTTGTAGAAAATGAGTTTCCCTACGAGTCTATTTCCTCCTCCATAAATACATCATTCATTGGCGTCCTTCCCCTTTTTCCAACATACTCACAGGGTCCCTCACCACCTTCCCCACACCTCCACCCACTACCCAACCACCCCTCATCACCCCTTCGACCGTCACCCACAATACACCTGCAACCACAACCCACACTCACAACCAACCCGAACCACCCCATACCCACAACATCTCCAGCCCGATCCATTTTGGGTCCTTCCCGGCCACCCCCGAATCACCACCACCGGTGCCACCCCCCAATACTCATCCCATGTTAACCCGTGGCAAAGCCGGTATCTTTAAACCCAAAACCTTTCAGGCTACCATACTACCAAATACACCCCTTCCCGATAGTGAACCAACAACCTGCTCTGTTGCCTCAAAAAATGCTTATTGGCGTCATGCTATGGATGACGAGTTTAAGGCTTTGACTGATCAAAAAACTTGGGTCCTTGTACCTAAGCCCCATGGGCGGCACCCAGTGGGCTGTAAATGGGTGTACAAAATTAAACACAATACAGATGGCAGTATTTCCAGATACAAGGCTCGTTTGGTTGCTAAAGGCTACAATCAGGAGTATGGGCTTGATTACTCCGAGACATTCAGTCCTGTTATTCGGCAGGAAACCATTCGCCTGGTACTGTCACTCGCCGTGCGCAACAATTGGCTCATCAATCAGTTGGATGTTTCCAATGCTTTTCTTCATGGCATGCTTGATGAAACTATCTACATGACGCAACCACCGGGCTATGTTGATCCCCGCTTCCCTCAACATGTTTGCAAACTCCAGAAGTCTCTGTATGGGCTCAAGCAAGCCCCCCGTGCTTGGTACACACGTCTGAAAACGTTCCTCCAGGGACTCGGCTTCACGTGTTGCGTACACGACACGAGTCTGTTTACTCGACATTCAGCACACGGTACAGTCATTCTTCTTGTCTATGTAGATGATATCATTATTACAGGCTCTACTGCAGCTCTCATTCAGGATGTCACTCGAGCTATGCATACTACCTTCAAAATGAAGGACCTTGGCCCGTTACATTATTTTCTGGGAATGGAGGTTTCGCTCAGTAAATGCTTGTTTCTTCATCACCAAACTATGCTTGAGATACATTGCAGAAAGTCGGGTGAAAAATGCACGATCAACCAACACCGATGGCAGTCTCTTCGTCTACGAATGGAGCCGACATCCCCTTTGCCGATATCACCCACTTCCGCAGCCTCATTGGGGCTCTACAGTATCTGGCCATTACCCGTCCTGACATCCAGTTTGCTGTCAACCGAGTTGCTCAGCGCATGCATCAACCAAGTGAACATGATTACCATTGTCTAAAATGCATTCTCAGGTACATTTTTGGCACTCTTGGTCGTGGTTTACTCATTCGACCCGGGGACTTGGAGCTTCGGGGTTTCTCAGATTCAGATTGGGCGAATGATAAAAATGACAGAAAATCTACATCGGGGTTTCTCATTTTTTTGGGGCCGAACCTGATCTCCTGGTGTACAAAAAACAACCCAACGTCTCTCGGTCCTCGACTGAAGTTGAATACCGCGCCCTTGCTCTTCTTGCTTCTGAGACCGTGTGGGTCACATATATTCTTCGCGAACTCCACGCCACTCACACTGTTCCTGCTCTCTATTGTGAAAAAAATTAACCATCTGTGTGACCAAAAATTCTGTCTTACACACCAGAATGAAGCATGTTGATACCGATTGTCTCTTTGTTCGCGATGAAGTTCAGGCCAGCACCATGACTGTGCAATATGTACCTACTGAAGAACAACCGGCTGATATTCTCACCAAGCCTCTCCCGAGCCGACAGCACGATTACCTCAGTTACAAGCTTCCATTCGCTTCCGCTCAGCTCAGCTTGAGAGGGGATAATAACAGATAGTATTAAATAAATAGTATTAAATAATATTAGTATTTACTATGTATTAATCCTAGTCCTATTAGGATTAGTACGCCTTAATCCTAGTCCTATTAGGATTACTACTCCTTAATCCTAGTCCTATTAGGATTAGTACTCCTTCTTATATCTCCTATATGTATCTCCCATGTATTCCCTTATTAGTTCAACACTTCAATACAATCAATATGCCTTCATACTTGTTACAGGTTTTTATATGTCATATGCATATTATGTCCATTGTTCATTTTATGTCCCCTTATGTGGAATATACAACCCTTATTTGGGTTCTGTCACGGGCTTCATTAGTTTGGATGTTTATGTACTGTTTCATTTGTTATCGTATATGAACTTTTTAGCTATCATATTATCTTATATAGTCCTTGCCTCTTCGTTTGAGAAGTTATAGTCTCTACTAAGTACTAAGCTATCGGATTCCCCCATGTGAAATGTTTAGATATGTTTTTAAATGAAGCATCTTGTAAGAAGAATTACTTGTTCAATTTCTATACATATTAATGAATCATTTACTACATGTAAGGTAGTTGCCACACACCATTGTGAATCACCTATGTATGTTCTTTGTTCCCAAATGAATTTCACGAGTCATATCAGTTCCTAAGTAGCACAACAAAGTTAAATTTTATTCATATATTATTGTTTTCTACCTCAATTAATTTATACACATCTCCATTGAACTAGTATATAGTCCTAAATATTAACATAGTCATGAACCTCAAAAGAAAAATATCAAAGATTAAAAAGACAAGGTAAAGTTAATGTATATAACTAAAGGTGGTAGCTCAAAGGTTAAAATACCTAGTATCAACCTATCCCAATTTATATAATTATGGGTGGTACCCTAGGGGTTAAAATACCTACCATGGGAAAATACAAATCTATTTTATTGTGGGTGGCACCTCAGGGGTTAAAATGCATAGCAAGGGCCTATCCTAACTTTTATGTTGAAGGTTGCAGCTCAATGGTAGTGATACCTAGCATGGGCCAATCCCAATCTATATTATTATGGGTAATGCCTAGGGGCTAAAACCCAAACATGGGTCGATCTCGATTTGTATATTTATGAGGACCACATCACGGGGGTTAAAATTACTAGTATGAGTCATCCTCTCCTACCACTGATCAACTGGTCATTGTGTAACATGCTAAAAAGTCATAAAGAAAAGATTGTTGTATATAAATAGAGGGTTTCCCCTCATAAATAATATAATCAATCTTCCATCATCTTCTCCTCTCTGCAATATTTCCTATTTCTTTACAAATCCGCTTCCACCCAGAAAATTGGTATCAGAGCTAGCTAACTAATTAAGCTATTAACTATGGAAAAATCTGGAGCTACAAATCTACAAAATCAGGTATACACTCTAAAATTTATGAGTAGCTAAATAGATTTATTCCTGAAAATCTCTTGTTGATTATAATTGTTTATCATGACTTAATAATGTTATAATAAGCATCTTTAGAAGGTTTTCTACAGAAATATTCTTCGAATAAGTATACCCAGACTATGCCATCCTAAAGGTGAAACCGGTAGGCAAGAAGGCCGTTTAGGGGAGTAAACAAAGTTGAGGCGCTGTTAGGGTAACTAATCAAAGAAGAAAGCTGTAGTAGTGACTAAACGAGATGATTATTAAATCATTATTATTTCATAATAGATAAGTATAATCCATTAAGAGGTTGCAAGGATTAAAAACTTTTAGCAAAAATGAATAAAATGAGTACCTATTTAATATATGATGATGATAATTATAAGATATTAATACTCTACATACTAAAAAGTTTGAGTACTGATATAAAAAGAGAAATTTATGACAAATTGGTAACATATGAAACAATAGAAATAACAACCCAAGGTTGGACTGAGTTAACCATACAAATTATACAAGATGAACTTTATTATGATATGTATGATTTATATGATGATATAGATATAGACTAATGATAAATTACGAATATTTACAATATTGGGTAAAAACTATAAAAGACATAGATCTACATGAAAAACTACTAATAGAAAATCTATTCGATTATTTAAGAACTCGAGAAGTTGAACATCTAGAATATATTATAAACAATGCTAATGAAATACAACGATTAGATCTACTTAAAGGAGAATATTATAGAAAGACATTTTATGAAGAATAATTTAACACCAAGCAAAGAAACTAAAATACCAAGAACCAAGATAGATAAAAAGGTACGAAAGATATGGAAAAAATTAAAACCCTTGTATATAGAATACGAACTATCACAACTAGTCAAAACAGATAACGATAAAAAAGATCATTTGATAAATACAATTTCAAAAACAGAATACAAATATGTTTGTTATTTGAAAAAACAGTATGAACAAAGAAATTTATAAACAACAATTAATAGAAAAAATAGTGGAAAAAATAGCTGAAAAAGAACAAGAATTACAACATAGAAAAAGAAGATTAGAAGAAAATATATTAGCAGGAGTATGTAATAAATCAATACTAGCACAAAGAAAAGTTATGTTTATGTAAGAATTAGAATTAGATTGTCTTGAATATGAGTTACAACATAATGTAATACTTAAATTATAATGAACAAAGAAGAATTTGCTGTAGACGAAAAAACATATGAAAACCAAGACGGAATGATAATAAAAATAATATTTTCAAATTTAGGAAGAAGATATAAAAAAATAGGAAATAATTTATACTTGATGTTAGAAAAAGAAACAGCAAGATTAGAAGATAGTTTAACAGCCATGATAAGAATAACAAAAGAAAATGAAGAAATAGATAAATCAAGAGAAATAGAAAAAATAAAAGTAGAAGCAAAACAAGAAGTACAACATTTAGAAGAAATAAAAAATACAAGAATAAACGAACTAGAAAAAGAATTAGCAAGATTAAAGTTGTTATATGAAAATAAACAAAAAGAAAAACAGATAGAAAAAGAAAAAGAATTAACAAATAAAATAAACGAAATGGAACAAAAATTAAATGAAGATCTTGAGATAAATGATGTAAATGAAATAGATGAAAATGAAAATGACCAAAAATCAGAAATAAGTGACATGAGTGAGACATATACAGAAATTTTAGAACAGGTAAATAAACCAAAAAAATAGAAATAAACATAGGAGATATGAATAGACCCAGTACGTCAAGAGTCAAAACCCTAGATAGTAGTCCAAGAAATAGTCCTCGAGCTAGTCCTAGATGGACACCACCAACATATTATACAGAAAGTTATCAGCAATCAGATAGAAATAATGCAATATGGAACAGTAGATTAAATAAAAATTGGATACCAAAACCAATAAGTGAACAATATAATTTCTTAGATCTAGATTGTGTCACAGACATAAATAAAGCAATATTACTATGGATAGGAAATATATCTAAACAGTTAATAGATAACAAAATAGAACAACAAAAACACCAAGATACATAGAAAGAACATTCGTAGGAACAACAAAATTATGGATAGAAAATCTACCCCCAGAAAGCTTAGAAGTACTTAGAAGTGATAAGAAAATGGATGGATCCCCATCAGGAACAAATATAGAAATATTAGATAAATACGAATCGGCAATAAGAAATGAATTT
Organism: Solanum arcanum; assembly: GCA_027789145.1. Taxonomy (NCBI): domain Eukaryota; kingdom Viridiplantae; phylum Streptophyta; class Magnoliopsida; order Solanales; family Solanaceae; genus Solanum; species Solanum arcanum. The sequence goes on from CM050933.1 coordinate 51,470,889, forward strand.
GGAGGTATGACCACAGATATAAAAGAACAAAACAAAGAAAAAATAAAAAACAGACAGCTTATGACAAAATTATCTATATGTAAAATGTGTTACATCGAAGAATATACTTGTGCATTTAAAGAATATTACTACAAATCAAGATATAATTTAGATGAAGCAAGGAAGATAAGACAACCATATTTTACAAAATTACCAGAACCATTTAGCACAAAAATAATTAAAGACTGGGATAATGAAGGGATAGTAGATACTTTAGGAGCTAGAATAAAATTTCTATCTCAATGGTATACACAATTATGTGAAAGCCAAAAGGAAAAATTAAAAATGGAAATGTACTAAATAAAAATTTAGCATGTTGCAAAAATAGAATGGCACCACAATTTGGATGTACAAATAAAAAACAAAAATCCAAAAGATATAAAAATTATAGAAAAAATAAAACTAAGTATAAATATAAGCAACCAAGACGAAGGTATTATATAAAAAATTATAAAATAAAAAGACAATATAAACCAAAGAGGAAGATATCCCAATGTACTTGTTACAATTGCGGAAAGATAGGACATATAGCTAAGAATTGTAAATTACCAAAAGATCCAAAAAGAAAATAAATAGCAGAATTAATTATAGACAATGAAAAAAATATGCAAATAGAATATATAGACTATGAATTAAGTGATAACGACAGATAATATATGAAGTATCAGATATAGTAACTGAAAATGGAGAAGAAAATTTAGATAATGAAATAGAAGAAGAAATATAATGTCTGAAAACGAAATAATATCTAAAGAAAATTACGAAGATGAAGAATCATCACACCAAAAGATTATATTTTATAATACAGTTTTCGAACAAATAAAAGAAAAGAATTAGATTTAAGTGTTGAAAAGATACTTGAAATACCTACATTAAAAACTAGTTTAAAAGACAAAAAGAAGAATACTATGTAGTTAGTCAAAAAGGACACATCATAGACGGTAAATATACAAGCGGAAAAGCATATATACCTATAATAAACAAACGAATAATAAATAAAGAAATACAAAATATAAAAAATAAAGCAGCTACAAAATATGTATATTTAGGAGGAACGGAAATACTAATAAAAGCTTGTTTCAGAGAAGGAATAGATACACCCATTGAAATATATTTAGCAGATGACAGAATAATACACCCTATAGAAAAAAGTGTAATAAGTTCAGTTAAAGGAAATTTAATATACCAAAAATTTAAATTTATAATAAGTTCTAATTATACAGTAGCATTAACAGATACAAATATAAATTAATCATTAGTATTATATTAGAAAATGTCAGGAATAGAGTTAACACCAGGAAGTAAGGTATTCACAGCAAGATGTAAAAATCTATATATATTAACAAAACATAAAATAACAGCAAGGAATAAAATTGATACAATAAAAATAGAAAATCCTTTTTAAAAAATAATTACTGTAACAGATAATAATGACTATAGTTATAAAGAAATTGATACAGAAGAAGATTTGGAAATAGTAAAAGAAAGATTAAGCACCTCAAGTACACCAAATACAAGCACATTAAATATGATAACTAGAGCTACCTCATCAAGGATGAGTACATCTAAAAGAAAATATGAAATACCACAAAATTTATTGGAAGAAACGACACTATATCATTATTTTATAACAGGAATAATGGACCAGAGAAAATATAAAATCTTGATAAACACAGGACAAGAAGAAAATCATATAACAAGAGAATTAGTATTAGAAGAAGAAATTATGAAAACAGGACACATATGCCCTGGATTACCTAGTGAAATAGTAAATACAAATGAAGAAACAACAGAAAAGAAATAATTATAGGAGGAATTCCATTAAAAATACAATTTAAGATATATGAAGGAAACCATAATATCACGTTAGGAGTAAAATAGTTAGAAAAAGTTAAACCATACAACATAGAAAATGAACAATTAACAATAACTTGTCAAAATAAGAAAATAATTATAAAAAGGACAAAAATGATTAATGAAAATATTTATACTTGTAAAAATTATTTTAGAATGATATCACAACAGATATTATGCCCCTATGATAGATACAGGAGCAGAAGCGAATATATGTAAATATAATTGCTTACCAGAAGATAAACGGGAAAAATTAAAAACACCCATGGTAGTAACAGGATTTAATAATGAAGGAAGTATTATTAAATACAAAGCAAAAAATATAAAAATACAAATATGGGATAAAGTATTAACAATAGAAGAAATTTATAATTTTGAATTCACAACAAAAGATATGTTGCTAGGAATGTCATTTCTAGACAAATTTTACCCACATATAATAACAAAAACACACTGGTGGCTTACTACGCCAAGTGGCTATAAATAGGAGCAAAAAGAGTAAAAAATAAACAACGAAAATCTATAGAATGGATTAAAGGTAGCGAAAAAATAAACCAGGAAATGGAAAATATAAATGAAAAACAAATATCACAATTAGAAATCATTATATTTACAATAGACAAAGCTAAAATAATTAATGAACAATTAGAACAATTATATAATGAAGACCCATTACAAGGATGGGAAAAACATAAAACAAAAGTAAAAATTGAACTAATAGATGAAAACAATATAATAACACAAAAGCCATTAAAATACAACTTTGATGATTTGCAAGAATTTAAAATACATATAAATGAATTATTGGGAAAAAATTATGTACAAGAAAGTAATAGTAAACATACAAGCCCAGCATTTATAGTTATAAAACACAATGAACAAAAAAGAGGCAAAAGTAGAATGGTTATAGACTACAGAAATTTAAATGCCAAAACTAAAACATATAACTATCCAATACCTAATAAAATACTTAAAATAAGACAAATATAAGGATACAACTATTTTAGCAAATTTGACTGTAAATCAGGATTTGACCATCTAAAACTAGAAGAAGAACTAAACAATTTTAACAGCATTCACAGTACCACAAGGATTCTATGAATGGAATGTATTACCATTTGGATATAAAAATGCACCAGGTTGATACCAACATTTTATGGATAATTATTTTAACCAGTTAGAAAATTGTGTTGTATATATAGATGATATATTACTATATTCTAAAACACAAGATGAACATATAAGATTATTAGAAAAATTTATACATATAATTAAACATTCAGGTATAAGTTTAAGTAAAAGTAAAGCAGAAATTATGAAACCACAGATAGAATTTCTAGGAATACAAATAGATAAAAATGGAATAAAAATGCAAACTCATATAGTACAAAAAATAATTATTATTGATGAAAATATAGATACAAAAAAGAAATTACAATCATTCTTAGGATTGGTAAACCAAGTAAGAGAATACATACCAAAACTAGCAGAACATTTAAAACCACTATACAAAAAACTCAAAAAAGATGTTGAATATCATTTTGACAACAAAGACAAAGAACACATAAAAAATATCAAAAAATTATGCAAAAAATTACCAAAACTATATTTTCCTGATGAAAGTAAAACATTTACATATATAATTGAAACAGATTCAAGTGACCACAGTTATGGAGGAGTACTAAAATATAAATATAACAAAGAAAAGGTAGAACACCATTGTAGGTATTACTCAGGATCATATACTGAAGCACAAGCAAAATGGGAAATAAATAGAAAAGAATTATTTGCATTATGTAAATGTTTGTTAGCATTTGAACCATATATAGTTTACAATAAATTTATTGTAAGAACAGATAACACACAGGTAAAGTGGTGGATAACCAAAAAGATAGATGATTCAGTTACAACAAAAGAAATAAGAAGATTGATATTAAATATATTGAATTTTACATTTACAATTGAGATTATTAAAACTGATGAAAATCTTATTGCAGACTACCTCTCAAGAAAGAGATACAATGAAAGATCTATTGACAATGATGACAAACCTATTCCTATAAATAGAAAAAATAGAGACAGATGTACAAAATCTGAAAGCTAATAGTCAGAAGCATGACTCTAAAAATGCGGAATTACGTCGTTCGGCAGACGAAAAACAGCCAGAACTAAAAGGAGACGTTGGGAAACTCCTTAAAACCCATGACATTACTGATGTTGCAGGTACAAGCAAAGGAGCTATGGAGAAACCTACACCAAAAAACACAAACCTAAATAGCGTATTTACCAAACCATTTACTCAAAAGGTACAGATAATAGATACTTCAGCACCACAAACATCTACGAATGCAGCTAGCCTACATAAAGAGAAGAAATCATATAACCATATATCCTGAACATATATTGAAAACTTATACAAGATACAAAACTTTTTGAATCAAAAACCCAAATCTACCACGACATTAGAAAAAACCCAAGACTACCTAACCCAAAAACTACAAGGTTATAACAAGTTAATTACACAACCAAAAACTAATGCAAACCTAGTTAAAACTTGTTATAACTATGGATTATTAAATACAGTCTATACATATACAGATGAAGAAATAAGTGGAATCCTAGAGGTCCACAAAGCATTTTTAATATATAAAAAGATAACAAAAGGAAACTTATTTTTCATAAGATTCTACACAACACCAGCGGAGATACTCTATGAAGAAATAAAGCAAATGATCCTGATAGTCAAAATTGGGCTAACGCGGGAAATGATAATCCCAGAAGATATAGGCCAACAGCCAGAGATAACAAGAGTTGAGATACCCAGTTTCTATGCCAATAAAAGGATAATTGGATTATCAACTATTATACAGGACCTAGCAAATAACTATCTACAAGGCAACGCCATATGGAGATACTATTCGAGAGATCACTTAATGATATATGCCAATTCGCGAGAAATAAGACAAGCAGATATGGAAGAAGTCCAAAAATGGATTTTGTCCCTGTTAAAACCAGAAGCTACACCAACAACTAGAGCAATAAAGCAAGGATTCATATCCGAAGAACTGATGACACGATATTGCAAACTAGTTGGGCACAAATACCCAGACCATATTTGTTCAAAATGTAACCAAGGGAATGACATAATCCCTGAGGTACTTTTAGAATAAAAAAAAAAGGTAAAAAAAAAGTATTTTGTTTTTTGTGTCGGCTGAATATCAGCCATATGTACAAAGTAATAGTCTTTTATTTTTGTCGTGATGTGTCGGCTGTAAAAAGCCCATTATAAAAGTCGTAAAGTAAATAGTAAGTGTGTCGGCCAATAATAAAGATAGGCCACTAAGTTTTTTGTTTTTAGCGTCGGCCAAATGTAAAAAGGCCAAGTGTAAATTAGGTGTCGGCCATTTTTGGCCAAAGAGGTAAGATTGTTGTATATAAATAGAGGGTTTCCACTCATAAATAATATAATCAATCTTCCATCATCTTCTCCTCTCTGCAATATTTCCTCTTTCTTTACAAATCCGCTTCCACCCAGAAAATTGTTGTTTCTTTCGGACCTTTAGGCATGTCCATTTCAATGGGACTTATGGCGTGACAAAAAATGTTATCAGAGAAGGTTATCCTAGGGTGTCTACAATGACGTGTCTATTAGAGTCTTAGTTTTGATTGTGTTGCGAGCCACATTTATAATTTGGGGCTTCTTGGACATTTAGGAAATGTGACCTTAAATAATCTTAGATCATGCGATAAATCTATGTTAAAAGTTCTATTCTCACTTATATTATGATCTAGGTCACTTATGGGGAGCATCCCCTACAAGTAACTGGAGTCGTCGTCCTCGAAGAGGACTAATGCTAACCTCTTAGTATTCGTCAATACATTTAAAAGGTTAAAAATGCTGAAAATTTTTGAAAAATAAATTATTTACTTCTAATTGAGGTTTACTTAGAACTCTCTCTTACACATAATATAAATATATATAAGATTTTACTTAGAATCCTCGCAATAGGATGCACTACATAGTCTGCTGGTTTTATTTCACATGCATAGTATAGGAATATTGTTACACCCTAAAAATGAGCTAAGTTGAACTAGATAATACCATGTGTGTCATGATGTTTTATAGTCTTAAAATGGTTAATAATAGTGTTTTTTAGCAGTATATAAAGTTTGGAAGTGTTTGGAGGTCAAATGTCCAAGAGCGTCTAGAAACTAGTCGAAGTTGAACTAGTGTATCGTAGTGTTTTGTAGTGATGTTTTGGGGGATGGTTTGAGGTTTAAATTTAATAAGTATGGTTCTTACGCATATCCTTACACGTAAAGGATCGAAACGTTCAAGAATAACCCGTCGGGGACCAACCAAAGGGTCCCCAAAGAGGACCCAAACATGGGACACCAAAGATGATGCGCGTCACGCAGCAGAAACTGAGAGGAAAAATTCTTTCCCTGCAATGCGGGTCTGTAACGAACCATTTTGTATCAAAATTGTTCAAAACCTAGATCTGAAAATGACTCCGCGACGGCAGTAAACATCCAGATTTGGTCGCGTCATTTTTAAGTCAAATTTGTATTGGTTAAATTGTCTAATAAGTGTAGGGGTCTTTTGGGTAATTTCGGTATTACTCATTGACTGTTATTGAGTCTTTTTATACCCCTAAAATCACCAATCAAAGTTAGACTCTCAACTAGAAAAAAAACTGTCAATTCTTCTCTCCAAAACCTCCGTTGTTGAAGCTTTGTAGATCCAATGAAAAAGACTGTTTTCTAAAGTTTATCTCCATAAATTCCCTGGGTTAATATTCTATATAAAGGTTATGGTTTTAATCCTTAAATCTCTCTTCTTTCAAGGAGCCAATTCCAATGATTTTCAAAGATGATCAAAAAATATGAATTCTCCAATTTTGTGTTCTAGCCATAGGTTCTTGCATAAAACGTTTTGAAAAATTGTATGATATTGAATTAAAGTTAATTTGATGATATTAAACTAAAAACTCTATGAACTTATGCAAACCATGCAATTCTAATTTGACTATTTTATCGGTTAAGTGATCATGCCTCATTGCTTATGAAATTCTGGTGTAGTTTTCTCTGGGCGATTGAATGATGTAAGAATTGTATTGTATTAATGAATTGGTTGTCTTAGATTTATATATCTATATTGAATTGATTTATATTCATTGCGTATCATCATTTTTGTATTGAATTGATGATCATGGCCACGGGTAAGGGCCTTTTGGTATTGTATTGGATAAATTAGCTATGAATTGAAGTGGTGAGATTTGATTGACCGTATACTGCCCTAATTATCTTTATTTTAAGTATTGTAGGTCTTGAATTATGTTGTGATTGGTATGGTACGCTTATGATGGTGGTGCTATATGCTTTACTTATGAATTATGTGGCCTCATTGGTGTTAAATTATGTATTATGATGATCATGGACATGTCGGTATTAGTTGATATATTATGATAATTTGTGTAGTGGATTTATGTGAAGAATTATCATATTCATATACTTATGATTAAGGTGAATGTATGTGTTCTGATACTCATGTTTTGAGGTGATCATGTATCTCTGTAGTCTAAGAGTTGATGCATGACTCATCCTACTTTGTTATGAGAGTCATACGATGGTTATATTAATGATATTATAGTAGTGAATACGGTGACCTAAATATGATATTGGTTATTCCTTTTTACTTCTAGAATGATATGATATATGTAAAGATGTGTGTGTCTTATATTAGTAGACTTGTGTCCCTTAGTTGATATATGTGTGATAAGAATGTGACCTCTTGACTTATGATGATAAAGCCTCTTAGTCTTGTTATGTATTAATGACATGTGACCTTGATGTTTGTGAAGAAGGTCCTTTATGTGGAACCTTTAACCTAGTGGTAATGTTATGATATTCTTAAAGTGGAAAGCCATAATGGTATCCTTCTTATGTGAATGGTGGTCTTATGGTTGGTTAGCTTGAAAGACGTGAAATCATCTTTAGGAAAATCATTAAGCTATCCTCCTAACCATTGTAAGGCAACCCTAAGGGACCTTTTTGGTAAGGTGAAAGTGATTGGCTTATGAACTAGATATGGAACCTCTTCATGTGATTCTTTATGGGAATTAATCTAGGCGAAAAAAGTCTAGCACCGATTGAGTATGATTTAGGAAGTAGCTCTTGTTAAGGATGACGCTAGAGTACAAAGAAACCCTTCACATTCCTTAACCATGTGCCTACATGGGATGTGTCTAATTTCTACAATTGGCAAGTAGAATACCCTCCCTCGGAGTTGGTTATGACTCCGAATTCCATTCCTTTCTACCATGGTCTATGTCGGTTATTGCCTATTCTAATCATATGGGATACCCACTAGTCTTGGAGATGTCTTATGAAGTTTAGGTGGTTGTATGAGACGCTATCTAGACATTCCACAATTAGGCTTGGATGATGTTAGTGAGTGAGTTCATAGGTCTTATCAAAGAGCATTACTTTAATGTCCTTACGTGATGAATGTTTCCTAAATAAACTGAAGAAGATGATGATTTAAGTTAGAAAGCATGTTAAATGAATGAGTATTTACCTAGAGTAGTTAAAGGTTTCTAGTTAAGGTATGAAGGCGGAATAGGACAGTTCACTTCATATCTTACCTAGGGATGTTTTACGAAATGCTCTAGGTAGGGATGTTGGTTGATACATTAGACATGATCCAAACTTAGGTAGTCATAAGGATTATTTAGGTATTCTTGGAGAGGTTAATTGTGGGCGTTCTCTTCTCAAATTACTTAATTAAATATTTTGATAACCTTTGAAAAGATAATGTTATATTTCATATATATTCTATTGTATGGAGTGAGAATGATCTTATCCTAAGTACTATAAATGATCTCTTATGTGTGTGAAAAGGTATTGTATGGGCTGTCGCTTCACAACACACGCAAGTGTACCTTAGATTCACCTTTGGTAAAAGGATCTCATGTTATGTGTTTTGGTGTATTGTAAGTGTATTTATCTCATTCTAGGTAGTCCCAAGGATCATTTAGGTGTGTTTAGAGAGGGTGTATGGGAGTTATCTCTTTGCCAAAATTAAGGTTGTCTTAGGATAACTTTGAGTGAAAATAATTCATGCTAAATGTGTTCACTGTGAAGCTTGAAGTAGTTCACTGTAACATTAACTAAATTCACTGTAATGTTTCCTAAAAAGTGATAAAATGCTTATGTGATATATTATGTGTTTCTAAGGTGTTAAATGTTGTTCTAATGCTTGTGCTATGATGTTTTAATTAAAAAGATCATATTTCCATTGAATGTCTTGTATCATGATTTTTATTCATTGTGTGATACTTAGTACATGTATTTGTACTAATTCCATACTTTTATGTATCTCTAATATTATTCATAGGTGAAGGGAATTTTTGGAGAGAATCTTGGATTATAGGATCTCTCAACCAAGCTTGAAGTATGTCCTCATTTGACTCGAGGGCATCACTATATTAGAGTTCATTAATTAAAGCATTGTAATAGACATAGTAGTACTATATTACTTTTGTATGGGCAGTGTCCCACATATATTTTTTATATATAATTTTATGATATGAGACTTATTATTTCCTATGGTTTTCATATGAAAGAGATTTTGAAAGATTATTTGAATGTCATCACATGTTTTAATTCTGAAATACTTTTCATATATGTATATACGATGAGCGATACGAAAAGGCTTGTACAACACCTCCGAGAAGTCAAGTATGTTGTGTTCCTATTTGAGAATGGCCTAACTTCTAAGGGGTACTCTCGGGTTGTGACAAATGTGGTATCATAACATAGGTTATGAAAGTGGTTAAAGGAATCCAATAGTCTCATAAAGTCACGTCTAGTAATGTCTTGACCATCAGTCTGAGTCATGACACATCTATGGCCAAGAGGCTATAAAACGATAGAGTTCCCCTTTTTGTGTACTCCTATGTCATTCCATAGAGATTTATAAGTATGAGTATTCTTTTCTTTATAGTTGTCCTTGTGTTATAGGAGATGAATACGAGAAAGACACCGACTAGGAAAGTTGAGGAGAATGATGTGAATGAGGATATTCCTCCTCAACTTGAACAAGTTTGGCAAGTTCTTCAAGGTTCTCAATGTTCTCAAGGGGCTCAAGGTGCTAGAGGTGTTCAAGTCCCTATTGTGAAAGAAGGTAACGATGATCCGGTGGTTCCCCCTTAAATTACTAATGGAAAATTAGAGAGGCTTTACTTTCTTTAGCCCGAGCCATGACTATCCATGTGAATAGGGGTATTGATGTAATACCCTAAAATAAACTAAGTTAAACTAGAGCTTCGTTAATGTTTTGAGAGTTATTTTTGTGTCAAAATTAGTTAAATTGATCTTATTAGGCAGTGTGTAATGTTTGGTGATGTTTGGAGCTCAAACGTCCATGTCGTTCGGAAGGTGTGTCTTAGGAAGTGCTTGTGTGTCTTCGTGTGTTTTATTGAGTTTTATGCGTTAATTTTAATTGAAATTTATTTGGGATGTTTCGAAGACCTACGACTATGCATAGGGGTTTAATTTCTGGGTACGACCCAACTTACGACTCACAAGGGGACCTAGAAGAGGACCCCATCTCTTTGGCAGGATGCTATTGAATAGTGACCCACGACGGTAACAAGGGACGGTCCTTTTGTCAACAAATGGTACTTCAACCTTGCACATGACTGGACTGCAAGGATAGCAAAGCCTGCATATGATGGTTTCTAAGTCCCAATCGGCGGACCACCACCAACGGGCGTCGATTGACAATCGGCCCATTTGTGATGAAGGCATTGAAGGTACTGCCAAAAGCTGCATTATTTGTTCAAGGCTTGGGGTATTAGGTAAATTCACCCCAAGTCTTTTGTGAACTGTGGAAATTTATTTTAATGTCTTTTAGGTTTGTTAAGGTGCTTTAAAACTTAAGACCTAATTTTAGACTTCATTTCCTACAACCCAAAACTTTCTCTAGAACTCATAAAAGTTAAATGTCATGAAGGAGCTAGGAGGGTTGTTGGTGGATGTTTATTAATCAAAAATAAGTGGGTTTATCCTATTTGAGGTATAGTAGTCATCCTTGAACTCTCTTCCATTCAAGGAGTCCTTTCAAATATATTTTCAAAAACTATTTTTAACCCCAACTTCTTCTATTTTTAACTCTAAGTATGGCTCTTGCATGAAAACGTTTTCAATGATTCAAATATGATGTTTCTAATTTTAGTTAGTTAATTTGATGCTAAAACTTCAATTAAAACATGTTAAAGCTTTTTTTAAATAAAATTTTGAATTAAGGAATTGGTTAAATGAGCATGATTTTGTAGTCTTTAAGCTTTAGTTTCCTTATGTTGATGTTGTTTTTTAGATAGTGCCCTAAGGGATATATTATGATAAAATGTTGAATAAAATATTAGAGGCGATGGAAGCTTGGATAAAGGGTAAGTTGGTTATGTTGTTTAACCTTATTTATGAAATGCTCTTGAGTGGTATGGTCCACATTTGGTGGCGGTGTTTATTTAAACCATATGAATGTGAAGTTACTTGTGTATGTGAAAGAGGCCATGAAGGCATATTATGTGAAGTAAGATAATTATGATGTTATTCTTGTTAAAATGGCTTATGAATCTGTTATGAGAAGTATACGAGAGATTATATCGAATGAATTATATAACTAAGTGAAGCATGTTAAAGTGTGTAATGTGATAAATGAAGGTCTAAACATATATAAAATGATTATGCGGAAAGTGTGTTCACATGTACAAAAACATACACACTTTTTGAATGAATGAATGAATGAATGAATAAAGTTAACGAATGTGAATGAAAAGGGAAGTTTTAGGGTGAACACTCTTCGTTAGTTGAAATGAAGTGTTTAGTACCAACCTCATTATCATCCTGGAGTTTTTCTAAGATAGGTAGGAGGATGGATACCCTTCTTGAGTTGACATGTGATTTCCACTAGTTATCCTTAACCTATAGTATAAAATGTTGAGAATCCATGGGGAGTTTGCTTACCACCAAGAGTACATGAAGAAGGGGGGGTTACACTTTGTGAGTTGAGATGTTGTATTCCAATGTACCTCTTAAGATGAGTACTCCTCGTTAGTAGCGAATGAGTTACTTAGTAGCAATCTCCTTATCCCTTAACTATGCGCCCACATAGGTGTAGCTATTGGGAGAGCCATGTAAAAGCTAAGAGAATGACCCTGCCCTTGGCAAGTGGGCATCCCTCATCCAATAAGGGTAGTATCGAGATTTCATGTCTAGATATCATGGTCTACGTAGGTTAAGCTAACCCCCACAAATATAATGAAAGTAGTGAGTCTTCTAAAAGAGTGTACTACTTAGGGCAGGTAGTGGAGTGGGATGCTATATTTCTAATTCACTAGGTAGGCATTCCGAAAGGGAAGTCATGGTGAGTTTTATATGAACTAAATGATCTAAATCTTCTAAAACAGTGTACTACTTAGGGTAGGTGTTTGAATGGGATGCCATCTATCATTGCACTAGGTAGGCATTTCGAAAGGCAAGTCTTGGTGTGTCTTATGTGAAGTTTTTGAGTGTTCTTCAAATATATTTTCAATGAGTGGGGACTTTTTCTCCCGAGATGAGTAATCCTAGAATGGATAGTCTTGGGAATCACCTAGGTGTGTAATGAAGGAGGCGTATGGGTGTTTCCTTCATGTCTTAGCTTGGTGAGTCTTAGGATAACCTTAGCTAGGGAAACTCATACGCAAATGAGTTCACTTTCTCTCGGCTTGAATATCGGGAGTTTATTATTTTTGGATGAAAATGAAGTCACTCTAATGTTTATAGTATTAACTGTAACATATTGGTATCTTACTGAAAAATGGTTCATTTTGCTTAAAATTATGAAAATCCTTCTCTAAGTGTTAAATGGTTATTCTTATGTTGTTTTACTTCTATATTCATGAATGTTTTACTTATTTTGTGTGAAAGTGTATGTATACTAAAATATCCCTTTTTGCATGTTTTTGCATAAGCCATACTTAGTACATTATTTTGTATTAACACCATACTATTCTATACTCAATAAGTATAGAGCTTGGAAGAAAGGATGAAGTTAGAGGAAAAGATTGGGAAAGACTCTCTCAAGACTAAGTATTTCCTTATATATTCGAGTGCATGGTTATATTTCTTAGTTTCGCTATTTAAGACTAATTATGTACTTCTATTAATGTAAAGGGGTGTGTCCCAAAGATACTATGTCATGTCTTTAAGTTTGGCTTGTGACGATGAGATTCTCTTATTATTGATGAAATAATTCTTCTTTATGTTAAAAGTCATGAAAAATTTTAATTCCACACTACGTCATGTCCTATGTAACGAACGATAGTGAAAAGGTTTGTACAAGACCCCAAAGGATCAAGTACTCCATGTGATGGTCGAAGGCTTCTCCCTAACTTCTAGGGGGTACTTGACGATCGTTAAAATAGAGCCTTGAGTGAATGTTGTGTAGAAAAAAATAACATCTAGATTTAGAGATTTTGTGAGAATCAATCCTCCTATACTTCTTGGATTTTAGGTGGCAGAGGATCCCCAAAAGTTCCTAGATGGTGTTTATAAGGTTTTGACTTACATGGGGATGATTTCTAGGGTGAAGTCGGAGTTAGATTCTTACAAATTAAGGGAGGTTTCTCAAGTGTTGTACACTCAATGGAAGGATAATAGGTCGGTTGAGTCTAATCTTGGTAAGATTGCTAGAAACTTGAAGAGAAGTGGATCAAATGATCAAAGACAATCTAGGTTCAAGAAGAAGGTTTGAAATCAAGATGGACATAGTTCTCCTAAGGTGATACTTTAGAAGGGAAGTGGTTCCCAAAATGGTAAGACTACTTGTGCTACTTGTGGAAAGATGCAGTATGGACAATGCCTATTCATGTACCGTGGTTTCACGATACATTAAATGCTTTTTCCTTAAGATTGGTGTGTGTCTAGAGCCTTCTTGTAATAATTTTGATATTTACTGTCTTTGTTTTGCAGGAAGTTGTCCAAAATAAAAATGCAGAAGGCTGTGAAAAATCAATGCAGAAGTGACCCACGAAGCCATTGACGAACCCTAGGTGCTGACCGTCGGTTGCAGGTTCAGGCATCTTGAAGGAACTCGGGGAATTTTGACTTAGTGTGGGGCTTTTGATGGATCGATGGTCCATTGATTGATCGATGGACCATCCTGGAAGAACGACAAATGGATCAACAAATTTCCTAGTAACCGTCATTGAAGAAAAAGCTAAGTATGGAACGACGAGAAGAATCGACGGACCATAAGTGAATCGAAGGACCGTACTGTTGGTCCATCAATTTGTTCAGAAAAGATCCAAAGTAGAGGCTAAAAAAAGATTAAAGTACGGACCGACTATGGTAGTCGATGATTCGTCAGTTCATCGACGGACCGTCTGTGGGGGTTGTCCATTGAAGCCGCGTTTTGGACAAACTTTCCCTATTTGAACTTCTTTTAGTTTGGAAATCTATTTTATTATAAATAGGTTGAAAAACATAGTTTTTAAGGTTGGATTTCTTTACTATTTTTCATATTTTTGTTCTTGGAGATTTGACTTTGCAACTTTGGCAAAAATTCAAATTTCCGGATTTGGTTTTTAAGATAATTGTGTGATTTCAAGGTGATTTTTTAGATCTTCTTCAAACTTTTCAAAGTAAGTTCATGATTTATTATTCATTAATTATGAATTGTGTTATTCTAAGTATGGGTAACTAAATCCACAACTAGGGTTGTGGGAACCATGGATGATTAACAAAATAAACCTAGCTAATTAACATTACTCAAATAGGTTATTCCCTGAATCGATAATTCTTTCATTTAGAAGTCTTTTTAACGAGTGCATACGTTAGAACTCTCCTTTGTAACAACCCTAAAAATGGATATGCTAAGTAATGCTTAATATGTCTAGAATACAATCAATTAGATCGGGTTCACACGGATTAATGCACGTAGAACAAGACCTCGAAACCCTTGCTACATACAAGCCAACTAACTTGGGAAGTTATTTGAGATACGAAAGGTTTGTTCCAACCATGTAGGACTCTCGAATACGAAGATTTACTCATAGAAGTCTTTACTGGATTTAAAAAGAGAAAATCTTATGTTTGAAGGGTCTAGGGGTAAAATGGTCTTTTTCCATAATAAGGTTAGTATTGAATTACCCTAAATATATAATTAATTATTTAATTAATAAGCTGGAAGGGGATTTTAGGGAGATAGGACCGAAATTGTGCTCTTGAAGTGAAGTCGTGCTCCACGCGTGTTCGAACCTAGGTTGAAGCAATGAATTAAATTGTTTTTAATTTAAGTTGGTAAATTAATGTAATTAATTTATATTTATTAATTATTATATGATTTAAAATAAAAGGAAATAGGATTTTAAAAAATTAAATAAAACCTTATATGACTAATTCCTAAACTAGACTCCGAAGCTTAAGAAAACTCTTCTCTCACACGCTCATCTCTCTCTCACGTCTCTGTCACTCTCACTCACATTTTACTCTGCCAAATAACGTACAAAAATATTAGGTAAACCAATGTTCTTAACACTTGAAGAACTCACAACGAATATTATAAACAAACAACTAATCAAACACGTAAGGCAAATAGAGAGTTTTTCCGTCAAGTTGGTGTTGTAGCTCTTGGATTTGGACGTATGTTTGGAGGGGTTCTTTTGGAAGTAAGTCAAGGTTTGAACGTCAAAAAGGTATGGGTTCTCTTCTCTCTTTGTCCCTTTCCCAAGAGACCCCTTAGGTCATAATATTCATTCTAAAAACAAGGATTATTCCCCGTTGCTTGTCCCTGTTAGTAGCTCCCATTGAATCATAGGTTTGTTATGTTTGCTGGTACAAAATAGGTATGAAACATGTTTTCGTGATGATAATGTTTTTATATATATGTTTGGAATTATGTTTCAGCAAAGAGGGTTGAAAATGTTGAAAAAATGAATTAAAACAAGTGAGGTCCTGGAGGATTGAACCCGTGACCTCACCATGTTAAAAACCATGAAAATAAAGAGGTAAAAAGAAATGTGGTGAAGGGAATTCAAACCATGGTATTGGCTGAAAATGTAACTTAAAAGAAAAAAATATGACAGGAGTGGGATTCGAACCCACCACCTCTCAATTAGATTTAAGGAAGAGTAAAACAAAAAAAATGAGAGGCGTGGGAATCGAACCCACGACCTCTAGGCAGTGAAGGACTGTAAAGAAAATGAAAGAAAAGAAATGTGAGTTGTGGGAATCGAACTCACGGCCTCTAGAAAGTTAAGGAGAGTCAAAGGAAATGAAAGAAAGGAGATGCGAGGCATGGGAATAGAACCCACGACCTCCTAGGAATATTCAAGGAGAAAATTAAAAGAATTAAAGAGGGGATGTGGGGGTTCAAACCCACAACCCCTCGGACAAAGGAGTGATATTAAAAGTAATGAAAATAAAAAGTAAATGAGGTTGTAGGGGTTCTTGTCCCACATCCTCTTAGTTCTATTATACGAGAAACGAAGGGATAAATTAAGGGGGAAAAATGAGTGTTTTGGGGCTTGAACATGGGTCCCCCAGCCGTATGGATCAAATAAAATAAATGAAAAAAAAATTTAAGTGTTGTCCAAGAGATTTGAAATCGGGTTCCCTTGCCCAAATTTAATATTGATACATAAGTCAGTCGTGAATTAAATATTCAAGAATAATGTTTCCTATTCAGATGGAAATTGAGATCTTGGCATACATACAAGATGCATAAGTCTTGCACCACATAATCTTAGGAAGATATGAATCACTTAAACGAACTATGTACGAAGCCCCATGTCTTGTATGTACAGACCCATATGCTTATCATACTTTTAAAAATAAGTGAACCTAAGATGTACGCAATGAAATGATGGAATGAACAATTAAATGATGAAACTCTAGAAGGGTTAAGTAAGACTGTGAAACACACTAAATGGCCAAGTGCATTGGAATATGATGAAATGAACAATGAAATGATCAAATTAAACAAGAAATGATGAAATAAAGAACGAAATAATGAAACCCTAGAACGGTTAAATTAGAGTGTGAAACCCACTAAATGGCCAAGTGCTTTGGCATACGATGAAACGAACATTCACGTAAAATGGGGTGAGTAATTATGAATACCAAATGTGCTAATGTTAATTAATGTGGTGAGAACATGATATGAGGCTAATGTAAAATATGAGATAAATCTCAAATCAGCCTAAGTAAATGTTACCAAAACGTACTCACCTATGAGAGTGTAGAGTTAATGAAGAGACTAGTATCTATAAACACTCTAATGAAATTATTGAGATTAACACACATAATACTAATGATGACATGAGAAATCATCTATTGAGATATGTTGTTCTCATACTAGAAAATAGCTTCCATGAGGTATGAGTTGAATGTAATGGAACTTTATACTGAGCACCAATAGACTAGCTATGTGCGGTGATGCCTTATTTTGAGAAAGGCGGAGGTTCACGTAACTCTAATGATATGAGACTGTCCGACATGCCGGGTGTGGGTCTCCTTGTATCTCCTAGTCTTTGAGCCTATACTACCAATATAAGGATCTCGTGGGGTCAAATTCCCATGTATGCTAGCATGTTTTGGGTCACTTTGGCCGGTTCTTCCACCACTTTTTTGTGTTGGTTTCATGACACTGGATTTCATGATACTCACATGATCTATGTCGGTTAAAATTTAAGTTCCTAATGAATGAATGAGGCCCGCCTCAAATGATGCCCATAATGAAACGAATGATATAAAAGTTGTTAGGATAGGATAATCAAGAGGTAAGTTAGATTCAAGTAATAACATTAGGTCCTTCCTGTTCATTGCATAATGAACCCGATGAAAGTCTTAAACTACATCCTAAGTATTGCTAGTATTTACATTGGCCTATGAATGAAATGAAATGAAGTATGTATAAATGAAAGAAACAGACTCTGTGTTTGCTAAAGCAGACTCCCTAGTTAAAGTCCCATATGTTGAGCCCTCATTTTTGGAAATTTATAATGTCAAGTCCATGATTCCAAGGTCTCGTGGCATACGAATGAATGATATGAACAATGTTATGTGTTATAGAGATTATGAATGTGCTATGTGTATGTTGTTGTGTGTTGTGTACAAACTGTTAAGTATGATGATGCATGTTACTCTCATGGTATAACTTTCCTCATCCAAATTTTGAAAGCTCATAAACATTCCTAATCAAGATTCGGAAAGTTCACTCACTTTCCTAATCTCAATTTGGCAAGTCCATTGACTTGACCTTCTATAATCATGTTTCTAGGAAAGATATATTCTTACTCATGCTTCTCCTTGGTGTGTGCTTTCATATACCTATACTTAGTACAAGTGTGTACTAACCCTATACAACTCTAAACTCTTAGGTACAGGTACAGGTGGACGCTAGAGCTACAAGATCAATGCTATAGTTATTCGAACGTCAAGCATTCATCCAGACTTGGTAAGCTCTCATGCTTTCAAAGATTCTTGGCTCATTTACATTCTAGATTAGTTGTAGGATTTAGCTAGTGGAGTATGTTCCACTAGCGTTTCTTTCCCCTTTTTGTTCAGACATTGGATTGGTGCCACTTTGGCAAGTACATATTTATCGTTATATTAAACTATTTCTTTCATTTGATGATCATAATGTTAGATGGTTGATGTGAACAATTAATTTTGTAGTAGAATGTTTAGTAAGAATGATAAGAAATAAAAAGTTTCAAATTTTCCGCTAAAATTAACCTAGCTGAAGTAAGAATGACGTATGTTGGCTTGTCTGTGACCTCTGAGAGGTTAACGACTCTGGTCTCGTCTGGGGTCTAGATTTCGGTCGTGAGAAAGTTTGTATCTGAGCCCTAGGTTAAATTTTGAGAAAAATAAGTGTACATCAACCACATTGAGTTGTTTCTAAGTCATGGTAGTGAAGTCCACCACTATCGTGGATTAGAGACTGCATGATGCGTACGAAAAATTCCCTTCTTCTAATTTTATCATTCCTTCTCTAATGTCGTATTTCTTGGTGTTAAGAGAGTATCTAACATCAACTATTGAAGGTTCCAATAAATTATTACAAGTACAAAAGCAGACGGGGAGATTGGAGTAGTGGATATTGCGGTAATTCAAGTTTCTCCACAGGCTCATGCTACTGGAATTGAAATGCCTGTAAAGTCAGCTGGGTTGATAGATAGACAAGTAAGGACAACTTTGGTATAGATGTCCCATGCTAGTAATTTCTAAGCTCAGGCTATTGGGTTTGATTGATGTTGAGAAGGATGAATTGGCATTCTACTAGCTAAAAGATGTAGCTCAATCCTGGTATAAGGTGTGGATAGATAGCACAGCCTTAGGAGGGGGTCCTATTACTGTGGATCATTTCAAGATGGATTTTCTAGGGCGGTTCTTTCCCAAATAAATGAAGGAGGCTAAGGTTTAGGAGTTCATCGGCCTTAAGCAGGGCTCGACGTCATTTAGGGATTACTCCCTGAGGTTCGTAAGATATACATCCCAGGAGAGGCCACCTTGTAGCAAGTGTGGCATAACGCATGGGGGAGAATGTATGATGTACTTAAACGCTTGTTACAGTTGTGGCATACCGGGTCACATGATGAAGGATTGTCCTAATAGAAGGGATGGAGAGAGTTCAACATAATTGTCCAAGGGAAGAGGATCCAAGGAGGAAACAATCTTTCACACTCAAGTCAAGGGGTGTAGGGGAAGGCACCTTTGGTGATGTCTCAGGTGCGTAGCCTTAATTAGTCTTTCATGTAATTGACTGTGCATGGTGTTTAAACACTAGTATGAGGTGAATATGTTTGAGTCATCATGTTAGTTTCTGATTTGTATGAATTACTTGTTTACTTATGTTGTTTGCTTTGATGAGACTACTTTAGGATAGTGTTCATTAGTCAATTAATGTAAAGCTACTAGTAGGTTTCAAGGATGTCATCTTTATGTTAATATGTGAATCAGATATTCACCAATGGGGAGTATTGAAGTACCTATATATTCATACATTCTATAGATGACTTACTTATTGTTAGTAAAAAGTAGTTTAATTTGGGGAAGAATGTTCCTAAGGGGGCAATAATGTAACAACCCTTAAAATGGATATCCTAAGTAATGCTTAATGTGTCTAGATTGCCAACGATTGGACCGGGTTTACACGGATTGATGCACGTTGAACCAGACCTTGAAATCAAAGATACAACAAAGCCAACTAAATTGGGGAGTTAGTTGAGCTAGGAAAGATTGGGTCCAACCATGTAGGACTTTCGAATACGAAGATTTATTCGTAGGAGACTTACAGGACTAAAAAAGAGGAAATTTTAGGTTTGGAGGGTCTAGGGGTATAATGGTCTTTTTCCAGGCTAAGGGTAGTATCTTAATTACCTTTAAAATATAATTTATTATTTTCTTAATAAGTTTGAGGGGAATTTTGGGGAGAGAGGGCCGAAATTGGGCTCTTGAAGTAAAGTCTTGCTCCACCCGGGTTCGAACCTAGGTAGAACCAATGAATTAAATTGTTTTAAATTTTAGTTGGTAAATTAATATAATTAATTTATATTTATTAATTATTATATGATTTAAAATAAAATGAAATTGGATATTTAATAATTAATAAATCCTTATTTGACTAAGTCCTAAACTAGACTCCAAGCCTAAGAAAACTCTTCTCTCACACGCTCATCTCTCTCTCACATCTCTAACACTCTTACTCACGTCTTTCTATGCCATATAAAGTAAAAAAATAGTAGGTAAACAAAATTTCTTCACACTTAATGAACTCACAACAAAAAATATAATCAAACAACTAATCAAACATGTTAGGCAAATAGAGAGTTTTTCCGTCAAGTTTGTGTTGAAGCTCTTGGATTTGGACGTGTGTTTGGAGGGGTTGTTTTGGCAGCAAGTCGAGGTTTGAACGTCAAAAAGGTATGGGTTCTCTTCTCTCTTGGTCCATTTCCCAAGAGACCCTTTAGGTCAAAATATTCATTCTAAAAACTAGGATTGTTCCCCGTTGCCTGTCCCTGTCAGTAGCTTCCATTGAATCATAGGTTTGTTATGTTTGCTGGTACAAAATAGGTATGAAACATGTTTTCGTGATGATAATGTTTTTATATGTATGTTTGGAATTATGTGAATTATGATGATGTCTCTGAAAATGTAACTACGTGTGTATGTCTGTTTTGTCGTGGCTATTGTTCATGGTTTAGAACTCGAAATGGCATGATAGTTCTTTTTATTTCATATACACATGTTGATGTAAATTTGATGTTAATATAAGTAGAAATTTGGATGATTTGAGGGATAATGCCTTGGCTAAACAAATACATGAAGACGCACCTAAAACGTTCTAAATGCACTATAAAATTCCCCTAAGAACTACAGTGTAACTTGATGAAAGGATGCTGAAAACTTAAAAGAAAATTTCCAGCTTCTATTGATGAATTTCATTCAGCAAAGAGGGTTGAAAATGTTGAAAAAAATGAATTAAAACAAGTGAGGTCCTGGAGGATTGAACCCGTGACCTCACCATGTTAAAAACCATGAAAATAAAGAGGTAAAAAGAAATGTGGTGAAGGGAATTCAAACCATGGTATTGGCTGAAATGTAACTTAAAAGAAACAAAGAATAAATGAGAGGAGTGGGATTCGAACCCACCACCTCTCAATCAGATTTAAGGAAGAGTTAAAGAAAAAAATGTGAGGCGTGGAAATCGAACCCACGAAATCTAGGCAGTGAAGGAGAGTAAAGAAAATGAATGAAAAGAAATGTGAGGCGTGGGAATCGAACTCACGACCTCTAGGCAGTGAAGGAGAGTCAATGGAAAAGAAAAAAAAGGAGATGTGAGGCTTGGGAATAGAACCCACGACCTCCTAGGAAGATTCAAGGAGAAAATTAAAAGAATTTAAAGAGGGTATGTGGGGGTTCAAACCCACAACCCCTCGGCCAAAGGAGTGAAATTAAAAGTAATGAAAATAAAAAGTAAAGGAGGTTGTGGGGGTTCCTGTCCCACATCCTCTTAGTTCTATTAACCGAAAAACGAAGAGAGAAATTAAGGGGAAAATAAAATGAGTGCTTTGGGGCTTGAACTTGGGTCCCCAAGCCGTATGGATCAAATAAAATAAATGAAAAAATGTAAGTGTTGTCCAAGAGATTTTAAATCGGGTTCCCTTTCACAAATTTCATATTGATACATAAGTCACACGTGTATTAAATATTCAAGAATAATGTTTCCTATTTAGATGGAATTCGAGATCTTGGCATACATACATGATGCATAAGTCTTGTACCACATAATCTTAGGAATATATGAATCACTTAAACGAACTATGAATGAAGCCTCATGGATTTTAAGTATAGACCCATATGTTAATCATATGTATAAAAATAAGTGAACCTAAGATGTACGCAATGAAATGATGAAACTCTAGAAGGGTTAAGTAAGACTGTGAAACAAACGTAATGGCCAAGTGCATTGTCATATGATGAAATGAACAATGAAATGATAAAATTAATAAAGAAATGATGAAATAAACAACGAAATAATGAAACCCTAGTATGGTTAAATGAGAGTGTGAAACCCACTACTTGGCCAAGTGCATTGGCATATGATGAAAAGAACACTCACATAAAATAGGGTGAGTAATTATTAATACAAAATGTGCTAATGTTAATTAATGTGGTGACAACATGATATGAGGCTAATGTAAAAGTTTCAAATGAGCATAATTAAATGTTACAAAAACGTACTCACCAATGAGAGTGTAGAGTTAATGAAGAGACTAGTATCTATGAACACTCTAATGAAAGTATTGAGATTAACGCACATAATACTAATGATGAGATGACAAATCATCTATTGAGCTATGTTGTTCTCATACTAGAAGCCTGCTTCCATGACGTATGAGTTGAATGTAATGGAACTTTATACTGAGCACCAATAGACTAGCTATGAGCGGTGATGCCTTCTTTTGAGAAGGGCGTAGGTTCACGTAACTCATGATATGATACAGTCAGGCATGCCGGGTGTGGGTCTCCTTATATATCCTAGTCTTCGAACTTATACTGCCAATATAAGGATCTCGTGGGGTTCAATTCCCATGTATGCTAACATGTTTTGGGTCACTTTGGGCGGTGATTTCACCTCTTTTTTGTGTTTTTTTCATGACACTGGATGTCATGATGCTCACATGATCTATGTCGGTTAAAATTTAAGTTCCCAATGAATGAATGAGGCCAGCCTCAAATGATGCACATAATGAAACGAATGATACAAAAGGTGTTAGGATAGGATAATCAAGAGGTTATTAGATTCAAGTAATAACATTAGGTCCTTCTTGGTCATTGCACAAGGAACCCGATGAAAGTATTAAACTATATCCTAAGTATAGCTAGTATTGACACTGGACTATGAATGAAATGAAATGAAGTATGTATAAATGAATGAAGCAGACTCTGTGTTTGCTAAAGTAGACTCCCTACTTGAAGTCCAATATGTTGAGCCCTCATTTTCGAAAAGTCATAACGTCGAGTCCATGATTCCAAGGTCTCATGGCATATGAATGAATGATATGAACAACGTTATGTGTTATAGAAATTATGATATGTGTTATGTGTATGTTGTTGTGTGCTGTGTGCAAAATGTTAAGTATGATGATGCATGTTACTCTCATGGTATAACTTTCCTAATCCAAATATTGAAAGCTCATAAACTTTCCTAATGAAGATTTGGAAAGTTCACTGACTTTCCTAATCTCATTTTGGCAAGTCCACTGACTTGACCTTCTATAATTATGTTTCCAGGAAAGAGATATTCTTACTCATGCATGTCCTTGGTGTGTGCTTGAATATACCCATACTTAGTACAAGTGTGTACTAACCCTATACAACTCTAATCTTTTAGGTGTAGGTACAGGTGGTCGCAAGAGCTATAGGATCAACGTTGTAGTTATTCGGACGTCGAGCATTCATCCGGACATGGTAGGCCCTCATGCTTTCGAGGATGCTTACTAATTGACATTCAAGATTATTTGTAGGGTTGAGCTAGTGGAATATGTTCCACTAGCGTTTCTTTCCCATTTTTGTTCATACATTGGATTGGTGCTATTTTGGCAAGTACATATTTATCCTTATAATAAACTGTGTCTTTCATTTGATGATCATAATGTTAGATGGTTGATGTGAACAATTAAGTTTGTAGTAGAATGTTTAGTAATCATGATAAGAAATAAAAAAGTTTACAATTTTCCGCTAAAATTAACCTAAATGAACTAAGAATGATGTATGTAGGCTTGTCTGCAACCTATGAGAGGTTAATGACTCCGGTCTTGTCTGAGGTCTAGATTTCGGTCATGACAAAGTTCGTATAAGATCCCTAGGTTAGATTTTGAGAAAAATAAGTTTACATCAACCACATTGAGTTGTTTCTAAGTCATGGTAGTGAAGTGCACCACTATCGTGTATTAGAGACTGCATGATGCGTACGAAAATTTCCCTTCTTCTAATTTTATCATTCCTTCTCTAATGTCGAATTTCATGGTGTTAAGAGCGTATCTAACATCAACTCTTGAAGGTTTCAAAAAATAATTACAAGGAAAAAAGCAGGCGGGGAGATTGGAGTAGCGGATACTGTAGTAATTCAAGTTTCTCCCCAGGCTCCAGCTACTGGAATAGAAAGGCATGTTAAGTCGGTTGGGTTGATAGATTAAGAAGTAAGGTCAACTTTGGTATAGATGGCCCATGCTAGAACTTTAATAACTCAGGCTATTGGGTTCGATTGATGTGGAGAAGGCTAAATTTGCATTCTACCAGCTAATGGATGTAGCTCAATCCTGGTATAAGGTGTGGATGGATAAAAGAGCCTTAGGAGGGGGTCCTATTACTTGGGATCATTTCAAGATGGATTTTCTAGGGCGGTTCTTTCCCAAATAAATGAAGGAGGCTAAGGTTGAGGAGTTCATCAGCCTTAAATAGGGCTCCATATCATTCAGGGATTACACCCTAAGGTTCGTAAGATATACATCCCAGGAGAGGCCACCTTGTTACATATGTGGCATAATGCATGGGGGAAAATAAATGATGTACTCTAACACTTGTTACAGTTGTGGTATATCGGGTAACATGATGAAGGATTGTCCTAATAGGAAGTCAAGAACAAGGGATGGAGAGAGTTCAACCTAATGGTCCAAGTAAAGAGGCTCTAAGGAGGCAACAATCTTTCGCACACAAGTCAAGGGGTGCAGGGGAAGGCACCTATGGTGAAGTCTCAAGTGCATAGACTTAATTAGTCTTTCATGTATTTGATTGTGCATGTTGTTTATACACTAGTATGACGTTAATATGTTTAAGTCATCATGTTAGTTGCTGATTTGTATGACTTACTTGTTTACTTATGTTGTTTTCTTTGATGAGACTAGTTTAGGATAGAGTTCCAAAGTCAATTAATGTAAAGCTACTAGTAGGTTTCAAGTATGTCCATCATTATGTTAATATGTGCATCAAATATTCACCAATGGAGAGTATTGAATTACCTATATAATCATACATTCAATAGATGACTTGCTTATTGTTACTAAAAATGTAGTTTCATTCGGGGACAAATGTTCCTAAGGAGGGGATAATGTAACACCCTAAAAATTGATATGCTAAGTAATTCTTAATGTGTCTAGATTGCCAACAATTAGACTGGGTTTACACAGATTGATGCACGTAGAACCAGACCTCCGAATCATTGCTACATCCATGCCAACTAAATTGGGGAGTTAGTTTAGCTAGGAAAGATTGTGTCCAACAATGTAGGACTCTCGAATACGAAGATTTACTCGTAGGAGTCTTTACAGGACTAAAAAAGAGGAAATTTTAGGCTTGGAGGGTCTAGGGGTAAAATCGTCTTTTTCTAAGCTAAGGGTATTATCTTAATTACCCTAAATATATAATTAATTATTTAATTAATAAGTTGGAGGGGAATTTTTGGGAGAGAGGGCCGGAATTGGGATCTTGATGTGAAGTCTTGCTCCACCCGGGTTTGAACCTAGGTGGAAGCAATGAATTAAATTGTTTTTAATTTAAGTTGGTAAATTAATGTAATTAATTTATATTTATTAATTATTATATGATTTCAAATAAAATGAAATTGGATTTTTAAGAATTAAATAAATTCTTATTTGACTAAGTCCTAAACTAGACTACTAAGCCTAAGAAAACTCTTCTCTCACACGCTCATCTCTCTCTCACGTCTCTATCACTCTCACTGACGTTTTTCTATGCCAAATAAAGTACAAAAATAATAGGTAAACAAAATTTCTTCACACTTGATGAACTCAAAAATTATAAGCAAACAACTAATCAAACATGTTAGGCAAATAGAGGGGGTTTTTCCATCAACTTTGTGTTGAAGCTCTTGGATTAGTACGTGTGTTTGGAGGGTTTCTTTTGGAAGCAAGTCGAGTTTTGAATGTCAAAAAGTTATGAGTTCTCTTCTCTCTTTGTCCCTTTCCCAAGAGACCTCTTAAGGTCAGAATATTCATTCCGAAAACTAAGATGGTTGTCCCTGTCTCTAGTTCCCATTGAATTATAGGTTTGTTATGTTTGCCGGTTCAAAACTTAGGATGAACGTGTTTTCTTGATGATTATGTGTTTATATGTATGTTTGGAATTATGGGAATTCTGTTGATGTCCCTGAAAATGTAACTACGTGTGTATGTGTGTTTTGTCGTAGCTATTGTTGATAGTCTAGGACTTGAAATGACATGACATATCTTTATATTTCATGTACACATGTTGATGTAAATGTGATGTTCATATGAGTTGAAATGTGGCTGATTTGAGGGATAATGTCTTGGCTAAACGAATACATGAAGACGTACCTAAAACGTTCTAAATGCACTACGAAATTCTCCTAAGAACTACGGTGTAATTTTATGAAAGGATGCTAATAAATTAAAGAAATTTTTCAGCTTCTATTAATGAATTTCCTTCCGCAAAGAGGGTTCAAAATGTTAAAGAGTAGTCACATAAGACCGTCTATCTATCTGTGATCGAAGAGTAGTCACATAAGAGACGTAGAAATCTCGGTCCAACTCCTCATTGTATTGTCCCAACGAACGAGTTTTCCACTAAAGTTGGTGTCTAGTGAAGAGATTGTGGATTTCTGGCATGGTTGGGAGACTTCCCGTAAGGACCCTCCTATCTAGTGTAAGGGTCCGTGTCATGACGCCTTTATCATTCTGAAACTTGGCGTCTAAATACACTTGATATTGCCCGTCGACAAACCACTGGTAGGGCTGGTCATTAACCGGGGTGAGAGCATGATTCGGTGAGCCATGAGTGGAATAAGAACTGTCAGCCTCATCAGATGAGGCAGACTATGCAGTTGTGGCGGGTGCAGGGACATCTGCTGACCCGGAGGCTTCCTCCTACCATGAAACTCCTAAAAAGCCAGACGCTTCTTCTTCATGTGTAGCTGACCCAGAAGGTGTGTCGGTGAGTGTGCGCTCCTCATCAGATTGGGAGACAGTGACTACGCCAGACACCACCTTTTTGGGCGTAGCTCTGGTTGCCCGTGCAGCTCGAGATGGAGTGGCAGTGCCTGGGGTCACGTACTCGGGATCATGCTCATTATCAGAGCCGATGACCAGGCGAGCAAACAGGGCGACAGACTTTGAACGCCCACATGCATAAACTCAATCTTGTTTTGGTGCCATTAGAGATAGTACCTATAAAGAATCAATATAAGTACTAGAAGGAGAAAACAAAACAAGCAAAAATGACACGAAATAAATATAAGAGCAAAGTTGTAACAACATTTCTATAGTAACAGTGAAGCACGACGAACTAGGTGACGGCTCGTCCTGTGTACGACGGACAGTCATGGGATCTGTAATGTCTTACTTAAAACTATGTTTATGTAGAGACAAATGAAGGAAAGTCTCTGACAAGTATGACGGCTAAGCAGGACGGACCGTCATTATAATGACAGTCCGTGGTCGATATCCTCCGTGGGGTACTTAGAAAAAAAGTATGGAGATCCTTAGTAGAAGGGTCTCTGACCGTCACGACGGTTGTGCAGGACGGACCGTCGAGGGCATGACAGTCCGTCGTAGATGTTCGTCAGAGCACACTTGGAAAAAATTAGAGACCCTTAGGACAGGGTCTCTGACAAGTATGACGGCTAAGCAGGACGGACCATCGTGATAATGTTGGTCCGTCGTAGATGTCTGTCAGAGGACACTTAGAAAAAGTATGGAGACCCTCAGGAAATGGGTCTCTGACCGTCACGACAGTTGTGTAGGACGGACCGTCGAGGGTATGATGGTCCTTCATAGATGTCCGTCAGAGGACACTTAGAAAAAGTAGGAGACCCTTAGAAAAAGGATCTCTGAGCGTCACGACGGTTGTGCAGGACGGACCATCGTGGGAACCACGGTCCATTGCATGGATCCGTTGGTGGACACATAGAGAAAACGAACAGTAGGATGTATGAACATACCCTATGACGGTCCATCCTGGGTACGACAGCCCATCATCAGGGTCTCGTTCTATCATTCAGTGACAGAACGGGGATGCCACAATCATTTCCTATGACTCAAATGGAATTTTTAGTGTTAACCTACATGTGTATAATCCAAATACCTAGAAAACTAGCAATGTTAAAGCACCTAATTCTACAGTTTTAACATTGCAATTTAAAGATTCTTAACCTAGGTCAGACAAAATTGGATCAATGAATGAAGACCCACCAAAAAGAAATAGGCTAATACGAATTAAAAAACAAAAATGCAATGTAAATGGGTAGAGATCAGAGACACATACCAGAGAATTTGAGAAAAAAAACGTAAGGGAGGTACTTAGTGATCAAGAATAGAACCACAACAATCGACTCTGACTAGTAGAAAGGAGATATCCGAAATTGGGGAATTTGGGAAGCAATCGGTAGATAGAGAAGAGAGCTAGGAAGTTGGAAGTTGAAAAGGGAGGGAAATGGGAGAAAGTGGGAAGGAAATGGGTGAAAGGAAGGGCAGGGTTTTTAAATTTTTTTACCAATTTTTCAAATTACCCGCAATCAGGTCGGGTCGGGTACGCTCATTAATGATGCAATGAGTCCCTGACGACGGTCCATCGCAGAGACGATGTTCCGTCATTGTTTCCGTCACATGTAACTACTTTTGAAAATAAATGAAAGATGTACCTGGCACGACGGATTCATGCGACAGTCCGTCGCATGCATGACGGTCCGTCGATGTGTCCGTCACTGACTATTGCAGTGTGATTTTCTTCACAATTTCCTGGTGATGTGCCTGCCAATCTAAAACCCATTAGTAGAAAATGCTACCATTACTAGAAATAAAACTATAAGTATCGGGTTTCCTCCTTTCAAGCACCTGATTTAACGTCACGGCACGACTGAAGACACTAGATTACTCAGGCTTCATCAACATGGTATGTCTCAATTACTTCATTTTCTAATTCAGAATATCCAAAATAGATTTTTATGTGTTGTCCATTCACCTTGAACCGCACACCCTTCTTAGTTTCCAACTCAACTGCTCCATGAGGGAGTAGTTCGGTAACCAAGTAAAGACCAATCCATTTGGAATTGAGATTGACCGGAAACCAACGCAACCTAGAATTGTATTAAAGCACCTAATCTCCAACCATAAACTCTCATTTTTCAATTTTTAGGTCATGGTGCTTGTTCATCTTTTCTTTGTAGGATATAGCAGATACCGATTGGAGCTCAGTACTCTGCCTCATGGACCTACAAATGTTGAAGGTCGCTTCTTCATTTTACAACCGAAATTTCATCTGCCCCTTTTCCACATCAACTAAGGCTCTACTCGTGGCAAGGAATGGCCTCCCGAGAATAATAGGCACTTCAAAATTGACTTCACAATCAAGAATAACAAAATCTGCATGAAATATGAACGACTCCACTTTTACTAGCACATCGTGGAGTATCCCTATAGGTCTTTTCACTGTTCGATCAGCCATCAGTAGCCGCATCTCAGTGGGCTTTGGGTCACCCAAACCCAAATTCTTATAAATCGAGAGGAGCATGAGATTTGTGCTTGCCCCCAGATCACATAATGCTTTCAAAAAATGTAATGACCCGACTGTACAAGGATTAGTGAACGCACCCGGATCTTTATTCTTTTGTACAAGATATTTTGTAGAAATATCACTACAATGTTGCATTCTATCATCATCCTTGAAAGTGACCGATCTTTTCTTTGTAACCAGATCTTTCATAAACTTGTTATAACCGGGCATTTTTTCTAGGCATTCTACCAAAGGGACACTGATAGAAATTTGCTTCAACATTGTTATAAAAGGCCGTTATTTACCATCCTCGGGCTTTTTCACTAATCTTTGAGGAAAGGGTGGTGGTGGTCTAGGCATGGGAATTACCCTTGTAGGCACTTCAACATCTTTTTTTCCAGTGTTATCTTCTACTTCACCACTACCCTCTACCAACTTATCATTATCTTTTATCACCTTTTCCTCCTTAGACGGCATAGGTGGGTCAATGATCTGCTTACCACCTCGAGTAGTGATTGACATATAGTGTCCATCAATTTTTGGATTTTGGACAGTGTTGCTAGGAAGAGTGCCTGGTTGCCGTGTATTCTAAGTCGCAGATAATTGCGCCATTTGCAACTCAATCTGCTTAATCGATATTGCATGTCAATTTTGTGCAACATATCCTCAACTCGCGCCACAATATCTCCACCATCCGTAGGAGTAACTTTAGGATTTTGAGGAGGGACATAGGGCTCATTCCTATCATTTCTATTACCATAGTTACCCCTGTTGAAGTTGTTGTCGCCGTTGTAGTTTCTATCTCAGACATAATGGCCCTCACGGTTATAGTTACCATAGATCCGACCTTGGCTTCGTTGACCTTGGTGCTAATTCTCCTGATTTGAGCCTCGGGCACTCGGACGGAAACCCCCCCGTCTGCACATTTACCGCATAGGAATCCTCCGCATAATAGCATTCATCATTTGGTGGTGGTGGTTTAGACAAGTAGTTAGCTGCATTTATCTTTCTGCACCCGCAGTGACATGTTTTAATACCAACACAATCTCACTTCTCATCTGAGTCATCTCTTCACGAATCTAATCTGTGATTGGGTTGTGAGTGGATTGCACTGTGAAAGTATTTCTCCCAGTATCTGACATCCTACTACTCCATGTTTTATAATTTTGGGAGATTTTCTCTAACTTTTTGTCAATCTCATCATAAGGACACTCCCATAAGAACCACCCACTATAGTATCTAACACCGCTTTATTATTATCATCATGTCCCCGATAGAAGTATTCCTTCAGTGACTCATCATCTATGCGGTGATTGGGGATGCTTCTCAAAAATGAGGTGAATCTATCCCAAGAACTACTAACTGACTCTCCTGGTAGTTCCACAAAATTGTTCACTCTGTCTTTGTGGTTTTGTTTCTTGGAGACCGGATAGTAACGTGCTAAGAAAATGTCCCTTAGTCGGTTCCAAGTAAAAGTTGAGTTATAAGGGAGCTCAGTGAACCAAATAGCAACCTCTTCCGTCACTGAGAGAGGAAACTCTTTACCCTATTACATCCCAATCCAAATCAGGCCTCCCTACACAACTTTTACACACTGCCCTAACCTTAGCTATATGGGCATGTGGATCCTTAGAAGGTAGCCCTGAAAACAAACCTCTGGCAGTGGGTATTTGCATTAGACTACTAGTTACCACAAAGGTGTGGCCTTGTGGTAGAGGGGGCAAGACAAGTGGGCCATCAGAGTCTGCAATATTATCATAGCCTCTGTATTATTCTTGAGGGCGTGGAGCGGGATTCTGTCCCCTTTGTTGATTTTCACCCGGATCATCGGGTAATAACTGTCCATGAACATCAACCGGAGCTGGGATGTTCTGATTTGGATCATCATCGTTAATACCCAAGTTTCGATTCATGTTGCGTAGTGTACTCTCTAATTCGTGATCGTAGGGAAATAAGGGTTCTCTTCCTCTCCGTGTATTTGGCATACAAGGAAGACTGTTCTGCAAGAATCAAAAACAATAAACAAAGTAAAAATGAAGAAAATATTGACTAAACTATAGTAATAAGTTTAAGTTTATCTAAAAGATACTTTCCTCGGCAACGACGCTAAAATTTGATACGCTCAAACTTACTTCTAAAATAAGAAGTAAAGTGGTCATATCAAGTAAAGAACCCAACTAATAAGGTTGGGATCGTTCCAACGAGGAAAATAGTTCAGACTTAACTTTAATCTATTATTACTATTATTTAGTCAATCATTTCCTTAGAAAACAAAAGACAATAAAAGGGGGGGTTTATTTCTAAATTAATAAAGATACTAACTAAATTAAAGTAATAACTGACAGATTCAAATTTTGGAGTTTAATCAATTAACCAAAGTAACTAGGGTTTAAGTGTTTCCCACAGGTTCCTAACTTGATAATTCTAACTATAACAATTCTTTCCTAGTATCTTGCATGCAAAGTGAGAAGTTATGTATTTCTAAATCCTTGGTCCAGCATCTAGAAAATTTCACTCCGCACCTTGGTCCGGCTATGTGTGTTTCTATACGAACCCTTACCTTTACCTCATATTAAGCATCGTAATCGATATTTGACTAAGTTATTACCTCGGACCAATCAATACTAGCCTATTAGATAGTATACACTAAATCTATGTTGATAATTATTTTCCTATTATCTACCTCCTTGGTCTGGCAAGTAGCGTTAAGGCGAGTTCTAACGTTAGCCATCCGTTTAAAAGACTTCTAAGTGAAAGAATTATCAATACATGCAAGACACTATTCTAGAATTGTTATTTTAGTTAGGTTTTACCTCATTATTCGCCCATGGTTCCCACAACCCTAGTTATGGAGTTTAGTTACCCATAATCATAATCACAATATTCATATATGTAATATGAGAATTCATGAACTTACTTTAATGAGAAAGAATAAAATCCAGAAGTTTACTTGAATAATAAACAAATGCACTAACAATCAATTCCAGAAAAAATGTCTCAATTACTGAAATAAATCAAGGACTAAAGATTCTCCAAAAGTATAACAATAAAAAATCTAATATCCAAGAGTCTACTAACAAAGAGTCTAACCCCAAAAACGAGGTTTTCCCAACTATTTATAAAAATAAAAAAAACCTAATAAAAGAAGGACTCTAATTGCTGTAAATCTGTCAAAACGCATACGAGTCGACGGACCTCGTGAAAGGTCATCATGGTCACAACGGGACGTCATGGACTCCGTCATCCTATACATTACAAATTCTTTTGTTGCTTTCTTCGTTACCCTTAACGAGTAGGTATGACGGAGCATTCCAAGCACGACGGTCCATCGAGGGTCTCCATTCCATAAAACTTAGACTTCTTCGAATTTGGGTACAGGGACTACTCTCTGAACATCATGACGAACAAGCAGGACGGATCATCATGGCTATGACGGTCCGTCATGAATTCTTTAATCCCACACTTGGTCAGACTTCCCCATCTTCCTTCAGCAGCTTCATTATGATGCCACCTACGGACCGTCATAAGCTCGACAAACCATCCCAAGCTCTGTAGGTGGTACTTTTATGCATTTCTTGCTCAAAAACTTCCGCGTTCATCTTTAGACAGATTTCCTAGAAATAAAGAGAAACTTACATAAAAATCAATACAAGAAGTCTTTTGGACACACACTAAACATAAGGAAAAAGCATTAAAAATACCGTTAAACCATGGTATATCACCTACGGACTGTAAGTCCGTCTGTCGTCCAAGACTTAACCAATTTTTCTAGGCTGAAATTTTTGGAAGTTTCGGATCCCATCGACGACTGTGCAGGACGGACTGTGGTTCAGGCTATGGTCCGTGGATGCCACCATTGGTAGTACCTGCAGATTTTTCTGAAAAACTAATTTTTGGTCTGTTTTTGCTACGGGGTGTTACAAGGTCATGGAGGATTGAACTCGTTACCTCACCATGTTAAAAACCATGAAAATAAAGAAGTAAATAGAAATGTGGTGAAGGGAATTCGAACCATGGTATTGGCTTAAAATGTAACTTAAATGAAAAAAACATGAGAGGAATGGGGTTTGAACCCACCACCTCTCAATAAGATTTAAGGATGATTAAAACAAAACAAATGTGAGGAGTGGGAATAGAACTCACGACATCTAAGAAGTGAAGGAGAGTAAAAAAATAAAAGAAAAAAATGTGAGGCGTGGGAATCAAACCCATGACCTCTAGGTAGTGAAGGAGAATCAAAGGAAAAGAAAGAAAACAGATGTGAGGCGTGGGAATCGAACCCACGACCTCCTAGGAAGATTCAAGGAGAAAATTAAAAGAAATTAAAGAGGTGTTATGGGGGTTCGAACCCACAACCCTATGGCCAAAGGAGTGAAAGTAAAAGTAATGAAAGTAAATGGTAAATGAGGTTGTGGGGGTTCGATCCCATATCCTCATAGTTCTATTAAGCAAAGAAAGAAGAGATAAATTAATGGAAAAATAAAATGAAGGTTTTCGGGCTCGAACTTGGGTCGCCAAGCCGTATGGATCAAACAAAGTAAATGAAAGAAAATTTAAGTGTTGTCCAAGTGATTTGAAACCGGGTTCCCTTGACCAAGTTCCGTATTGATACATAAGTCATACGTAAATTAAATATTCAAGAATAATGCTGCCTATTTAGATCGAAATTGAGATCTTGTCATACATATAAGATGCATAAGTCTTGTACCACATAATCTTAGGAAGATAAGAATCACTCAAATGAACTATGAACGAAACCTGATGGCTTGTATTTATAGACCCATAACTCTAGCATACGTCTAAAAATAAGTGAACCTAAGATGTACGCAAAGAAATGATGAAATGAACAATAAAATGATGAAACTCTAGAAGGGTTAAGTAAGAGTGTGAAACACACTAAATGTCCAAGTGCATTGGCATATGATGAAATGAACATTGAAATGATGAAATAAACAAAGAAATGATGAAATGAACAATGAAATCATGAAACCCTAGAAGTGTTAAGTGAGAGTTGAAACACACTAAATGGCCAAATGCATTGGCATATGATGAAATAAACATTCTCGTAAAAAGGGGTGAGTAATTATGAATATCAAATGTGTTAATGTTAATGAATGTGATGTGAACATGATATGAGGCTAATGTAAATGATGAGAGTAATCTTAAATGAACCTAAGTAAATGTTACCAAAACGTACTCACCTATTTAACGATAATGAAGAAACCAGCCTCTATGAACACTCTAATGAAAGTATTGAGATTGACACACTTAATACTAATGATGAGATGAGAAATCATCTATTGATCTCTGATGTCCTCATACTAGAAGCCAGCTTCCATGACGTATGAGTTGAATGTAATGGAACTTCATACTGAGCATCGATAGACTAGCAATGAGGGGTGATGCCTTTTTTCGAGAAGGGCGGATGTTCACGTAACTCTCATGAGATGAGATTGTCTGGCATGCTGGGTATGGGTCTCCTTATATCTCCTAGTCTTCAAACCTATACTGCCAATATAGGGATCCGGCGGGGTTCAATTCCCATGTACGCTAGCATGTTTTGGGTCACTTTGGCCGGTGATTCCACCTGTTTTCGGTGTGGGGTTTCATGACACTGGACTTCATGATGCTCACATGATCTATGTCGGTTAAAGTTAAAGTTCCCAATAAATGAATGAGGCCAGCCTCTAATGATGAACATAATGGAACGAACGATACCTAAGGTGTTAGGATAGGATAATCAAGAGGTGAGTTAGAACCAGGTAATGAGATTAGGTCATTCTTGGTCATTACACAACGAACCTGATGAAATTCATAAATTACATCCTAGGTATGGCTAGTGTTTACACTAGCCCATGAATGAAATGAAATGAAGTACGTATGAATGAAAGAAGAAGGCTGTGTGTTTCCCAAAGAAGACTCCCTAGTTGAGGTCTCATATGTTGAGCCCTCATTTTGGGAAGTCTTAATGTCAATCCATGATTCGAAGATCTCATGGCATAAGAATAAATGATATGAACAACGTTATGTGTTATATGAATTATTATATGAGTTATGTGTACGGTGTTGTGTGTTGTGTGCAATATGTTAAGTATGATGGTGCATGTTACTCTCATGGCATAACTTTCCTAATCCAAATTTTGAAAGCTCATAAACTTTCCTAATCCAAATTTTGAAAGTTCACTCACTCTCTTAATCTAAATTTTGCAAGTACACTGACTTGACCTGCAATAATCATGTCGCTAGGAAAGAGCTATTCTTACTCATGCATGTATGTGGTGTGTGCTTGGATATACCTATACTTAGTACAAGTGTGTACTAACCACATAAAACTCTAAACTTTTAGGTGCAGGCACAGGTGGACGCGAGCTACAGGATCAATGCTGAAGCTAACCGGATGTCGAGCAATAATTCTGACTTGGTAGGCCCTCATGCTTTCGAGGATGCTTTCCCATTTATATTCTAGCTTAGTTGTAGGATTGATCTAGTGGAGTATGTTCCACTAGCATTTCCAACTCGTTTTTATTCGGACATTGTATTGGTTCCATTTGGCAAGTACATCTTTATCGTTATAATAAACTGCTTCTTTCATTTGATTATCTTAATGTTGTATGGTTGATGGTGAACAATTATGTATATAATATAATGTTTCCTAAGCATGTTAGGAAACAAAAAGTTTCAAATTTTCCGCTAAAATTAACCTAGAAGAAGTAAGAATGACGTATGTAGATTTGTCTTCGACCTCTGAGAGGTCAACGACGCCGGTCTCTTCAAGGTTTTAGATTCCGGTCATGAAAATTAAGGTCTTGAATTATGTTGTGATTTTTATGGTCCACTTATGGTGGGAAATCTATCAGCTTTACTTGTGAATTATGTGGCCTCGTCGGTGGTACATTATGTATTTAATGATTATGCCCTTGTCGGCATTAGTTTATACATTATGATTGGTTGTGTAGTTGATTTATGTGAGGTATGATCCTAGCCATGTACTTTTGAGTAAGGTGAATGTATGTGTTCTTCTATGGATGGTTTTAGGTGATCATGTTAGACTATGACTATTACCTTATGTGTGTAGTCTTAGAGTTAATGCATGATTCTTCCTACTTGGTTATGAGAGTCGTACGATGGTTAAATTGATGATATTGTAGTAGTGAATACGTTGACCTAAAGATGATATTGGTTATTCCTATGTGCTTCTAGAATGATATGTTATATGTAAATATGTGTCTGTCTTGTTTTGATAGACTTGTGTCCCTTATATGATACATGTATAATGACAATGTGACCTCTTAACTTAGAATACTAAATCCCTTTAGTATTGTATGTATGAATGACATGTTACCTTGAATGCTTCTAAGAATGTCCTTATGTATAGCCTTCAACCTATTTGTAAGGTTATAATATCCTTGAATTCGAATGTCGTAATGATATCCTTCTTATGTGAAATGTGGACTTAAGGTTTGTTGGCGGGAATGGCATGAAATCATCCTTAAGAGCATATTAAGATATCCTCTTAACCATTGTAAGTAAACTATAAGGGACCTCTTTGGTAAGGCAAATGTGATTGGGTTATGAACTAGATATGGAACCTGTTGATGTGATCCTTTATGTGAATTACTCTATGAGAAGGAAGGCTAGCACCGAGTTAGTATGGTTTGGGAAGTATCTCTCGTTAAGTATGAGGCTAGAGTGAAAAGAAACCCTTCCTATTCTTTAAGCATATGCAAACTTGGGATGTGTCCAGGTTCTACCATTGGCAAATAGAGCACCCTGCATTGGACTATGTTATAACTTTGGATTCCATGCCTTGCTACCGTGATCTATGTCGGTTACTGCCTGTAAAGCCCCAAAATGAAATATGGTGATTTATATCCTCGTGAGTGTCTCTTGAGTTAATTTTGTTTTAAAATGAGTAACATTAGTGTACTTAGGCAGTGTGTGACGTTTGGTTAAGTTTGGAGGTCAAACGATCAAGAACATCCATGACGTTTGAAATGTGTGCCTTAAATAGCGCTTTTGTGTCATGATGTGTTTGAGTGACTTTTGTATCTTCTTTTTAATTGAAAATTATGTGGGATGTTCCTAAGACCTAGAAAAATTTGTTTAGGGGTTTAACCTATGGGTACGACTTCATCTAGGACCCAAACATGGCCCTAAAATATGCTCCATCGATTGGGGGGCGTAGTCCCATACTTAGAGGGAGTCAAGCCCCATGAAGCAGAATTTTAAGCCATCGACGCCCCTGCAAAATGGGTCGTTGATAAAACGATGCCCAGTAGCTTCGGGTCGTCGATTGACACCTGCAAAAGCTATTGAATGTTGCTGCCAGCTTGGGGTGTTTTGTGTAAATTCACCCCAAGTCTTTTACGACCCTAGGATGATATTTTTAGGGTTTTTAGATTATATTATATTAGGTTTAAGTCCTATACCTAGACAAGACCCCTCAATTTTAATATTCAGACTCCCTCTCTAAGGAAAACTGTCTCAAAGTCACCATTGGAGCTTAGACTCAAGGAGGTCAAGAAGGACTGGTTTGGACGTGTTTCTAAACAAAAATAAGCGTGTTTCCCTCTCATTGAGGTAAGGTATACATCCTTCAACCCTGTTCCATTCAAGGAATCATTTCCAAAAGATTTCAAAAAGGGTTTTCAAACTCTACTTTCTCCTAACTTGATTTTTAGTGTGGGTCTTCTTGAAAAAGTGTTTAAGTGATTCAAATGGGTTAATTCTAGTATTAATTGATGATTTAAATGTTAAAAACCTAATGAATTCATTTTTATGTATATTTTCAAACTTTTAGCTTATGAAATGGGTTAAATGAGCATGTTTTTTGTAGGGTAGTAACTTTGGTCTTCTTGTGTTGTTATTATGATTTATGTAATGACCAAAGGGATTAATTATGATGATATATTGAGAAATTTTTATTGGTTGTTATGTCTTTGTTGTATGGTGAGTTGTTTGTAGTATATAATTCTTATTATAAAATGCGCTTGAGTGGTATGGTCCACCTTTTTTGTGGCGGTATTTATTTGATGAACTTGATATTACTTAGTATATATTGTGAGTGTGGATATAAAGACCTAATATGTGAAATAGAGTGATATTGAAGATAGGTTTTGTATTGTGATTTGTGAAGCTTGAATTGCATGTTTGGTTTAGATTACGCCTAAATGAAGAATATGATTAGGTGAAGCATGAGAAGTATGTGATTTGATGAATATAGGTCTAAAGCATGTATAGAAGTTAATACAAATGAAATGGTGCTTATGTGCAAG
This sequence comes from Solanum arcanum, assembly GCA_027789145.1. NCBI lineage: Eukaryota > Viridiplantae > Streptophyta > Magnoliopsida > Solanales > Solanaceae > Solanum > Solanum arcanum. The sequence goes on from CM050933.1 coordinate 51,510,143, forward strand.
GTGTGATCACATATACACACACTCACTTGAATGAATGTATGAAGTTAAGTTGACTAACTAGAAGATTTTTGGGGTGAACACTCTTCGTGAATTGACATAAAGTGTTTAATAGCAACATGACTATATCCTAAGAGCTTTCTAAGATAGGTCTGAGAATGAATTCCCTTCGTTAGTTAAGATGTGGTGTTCACTACTAATCCTTAACCTACAGTTTAAAATGTTTAGAATTCGTGGGAGTTATGTCTAGCACCGAGAGGATATGAAGAAGACAAGGTTACACATCGTGAGTTGAGATGTTGTATTTCAATGTACCTGTTAAAATGAGTACTCCTCATTAGTAGAGAATGAGTTACTTAGTAGCAATCTCCTTATCCCTTAACTATGCGCCACATAGGTGTAGCTATTGGGACAGCCATGTAAAAGTAAAAAAGAATGACCTTACTCTAGGCAAGTGAGGATCCCTCATCCGGTAGGGGTTAACGTCGGGATTCCATGTCTAGATATCATGGTCTTTATCGGTTAAGCTAACCCCCACAAAATAAATGAATGTGTGAAGTCTTCTAAAGGAGTGTTCTACTTAGGGTAGGTAGTGAAATAGGACACTATTTATCCATTTCACTAGGTAGGTGATACGCTCAAACTTACTTCTCAAATAAGAAGTAAAGCGGTCGTGTCAAGTAAATAACCCAACTAGTGAGGCTCGGATCGTTCCAACGAGGAAAATAGTCTAGAATTAACTTCAATCTATTATTACCTTCGTTTAGTTAATGACTTCCTTGGAAAGTAAAAACAATAAAAGCGGGGTTTCTATTCTAAATGAATGAAAATAACTAACGAAATTGAAAGAGACACTTAACAGCTTTGAATGTTGGAATTTAATCAATTAATCAAAGTAACTAGGGTTTAGGTGTTCCCCACAGGTTCATAACTTGACAATTCTAACTATAACAATTCTTTCCTAGTATATTGCATGCAAAGTGATAAGTTATGTATTTCTAAATCCTTGGTCCGGCATCTAGAAAATCTCACTCCGCACCTTGGTCCGGCTACGTGTGTTGCTATCCTAACTCTTATCTTTAACTCATATTAAGCATCGTATTCGATATTTGACTAAGTTATTACCTCGTACCAATCAATACTAGCCTATTAGATAGTATACACTAAATCTATGTTGATAATTCTTTTCCTATTATCTACCTCCTTGGTCCGACAAGTAGCATTAAGGCGAGTTCTAACGTTGGCCATCTGTTAAAAAGACTTCTAAGCGAAAGAATTATTAATACATGCAAGACACTATTCTAGAATTGTTATTTTTGTTAGGTTTTATCTCATTATTTGCCTATGGTTCCCACAACCCTAGTTATTGAGTTTATTTACTCATAGTCATAAACACAATATTCAAATATATTAGATAAGAATTCGTATACTTACTTCAATGAGAAAGAGTAAAATCCGAAAGTTTGCTTGATTAATCACCAAAATTCACTTACAATCACTTTCAAGAATCTCAAATTAATTAATAATCTCACAAAAAGTCTAATGAAAATCAAAAGGTATCTAACAATACGGAGTCTAATAATAATCCAGAGTCTAAAAATACGGAGTCGAACAATACGGAGTCTAACCTCAAAAATGAGGTTTTTCGAACTATTTATAGAAAATAAAAACCTAACTAAACAAGGATTCTAATTGCTGGAAATCAGTCAAAACGCGGCTGGGTCGACGGACCTCGCGACGGATCGTTGTGGTCACGATGGACCGTCATGGAGTCTGTCGTCCCATACTTGTGCAATTTCTTCTTCTGCTCTCTTCATTACCCTCGACGGCAAGTATGACGGACACTCATAGGAACAAAGGTCCGTCGAGGGTCTCATTCCAAAATACTTCAACTCTTGGAATATGGGTACTGGGATTACTTCTCTGAACTTCATGACGAACCTGCAGGACAGACCGTCATAGACACGACGGACCGTCATGGACTGCGTAACTCTACACTTGGTCAGACTTCCCCATCTTCCTTCAGCATATGCACTACCCTGCCACCTACGGACCATCACAAGCACGACGGACCGTCATAATCTCCGTAGGTGGTCTCTTCTGCATTTCTTCGCTCAAAATCTCTGCATTCATCTTTGGACTGATTTCCTGCAAAATAAAGAGAAACTTATATAAAAATTAGCACAAAAAGGCTTTTGGACACACTAAACATAAGGAAAAAGTATTAATAATACCATGAAACCACGGTATATCACTACTTAAAGGGGGTACTCCCCCGGATTTGACAAACTTGGTATCAGAGCATGAGGTTGAATATCTTTAGGATTGATGTCTCACTAAACCACGTCTATGTAGATTCTTATTCATAATTGTGAAGTGCGCCACACTTATGAGTGACAAGCTATATGATGCTTAGGAAATCCTTATTTTCATAGAAATCCAATGTCGTGCCTCTAGAGTCTACTTTATGTGTGCTTTCACCTAAACCTTATATTGTGGTTATAGGTATGAATAATCAAAGGGAAGCAGCACAAAGGCTTGTTGAAGAAATTGATAATGCGGTAGTTGTTTCCCGTGGCAAAAAAGATCCTCATCTTAGAGAAGTTGCTAATGATGATCAACCTCAGGACGATCCTCTGGCCTTGTCGGATGGGGAAATAAGGGCAGCCTTGCTTAAAATTGCCCAAGACATTAATAATCAAGCATTTTCCATTACTACTCAAAATCAAGCAATGACGACCCAAGCTAACCGGGAGGTGGTACCTCGAGAAACCAACATTTTAGCACCATGGCCTCCCTCTTGAGGGATTTCACAAGGATGAATCCCCCTACTTTCTATGGTTCCAAAGTGGAGGAAGACCCCCAAGAATTTATTGATGAAGTCTACAAAATCTTCTATTCTATGGGGTTGACTATTAGTGAAGGCCGAGTTAGCCACCTACCAACTCAAGAACATGATCTAAACTTGATACATTCAATGGAGAGACAATAGGCCTTTGAGGGGTGGTATAAGAGATTTTCTACAAGGATTTTCTTGATAGGTTTTTTCCAAGGGAAAAGAGGGAATCTAAGTTGGAAGAATTCATAAACCTTTGTCAAGGAGGTATGAGTGTTCTTGACTACTCTTTGACATTTACTAAGTAGTCAAAATATGCTCGTTCTTTGGATGGGCCGCTTTGTGACGGTAGTGTCCGATGACTTGAAAGAAGAATGCCGTTCTGCTATGGTACATGATAATATAAATATATCTTGTCTCATGGTTCATTATCAACAAGTGGAGGAGGAAAGGGTTAAGAAGAAGAGTAGAAATGCTAATCGGGCAAGGTCATATGATGGTGTCTCATAAAAGGGTTGTCTTTACATAAAAGACAAGAATAGGTTCAAAAAGAGTTTTTCGAATCAAGTTCCTTCCAATTTCCCTAAGGCTTGTGATTATAGGGTTTCAAACCCTAAGACTTAAAAGGGAAGGGGTACTAGTTCACTAAGTAAGAATCCAACTTGTGGAATGTGTGGCAAGAAGCAGTGACTGCCTCATTGGGACGAAAATTTGCTTTAGTTGTGGTAAAAGGGGCCACAAGGTGAGGGATTTCCCTAACTTGAATGGTCAAAACAAGGGTAGTGGGAAAGCTCAAGCAAGTGTTTCTAACGTTGATGCTCCAAAGAAGAATCATTTTTATGCACTTCACTCTAGGGGTGAACAAGAGAGTTCTCCTGATGTGGTGACCGGTATTTTTCAAGTCTTCTCTATTGATGTGTATGCTTTACTTGATCCGGGTGCTATATTATTTTTTCCAATATGTTAAACGTACCTTTCATGATAACTAGACCGGTATATGAGTCGGTGGTTGCAAAGAGGGTTTATAGAAATAGTCCTATAATGTTTAGAAATAGAGTTACTTATGTTGAATAAGTATAACATGATATGGTCGATTTTCATGTGATTCTGTGAATGAATTTGTTGCATGATTGTTTTGCTTTGATAAAATGTAGAACAAGAATTTTCAAGTTCAATTTTCTAAATGAATCCGTCGTAGAGTGGAAGGGGGGAAATTCCTTCCCTAGAGGTCGTATTATCTCTTGAATTAAGGCTTGTCAAATAATCTCAAAAGTGTGTTTATACCATATTGTAAGAATCAAAGATTTTGACTCCGATAATCCTCCTATTGAGATGGTCCCCGTAGTGACGAAAATTTCCAAAAGTCTTATCTAATGATCTTCCCGTAACCCCTCCCAAACGGGAAATCATTTTTGGTATTGACTTTATACCACATAAAAACCTCATTTCAATTTCTCCTTATCGTCATAGTATTTCTCCATGGGGTGATCCTATGTTGTTTGTGAAGGAAAAGGATGAGTACCTTAGGATGTGTATTGATTACTGAAAACTCAATGATAACTATTAAGAACAAGTTACCTATCCCTTGGATTGATGACTTGTTTGTTCAACTCCAAGGGGAAAACTATTTTTCTAAGATTGACTTGAGATCACCATCTTAGGGTGTGAGGTCAGGATATAAAAAAGAGCATTTCGAACTAGATATGGTAGCTATGAGTTCCTTGTAATGTCCTTTGGTCTCACTAATGCCCTGACGACATTTATGGACCTCATGAATAGGGTGATTCGAAGTAACCTAGATTCATTTGTCATTGTCTTAATTGATGACATCTCGGTATATTCGAAAAATAAGGGGGAACATATGGACCAATTGAGAGTGGTATTTCATGTGCTTAAGGAACTCCAACTATTTCCCAAGTATCGAAAATGTGAGTTTTTGTTGAGGTCGGTGGCGTTTCTTGGTCATATCATATCTAGTGAAGTAGTTGAGGTTGATCCAAGGAAAACAAAGGCAGTAAAACTTGACCTATGCCATTGACTCCAACCAACATTAGGAGTTTCTTTGCTCTAGCGGGATACTATAGGAGGTTTGTGGATGGTTCTGCGTCCATTGCATCTACCTTTTCTACCTTGACCTAAAATAGTGTGACATTTGAATGGTCAGAGGCATGTCTTAGAAGCTTATAAATCCTAAATGAGAGGCTTACCTCCGCTCCGGTGTTGACTTTCACAGAGGGTACCAAGGGCTTTAGTGTATATTGTGATGCATCCTGTGTGGGCTTGGGGTGTGTGTTTATGAAACTTAGGAAATTGGTAGCCTATTGCTCTAGACAAGTTAAGGTTCAATAGAAGAATTATCCAACTCATGATCTTGAATTAGCGACCGTGATATTTGCCTTGAAGATACGGAGTCATTACTTGTATGGTGTTCATGTTGATGTGTATACCGACCATTAGAGTCTTCATTATTTGTTTACTCAAAAAGAGTCAATTCTCCGACAAATAAGGTGGTTGGAATTGTTGAAATATTACGACATTCGTGTCCTCTATCACCCAGGCAAGGCCACTATGGTTGTGGATGCTCTAAGTTGCATGACCATGGGTAGTGTGTCTCTGTAGAAGAAGATAAGAAAAACCTAGTAAAAGATGTTCATAGGTTGGCTCATTTGGTTGTTAGGTTGGAAGATTCCCCAAATGGTGGTTTTATGGTTTATCATGACTCTGAATCATCTTTGGTGGTTGCACTGAAGTCTAAAAACACCTTTATCATCCATTGATGTAGTTGAAGGAATCATTTCTTAATAAGCTAAATGAGCCATTCTCCTTATGGGGAAATGGTGTTTTGAGGTACCAAGGAAGGTTACGTGTTCCCAGTGTTGATGATTTGAGGAACCACATCCTTGAGGAAGATCATGGTTCCCGTTATACCATCCATACGATTTCTACAAAGACTTATCATGACCTTAGAGAGGTGTTTTGGTAGGAAGTCTTATAAGGGGACATAGCAGAGTACGTTAGAAAATGTCCCAATTGTCAACAAGTGAAAGCCGAGCACCAAAAGCCGGGTGGTTTAATTCAAGAAATCCAAGTTCCCCCTTGTAAGTGGGAAGACATTAACATGGATTTTGTGGTAGGTTTACCTCGAACTTAAAGGCAACATAACTCTATATGGGTGGTTGTGGATAAATTGACCAAGTCTGCTAATTTAATTCCAGTCAAGTCCATTTAATTGGCGGAGCATTATGCAAGGATCTTCATATATGAGATTATGTGTCACTATGTTATTCCGATATTCATCATATGTGATAGGGGTGCACAACTCACCTTCAGGTTTTGGATGTAATTCCAAAGAGGGTTGGGTACAAAAATGAAGATAAGTACCGCTTTTATTCCTCAAACGTATGGTCAAGCCGAGTGTACTATTAAAACCCTTGGGGATATGCTTAGATCTTGTATAATTGACTTCAAGGGAAATTGGGATAAGCACTTGCCATTTGAGTTTGATAAAAACAATAGTTACCATTCATCTATATCTATGTCCCCTTTTGAGGCCTTTTATGGTAGGATATGTAGGTCTCCAATTGGATGGTTTGAACAGTGCGGTGATTCTTCACTTTTGGGTACCGAATTAATTTATAAGGATTTGGAGAAAGTTTATATAGTAAGAAATTATTTGAAAACATCCTATAACTGGCACAAATCTTATGACGGCAACAAAAGAAGAGATATAGAGTTTCAAGAAGGTGATAAGATTTATCTAAAAATTTCACCTATGAAAAAGGTGGTGAGATTTCACAAGAAAGGGAAGTTTATTCTTCGTTAAGTGGGTCCCTATGAACTTTTTCAAAGGGTTGGTAAGGTTGAATATGAGTTTTAGTTACCTAGTGAATTTGCTTTGGTGGATCCGGTGTTCCATGTGTCCATGCTTAAGAAGTGTATCGGTGATCTCGAGTCCATTCTTCTTATTGAGGATCTGGGTGTGCAAGAGAATCTCTCCTTTAAGAAGGTTCTGGTAGAAATCCTTGATCGTCAAGTGAAGAGGTTGAGGAACAAAGAGGTGGCCTCTGTAAAATTTCTATAGAGAAACCACCTAGTCGAGGGAGAAACATGGAAGGCCGAGGCCGACATGAAGTCCCATTATCCCCATCTCTTTGCTAACTAAGGTAGGACATGAAGGAATTACACATATGCCACCTTCAATACACACCAACGCAACCTCAAGACTACCTTCCTTTTGGCATACTCACTTCAGGAGAACAAGCACCCACTCAATGGAAATACAATAGGAGAACACACGAACAAAACACCAAGAATTCCCTTTCAGAATTCCTACTTAGTGCAATTAGTAGATGGCATACCATACAACCACCTACCCATAGTAGTACACTCTTTTAGAATACCTTGCACAAAGACTCCCCTTTTGGAAGGTCCTACCTAGTGCAATAGATAGATAGCGTCCCATACCACCACCTACCCTAAGTAGTACGTTCTTTTAGGAGACTTACTTCAATTAATTCAAGTGAGACTCACAAAGACTCCCTTTTTCGGATAGCCTACCTAGTGCAATGAATAAATATCATCTCATTCCAATACCTACCCTTAGTAGAACACTCCATTATAAGACTAATAACATTCATTTATTCTGTGGGGGTTATCATAACCGAAAAATACCATGAGAGATAGACATGGAATCCTGACATTAACCTTATCGGATGAGGGATCCTCAATTGCCTATAGTATGGTCATTCTTTTTACATTTTACATGAATTTCCCAATAACTACACCTATGCAGGCGCATAGTTAAGGGACAAAGAGATTACACCTATGTAACTCATTCTCTGCTAATGAGGAGTACTCATCTTTAGAGGTACATTGTACCTGAACATCTCAACTCACGAAGTGCAACCACCTCTTCTTCATATCCTCTCGATGCTAGACATAACCCCCACGAGTTATAAACATTTTAAACTATTGTTTAAGGATCACTAGTGAACACCACATCCCAACTCATTGTCACGACCGGGGTATAGACCCCAAACGAGACCGGCGTCAATAACCTCTCAGATGTCGCAGACAAGGCTACATACGTCATCGTTACTTCATCTAGGTTAATTTTAGCAGAAAATTTGAACTTTTTATTACTTAACATTCATTTAAGACATTCTACATAAGCTCATAAAGGTTCACAATCAACCATCTAATATTAAGACAATCAAATGAAAAAAATTGTTCCATATTACATTAAGTCTATACTTGCAAAAATGGCACTAATACAATGTTTGAAATAAGATGAGAAAGAAATGCTAGTGGAACATACTAAACCAAATCAAACCTATATCTAAGCTAGAATATAATGGGCAGGCGTCCTCGAAAGCATGAGGGACTACCAAATCCGGATGAATGCTCCACGTCTGCATAGCTGCAACATCGTACCGTAAGCTCTAACATCCACCTATGCCTGCACCTAATAGTAGATATTGTATGGGATTAGTACACACTTGTACTAAGTGTGGGTATATGAAAGCACACACCAAGGACATGAATGAGTAAGAATGGCTCTTTCCTAAAAACATGATTTATGGAAATCCAAGTCAGTGGACTTGCACAATTTGGATTAGGAAAGTCAGTGGACTTGCCAAATTTGGATTAGGAAAGTCACGCCATGAGAGTAACATGCATGATCATATATATAATTTTGCAAGAAGCACATAACGTATTGCACATATCATATCACGTATTTCACATCATTTTTTCATATACCATGAGAACTTGGAATCATGGACTTGACATTAGGACTTCCCAAAATGAGGGTTCAACATATGGGACCTCAACTAGTGATCCTTCTTTAGCAAACACAGACTATGCTTCATTCATTTCATACATACTTCACTTTCATTCATTCATATACTAGTGCAATCACTAATCATACCTAGGATGTAGTTTAAGACTCTCATATGGTTTGCTATGCAATAACAAAGAATAACCTACTGTCATTACTTACGTCTCGCTCACCTCTTCATTATCCTATCCTAACACCTTTTATATCGTTCATTTCATTATGTGCATTCGTTGAGGCCGACCTCATTCTTTCTTTGAGAACTTTAACCTTAACCAACAAACATCATGTGAATATCATGAAATCCAGTGTGTAATCCCCACACCGAAAAAAGGTTAAATCACCAGCCAAAGTGAACCAAAACATGCTAGCGTATATAGGGAGTTAAACCCTGGTAGATCCCTATATTGGATGTATAGGTTCAAATACTAGGAGATATAAGGAGACCTATACTCGGCATGCCGGAAAGTCTCATCTCATGATTATTATGTGAACCTCCTCCCTTCCTGAAGGAAGGCATCACCGCTCATAACTAGCCTATCGGTGCTCAGTATAAAGTTCCATTTCATTCAACTCATACTTCATGGAAGCTTGCTTCTAGCATGAGAACATCATAGCTCATTTAGGTGATTTCTCATCTCATCATTAGTGTTAAGTATGCATTAAGTTCAATACTTTCATTAGAGTGTTCATAGATACTGGTCTCTTCATTAGCTTTACACTCTCATAGGTCAGTACATTTTGGTAACATTTACTTAGGCTAATTTGAGATTGCTCGCATCTTTCACATTAGCCTCTTTTCAAATTGTCACCTCATTCATTAACTTTAACACATTGTCTCATCATAATTACTCACCCCTTCACATGAATGTTCATTTTATCATAGGTCAATGCGCTTGACCATTTAGTGTGTTTCACACTCTTAATTAACCCTACAAGGGTTACATCATTTTAGCACATACAACTTAGGCTCACCTACTTTTAAACGTATGCTAGACTTATGAGTCCATACATACAAGACATGAAGCTTCATTCATAGTTTGTCTAAGTGATTCATGTTTACCCAAGATTATGTGGTACAAGACTTTTGCATCTTGTAGATATGCCAAGATATTGATTTCGATCTTTAGAGGCAGCATTCATAAAATATTTACTTACGTATGACTTATGTGTCAATACGGAATTGGGCAAGGAAAACCGATTATGAATCCCTTGGACAACACTTAATCTTATTTTAAACTTGATAATTGAATTGTTTAGATTTGTGGGACGCTACTTAGATCCCCGTCAACCTTATAATATTTCCTTTTTTTTTTCTTCTCATTTTTCATTTAAGTCAAGGAGGTTGTGGGTTCAATCCCCCACAAACTCATTATTTTTCTTTTAATTTATCTCTTAACTTTCTCACCTATCCACGAGGTTGTGGGTTCAATCCCCACTCTCCACATTTATTTTTTGCTTTATTTTTCTCCTAACTCTCTAATCCATTAAATGGGTTGTGGGTTCAATCCCACTCACCAATTCTATTTTTCCTTGCATTTTTCTCATGAACTTTTTATGAAATTTTCATTTAGTGAGGTCATGGGTTAAATCCCCAATGACCTCACATTTTTAAAAAAAAAAAATTAATGAAGCTCATTTTTTTGTAAAAGTTGGCCGAGAATAAAAAAGTTCCAGCAGGCTGGAAATTTAGTCTCTTCTAATCCATTTTTGTCTTAATCTTTTGTTGATTATTTTTGTAGATTTCATGTAATGACGTATTGGGTTCAATCCTTAGTAATTTCAATTATTTTACATGCAATTTCATCGCATTATATACCACTTTGTTTTGCCGAACCAAACCTACCAAATACTGGAAATTGGTTCAGTATTTTCAGCTTCTTTTTACCATCATTCATACGTTAATTCTTAAGGCATTTCGTGGATCATTTGGTGCATATTTAAGTGTAATATTTTTATGATTATATTCAGCAAAGAATTACCATTATATCCAGCAACATTACACCACTTTTACGCCTCATGATTTACACAAATATTCGCACATAAAGTTCAACCATAAAAACATATCAATTTTCACATGCTTTCGGTTGACATAACATAACATGCTTACAATTGTATAAACATAATGATGAACACATTATCACGAAATCACACTTCATACTTAAACTACCAGCAAACATACCAACAACGAGATATCTAACCTATTTCACATTAAGATCAAATGGAAACTAGGGAAAAGGAGTTCGACAAGAACGGGAACAACCCTAGTTTCAAGATTCGTTGAATTCATGGGATAGAAAATTCTCTTGGAGAAGGGAGCCCAGGAGAGAAACCCATACCTGATTTCAATGTTTTTCAACACTTGAACTTGCTACCCAAAACCCACCACCAATTCATGTCCACCAACAAATCTCATACCTTACCCGACTAGAAATTTCATTAACTTTTCGTTTCTTAGATTAGCTGGAATATTTTTATTTTTTAAAGTTATTAAAGTGTGAAGAACTTTTGTTTTTTTCTGTTTTTTTGAAGTAGAGAGAAAACGTGAAGTTGAGAGAGATGCAGACATGAGAGATACATAGATAGATAGGCGTGAAAGAGAGAATTGAGAGGTAGAGTCCCCTAAGAACTAGGAATTGTTGCAAGACTTAGTAAAATTAATTAATAATTAATAAATAATAACTAAACTCTGATTTTTCCCTTTTTTTAAATAATCCATTAATTATTATTTTACGAAATTAATCTAAAAATTTAAATAAAACAAATAAAATCTTTGCTCTTACATAGGTTCGAACCCAGGTGGAGCGAGACTTCGCTAAAAGGGCAATTTCGGCCCTCTCTACCCAAAATGTCTATCCACATTATTAATTATATTATTAATTCAACATTTAGGGGAATTAAGATACTACCCTTAGCCTGGAAAAAGACCATTTTACACCTAGACCCTCCAAACTTAATATTTCCCCTTTTTAAGTCCGGTAAAGACTCATCCGAGTAAATCTTCATATTCAGGAGCCCTACATGGTTGGACCCAACCCTTCCTATCTCAAATAACTCCCCAAGTTAGTTGGCTTTGCTGTCGCAAGGATTCAGATGTCTAGTTTGACGTGCATCAATTCGTGTGAACCCGGTCTAATCGTAGGCATTCTACACACATTAAGCATTACTTAGCATATCCATTTTTAGGGTTGTTACACTCAAGTAGGGCATTCATCCTCCGACCTATATTAGGAATATCATAGGATGTAGTCAGGTTGATACTAAACACTTCATCTCAACTCACGAAGAGTTCACCTTAAAACTCCTCTAGTTACTCAACTTTGCTTCATATATTCATTCAAGTGTGAGTGTGTGTGTAGATGTGAGCACACCTTTCACATAAGCACCATTTCATTAATATTAACTTCTATACATGCTTCAGACCTGTATTCATCAAATCACACAGGTCTTATGTTTTACCTAATCATATTCTTCAATTAGGCATAATCTAAGCCAAACATGCAATTAAAGTTTCACAAATCACAATAAAAGACCTATCTTCAATATCACTATAATTCACATATTAGGACTTTAAATCCACACTCATAGTAAATACTAAGTAATATCAAGTTCATCAACTAAATACCGCTACCAAGAAGGTGGACTATACAACTCAAGAGCAATTTATAATAAGATTTATATAATACAAGGAACTCACCATACAACCAAGCCATCACAACCTATAACCACTTTATCAAGATTTCTTCAATATAAGGCCCTTATGGAAGTATCTAAATCATTATAAAAACAAAAGAAGACCAAAGTTCATACCTTACACAAACATGCTCATTTAACCCATTCATAAGCTAAAAGTCTGAAATATTTATAAACATGAGTTCATTAGGGTTTTGAAATAAAAACAATCAATTAATACTAGATAAAAACATTTGAATTGTTGCCACTTTAGAAGAAGAACCATACTAAAAATCAAAGATAGAAGAAAGTAGAGTTTGAAAACCCTTTTTGAAACCTTTTGGAAATGAGTCCTTCTATGGAAGAGGTTTCAAGGATGGATACCATAACTTAATGAGAGGGAAACCCACTGATTTTGGTGAAGAAAAACGTCACAAATCTTTCTTGCCCTCCTTGAGTCTTACCTCCAATGGTGGCTTTGAGAGAGTTTTCTTTAGAGAGGGATTTTGAATATTCGAAGAGAGGGTTCTTGTCTATGTCTAGAACTTAAAACTAATCTAATATAACCTAAAATCCTAAAATATAATACTAGGGTCGTAAAAGACTTGGGGTGAATTTACACAAACACCCTAAGTTGGCAGCAACATTCAACAGCTTTTGCAAGTACCAATCAACGAACCCAAGCTACTATGCGTCGTTTGATCGAAGGCCCGTTCTGCTGAGGCGTCGATGGATTCAGAGGCTTCTTCATGGAGGGGGGTATAGGATACCATTATGTATGGTAATATGACCCCCAATTAATGGGGCATCGTTTAGTCTACGTCTATTAGACTGCCCTCCGTCAATGGACCGATGGTTTGCAGTTTTGGTGCTAAGTCTTGGGTCCTCTTCTAGGGCCCCTCGTGGGTCCTAGATGGAGTCATACTCGAACGTTAAAACCCTAAACTAAGTTGTATATGTCTTAGGGAAATCCCACATAATTTTTTATTTAAAGGAACAAATAAAACTCACTCAAACACATCAAGACACACAAGTGCTATCTGAGGCACATCTTCCAAACATCATGGACGTTCTTGGCCGTTTGACCTTCAAACAAAACCAAACTTCATTCACTGCCTAAAAAAACTAATTTAAACATTTTAAAACAACATTAACTCAAGATACATTCACGAGGCTCTAGTTCACCTTAGTACATTTTGGGGCGTCACATTCTCCCCCACTTAGAACAACATTCGTCCTCGAATGACACTAAAACCTTAAGGACATAAAGGATTCACTTAGAATCATATAACACATTGAAATCAAGATAAAAACACTAAAATTCAAAGCATAAACTAGCAAGGAGAACATTTTAATACTTTCAAACACTAGCAACATAAGCACTTTTAGGAAAACATCACAAACCTCAAAACTCACCCTTAACCTTCTTTTTATCGAAACTCCTTCTCCAAAATTAAACATGATCATATAAAAAAAATTTAACACATTGAAACTTCACTTCAAGGCAAAGAAATTTTTTTCAAAACTGATAATTCCTACAGTGAGCATTCACTGGATTCATTGCCAACATGCTTAAAAATTTCAAAATTTCATTCTTTGAGCAATTCATTAAGATGACATGATCATATGAAGTATAAAACTACATAACTCATTTGATAACATAAAAACAACAATTATAAATAGTTAAGACTTAATAGGACTATCAACTCCGAATTAGTTATCCTTCCGAGCTCCCATTCCATAGGAAGGGTTCATTTTTGGAGCATTAGGATCTAGGAAATCTTGATTGAACTCTTTCCCTCTTTCTTTGATTTTAGGAAAGTCCCTCATATTGTGTCCCTTATTTCCACATGCAAAGCAACCATATGTTCTGCCAAGACACCTACCCAAATGTTGCTTCCCACAAGGGCACCTAGTCCTCTCATAAGTATGGCCACCATGTTGGGGATTTTGGCTTTAGAACCTTATCCTTGTTTCTCATGGAAGAATCTTGGTGATAGATTCTTTTACTATACTTTTGGTGACTAGAATCATCCGACCTAGGCCTCTTGCCCTCTTGCCTTATCTCCTTAATTTTGGACTTTTCAATTTATTGTGTATAAACCATGAGTCTAGAGATATCCATGTCATTAAGAATCATAGATATACAAAAAACTTTCTCCACCAAGCTAGATACTCCCATCACAAATTTGTTCATCTTATCCCTTGGGTTGGCTATCATGGTTGGGGTATACTTAGAGATTTGGGTGAATTTGAGAGACTACTCTTGCACAATCATTCCCCCTTGACGAAGGTTCATGAATTCAACCATCCTCTTCTCCCTCCATGCTAAGGGAAAGACCCTATCTAGGAAAGACCTTTGAATTCCTCCCAATAAACAAGACCTCTCTCTAAGGGTCTCTCAACTATACATTGCTCAAACCACACTTGAGCTACATCTTTGAGTTGGTAAGCGGCTAACTCCGCTTTCTCCCTAGGGGTCACACCCATAGCATCTACCACTTTGAAAAACTCATCTATGAATCCTTGTAGATATTCCTCAATCTTAGTTCCATGAAAAGTGGGAGGGTTCATCCTTATGAAATCCTAAATTCTAGAGGCGGGAGTACTAGCATTAAATTGGGGTCCAAATCCTTCGTTAGCTTGAGAAACAAAATGATTATTGACGACATGAGCTTGAGCCATCATGAGTTGGGTCAAGTTCATTAGGGAACACCTCAACTCCAAATTAGTCATATCCCTCTTAACAAAAGGAGCTTTAGGAATAGGAGGAACTTGAGGCTCTTTGGGTTCCGGAGGCACTTGAGGTTCTTAAAGGGGAACTTCCTCATTCTCTTCCTCTAGGCCAACAATAGGAACTTGGCCAATACGGGGATGGATTCTCTCATTAGATACACCTCCCTCCTCCCTTCTAGCGGTTGATGTCCTCGTATTCATGTCATATAAACACAAAGAGAAGAAGTTGAGAAAAGAAACCTTATATAACTCAACTTTAAGGAACGACATTAGAATAGATAAGAAAGTTAAAATTCTATTATCTTATAGCCTCTTGTACATGGATGAGTCGCGACTCACACAAATGTCCAAGATACTTCAAGATGAGGCTTGTGAGACTTTCTAGACCATAAAATATTTCCCATGACCTTATTCTCTGATACCAAGTCTATCACAACCCGAAAGTACCCCCTAGAAGTTAGGGAGAACCCTCAGTTCATGGTAAGGAGTACTTGACCCTTGGGGATGTTGTACAAGCCCTTTAACTATCGTTCAATACATAAGACATGAAAAGTAGTGCGGAATTAAAACATTGCAAGACATTTAATAAAAACAGTCATTCATAAATATTTAGAGAATCTTATCATCACAAGCCAAATTTAAGACACGACATAATATCTTACGGATACGACCCTTTGCATTAAAACAAAAATACATAATAAGTCTTTATAATAAAATAGAAAACAATGAAGTATGTCCTAGAATATATGATGACATATCAAATCTTGAGAGAGTAGATTTTCCAAGCTTCACCTTCAAACCATCAAAAGCTTCCAACATATACTTATAGAGTATAGAAAAGTATGGGGTTAGTACAAAACAATGTACTAAGTATGTTACATGCAAAAAGGGAATTTTTAATAAAATAACATTTTTATTCCAATTAATAAACACATCTAAGAATTTAGAGGCAAAACAACACAAGAAACATCATTTAACACTTAAAAGAAGGATTTCCATAATTTCAACCAAAGAGGGGCATTTACAGAGAACTTCCCAAACTTTACAGTAAACCTTTTTTTGAATTAATAGTGAACTTTTTAGAACATTAAAGTGAACTCAAAGACTCCAAAGTGGTGAACTTCCAAAGTATTGCCAATGAGGAAATAATTGTTATTTCCGTTGAAGTTTCCCTATCTAAGGTCTTCCTATTACTCACTAAGGTAGGTCATGAAGGAAGTATGTATATGCCTACTTCAATACACACCAAAGCAACCCTCATGACTAACTCCCTTTGTGCATACTCACCTCGGGAGAACAAGCACTCAATAAATAAAAATACAATTGAAGAACATACAACAAAAGAAAAAGAATTCCCTTTCGGAATTTCTACTTAGTGCAATAAGTAGATGATGTCCCATACCACCACCTACCCTAAGTAGTACACTCTTTTAGAAGACTTCGCATCAAGATTCCCCTTTAGAAAGGTCCTACCTAGTATAATGGATAGATAGCGTCCCATACTAGCACCTACCCTAAGTACTACGTTCTTTTAGGAGACTTAGTTTAATAAATCAAATGAGACTCACAAAGACTCCCCTTGCAGATTGCCTACTGATATACCGTAGTTTCACGGTATTAATACTTTTTCCTTAAGTTTAGTGTGTCCAAAAGCCTTTTTGTGCTAATTTTTATATAAGTTTCTCTTTATTTTGCAGGAAGTCTGTCCAAAGATGAATGCGGAGATTTTTGAGCGAAGAAATGCAGAAGAGACCACCTACGGAGCTTATGACGGTCCGTCGTGCTTGTGACGGTCTGTAGGTGGCAGCGTAGTGCAGCTGCTGAAGGAAGATGGGGAAGTCTGACCAAGTGTGGGGTTACGGAGTCCATGACGGTCCGTCGTGTCAATGACGGTCCATCCTGCAGGTCTCTCATGAAGTTCAGAGAAGTAATCCTAGTACCCATATTCCAAGAGTTGAAGTATTTTGGAACGAGACCCTCGACGAACTGTTGTGCCTATGACGGTTCGTCATACTTGCCGTCGTGGGTAATGAAGATAGCAGTAGAAGAAATTGCACAAGTATGGTACGACCGAGTCCATGACGGTCCGTGTTGACCACGACGATCCGTCGCGAGGTCCGTCGACCCAGCCACGTTTTGACAGATTTCCAGCAATTAGAATCCTTGTTTAATTAGGTATTTATTTTCTATAAATAGTTCGAAAAACCTCGTTTTTGAGGTTAGACTCCGTATTGTTAGACTCCATTTTGTTAGACTCCGTATGGTTAGACTCCGTATTGTTAGACTCTGGATCATTATTAGACTCCGTATTGTTAGATACCTTTTGATTATCATTGGACTTTTTGTGAGATTATTGATTACTTTGAGATTCTTGCAAGTGATTATTGGTGAATTTTGGTGATTAATTGAGCAAACTTTCGGATTTTACTCTTTCTCATTGAAGTAAGTACATGAATTCTTATCTAATATATTTGAATATTGTGTTTATGACTATGAGTAACTAAACTCCCTAACTAGGGTTGTGGGAACAATAGGCAAATAATGAGATAAAACCTAACTAAATATCAATTCTAGAACAGTGTCTTGCATGTATTAATAATTCTTTTGCCTAGAAGTCTTTTTAACGGATGGCCAACGTTAGAACTCGCCTTAATGCTACTTGCCGGACCGAGGTGGTAGATAATAGGAAAAGAATTATCAACATAGATTTATTGTATACTATCTAATAAGCTAGTTTTGATTGGTACGAGGTAATAACTTAGTCAAATATCGAATATGATGCTTAATATGAGGTAGAGATAAGGGTTAGGATAGCAACACACGTAGCCGTACCAAGGTGCGGAGTGAGATTTTCTAGATGCCGGACCAAGCATTTAGAAATACATAACTTATCACTTTGCATGCAAGATACTAGGAAAGAATTTTTAAAGTTAGAATTGTCAAGTTATGAACCTGTGGGGAACACGCAAACCCTAGTTACTTTGATTAATTGATTAAATTCCAACATTCAAAGCTATTAAGTGTCTCTTTCAATTTCGTTAGTTATTTTGATTCATTTAGAAATAGAAACCCCCCTTTTATTGTTTTTACTTTCCAAGGAAGTCATTGACTAAACGAAGGTAATAATACATTGAAGTTAACTCTACACTATTTTCCTCGTGGGAATGATCCCAACCTCACTAGTTGGGTTTTTTACTTGACACGACCGCTTTACTTCTTATTTTTGAGAAGTAAGTTTGAGCGTATACTGTCCAGCCTAACCGGTGATGTGTCGACGGGCAATTTCAAGTCTACTCCGATGCCAAATTCTTGACTGATAAAGGAGTTATGACTCGAACACTCACCTTGGAGCGGCAGGTCCTTACAGGGAGTCTCCCAACGATGCCTGAGATCCACAATCTCTTCACCAGGCATCGCCTGGAGTGGAAAGCACGTCCGTTGGGACGTTACAGTGAAGATATGGTCTGAGAGTTTTACGCATCCTACGTAGCGACTCTCCGATCACAGATTGATAGGCGGGCTGCCCCCGCCAAACAGGCCCCACTGGAGCAGGTCCGAGTACGAGGCGTTCAGGTCGACATTTCCCTACCTTCCATCTGCCGGTTTCTATACGGCGAGGGTGTTGATTCTACTCGGACCCCTCTCACTGCCGAGTTTGACTGCCGATGGAAGCTTGTTAAAGATGGCAAGTTCTTTCTCCAGCCATCACTGAGAGAGACTACCAAAAGGTGGATGGCCCTGCACCTGTCAGTTAATGGAGAGGGTGCCGACTGCGTGACGGAGCCAAAGGGGGCCATCAAGAAGGCCAACCTAACTTTCACGGTGAAGTTCTTGTGGCTGATTGTCCGCCACTGCCTTTCCCCCACAGCCACTGATAATATCGTTACATGGGATCGAGCAGTGTTGATGGCGGCGATGATTGCTGGGTTCGAGGTGGATTTCACGTGGCTTCTATAGGCAGTCATGCACGAGAGGGCTTTCAAGGTCACAACTACTTACCCTTTCCCGTGCATGATCTTTTCTCTCTGCAAGTCCGCAGGTGTGCCTATATGGAACGTAGATCATCTCAAGACCCCGCAGGGCACTGTTGATGTCGGCCTCATCATATATGAGGCTAATGAGTTGGCTCCACGCAGAGGGCCCCATCTAGAGCTGCCCCCAATTGTTGACGATCTTACTGAGACGGTAGCCCAGGCCCGCACAGCTACGCAGGCGGCGTCCACTGACACTACTCCGTTCGAGTCTATCCCAGGTAGTAGCACTGCCCCGAGCTCCTCTCGCACAGCCCCTCTACCCGCGTTGGTCCCGCTTGCTAGTGTCCAAAAATTAGAGGCGCAAATGGCTACACTTCTGCATCATATCCATCCATGGATGCAGAGGTCCATTACCAAGACAGAAGAGCGCCTGGAGCGGATAATGGTTCAGTATAGAGAGCGGACGATCGTTGAGGTTCACCAGCGCTTGGATGCCTTTGAGTTGAGGGTGCTAGCCCGTCCAGCCCCTCCGGTGGATGTGTCGACTCTTCAGGCTGCGGTCGACAGTCTTCGTGCAGATATCGAAACGATCTTAGAGGCTAGGGTGTCGGAGTCTGAGGCCCCTTCATTCGAGCCTGCTGAGGACACAATGTTGGCGGCCCTATTTGCCACCTCAAAGATTCCACCACCTCCCCCTCGAGAGAATGCCAAGAGGCGTAGGGCTCGAGAAGAGGACGAGGCGCGAGCACGGAAGAAGGAGCGCCGTGAGATGGAGGTTGCGAGGATATCCTCACTTGCTGAGGAGACGGCACACTAGATGAGAGCAGGAGAGTTAGCCGCTGGGACGTCTAGCTCCTGAACTGTGGAGATAGAGGGAGGCACTGCTGATAGTGCGGTTGTTTCTGAGGACACCACTGAGGGTGTCCAGGTTGCAAAGGACATGGATTCCGGGGAACCGTACCCACCAGCTTGCTGATCGACTGCGCTTTGCGCCACAGGTTTGCTTCACCTACCACTCTAATATTTAATTTTTTATGCATTGGGGAAAATTGCATGTTTTTTTGTTGGGGGTGGGGTAAATGGAAAGTGAGTGTTAGGGTAAAGTCTGAGTAGCCCAATTCACTATCCTCTTTTGGGGTTTTCATGCCTGTTTTCTTTTTCCCCAAAAGACTGATTACTTTTTCTGTTGAACCGGCATGTCTATATCTTTTTTACATAGTTTAATTCTGGAGCATGATGGCTAAAATGATATCCTGATAAATTGGAAATGATGCATGACTAGGCATAGTAACTGATAATTGTGTGGCTTTAAGCATGACATAGAGGTACACCATTGCATTACCCTAAGTCTAAAATTCGAACTAGGTGTCTGATAATCTGGTAGAGTGATGAGATGTCAAGTGATTGTGAGGAAGATTTAAATAGTCCACTATTTGTACTGAGCTAGAACTTGTCAGGTTAGTCCTGCTAAAAGTAAGTTGTAATAGACAATTAGGAAAGGATCATAGGCCCTTATTCAATGTAGCCCATTTTTAGCCTAAATAAAAGAAAACCAAATGAAATATATCCTTCTTTGATCCAAATGATCTGAGCTTAAATTAGACCTTTCTTTTTCACCCCAACTGATCTTTTCTGGGAACAACATGTTGGCCCTGGTCCCTCCTTGGACATGTGCACCTCAACTTATGCCAAAAGCATAAGTTGAGGGTGGCTAATGCAGTAAAAAACCTTCATTATGGCCCTTGCCCAACTTTGGGTATTGTGTACTTTGACTCATGGCAAAGTCATGAGTTGAGGGTGGCTACTATGAGGAATGCTCTAGAAAGTGGGGTTGAAAGAACAAAGAGAGAGAAAGAACAAAAGTAAAGTGACACAAGAATTAGTTGAAAGATAAGTAAAGAAAAAGAAAAATATACAAGAAATACAAGCAAGAAAAGAAGAGAGTCACTTACACAATTGAAGAAAGAAGAGAAAATAGCAAGGTGAAAGAATATGAAAAACTGGGCGAGATAAATTGATAGAAAGTGGTAGGTTTAGCCGATATGTCAAGGAGGGCAAAAATTCACGAAAGTATACCTAAATATACCCTACCTGACCCTGAGCCTATGTTACAAGCTAAGAAAGTCCTATCGTGATCCTAAGGGTTGTATAGCGAACTTAAGGCAGTGAAAAGAAGGGCAAGCTTATGGCAATAGGTATGAATGAGTGTGACTTTATTCTGAGATCGAGTGTTGAAAAGTAATCCCTATACTCAAACTGAAATCATTGTGTGAAAAATGAGGATTTTGTTTTAATGTGAGGACACTAGTTGCAATACAGGAATTGTTAGCACCTCGGTGAGAAATTGAAGAGGATAGGTGTAAGTGCATGGTGAGTCTGTGTCATGCTCTGATCCACCTAATTCAAGCCTAATAGTGATAGCATGCATATATTTGATGAGATTAGTCGGGATTGATAGCCAAATGATTGCAAAAGATAAAACATGGATACTATTGTAAAAAGATTTTGTATTGCGTCATAGTGCGTCACTTGAGGACAAACAATGAATTTAAGTTGAGGGTGTTGATATACCGTGGTTTCACGGTATTATTAATACTTTTTCCTTAAGTTTAGTGTGTCCAAAAGCCTTTTTGTGCTAATTTTTATATAAGTTTCTCTTTATTTTGCAGGAAATCTGTCCAAAGATGAATGCGGAGATTTTGAGCAAAAAATGCAGAAGAGACCACCTACGGAGCTTATGACGGTCCGTCGTGCTTGTGACGGTCCGTAGGTGGCAGCGTAGTGCAGCTACTGAAGGAAGATGGGGAAGTCTGACCAAGTGTGGGGTTATGGAATCCATGACGGTCCGTCGTGTCTATGACGGTCCGTCCTGCAGGTTCGTCATGAAGTTCAGAGAAGTAATCCCAGTACCCATATTCCAAGAGTTGAAGTATTTTGGAACGAGACCCTCGACGGACTGTTGTGCCTATGACGGTCCGTCATACTTGCCGTCGAGGGTAATGAAGAGAGCAGCAGAAGAAATTGCACAAGTATGGGACGACGGAGTCCATGACGGTCCGTCGTGACCACGACGATCCGTCACGAGGTCTGTAGACCTAGCCGCGTTTTGACAGATTTCCAGCAATTAGAATCCTTGTTTAATTAGGTTTTTATTTTCTACAAATAGTTCGAAAAACCTCGTTTTTGAGGTTAGACTCCGTATTGTTAGACTCCGTATAGTTAGACTTTGTATGGTTAGACTCCGTAATGTTAGACTCTGGATCATTAGTAGAATCCGTATTGTTAGATACCTTTTGATTATCATTAGACTTTTTGTGAGATTATTGATTACTTTGAGATTCTTGCAAGTGATTATTGGTGAATTTTTGTGATTAATCAAGCAAACTTTCGAACTTTACTCTTTCTCATTGAAGTAAGTACATGAATTCTTATCTAATATATTTGAATATTGTGTTTATGACTATGAGTAACTAAACTCCATAACAAGGGTTGTGGTAACCATAGGCAAATAATGAGATAAAACCTAACTAAAATAACAATTCTAGAATAGTGTCTTGCATATATTAATAATTCTTTCGCTTAGAAGTCTTTTTAACGGATGGACAACGTTAGAACTCGCCTTAATGCAACTTGCCGGACCAAAGAGGTAGATAATAGGAAAAGAATTATCAACATAGATTTATTGTATACTATCTAATAGGCTAGTATTAATTGGTACGAGGTAATAACATATTCAAATATCGAATACGGTGCTTAATATGAGGTAAAGATAAGGGTTAAGATAGCAACATACGTAGACGGACCAAGGTGCGGAGTGAGATTTTCTAGATGCCGGAACAAGGATTTAGAAATACATAACTTATCACTTTGCATGCAAGATACTAGGAAAAATTGTTATAGTTAGAATTGTCAAGTTATGAACCTTTGGGGAACACGTAAAACCCTAGTTACTTTGATTAATTGATTAAATTCCAACATTCAAAGCAGTTAAGTGTCTCTTTCAATTTCATTAGTTATTTTCATTCATTTAGAAATAGAAACCCCCCTTTTATTGTTTTTACTTTCCAAGGAAGTCATTGACTAAACGAAGGTAATAATAGATTGAAGTTAAGTCTAGACTATTTTCCTTGTGGGAACGATCCCAACCTCACTAGTTGGATTATTTACTTGACACGACCGCTTTACTTCTTATTTGAGAAGTAAGTTTGAGCGTATCAAGTAGCCATGTCGTCGTACTCGAAAAGGACTAAGACTAACCTCTAAGCATTCGTCATTACATTTCATAGGTTAAAATTGTGGAAAGTTTAAAACTTTTTATTTACTTCTACATTGAGTTTTACTTAGACCTCTCGCTTACACATAATCTATATATTATAGGGAGTTTACTTAGACTCCTTGCAATAGGAAGCACTACATAGGCTTCAACTTTTATTTCACATACATAGTATAGGAAAATAATCTCATAGGAAGTCTATAATATATCTCATCTTAGAACCATCTAAAACAAATACAACAATTGGGCTTAACCTATACTTCATTACGACCAAGAGTCACATATAGGCTTATATAACAATCGTCTCCAAATGAAAAAGGAAAGAACTAAAAGTCTTATAACCAGAAAAACATCACTAGCTTGATTATGGCATTGTCATCGGAAGGTGAGGACCTTCCGAACACTTGTGGAATATTCAAGTAGTCTTCAAAGGCCTTCTATAAGATCAACGGTCTGACCCTACATATTGTAGTAAACATAACACATGGGTTAGTTCACACTTGTACTAAGTATAAGTATATGCACATAAAACAATTGAAATTATGCTAAAGAGGACATTTTTTCAAAACATACTAAATACCTTTAAAAATCCTTGTGCACATCCAAGAACCCATATAAGCCAATAAATACATAACTCTTAAATCAAGACTATATACAACACAAGACCAACATCATCAAGTATAGTCACGACAACATATATAAGAGATTGTAACATAATAATATAATTGAGACCCTTACCCATATATACATCATTTAAATCTATAAGTGCAATGACCAAGTAAAGCCACATAACCCTACTCAATCAAGTAAACCAAACAAAGGACCATAATTAATGCCTAACTTCACATAACATAGCATCAAGAGTAATTCTCCTCATACTTTAGAAACATACACCAACATATTCATAAGTGAAACTAACATCATAAAGAATCAATAACATGTAAGGTCGACCTATACATAATAGTCAGTTTATGAGACCATAAGAACAAAAGAACAACTTCATAAGGCTTCCCTCAAGGCAAAATAGTGCAAGGCATAGGTAGAGTCTCATCCCCTACCTTGGCTAAGTCAAACCTCTTAAGTCAACCTAGTTAGTGTTTACTTCATTACTTCATTTTACTTTCGCGAACACTTTCCTCAACCAACATAGACCACAAGAGCTAAGTATGGAATGCGATGTTGTAAAACCTTACATCGATGGAACGTGGTCTACCAGCTAACGTAGTACCAAACGTGAACATAGCATCTAGGTGGATCCACTAGCTAGTATTCCTATGGTGGCAACATATTTTAGGGATCTTGGGGGTTATTATGGAAATATCACTCTATGCCCTTTTTGGTCTATGAGGCTATCCACATCGTCAGGACTATGGTGAATCTACCTTCCCTCCTTGGGAAGGCGCCACCCCTCATCTTAATGTTCACTCGGTGCTAAGAAAAAGTCCCTTTTGAGATCTCTTTAATCCTTTATTAATTATAACCTAGCTTATGTCATAGGGTCTACCCTTTATATAGTCATCATCATAGCTGAATAGAAATTGTATGAGTATTGTCCTTTCATTACAATTCACACATGTGAGGTTATCACATCTACATAATCACATTATGATAAGGCACATATGTAAGTCCTCACTATCTTTATACCACTAAATCTTAGCCAACAAATCAGAAGCCATATTCAACATCATACAAACCCTAAGAAATCTTATCATTAGGTATACTTCAATATAACTTTATAACTAAACAGAAATAATCATGATTGAAGTAAAGGAATGAGATCACAAAGCTTACTCCAATATCCTTAACAAGACATCATCATGATTTTTCCATCAAACATCCAATATAACCCAATAAGGGTATAATATCATCACACAATAGTAATTAACACAATAATGAATTCAATTGCATCATAAATATCCCAATTAACTTTAATTCATAACCTAGGGTTAGGGGAAAAGGGTTCATCATGAATTCGTCAATAAATGGATCCAATCACAACAATACTTTACCCTAGGTAGTCCATGAATGAATTAGAATAGATAAAACAAGTCTAACAATCAATACATTCTTCCATTTGCATAAATTCATAAGCAAGATCAAACATTTGGGAAATTTTGGGAAAGGACATGATCGACATGAAATTCCATCAATTAACATCAATTACCTAACAATCAACTCATAATTAGTCATAGTCAATAACAATTAATCATAATTAACTCTCAATTTGAACATTAGAAGAAAACTCATTAGAATAGAAAACCCGTAGAATTGGGTGTTTAAGAAATCAACTTTGAGAGGACCTCTTGGGGAAAGGAATTCAATGAGTGAAGCACCCATACCTCAACGAAGATTAATCAACGAAATTCAACTGAAATCCTTAAGAAATTCTCCTTCTTCTTCAAGCTTTCTTCATCCTTCAATGGAGGATTTAAGGATAGAGAATGTATAGAGAGATGAGAGCTTTTAGGTTTTGTTTTGGGAATTTTTTTTAGGTGAGAGAAAAATGACATAAAACTGACCCTTAGGCTATTTTTAATCACCCCCTCACTTAATTTGGTCTTTTTGTGAAGTCAAAATGCTTAAAATATGATTTTAATGAATCTGGTCAGTGGTTGCGCATCGCGGGGCTAATTTCAGATTTTATTTTTGAAATCCAGGTTGAGGAAGTGGACCTTATGAAATGCACGCATTCCAAGGAAAATTTTGCTACCCCATGTGTCAGTTGTGCGTCACGCAAGACCTTCAATTCTTGGCTACCACAACCTGCTTTGGCAGCTTCCTCGCCAAGGTTTGGGTCCACCTCACGGACCCTTAGGGCGGTCCTTGGGCAGTCGTTACTGAATGTTTGGACCCTTTTTATTATATTTTACCTGTTAAATGTCTTTTTAATTGTTTTAGACCTCATATGACTATCCCAAATCTTTACCAAACATAGAGACGTCAACTAGTTTGATTTAGTTAGTTTCCAAACGTCATGGATGTTTCTTGACGCCTTAACTCTAAAACATCCAAAATGGATTATAAACAATATTTTAGGCTTAGAAAAAGTGTTCTAAAGTTTAGTTCATCATGTGAGGATCTATCTTACGTCATGAACATTCGGATTATTAAAATTTATTTCGTCGATATTATTCCTACCGTAGTTAATGTCAATGGTTTCCAAAAGTCCAACACCAGCATCATCTAAAAAGAAATTTCTAGAGAAAGGTCTCATGTTATCAAAATTCAGAGAAAGGTTTGTAAAAGTTAACGTGTTACTTGTAAGGTCT
Organism: Solanum arcanum; assembly: GCA_027789145.1. Lineage (NCBI taxonomy): Eukaryota > Viridiplantae > Streptophyta > Magnoliopsida > Solanales > Solanaceae > Solanum > Solanum arcanum. The sequence goes on from CM050933.1 coordinate 51,536,736, forward strand.
CATCTATAGTTGCATTTGCACCACTTGTATCATCTTGATGCAACTAATATAATAGGGTTATTCGTATGTTGCGCAATAAATGGTTACCTAGTCATAGAGATGGGCTACAACTATATACAACTTCATAGGAGAATGTCACTTGTTCTTGAGTTCAAGTTTTTCTCCACATGTGTAAAAACCCAGGATTTCCCCCTAGTCGTAACAGGGCGAACTCGAATCGAAGTTCTTATACAATCTCATATCATTCATTCATCGCATTGTCATAAAATAGTGCGGAAATTTAAAAATATGTTTTAGTAATCATAAGACTTAAAAGCAAACACTTTCAAAAGAAGGCGTTATAGCAACAGAATAACTAGTCTCACATTGTCCAACATAGACCCAAACTTTTAGAATCTCAAAATAGGGACACAACCCTTACACTGAAAGAAAATTACAATGTCGGATACAAAGGTTTAAATGGAAAAGAAACTAGAATAATAAGTCTTGTCCTCGGCATATGAGTACATACCCAAATCTTGAGAAAATATCTAAGTCCCAAGCTTCAACTTCTAGAGATCACCTTACTTGTCCACACCTACACTTTGTAGAAATAGAGAAAATATGGATTTAGTACAATTAAGCACTAAGTATGATGACCATGAAAGAAATCATGTATAAACGGACACTTTAGTTGAAATACACTTTTCATGTTATTTTGATAAAGTCTCATAAACAAAGTATAAAAGACATCATACAAGTCAATCATCAACATACAACACAATACTCCCATAATTCACAATATATGACCTTATTCATTGAGTAACCCATTTTTAGACACTCTACATAAGGTTATCGTACGACCCACATAAGTAAGACATGAAGCGGACGCCCATACAACCCCTTCGGGCACACCTAGATGATACTCAAGATAACCCTAAGTTAGGATATTTCCTTTTCAACCCAACCCAACAACTCAACATTCATTACTAGATATAATAAAGGACACATTCATACATCGAAAGGACTTCACATAATGTTCCTTGAAGACCTAGGTAACCACTCTAGTACCTTCAAATCCTACTCATGCCACCTGTAGATAACATGTGATTCTACTACCTACACGTTGTAGATTTTCTCCAATATCTAAAGTTTATACTCCACAAGATGAGGATAGGTCCTAACCGACATAGACCATATTGTCTAGGTATGGAATACGATTTCATAAGATCCCACAATGTTGAAGGTATTCTACTTGCCAAAGGTAGAACAAAGACACATCCCATGTAGGCACATGGTTTAAGATATGTCAAAAGACTTCTTTGTACTCTATTATCATACTTCAAGTAGAGCTACTAGCTTAAGCATATCCACTCGGTGCTTTTCCTTTGTCTCATACAAAAAATTCATTCACATAAGAGTAGTTGAGAAGGTACAATCTCTAAGTCCTACAAACACATAATACCACTATTAAGAATGGATCCACAAGGGTCTACCTATCAAGGTTCATTAAAATAGTTCATTCATGAAACAGGTACCATGCATGTCTATCCAATTCACTTCATTATAAACCTTCTTTTCATATTAAAGGTTTTCACATTCACTTAGGGTTCTAGAAATACTAAGAAGGGGCACCATTCATAGGTCAACCTATTAAAGACAGACTCTAGAATACCTCATTTATCATTCATGTATCAAGTAGGGACAACTAGGTCTACCTAAACAAGACACCATATCAACATGTCGAGACTCTTCATAGCTATCATCATCATATGCCAACATTCAGAGGAAACATGCTTTCATTCACAATATCACATAGCTTTGTACAAGTTCATCTTAACATCATATAGCAAATTCACAATATGCCTATCTTCAACATAACACCATAACCAACCTTCAGTTCATATCATAGATTAATTATGACCACAATCATAATAAGAATAAAAAGTAAGAACCTCCACTAGAAGTGGATCAAACCATACAAAGCAATCCTACTATACTAAGAAATTGAATCAACTCACCATTCTCTAATATCACAATTCACCATTAATCAACTTCTAATACTTCCAATAATAACGAGGGAACTTACCCATCATCATGCCCATAAGATCAATATCACCAACTCATTCTTACATCCACAATTCATCATATATAGAGATACATAACAACAAGCATCAATTCTATGAAGCAATCTAAATACAGTTATATCCATAAACAATCACAATTATCAAATTCGGCTTACAAGCCTAAATTAAGAAATTTGAGAGATCATGGATTCATAGAGTTTTTCACTTGAAATCATCAATTAAATCATAACATAATCATACCAATTCATTTGAAACAATTTGATGCAAGAATCCATGACTATGAGGAACAATTAGGATTTTGATCATCTTTTGGAAACTTGAACACCATTTGGGAATTTGTTCTAGAGAGGAATCTAACTATAAAAAAAGATTCATCATAACTGAGTATTGAGAAGACCACAAAATGGAAAAAGAAAGCAATGGAAACTTTCAATCCAAGCTCCAATTTGACTTTAAGCTTCCATGGATTTTTTAGAGAACTTTTGTGCGAAAATGGTTTTGAGTTATGAAAAATGAACTCAAATTCTAGGTTTTAGTGTTTAAAAAAACTTACCATACCTTAAATAACATAAGATAGCCGTCCTCAAATTTAGTGGAATTTACCAAACCACCCTTGGCTTGGCCGAAATAGTTCATAAATTGTACGTGCCTACCCACGCCCCCACCTATAGACCGTAGGTGGGTTGACGGCCGTCCTACATGGGTGTAGTCTTAGAGAAGACCTAGGGACTCACTCACTAACATCTTCAAACCTATTGTACAATGTGTAGATAGCATCCCATACCACCATCTAAACTTCATAGAACTTCTCCAACACTAGTAGGTATCCCATATGATGAGAATACGCAATAAATGACAATACCATGGTAGCTAAGCATGGAATCCTGAGTTGTAACCTACTCTAATGGAGGATTTTCTAATTTTCAATGGTAGAACTTGGACACATTCCATGTAGGCACATGGTTAAGCAATATGAAGGGTTTATTTTCACTCTAGCCTCATTCTTAACTTGATCTACTTCCCTTACCATACTAGTTGCATCTCAATCACAATACATCACAAAATTTTATTATTATCATGCTCAATTAGCTTTTGTCATCACCATAATGTCAATATTTTCATCAATATGACACCACAAACTCATTTATGCCAATCAAATTCAAAGTACCGACACATTCCCACAAGTATACTATTTAAGACTTCCTGTACCAATAAATTTGTCATTCTAGTGTCTATCCATTCCTTCATACCTTAAGATAAAATCACTAATCCTCACTTAGAACCTTCGGGATACACTTCTCAACTTAATGCATTACTACTGTATCAACTATCCACCACTAAATTTTTCCTTATACCATCCATCGACCAACACTTGTCCATTTTGTCTAATGGTCCACTTGGACCACTCTCTGAACTAATCAACAAAGTGTAGCACAGAAGGGGAAGTTGTCGTCGACTCATAAATGGACCATTTTAAGTTGGTTCCAATTGATTAATTAAAGGGTTAGTTAATTATTTGGAGGATTAGGGAGATAAAATTATCTTATTAAACACCCTATATAATGTCATAACCTAATTAAGACTAACTAAAACTCTCATAACTCAAAATCCCAAAATTGTCCTCCTTCTCTCTTCTTTCTCTCTCAAAGAAACCCCCAATTGAGTACCAAGATAGAGGTGGATTCAAGGTATAAAAAGGGTCAATTTACTCCATCAATACTCATAAATTACTAAGGTATTTGATCTCTTTCACCTTTAAGACCTCTTTTTTCAAAGGGTTCCATCAAATTGGTATCAAGAGTTTGGTTTTCAAGTGGGTTTTCATCAACTACGAATTTGATGTTGTGAATTGATTTGTTTATGATTTATTTGAATATTATGAATATATTAACATGTATTCTAACTTAATTTGTATATATCTTTATGATTTGGTCTAGTTTGTAGAAGATGACCTTCACCCCTTAACCCTAGGTTATGATATTGATATGAATTGTGTAATGTTGGTTCAATTGACTTGGTTATTGATTGAATTAATACTAGATGATGTTATGGTATCAATCATGAATATAAAAGGATGAATTATTGTCCTATAATGCTAGTTCTTGAGAAGCGTATCTATGTTATGAAGTATGTTGTGAATTGACCTAAGTATCATGTCTAAAGCCATGAACTAGTATTGAATTTTAATATAGTGATTCTTTTAACCTTGTTATCATGTAGGTCATTGAATTATGATAATTTTCTACCCTAATTGTGTTGGAATAAGGTTTGATGGTAAGACCTTGATGAATTATAAAGGATACTTGGTAAGTCTTGTGATCCATATTCTTTAATTCAAATTATGGTTAATTGTGACTAAGTCGTGATGTTGTATTGGATATGCCTTGTATTAGGATTAAGAGGGTGGTACGATGTTAAATTGAAATGTCTTGAATATGATTTGTGAGGTGTTGGCTAAGACGTAAATGTTCTAAGGATTGTGAATGATTTAACAGTGTGCCTTATAATGAAGTGATATATAAAGATGCTAACCTCACTTATATGAATTGTAATGAAAGGATTATACTCATGCAATTCTTATTGAGTTATGATGATGATAATTATAGAAGGTTTAGACCCTATGACCTACAATAAGTTATGATGATTAATAAAAACATTAAAGACATTTTAAAAAGGACTCTAGCTTAGCACCGAGTGAACTAGAGTGAGAAGTGTCCCTTCCCACATAGGGAAGGTAGGATCACTAATGTACTCTTGAGATTGGGGACTATAATTCATGTAGCATAAAGAGGGTCACAACTATATCTCCTAGTTCTTGAACTATGTTTCCCCCATAGGAATACTAGCTAGTGGATCCACGTAGTTGCTATGTTCATGTTTCGGTACTACCTTGGCATGTAGTTCGCCTTCTTTCGAGACTGTTATATCCTATATATTTATGTTTATATTCCTATACGAAGGGTCTATTTATATTTAATATGTATATACTATGTGTATTTAGAGGTCTATGTAAACCTCCAATTAGAAGTACTAGAAGTTCTAATTTTTCCGCTAAATGTGACCTATGAATGTAATGATGTAAGCTAAAAGGCTAGTCTTAGTCTTCAAAGAAGACGACAATGCCGGTTATGTCTAGGGGGTATTCTTGAAACATAAGAACCCCTTTCCTTGAGCTTGGAATCATCTATAAGGATCCGCAATCATAGACATCCTTTTTAAGCATCCATAACCTACACTTAGTGTAAAAATTAGAGAAGAATGGGATTAGTACAAGAATGCACAAAGTATGGAAACCACGCAACAACATCCATTTAAAAGGGACATTTTCTTGAAATCATACCTCATGCATTTTTGAGTAAATCTTTGTAAACCCTTAGACAATTGCATTTATATCATTCACATAATTCATGACATATTCAAATTTCAAACATTACATAAGATCATAAATAGAATTTAAGCCATAATTGAGATCACTTTACAATGAATTTTTTTAACTTAACAGTGAACCCATTTTCTTTTAACTCATAAACCTTCCTAGTAACCCTCTAGTGATACTTGGTGCAATGCATACCCTTATGCAACAAAGAAAGTCATACATACAACCTACACAAGTCATCACATATCATCATATAAGTATACCACATGATAGACACATTTAAGTCAAAATCTTAGGAACATCACAGTAAGCTACATCAACTTACACCTATAATGACTTCCCTTCACATACATAATTATTAGACCTTGTTCATGATCCAATTTTAGTCTACTAGTTCAATGAATATATGAATCCCCATAACCCCATACATTCTTAGTAAACCCTTAATGACACCACAAACCTTAACACTACCTACATCAACATAACACATAAGGGCAACTCTATTTATATCAACAATCTTTATCATATAATCATTAAACTCACATAATTTATATAAGAATAAAACCACATCACATAGACTCATACCATGCTCATCCTCATAACAAGTATACGAATACTACCATGCCATGCATAAAAATATAATCATAATCATACACATTAGGTCACCTTCCTAGAACTTCCAAAGGATCTACTTGTGCAATGTCTATATGGGTTCATTACTTCCACCTATCCTAAGTAACCTCCCTTAACCCCTCCTAGTTAGGGTACTATTCATTTACTTCCATTTTCCATTTTACTTTAGGGAAACTCGAACCTTAACCGACACTAATACATGGGTGCTAAACATAGAATTTAGTGTTGTAGAGCTTTACACCAATGGAAGGTGTTCCTAACTAGCCAAGGTTAAACATTAACATATATCCTAGCATCCGAAGTGAATTCACTTTGATAGATCCTATGTGGCAAGCATAATTTATGGAACTAAGAGATATGTATAATCCCTCTACATGACCTTTGGCAATTGGGGCCCTCTCTCATGAGAAAACATGGGTGAACCTTCCTCAAAGGGAAGTCACCACCTCATGTGGATCCATAGGTGAGAATTCCTCTAAGGGAAGTCAACACTCTATAAGGAAAAAATAATGAATCTTCCTCCAAGGGAAGTCAACACCTCTCAATGTCAAGCTCACTCGGTGCTAATCTAAGTTCCGTTTATTGAAAAGCCTTTATTATATTTTTCATAAAACATAGGCTTAGGATATTCATTCCTTGTATGCTTATAGAATATTCAAGCACCTATCTAGGTTAGAGTATTCTAGGGGCACACCTTCCAAGCCCCTCTATTATCTAGATCATCATTCATGTGTGTGGGTGTATTCATATATGAGCAAACCTTTCACATAACACATAATATCACACATGTTCATATATCAATATATAAGTCTATATGTGTACCTATATGAGCAATCCTTTGATATCAACACTCCAAGACACTATGCACATTCATACTTCATCATATATTATGCTTACCATCATAGCATATAAGTCATGTTTATGACATGCCCATTCGTTCATTTTCATGTACATAGAAATCAAACCTATGAACTATCCTATCAACGTACACATGCGCAATGCATAGAAAAGGTCACATACGCTTGCCCATACTAGTACACATATCAAGTCATCCTAGTTAAGGAAACACATATCATACTTTCATAAACATCATCTTAGCATGCGTAGTAGTAAACACTAGTGAATATGAGAACTACCTTTCATTTAGACACCATGACTTATAATACTTGTAACATGCATGTAAAGTGAGTGTGTGCACATTGTTCAACATGACCACATAATGGCTATCAACAACACATTGAGGCAGCCACCCTCATAGACCATAATACTCTTCCAAGCATAGACCACACAATAGCATAGGAGACAAGTCAACTTCATATTACGCTTAAGACTCCGAACTTGTGATATTCATGCATTCACATAGGGGTAAGTAGGTAAGGGATTATTAAACCATTTTAACTCATCATTACTAGCAACTACACTTTACCCTAACATAGATATACACATGCTTATACAATAGCCATGCAACCTAAATCACAACTAGAATAGGAAAGTAACCATAAGCTTCACATAGTGTAATCATCATAACCACATACTCCTATATTATCAATTTCCCTTAAAGGCCATGTTCAACACATATATAATGACAATAATTAAACACCTCCACCTTAAGTGGACCATACCACACAATGCAATACAAGGCTTCATCAACTACGTTAATATAGAAAAGTAGAGGAGATAAGCATTCTTACCAATCTCTCACCCTTTGATCACCATTAATAAATATACATTGTTTATCAACAATTCATATATAGGGAAGTAGCTATAGAGATCATTACTTAAACGAAATCATGCTTTATCTATCATAACATTTAGATCACATTATGTTCATGGCGTTATCAATTTATAGAATATGAAGGGAAGTTGATCTCTTATCAATTCTTTGTCACTTTGGTTGTCCATTATTCATGCTCAAATTAATCAATAATACACCACAAAATGCAGTAGTTAAATATACCATGGCTTAGACAAAATCCTACTACAATTTGACTAGAGGTCAAGATTACAGTGAACAATCATGGAATTACAATAGAGAGGAATTAGGGATCAAATCTTCAAGCATCAATACACATTGGATACCAACAAATAATTCATCATTGTAACATATTATGTGTATTATGTAAGATACAATATACCCTATGCAAAATCATGAACCAATTATCATGAAATCTAGATACAAGAGAACCAACCTAACGTCAAGATCACAAGTTACCATTTGATAGATTAGAAGAACCTAGATCAATTCATATAAGCCTTATTAACTTTGATCATACGAGATACATATCGATAATTCAAACCTAATATCAACTTAAAAAAGTATACACAAACAACTAAATATGATCGAAATCCACTTTTATACAATTAAGAACCCACACTACAGTGATCACATTGATAACTAGGATAGGCATGTTCAAACCTTCATGCATTGATCCACATGGATCCTTCATCATAAATTCAACAATTCACATAAATAGCAGTAGGTATAGGCAATTCAATGTAAGAGAATCACAATTCACCATTAACAAGCCATGATCACAAAGACCATGCAACGACTAAATCGATTTAGGGAGGGAATACAGGTTCATCATGCAATTGGATTAAATCAAATTAAAACCTATCCATAAACAATAATTAATAACTATTTAACCATTTAAAATGTTTTGATAAAGAACCCATGGATAGATTGAAGAAGAAGAGATTCGATCATATTTTCTCTTTGAAAACATTGAGATTAAATCTCTAGAGAGGAAGGATCACCATACATTTATGTACATTAAAACCTCTAAAAATTTGTGAAGAACCTATGAGAATCTAAAGTACAAGCTTTTCTTGAGCTTCAACAACAATGGAGGATTCTAGAGAGAATTGGTTTTAGAGGGAAGGTTCAATTTGAGTGAATGGGATTGAGAATGGGTTGGTCACGTTTTAGATTACTTATATACACCCAAAAATAGTTAAATAAATCAATTAGATTCAGTTGAGGACTTGGGCTAATTTCCCATTCTCCCCTTAGTAAAACAGTGCGCAGGCACCAATTGCAGGCCACCATCGACAGCACCATCGACAGATTGTAGGTCAATCGACGAGCCGTCTATGGCTTACATCGATTCGAACTTGTCCTGGTCTTTCGTTTATCCTTTCCCAAGCAGTTTCCATCGATGATACACCACCAACGGTACGTTGGTCAACAAACTGGGCGTCGTTTGGCTCGTCGATTGACACTGCCAAGGCAGTGCCTAGACACCCTTGGGTCCTTTTTGTGACACGCTTGGACGTTCTTGAACGTTTGACCTCCAAATTACACGAAACACCATATAATATCGATAAACATCAATATTTTAAGACTTAATAAGCTCATGATATAAAATATATAAACACGCATAGATACATGAGACACATAGGTGACAAGTCGTCGAACGTCTTGGTCGTCCCTTGACATTTCACTTCCAAATCACCTCAAACTTTACACGCTGCCTCTACACCATATTATAATTCATTTTAGTACCTTTTAACCTTAATACAAACATGATAGTCTCTAGAAACCCTAACTCATTTTGGGGGTCTCACACTAATGGTCCATTTGGACCACTCTCTGAACTCATCGACGATGTGCAGCACGGAAGGGGTAAGGAGTCGTCGACACACAGATGGACCGTAAGTCGAGGTCTCGTCTGTGAGGGCATAACTTTTCTGCACGTTTTTAAGTTGGTTCCAACTGATTAATAAAAGGGTTAGTTAATTATTTTGGGGATTATGGAGGTATAATTAACTTAGTTAACACCCTAACTAAAGTCCTAACCTAATTAAGACTAACTAAAACTCTCATAACTTATAAACCTAAAGCTCTCTTCCTTCACTCTTCTTTCTCTCTCAAAGAAACCCCCCATTGAATACCAAGCTAGAGGTGGGTTCAAGGGCTGAAAAGGGTCAATTTTTTTTCGTAAATCCTCAACAATTAGTAAGGTTTGGGATCTCTTTCACCTTTGAGACCTCTTTCCTCAAAGGGTTCCAATAAATTGTTTTCAAAATTTGGGTTTTCATCCAATATAAATTTGATGTTGTGAATTGATTTGTTTCTGATTTCTTTTGGATTTCATTAGTAGATTAACATGTATGATAACTTAATTATGATATATCTTGATTGTTTCGTCTAGTTTGTACAAGATGACCTTTACCCCTTAACCCTTGGTTATGATCTTGATATGAATTGTGTAATGTTGGTTCAATTGACTTGGTTATTGATAGAATTACTACTAGATCGTGTTATGGTATCAATCATGAATAAAATAGGATGAATTATATTCATATCATTCTAGTTCTTGAGAAGTTGATCTAGGTTATGAAGTATGTTGTGAATCAACCTATGTACTTGTGTTAAGCCATGAACTAGTATTGAATTGTGATGTAGTGATTCTTTTAGCCTTGTTATCATGTTGGTCATTGAATTATGATAATGTTATGCTCTAATTGGGTTGGATTAAGGGTTGATGTTATGACCTTGACGATAAATTATGAACGAGACTTGGTAAGTTTTGTGATCCCTATCCTTTATTTCAAATTATGGTTAATTGTGATTATGTAATGATGTTGTATTGGAGTATGACTTGTATTAGGATCAATAGGGTGTTATGATGTTGAATTAAAATGTCTTGACTATGATTTGTGAGGTATTGGCTAAGATATAAATGTTATAAGGATGGTGAGTGATTTACCAATATGCTTTATTATGAAGTGATGTGTAAATATGCTAACCTCAATTATATGAATTGTAATGAAAGGATTACACTAATGCCATTTTTATTGAGCTATAATGATGATGAATATACAAGGATTAGACCTATGACCTACAATAAGTTATGATGATTAGTAGAGACATTAAAGACATTTCAAAGGGGCTCTAGCTTAGCACCAATTGAAATAGAGTAAGGAGTTTCCCTTGCCACATAGGAAAGGTAGGATCACTAATGTACTCTTGATATTGGATACTATAATGCATGTAGCATAAAGAGGGTCCCAACTATATCTCCTAGTTCTTGAACTATGTTACCCCCATAGGAATACTAGCTAGTGGATCCACATAGTTGTTATATTCATGTTTTAGTAGTACCTTGGCAAGTAGTCCGCCTTCTTTTGGTGTAGGGTTCCATGACATTGGATTCCACATTATCTCATGTAGTCTATGTCGGTTGGTGCAAGATGTTCCCAAAAGGTAAAATAAATTAAAGGAATGTAATGTAATTAGGATAACCTAAGGGTTTTATCTTAGTATAGGTAGGGGTATGGGACTCTACCTAAACATTGCACTAGTTAACCTTGATGGATGTATTAGAAGGATGTTCTTATGTATGAATATGCTTATGATGGTATATGATATGAATATGCTGAACTTGCACATCATTGATACTATATATTGATTAGTTTCACTTATGAATATGTGTTGGTCTACATTGTTAAATTAAGATGATATGTACTCTTAAATGTTTTTCTATGTGAAGTAGAATGTTATACATGATTCAAGTTGGGTTACTTGATTTAGTAAGGTTATGGGGCTTTCCATGGGTATTGCAGTTGTTGACTTGATAGGGGTTCATTGGTAATTGTCTTGCTTTGGTTCTGTTGAAATGTACGCTTATCCATGCTTGTTGCTACTATGACTTGATGATAGAGTTACTTGACTATGTATTCGATTATATGATATGCATGTTGACTTGAATAGACTTGATATTGTTGTTCTTGTGATGTACATGTTGATGACTCAATGAACATGTCCTATTGGTTTGTATGGTCTTGTTTAATGTGCATAAAGGTTTTTAATGAAAAGTGTATACTTATTAAAATGTCCCTTTCTTAACATGATTTCACAGTATGTGTGCATATGGTCTCATACTTAGTACAAGTGGTGTACTAACTCCATTTCTTCCTTTTCCCCAACATCTTAGCTTCCTTTCGTTGAAGGGATTTTTGTGACGACTTTGAAAAAGACTTGGAATTATTGATCAACCAAGTAGGGTAGGTCATCACTTTCTGAGGGCAATGCCACTATCAAGCCTATGATGTTGCTTTAGTTTTAAGACTATTAAGTTTCTTTCCTTTTCATTTGGATACTAAATGTTGTATGACCTATATGTGGTCTTATTGTATTGATATATGTGCTAGGCCCAATTTGATATACTCTTATTAGATGGTTATGAGATGAGACAATTATTTTGAGACTGTGTTATTTCTTATATATTTATGTGCAATAAAAGTTTAAGATTGAGTAATTTTCCTATAGGAAGGGTCTATGTATACTCGATATATAGATATACTATGTGTATGTAGAGGTCTATGTAAACCTCCAATTAGAAGTAATGAAAAGATTTCAATTTTCTGCTAAATAAGACCAATGAATGTAGTGATGTAAGCTAAGAGGCTAGTCTTAGTCCTCAAAGAGGACGACAAATCCGGTTATGTCTAGGGGGTATTCCTGGATGTGACAATAAACATCTGCACTAACCACCTAGTTGGTTTCTCAAATATGAATGCAATATCAAATTAGATTGTATGAGCATGTGATGCTATTGATAACTCCATAAATAGTTAGTATTCATGCTTACAATCGATGTATCCATTTTTAGATAACAATAGTACCACATCGTGAAAGACTATTAGATTTTCCACTAGAACACATAATACCTACCGAGAAGATCATACCCAATTAGCCCACACATTTCTACCTATTGAATGACTCTTAAATATTACCAAATTTTTTCCATATCCAGCCAAAGATATATCTATTCTTTCGTAGGTCAAGTTGATAACAAAAGTAAGACAATCCATAATTCTAATCAAGAACATATCAATACAACTTTATTAGTCATATCATCACCCTCTTTTATGTACACACAATCTATGAAAGATTAAAACCTTAATCGGTGCAATGTAATTATCAAAATTTTTTAAGAAACCAATTCATGTTATGATAAGTTTACTAATTGTAGTTTCTAAAGTAACATTATTCATTATATAGTCATCCTTTTAATCGCTCCACTTACAATTGTCAAACTAATCAACATATTATCAATGTCGTACAACTATTATTTTTGCTTCTAAATAACTATCCCAAAAAATATAACGCATTCTTGAAGTCCCTCAAACCAATGTTCAACCTCGTCAATTAAATATTCTCAAAGTGCATCATTGAGATATCATCTTAATCCACTCCTTCAAATGGTTGAATATTCGAGTCACTGAACATTTCAAATTCGACTACAAATCGTTTTCATAATTCTATAACTTCCACCTTAGTGCTAGGTCTAACATTCAAGACAATACAATATGTCATATATTCACATGAGGAACTATGCACAAGTCATCATATAAATGAGCGTGAATGAAGTGAATCCATAAGAGTAAAAATTGGACCAAGTACGAACAACAAAGAATTTAAGAAGTAAAGATTTTTCATATAAGTCACTATATCCTCTCGAAGATAATTACAGACGTCTCTGTACCGATCCGCGAGACTCTACTTAGACTCGACTTGTACAAACATTAGATCTATGAACCTGGAGCTCTGATACCAATTTGTCACGACCAAAAATTGGGCGTGATAGAACTCATCTTATCCCACCAAGACAAGTAAGCCTAAAACTAAACCATTATAATAAAATGCAATAAAATTACTATCAACTTAAATTATACCCCAAAACCTTGTTGTCACATGTAAAGAAAATATAAGTCTCATATGATATTATTTCTAGAATAGATCAAAATCATAAACAAGAGTAAGAAGGTCTGCTGAGATGAAAATAGCTACCTCACAAATCTCTAAGAAGCCTCGAAAAAAAAGAGAATATATCACAATGTTCCGCACTAGTAACCTACAAAAAATTATAGAAGCAAGAGATGAGTACCAAATCACACGGTACTCAGCAAGTAAACCTCTAAACATAAGATAAGGAGATGAAATATGGGTACTCCTACAACCCCAACCGAACCTCCACAACTACAACCTGCCTAAAAATCAGTCTAACCTAACAGCTCACAGTTTACATAGAACATAGCTCAAGAACAACACTTAGATAAATTACTTATCCTCAACAACAACACTTTGAAAATTATATATCCTCAACAACAATAATTTAAAAAATTATATCCTCAACAACCACACATTAACAAATTATATATCCTCAACAACAAGCTAAGTATTAATCTATCACAAGTTACAGAGAAGGGCATTCACAAGAACAGCAAAACACAATATCAAGTTCACTAATGATAAGTATGGGAAATGCCATGGAATCCAATGTAAAGTATAATGATACATGACTGACCTAGTGATACACACCTGCTGTCTCTCAGTCCGGGACCCATGGGGGACATATCTGTCCATGCAACTGTCGCGGTGTATGACACGACCCTCTATAATAGTAACCATTGTGGTGTGAGATACATCCCTCAAAATATATTATTCTTCACAGCGTGTGTTACGTCCCTCGAAATATAGTATCCATCACGGTGCACAATTCGTACCTTGAGATAGTACATCCTCTTTAAGTTCTCATTCTTTACCAATGCACATAACACTTGTCACAACCATGTCTTAGAAAATGCAAATGACATGTTCACATAAATACAAAGAAGATGGTCCTTTTTATAACATTACTTAATTCACAACAACATCACAATGATTCGACAAGCCTTTCAAAACATTCTCCATTATCAACACATCACACACAAGCAATTATTCACATTGCCTTTTATTAACCTTTGTTTTCATTATTAGAATTAATCAATGTAGACAAAATAACCTATCACCAAGTCCTATTACTCCCAAACATATACCACAACGAAATACACCCATTTCTTACACTTAACAAGGGTTTAGAAATCCACTTGCCTCAAACAATCGAACAATCACTCCGAGACTTGAGTCTTCCCTTTTTCTTGAGCTTCCAAATCAATGCAATCTATTAATGTACATATTCCCAATAAGATCTTTAAACTAACGACTTTATTCTTATTGTAATTTTTAGAACCTTATTTTTATTGTGGATTAAGTTGTTAATTTCTCCAATTAAGATTTGGTTCATATATTTTGTTGCATTTTTAAATCATACCATTTGTAAGAGGGTTATCTTGAGATCACTAGTGGTCTTCGGTCCTAGGTTACATCTAGGGGTTGTCTCGGAGCGTGACAAATTGTAACTCATTGTACTTGAGAATAGGAATGATAGCGGTTTTCAAAAGTTTTTGGTGCCATCCGACATAGACCGGCTAAAGATCATGGATTAAGACACCAACTATGGGTCTTATACATGGGTTGTCCACCCAACAAGGGCCAAAAGACCATAAATCATGACCTGGACCAACAGAAACTTGTTGGGTCCACGGTCCGTGGAGGGTGGTGCATGGATCATGGCCCCAAAGTCCAATCTTTGATGGAGATGATAGATGTGTAGGACAGACCACCGCTCAACCCATGGTATGTCGGTCAACGCTAGTATGTATAAGTTCGTTTATTATTCTAAAGGCAGTTTTCTTTTCTTAATTGTTTTATCTTAATACTACATCGTTTGTCGCATGCCTATAACCCCTAAGTAAGTGATTTTAACCCCAAATTAATTAATTCACTTGAGCATCATCAAACTCACCATAAGAAGTTGAGTCTTTATCTCCGAAAGGTATTTCTCTCACTAGAAGGTTGAAAAAGATGATTTAAGCAAGGGTTCAATGTCAAACCGTCATTTTTAAATTGCATTGGGGCTTATATATAAGGTATGATAGTTTCCATCCATATATTCTTTCCATTCATGGACTTCCCAAATTCTCCTATTTCAATGTTAGAAATCCCCAATTGAGATAAGATTTTCACCAATTCCATGGTTTCTCTTGATGATTAATTTGAATGATTGAATTATGAGCTCTTATGCATGAAATGATGCAATACTATGATTTTACTAAGATTCCCCAATGAACTCGTTTAATCACCATGTTTTACTAGTTATGAGCATATTATGTGGATCTTGAATTATGAAAGAAGATCTGTACGAAATCAAGGATGAATTGATAGAATTACATGAAATTATGATGAATTTTTATGAACCCATGTGTAACCCATGTAATATAGATGTTTATGATTTGAAGTATGTTTTGAACCTTGAAAGGATTAATTTTGGAACTATGCATGTTCATATGAAATATATGAAACATTTCTAAGGATGGCATGAGAGTCAAGTATTAATGACGATATTGTTGTTATCTTGTTCAATGGTTTATCATATACACATGAATGTATGATTGAGAAAGGTTTCTTACATCGTAAGAATTCTAAGATTGAAAGGTTTTCTCACCTAAATGAAGTAGAGATAAAAGATCTA
Source organism: Solanum arcanum (assembly GCA_027789145.1). Lineage (NCBI taxonomy): Eukaryota > Viridiplantae > Streptophyta > Magnoliopsida > Solanales > Solanaceae > Solanum > Solanum arcanum. The sequence continues at coordinate 51,553,172 of CM050933.1, forward strand.
TCCTAATGAAGCTTAGCTTGGATTGTAAAGATAATGTGACCTTCTACAGATAACAAGAACAAGTTAACAAAATTACTACTCCATCGGAATTATGCTTAGCATCAACTTGATATTTGATATTGAGGCTCTCCCGTTAGTAGAGGATGGTTTAGAGAAGAAATCTCCTCATCCCTTACATATGTGCCCCTATAGGTAATTGTCTAGATAGTCATTAGCTTGTGGAATCCACTTAAGCTAGAATTTCATGATCTCTATTGAGTTAAGGCTACTTCCCACAATGATAATAATGAACTAAGGTTACTTTAAGAAGTATCTCACATGAAATTAATGGTTTTAGAGTTGTTAGTGTAAGACCCCTAAAAGGAGTTAAGATGTCTAGAGACTCACATGTGCCTATAATATTGTTAACATTTTACTTAAGTGTTTAAAGTATGCATGAGTGACTTGAAGTCATTTGGAAGTCAAACATCGAGGGACGATCAAGACGTTAGACGACTAGTCACTAAGAGGCCTTGGATGTTTTTGTGTTCTGATATGTGTGTCATTGTCTTATGAAGTCCTTATATGAGTAATAATGATGTTGATAGGCAGTATGTTGATTTTCATGAAGTTTGGAAGTCAAACGTCCAAGACGTTCCAAAGTTAGCCCTTGAGACGTTCATGTGTGTCTTGAGTGTGCCTAGCTTTTTTGAATGTGTTACGAGTATTTGTTTTGGGTGAAATTGATGTGAAAGGACCTTGACATTTTGAGTTATATATGTACGTTAGAAACATCCAGGTACGATTCACCAAGGGCCCAGCAAGAGACCCTCAAGGAGAACCCAAAGGTTGTCGAGACTATGCTTTGGCAGTGTCAATCAACGAGGTCAAATGACACCCCGTCCTTAAATCGCGCCCCATCGATGGGAGGCGTCGCTCAATTATTAGAAGTGTGAGATAATCCTCACAAGAAAGAGTTGCAGTCGCAAACGACGAAGCAGCAGGATAGCTCATCGACCAGATGACGCCTCGTCAACTGTGCCCGACAATGCAGCCTGCGACTTCTCTACTTGCAACTATTTCATTAAGACTTAACTGTAAATTCACCCCACGTGCTAACATGACCATAGGCGGTTTAGTTGGTTATTTTGTGGGTATATTAGTATGATCAAAAACGTGACAACCCCATTACTAATTCAATTCACAAAAATTAGATTTCCCTCTCCTAAACTCTCTAGAAAACCTCCATTGTAGGTGAAGCTCAAGAAAATCTTGAAGCTTGAATTCCCATGGGTTATTCATCAAGTTTAGAGGTCTTATACTACATTAAGGTGTGGTGATCCTTAATCTAGTTAATCTTTCATCTAGAGAGTTCCTTAAATGATTTTAATGCAAGTTCATGATCAAATCTCTTCTTTTTCAATCTAGCCATGGGTTCTTTCTCAAAAAGTTTTCAAATGATTTCTCATGATTAATTGATGATAATATATTGATTGTAATGTGAATTTCTATCCAATTTCATGATGAACCCATGCTCACTTCCAACTCTCGTTTTAAGCTATTTATTGGCTAGTATGATCTTGATGTTAGGATAATTGTAATGTGATTCAATTATGTTTGATTAATTGTTAGCTACTTATTATCATGTATATACATTATGACTTATATGTAATGGATCCAATGTTGATCAAGGCTTGAAGATTAGGTAGTATTGATTCATGTTCTCTTATCTTTATAAATTGGTAATGTAGTTCAATTGTATCTCGACTCTATGGTAATTGATTCATGGTCTCGTGTTGGGTTAATTGTACTTTCGATACTGCCTATAATGTATTGTGATAATGAATTATGTGTTGTTATTCAATATGGATTGATGCTTGAAGACTTGATCTCTACTTCCTCTGTATTGTAATTGTATGGTGTTCACTGTAATACAGACTCTATAAGTGCATGAATGTATGAGTTTTATTATGAAGAGATACTTGTATCTACTGCTTTATATTGTACTTTGGTAAATTAAGGAGGTTGATCATTGATGATCAATGTTAGGAAGAATTTGGTAACAGATCTACTTTCCTTCACATTCTATAAGTTGATGAGGTAGTGCACTTGATATGATCTTGATATTGTTATGATTAATTCATGATTTCTATTATGTTGGTATACCTTTAGATACTTCCAAAGATATGAATTGTTTATGAAATATGGGTATTTGTCAATGATGACCAAAGGTTGAGAAATTGGTCAGATTGCCTAGTTCTTCTACTTTCTATAGAATTGTTAATTGATGAAGCCTTGTATGGCAGTATGTGGTGTGGTCCACTTATGATGGCGGTGTTTACTTTATTTTCAATATATATGTGCTGTGATATTGCCTTGAAGGCAATTATAATATGAATGTGTGTTGGTGATGATCACCCAAATGTTAAGTCATGCCTATTTCCTATTCTAGTTGTGATCTGGGTTGTATTGCTAATGTTACAAGCATATGAATGACTATGTTGGGGTTTGATTAGGTACTGCTTTAGATGAGTATAAATGACTAATGATCCCTTACCTATGAACCTCTATGTGAATGTGTGAATAGCTAATCTTAGGAGTCTTAAGTGTAATACGAAGTTAGCTTGTCTCCTATGCTAAGTTGTGTTGTGGTCTATGCTTTAACGTGCATTGTGGTCCTAAGAGTGTGGATTCCTCAATGTGTTGTTGATAGCCATTATGTGATCATGTCAACCAATCAAAACACACTCACACATTATGCATGCTTATAACGTAGTATGGGATCATGGTGTCTAATGAAAGGTATTCTCATATGCACTAATGTCTACTAGTATGCATGTAATGTCGATGTCTATGAAAGTATGTGATACATTCATTAACTAGGATGACTTGATAGTTTTACTAGTATGGGCAAGGGTATGGGACCTTGTGTATGCATTGCACATGTGTACCTTGATAGGATAGTTCCTAGGTTTGTCTTCTAAGTTCATGAATAGTAATGTATGAATATGTTATGAATATGACTTATATGCTATGATGTTAAGTATATGATATGATGAATTATGAATATGCATAGTTTCTTAGAGTGTTTATATGAAAGGATTTCTCATATAGTTATACCTTTATGCTTATGCATTAATGTATGAACATGTGTTGCCTCACTATGTTATGTGAAAGGTTTTCTCACATATAAGTATACACACACACACACATGTATGATAATCTAGTTAATGGAGGGGCCTTGAAAGGTTTACTCAAGTGTACCCTAAACTTTATAGGTGTTTGAATATGCTATGTCCACGTGAAATGGTTTCTCACATGATTTAGGTTGATGAACACTCATCTATGACCTATGAGCTAAGCATACGAGGAGTTAACTCTCCTAAAGTCTTCGTTTTTATAAAGTAATGTTAATAGGGGTGTCCCTTCCCATTGTAGGAAGTTAGGTCACCATAGTCCTCACAATGTGGTTAGAATCATATCCAAAGGGCATAGAGTGATATTTTCATAGTGGATGACTACAATGCCCCATTTGGCATAAAGAGGGTTTCCACATATACCTCCAAGTTCCATCAACTATGCTTTCCACATAGGATCTAGCAAGTGAATTTAATTAGTACTCTATCATGTTTTTATGTTCTACCTTGGATAGGTAAGAGCACTTTCTTTTGGTGTAACGCTCTGCAACACGAAATTCCATGTTTAGCACCCATGGTCTAAGTGTCGGTTAAGGCTATAGTTTCCCTAATGTAAAATTGAAAATGGAATTAAAGTAGAGTAAAGGGAACCTAACTAGGATAACATAAGGGAAGGTACATTAGAATAGGTGAAGTAATGAACCCACCTATGCATTGCACAAGTAGCTCGCTAAGGTAGTCCCAGGAAGGTGGTCCAATGTATGTGCATATGTTTATGGTTCTCTTGTATGACATTGTGTTAGTGTCTACATGATGTGATGATATGAATGATATGAAGTTCCAATATGACTACGTGACTAAGGTCCTACATGAAGTGTATGTAGTTGACTATAGTATTATGTTTGCTTTATGAAGTATATGTTAAGGCTTGTGGTTTTATGATAGGTTTACTAAGTAGGTTTGAGGTTATGGTACTTCACATGGACATTTCACAATTAGACTTAGAAGAGGATTGTAAGTAAGGTCTCATAATGTTCTATGTGAAGTGAAATTAGTATATGTGCAAAGTGAATAGAGTTCATTGTAATGTCCTTTGGTCTAGACTTGAATGTGTCTTGTGGTGTTATATAATTCTATGATGGTATGTCTTGGTGTGTGAAGGTTGTATGTACGGATTCCTTATGGACTTAAGGTGATTCATTTGACAAAGTATTACTAGAGGGTTACTTGGGAGGCTAATGGGTTAAAGGAAAGAAGTTCACTGTTAAGGGAAAAATGCTTACTGTAAAGTGTGACGAGCTTACTGTAAAATGCTTCAAAATGTCACTTAAATGCTTTGTGTGATTTTATGTGCTATTATGACTATGATATATAAATAAATGAAGTATGTATGTTGTATGATGCTCAATATATGAAATTTTCACAAAAAGGTATAATGCATGGTTTTCTAATAAAATGTCCCTTTTAAATACATGTTTTTGCATGGGTGTCATACTTAGTGCATTCTTGCACTAACTCCATTCTTCTCTACCATTTTACACAAAGTATAGGTTATGGATTCTTAAGGGATGCCTTTAAATGGTGAGGAGCTTGATATGTGATTCCCAAGCTCAAGGAAAGATTGATTGCGAGATTTTCGAGCTTGGGTGAGTCCTCATGCTTTGAGGATAGATTTTCATTGTTTTATGTCTCTTTTTTATTTTTTGTCTTGGAAATGATTTATTATCTATGCAGAATTTGATTCTATTATATTAGATGACTACTGAGACAAATATTTAGCATTCCGCTTTTCTTTTATAAAATGTTTAGAACCTGAAATGTACTTGATTATCTCTTATGTTCTATTTCTTATGTTACGAATTCTAAGTATATTGTATGGAGCCTCTTGGGGTCCTATACACCATGTTATATCTAGGGTATAACCTTTGGTTATGACAAACTTGGTAGTCAAATCACATGATTCGTAACGGTCGTTGGATATCATATAAGCCATATTGAGTAGAGTCTTGTTCATGAGTGTGAGGCCCGCCTCATTTTTTTAATGAGAGGCTGGAAGATGCTTATGAAGCTCCACTTCTTCATTAATCTAAACACGTGTCATAGATTTTGACTCTATAAAGTCTTTCTCCTAATCCCTATCTAATGCTAACAGGAAATGGATACTCGAAGAGCTTATTCTAGAATGAACATGAAGGAGAATGTGGAACACGAAGGTCCTTCTTAAGCTCCTCAAACTCTGGTCGTCCCTTTGGTGGAATAGGTGACTAATGAAGAGTTTAGGGTAGCTTTTACATATTGTCTCAATCCATGATGTCCCAAGCAAATAGGGATGTTGCAGTTCTCATGAACTCAAATGTTGCTATGGAGGAAGCTAGAGTGAGGGACTTCACTAGAATGAAGTATACAAAATTTCATGGTTCCATGGTTGAGGAAGATCCTCAAGAGTTCATTGATGAGGTTTACAAGGTGTAAATGTTCATGGGAGTGATACCGATGAAAGGTTGGACTACTGCATTGACTTTGGAATGTTGAATTTGATAGATTTGCAGATCTCATTTGCACGCACAACGTTTTGAATAAATTACGAGAACCCCATTAGAGATTTTGAGTTGTCAAACTAGGTTATGCGCATCAGTTAGTCCAATCAATACTTTGCCTGCACGTGTGCAAATACCAATGAATTTGGTATTGATATTCCTGGGGTCCATGCTTCATTGGCGATGAGTTAGTTACCTCCTATTTGCATTCATAGGTCCCAGTCGCATTCCCATGGCCTTATTTCTTTACCCTTAGCATTTGTAAGGCCTTCTTTGCACTTGAGAAGGGTTATTTGTTGATCCTCATGTCTCAAGACCCTCATGCCGCATTCACAAAGTAGAATTTAGTCTAGTCTTTATTTAACTGCAAGACCCATTCAAGAGGGAATTATAATTTTCCTTTGGCGACTTTTCCTCTTAAATATATCCTAGATTTTGATTATTTGAACTCCACTATGTTTGAAAGTGCGGGGACACGTAGGTGTCTCATTGGCAAATGTAAGAGAGTCTTTATTTGTGGTGTTTTCCTCTATTCTGGAACAACCTTTGCTTTTTGTTGTTATTTAAAAAGTGAATTGTATCATGGTGTTTGTGTTCCACTATTGTGAGCCTCGAATTATGGTTAGCCTAAAGGTAGGCTACGACTTCTCTTTCCTTAGTTTGAGATTGAATATCAGAAATTATATTAATTTTTGCTAATTAGGGATGGAAACAATGTTGATCGTGCTAAATTGTTAGATGTCATGTGTTAGACGTATTTTGGGATTTTCAAGAGTGGCTAGGAACATGTTGATTGTGTCATGTTATTACTCGTATCTTGTGGTTGAACTCAATTGATGTTATTGTTGATTAGTTTGAGAATCTTCGTTTAGGCTTATACTAGTTCTAGTCGTAGTCGTGCTATATTTGGTCACGTTTAGCCCCATTCTGTTTTGATATCATTTCATATGGTTAACTTCCCACTGTAGAAAACTTGACTCTAATATAAATAAGCCTTCGTTTAGGCGAGGACTCAAATTTAATCACATTCTATCCACTCACTCTTTTTCTATAGCCCCGTGAACTGCGTTTGGGATTTAAGGATTTGCTTGACCATTGGGAACTAGAGTTGGTTTGAGCTTTGAGTATTGTGTTGATTGTCTACTAGTATGTGTCATTCAATGATGGTTATTTGATGATGACGTTAAATGAGAATCTTTGAAAGCCTTTATAATCAATGATTCAAGGTCTTATTGTGCTGACCTTTATTCTCTAAGGTGTTGATTCACTCTAGCTTTAGCCTGTTGTCCCTTGACGACACGCAATTTTAGGTTCAGTATATGTACTCCTTAGCATTAGGTGGATCTTATTGGTTATCTGGAGTTTATATACAATTTGTGGTATGGGCTACGCCTTTCTCATAATAGATATAGCTGATATATTGGGGTTTCACAGTATTTTTAATGTTTTTTCCTTAAATTTAGTGTGTGTCCAAAAGACTTTTTTATTGATTTGTATGTAAATTTCTCCTTATTTGCAGGAAATCTGTCCAAAGATGAATGTGGAAGTTTTTGGGAGAGAGCAGAAGAGACCGCCTACGGAGCTTGTAATGGTCCGTCGAGCTTGTGATGGTCCGTAGGTGGCATCTTAGTAAAGCTTCTAAAGAAAGGTGGAGAAGTCTGACCTAGTGTGGGATTACAGAAGTCCACGATGGACCGTCATATCCACGATGGTCAGTCCTGCTGGTTCGTCGCAATAATTAGAAAGTAGTCTCAATACCAAATTCCAAGAAGTTAAGTATTATGAAACGGAGACCCTCGACGGACCATCGTGCTTGGAACGGTCCGTCATACCTGTTCGCTGAGGGTAATGAAGAGAGCATTACAAGAATTTGTGAAGTATGGGACGACGGAGGCCGTGACGGCCCGTCGTGACCACAACGGTCCGTTACGAGGTCCGTCGACCCTGACGCGTTTTGACAGATTTTCAGTAATTAGAGTCCTTCTTTTATTAGGTTTTGTTTTTATTATAGATAGTTTGAAAAACCTCGTTTTGGGGTTAGACTCTTTGATAGTAGGCTCTTTGATAGTTAGACTTTTGGATAATCTTTAGTTCTCTTGTTCAAGTATTGAAGGATTAATTTCAGTAATTGTTACATTTTTTTTGGAATTGATTGTTGGTGATTTTGTTGATTAATCAAGTGAATTTCTGGATTATACTCTTTCTCATTAAAGTATGTGCATGAATTCTTATATTAAATATATGAATAGTGTGATTATGATCATGGGTAACTAAACTCCATAACTAGGGTTGTGGGAACCATGGGTGAATAATGAGGTAAAATCTAACTAAAATAGCAATTCTAGAATAGTGTCTTGCATGTATTGATAATTCTTTCGTTTAGAAGTCTTTTTAACGATTGGACAACGTTAGAACTCGCCTTAATGCTACTTGTCGGACCAAGGAGGTAGATAATAGGAAATGAATTATCAACATAGATTTAGTGTATACTATCTAATAGTCTAGTGTCGATTAGTACGAGTTAATAACTTAGTCAAATATCGAATACAATGCTAAATATGAGGTAATGATAAGGGTTCGTATAGCAACACACGTAGCAGTACCAAGGTGTGGAGTGAAATTTTCTAGATGCCGGACCAAGGATTTAGAGTAACATAACTTGTAACTTTACATGCAAGATACTAGGAAAGAATTGTTGTAGTTAAGATTATCAAGTTAGGAACCTGTGGGGAACACTTAAGCCCTAGTTACTTTTATTAATTGATTAAGCTCCAAGATTTAAATTTGTTGGTTCTTTACTTTAATTTAGTTAATTATTTTCATTAATTGAGAAATAAAACCCTTTATTGTTTATTGTTTTCTAGGAAACTAATTGACTAAATAATAGTAATAATAGAATAAAGTTAACTCTAAACTATTTTCCTCGTGGGAACGATCCCAACATCATTAGTTGGGTTCTTTACTTGATATGACCGCTTTACTTCTTATTTGAGAAGTAAGTTTGAGCGTATTAGCCATATTGTAAACTTGTTTGACTTATGAAAACCTGTTCGTGTTTTACTTAAACTTGCACATGCGTGTACCTTTTGGGCTTGTGGAGGTAAATTATGCTTAGTTAGTTGAACTTAATTCTTTATATGTTATAAGTACACCCTTCTACGTTTCTTTTAAATTCCACTTTGACCTTTTCTATTTCTATATTCTATCATTTCATATTGATTTTAATTTTCATACTTATTCGGGTGTTACGGTGGTGGTCCTGTCAAGTATACACTCCTTTTTTTTTGTCGGTAGACTACTTTGGACCACCAAATGTCACAACCAAAATAGATGGCTTGACTCCCGCTTGCTCGGGTCTACACTCCCCTTGTGAGTTAGTCGGCCTAAAATACCTACTAAGTAATGTTGTTTTGGTACTTAAGCTATACTCTGAATATGTTCGATGATGAAAGTCCATTACGTGCTACAGGGTTGATCATTCAAGCCTGTTGGAGCTTCTATTCTAAGGTGAGGGTAATTACTTGGCGTCCTGCACTTTCTTTCGCTTTTTGAGACAAGCTTTTACTTTTGGGTCCATTTTTGTGACTTAAAACTCTTGTTTCTAGACAACTCATAGCATGTGACTTCACGGTTCTAGGAGGGATCTTTTGTATAGATATTGTTTTGGTTTGCTTTTGCTTTTAATTACATTTCTATTATAGTTGATGATACCTTGAAACCTTTATGATATATGATGTATCACGACACCTTTATGATATATTATGTATCACAATACCTTTCTAATAAATTACATCAAAATATAATTCTGAAAGATGGTATATCATGATGCCTTTTTGATATATTGCATAATAATAACTTTCTAATACATGATGTGTCACGATACCTTTTCCAATACATGATGTATCATGATACCTTTTTGATACATTGCATAATGATAAATATCCAATAAATGACACCTTTTCTATACATTGCATAATGATACATATTCAAAAAATGACATATCATGACACCTTTCCTAGATATGATGTATCATGATGCCTTTTTGATAAAAAAAAATTATACCATCATACAGTAGATACAGTAAAGAAATAGCATATATTTTTTATACTTAATGGCTGGATGATTATCCTTCAACAATAATCCTGTCATTGGAAAAAGAAACACATTGGTGCACTTTCCGTTAATAATATTTGCCTGATATAAATAATACCAAAAGAGTGTGAATTCAGGGAAATCTGTAATTTGAACTTGAAGAAATTAAAATTAAATCATGTTAAATTGGTAGAGTGATGTCTGGAAGAGAAACATCAATAATATAGGCGACACATTTTATTTTTTTTATTTCTAACTATGTGTTAAATAGGGAATTGTGTGTTAAGTAGGGAATTGGGTATAATAATCTAAATTTGGTAGTTTTGTTGGGTAATATGGTAGCTTTGTAAAGTATTATTTTAATGTTGAATTTTAAGGAGTAAATATAAGGCTTATGTTTTCCTAGTTATGATGATATTCCAATAATTATTGGGTAAGGTCCATCAATAATTTGATTAACCCATCAGCCCGTTAGTGATCCTTAACCCTCTCTAGGTTTATAAATCCCCCATGATAGGTTAGAAAACGAGGATTTGTTTCCACCATATTAAGCGGACAGGGTTATTAATCTAAAATTCTAAACAATGTTCTAGTTCTTCTGAGGACATTGGACTCTAGATAAATGAGATTCATCCGATTTGTGTGGGTTTTCGACGATCCACAACACAAATTCCGATAGTTACATATTCATTTCCAGAGAAAATAATCTTGTAAGTGTCCTAAACTAATATTTACCAATTGAAATATTTCAAAAAAAAACCAAAAATTTCTTTACTAATTAGATGGTCATTGAAGAAATTAAACTCATGAAAATAACAAAGGAATGTCGATTTCCCATTATTGAAAATTATTGTGCAAATAATAATTATTTAAATTCCGTCAATTGTTTGTCTTATATAATTTTACGAAACAAACTACATGTTTGGTAACTTAAATTATTTATTGAAGTGGGTAGTCGAGCATATATTGATAGATAACGACACATATAATTTTACAGTGGAATTGATTTTGATTCTAAAAATATTGAAGGATATTTTTTGTTAAGACGATAATTTGTTTATTCCTTATTTTTATATTCTTTTCAAGAGTTACAAGATGTATTCTATAAAATTCGTGTTTAATAAAAAAACATCAATTAAATTGAGAAGAATTTTTTTTGACGTTGTTATAACTTGTAATAAATCATACCTAACACAAGGTGAAAAATAATCACATCATCCTTGCTCCATTTGAAGCTTCAGAAAGAGTTTAATAAGTCATAAATTTGACATAATATTTATCCAATTTAGAATACAAAGATTATTGTTTTCATACCATATGAAAGTGATAATAAACACACAATTTTTATCACTTTACATATGAAAGGAAAATCTTATTTAGATTCGTAGAAAAAAGATTATGTGCTGCATATTCTCTCTCATTTCTTGTTTATCTAAAATAAGGGATAAACACACCCCTAATCACACTTCATTGATTTATTCTATATTCATGTACAGACTTTTACCAATCTTTTCTACAATAACGATTTGAGCCATCGTATTCAAAAGATACCTTCTGCGGAGTCCCAAAAATTATTAAAATATGGTGCAAATTTAAAATTGGGTTGTACAAATATAATTCAAGAATTTTAATGTAACGACCTGTTTAGTCGTTGTGAGCAGCAGATTTTATTTCTGGAAAACTGACTAAAATGACGACCCCACGACGGACCGTCATGGGCACGACGGACCGTCGAGGGTGTCTCGTTCCAAAACACTTAGGAAATTCTGAAATCTGAGTACTGAAATCGACTCTCTGAACTCTGTGACGGACCTGCAGAACGGACCGTCACAGGTACGACGAACCGTCGTGAACTCTCGTTTCAAAACACTTCAACTCTTGAAAAGTTGGTACAGGGAACGATTCTCTGAACGTCGTGACGGAAGTGCAGGACGGACCGTCGTAGGCACGACGGGCCGTCCCAGACTCCTTGAAAAAATTGAGTCCATGACGAACCTGCATGACGGACCGTCGCAGGCACGACGGGCCGTCACAGGTTGCGTAATCCCAGTCTGGGTCGGATTTCTTTACACGTTTTAAGGGACGTTTTGGACTATTCCTACATTAGTTATAAAGTTAGAGGGTTAAGGATTATAAGTCTAATTACTTGGGGGTTAAAAGAGGTAACCTTAAGTTAATTAGTGGGTTATTAATGCCATCTTATAAACTTAATTATATACTAATTAGGGTAAAAGAAAGAGGGTTTGAATAAGAAAAATAGAAAGAACAAGAGAGAGAGGGTCGAACGAGGAAGAAGAAGAACAAAGCTTTGGAAAATTCTTGCTTGATCACTAGTCTTCGGTGGAGGTAGGTTATGGTTTCTCTTACGATATTCGTAGTAAAACTCTGAATAGCGAATGATATGTATTGATAATATTGTAAACCCTGCTATGTGCTTAATTGTATGCTTGCATGAATATGATTATATAATTGTGATTATATTAAGCACGATGAAGTTATTGAATCCCGAATCTTGATAAAAACCTAATCTCTTGTTAATGATGATGCCTTGGTATGAGAGAAGGCTTCATAAACTCAAGTAATGAGAATGATGATGCCTTGGTAAGAACGAAGGCTTGATGAATTGATAGAAGGAGATTAGGGGATCGGAGTGTCACGAACCGACACGTAGACTTAGGGGATCGGGTGTCACGAACCGACACGTAGAATTAGGGGATCGTGTGTCACGAACCGACACGTAGATTTAGGGGATCGGAGTGTCACGTTCCGACACATAGTAGTAGGGGATCGGAGTGTCACGTACCGACACAAGAGGATTAATGAATATGAGGGAGCGGAGTGTCACGTACCGACACAAGAGAAATAAAGATAATGAATCTTGAAAGAGGTTAATATACTCAATCTAATGAACATAATTCCCAAATGAGTATGGTATTGAGGCTTGAGTCCTCACGTGTGAACTTGACGGCAATTGTTAATGATATAGTACTTGTTGTTGCTACATGTTGGGTATCATAGTTGACTTATGATATTACTTGATATATATTGTCTTCTATTTTGAGTTGGCCGATGATATCTACTCAGTACCCGTGTTTTGTACTGACCCTTACTTTTATGTTTTCTTCTTTGTATTTGTGGAGTGCAGCAAACGTGCCGTCGTCTTCGACTCAACAGTAATTCAAGCCAGTCTTTACTACATCGGAAATTCAGGGTGAGCTAATGCTTCTAGCTTGGACTGGATCTTCTTCTTCAAGTCTTGATGCCTTGAACTTCCGGCATGGACTAGTTTCTTATGTATTTTTAGCTTCTTAGACATTTTTAGTTAGTAATTTTATCATAGATGTTCTTGTGATGATGACTTCCAGATTTTGGGGAATAATAGTTATTGAATTGGGTTTTATTAATGAGTTTAAGTCTTCCGCATTATTTTCTGTTGATATATGTTGAAATGATAAGGGTTAGATTGGTTGGTTCGCTCACATAGGAGGGTAAATGTGGGTGCCAGTCGCGGCTCCGGTTTTGGGTCGTGACAAACTTGGTATCAGAGCATTAGGTTCGTTGGTCTCATCACACAAGAACGAGTCTAGTAGAGTCTCAAGGAACGGTAGGGGGACGCCTTTACTTTTCTTTGAGAGACTATAAGACTTTAGGAAAATTCCATTCTTTCTTTCTTTCTTTCGTGCTACTACTTGAATCCAATTGGTATCTAGGTGATACAAATTGGTATCTGACCATCTTCACTCTATTTCGCAGATGGTTAGAACTAGAGCAACGACTGCGCCAACACCAACACCGGCAAGACAAGAAACGTCTGAGCCAGCCACTGGGGTTGTGGCTCGAGGAAGAGCAACGGCAAGAGGCCGTGGTAGAGGTCGTGGGAGGACGTCCTCTAGGAGAAGAGGACAAGTACCTAGCCCACCTGATGCTAGGGCGGTGACTCCTCCACCGACTGAGGAAGTAGTAAGAGAGGGGGAGGATGGGGAGAATGAACAAGTGCAGAATGAGGAAATGCCACCCCAACCTACCCCAGAGATGATCAATCAGGTTCTGGCTTATCTTAGAGGGTTATCTGATCAGGGCCAGACACCCCCAGTGTTTTCTGCACCAGCACCTCAGGTTCCGTAGGTACAACATGTGGCTACTATGGCTCCCCGCATGGAAGCCTCATTGGAGATAGGCACGTTTCCTCGTCTGACTACGGGGCCATTAATGACAAATGATCAGCATGAACTTTTCAGTAAGTTCTTGAAATTGAAACCTCCAGTTTTCAAGGGTGCTGAATCTGAGGATGCCTATGATTTTCTGGTTGATTGTCATGAACTACTACACAAGATGGGTATAGTGGAACAGTTTGGTGTTGAGTTCGTGAGTTATCAGTTTCAAGGGAACGCCAAAATGTGGTGGCGGTCACATATTGAGTGTCAACCAACAGAAGCACCACCTATGACTTGGGCCTCATTCTCTAGCTTGTTTATGGAGAAGTATATCCCCCGGACTTTGAGGGATAGGAAAAGGGATGAGTTCTTGAGCCTAGAGCAAGGTAGGATGTCGGTTAATGCATATGAAGCAAAGTTTCATGCATTATCAAGGTATGCCACTCAACTTTGTTTCAGTCCACAAGAGCGGATTCGCCGGTTTGTGAAGGGGTTGAGGTCAGAGTTGCGGATTTCGGCCTTACAGGTAGCGGCTACGGCAAAATCCTTCCAAGAAGTGGTAGACTTCGTGATAGAGGTGGAAGGAGTGAAGCCCGATGACTTCACCTCGACATTGACATCAAAAAGGTTTCGAAAGGGAGGTGAGTTTAATGGTTCTTACTCTAGAGGACAGAGTTCCGGAGGTTACTCAGTTCGACCCATTCAGTCTTCACTACAGACTGTAGTTGGGGGTCCACCTCAGACTGGTCAACAATTCTCTGAGAGACCTACGCTTGACTCCAGAGAGTGTTATGGATGTGGGGAGACTGGGCATATTAGGAGGAATTGTCCGAAACAGAGTTATAGACCCCCGATAGCTAGAGGTAGAGGTGGTCATGGTAGAGGCCGTTATTCTGGAGGACGTGGTGGTCGAGGTAATGGTGGTCACCAAAACGGCAGAGGTGATGGGCAAACTGGAGCCACTACATCACAACATGGTAGGGGCAACGGACAAACAAATGAAAGGGCCCATTGTTATGCTTTCCCTTGGAGATCGGAGGCGGAGACATCTGATGCTGTCATCACAGGTAATCTTCTGGTTTGTGATTGCATGGCTTCTATATTGTTTGATCCTGGATCCACATTTTCTTATGTATCTTCCTCATTTGCTAATGGTCTAAATTTACATTGTGAATTACTTGATATGCCTATTCGTGTTTCTACTCCGGTGGGTGAGTCTGTGGTAGTTGAAAAGGTATATAGGTCTTGCTTGGTGAACTTTGTGGGGAGCAACACTTATGTAGATTTGGTTATCTTAGAAATGGTTGACTTTGATGTAATTCTGGGTATGACTTGGCTTTCTCCGCAATTTGCGATCTTGGATTGTAATGCTAAAACTGTGACGTTAGCCAAGCCTGGGACAGATCCGTTAGTGTGGGAGGGTGACTACACCTCCAATCTGGTGCGTATCATCTCCTTTCTTCATGCTAAGAAAATGGTTAGTAAAGGGTGTTTAGCTTTCTTGGCACATCTCAAGGATGACACTACCCAAGTACCTTCGATTGAGTCGGTTTTGATAGTCTGTGAGTTTTTGGATGTGTTTCCTGTAGACCTTCCTGGTATGCCACCGGATAGGGATATTGACTTCTTTATTGACCTTGAACCGGGTACTCGCCCCATTTCTATACCCCCTTATAGAATGGCTCCCGCCGAATTAAAAGAATTAAAGGCTCAACTTCAAGAGTTGTTGAGCAAAGGCTTCATTAGACCAAGTGCATCTCCTTGGGGTGCTCCGGTTTTGTTTGTGAAGAAGAAGGATGGGAGTTTTCGGATGTGCATAGACTACCGGCAGTTGAACAAGGTAACTATTAAGAACAAGTATCCTCTTCCCCGCATTGATGACTTGTTCGATCAACTACAAGGTGCTTGTGTCTTCTCTAAGATTGACTTGAGATCCGGTTATCATCAATTGAAAATACGGGCAACGGATGTGCCAAAGACTGCTTTTAGAACAAGGTATGGGCATTACGAATTTGTAGTGATGTCTTTTGGTCTTACAAATTCCCCTGCTGTGTTCATGAGTTTGGTGAACGGAATTTTTAAGCCATATTTGGATCTCTTTGTGATTGTATTTATTGATGATATACTGATATACTCTAAAAGTAAGGAGGAACATGAGGAGCATTTGAGAATGGTATTGGAAATGTTGAGGGAGAAAAAGCTTTATGCCAAGTTCTCTAAGTGTGAGTTTTGGCTAGATGCAATGTCCTTCTTGGGGCATGTAGTTTCTAAGGATGGAGTGATGGTGGATCCTTCTAAGATTGAGACAGTGAAGAATTGGGTAAGACCCACTAATGTGTCAGAAATAAGGAGCTTTGTTGTTTTAGCTAGCTACTACCGCCGATTTGTCAAAGGATTCTCTTCTATTGCTTCCCAATTGACGAACTTGACTAAGCAGAATGTTCCATTTGTATGGTCGGATGAGTGCAAAGAAATCTTTCAGAAACTCAAGACTTTGTTGACTACCGCACCTATCCTTACCTTGCCAGTAGAGGGTAAGAACTTCATCGTTTATTGTGATGCATCCTATTCTGGGTTGGGTGCAGTGCTAATGCAAGAGAAGAATGTGATTGCTTACGCTTCGAGGCAATTAAAAGTGCATGAACGTAACTATCCAACTCATGATTTGGAATTGGCCGCATTAGTGTTTGCATTAAAGCAATGGAGACACTATTTATATGGGGTTAAGTGTGAGGTCTATACGGATCATCGTAGCCTACAGTATGTCTTTACTCAGAAAGATTTGAACTTGAGACAGAGGAGATGGATGGAACTACTGAAGGACTACGACATCACCATTTTGTATCATCCGGGAAAAGCGAATGTTGTGGCGGATGCTTTAAGTAGAAAGGCGGGAAGCATGGGAAGTCTAGCTCATTTGCAAGCTTCTAGACGCCCATTGGCTAGAGAGGTTCAGATTCTGGCTAATGACCTTATGAGGTTAGAAGTAAATGAGAAGGGAGGATTTCTAGCTTGTGTGGAGGCAAGATCTTCCTTCCTTTACAAGATTAAGGGGAAGCAGTTTAATGATGAGAAATTGATCCCGATTCGAGATAAAGTGTTGCAAAGAGAGGCTAAAGAAGCAACAATCGATGAGGAAGGTGTGTTGAGGATTAAGGGAAGGGTATGTGTACCCCGCGTCGATGATTTGATCAACACTATTCTGACAGAGGCTCATAGTTCAAGGTATTCGATACATCCGGGTGCAACCAAGATGTACCGTGACCTAAAGCAACATTTTTGGTGGAGTAGAATGAAGCGTGATATTGTGGATTTTATTGCCAAATGTCCAAACTATCAACAAGTAAAATATGAACACCAAAGTCCCGGAGGAACACTTCAGAGAATGCCCATTCCGAAATGGAAATGGGAGAGAATCGCAATGGACTTCGTGGTTGGTCTCCCAAAGACGATGGGTAAGTATGACTCTATTTGGGTGATTGTTGATAGGTTAACTAAGTCTGCTCATTTCATTCCGGTCAAGGTGACTTACAATGCCGAGAAGTTAGCCAAACTTTACATCTCAGAAGTGGTTCGGTTGCATGGGGTTCCACTCTCCATCACATCAGATAGAGGTACGCAGTTTACTTCTAAGTTTTGGAAAACATTGCATGCGGAATTGGGTACTAGGTTGGACCTTAGTACCGCGTTCCATCCTCAGACCGATGGTCAGTCTGAGCGAACGATTCAAGTGTTGGAGGATATGCTTCGCGCATGTGTGATAGAATTTGGTGGTCATTGGGATAACTTCCTACCCTTGGCGGAGTTTTCATACAATAATATCTATCACTCAAGCATTGATATGGCTCCATTTGAAGCATTGTATGGTAGAAGATGTAGGTCTCCCATTGGTTTGTTTGATGCATTTGAGGTTAGACCTTGTGGTACTGACCTTTTGAGGGATTCCTTAGAGAAAGTGAAATCTATTCAAGAAAAGCTTTTAGCGGCGCAAAGTAGGCAAAAAGAATATGCTGACCGAAAGGTTAGAGACTTAGAGTTCATGGAGGGTGAACAAGTCTTGTTGAAAGTTTCGCCAATGAAAGGGGTGATGCGGTTTGGTAAAAGAGGCAAGCTAAGCCCAAGGTACATTGGCCCCTTTGAAGTACTTAAGCGAGTAGGGGAGGTGGCTTATGAGTTAGCCTTGCCTCCAGGGCTGTCCGGAGTGCATCCGGTATTTCACGTGTCGATGTTGAAAAGATACCATGGGAATGGAAACTACATTATCCGTTGGGATTCAGTTTTGCTTGATGAGAACTTGTCTTATGAGGAGGAGCCTGTTGCTATTTTAGATAGAGAAGTTCGCAAGTTGATGTCAAGGGAGATTGCATCCATCACGGTGAAATGGAAGAATCGGCCGATTGAAGAAGCCACTTGGGAGAAGGAGGTCGACATGCAAGAAAGATACCCACACCTGTTTAAAGATTCAGGTACTCCTTCTCGCCCTTGTTTTTCTTCTTGTGATCGTTCGAGGACGAACGATGGGTAAATTAGTATCTATTGTAACGACCTGTTTAGTCGTTGTGAGCAGCAGATTTTATTTCTGGAAAACTGACTGAAACGACAGACCCCACGATGGACCATCGAGGGTGTCTCGTTCCAAAACACTTAGGAAATTCTGAAATTTGAGTACTGAAATCGACTCTTTGAACTCTGTGACGGACCTGCAGAATGGACCATCACAAGTACGACGAACCGTCATGAACTATCGTTTCAAAACACTTCAACTCTTGAAAAGTTGGTACAGGGAACGATTCTCTGAACGTCGTGACGGAAGTGCAGGACGGACCGTCGTAGGCACGACGGGCCGTCCCAGACTCCTTGAACAAATTGAGTCCATGACGAACCTGCATGATGGACCGTCGCAGGCACGACGGGCCGTCACAGGTTGCGTATTCCCAGTCTGGGTCGGATTTCTTTACACGTTTTAAGGGACGTTTTGGACTATTCCTACTTTAGTTATAAAGTTAGAGGGTTAAGGATTATAAGTCTAATTACTTGGGGGTTAAAAGAGGTAACCTTAAGTTAATTAGTGGGTTATTAATGCCATCTTTTAAACTTAATTATATACTAATTAGGGTAAAAGAAAGAGGGTTTGAATAAGAAAAATAGAAATAACAAGAGAGAGAGGGTCGAACGAGGAAGAAGAAGAACAAAGCTTTGGAAAATTCTTGCTTGATCACTAGTCTTCGGTGGAGGTAGGTTATGGTTTCTCTTACGATATTCGTAGTAAAACTCTGAATAGCGAATGATATGTATTGATAATATTGTAAACCCTGCTATGTGCTTAATTGTATGCTTGCATGAATATGATTATATAATTGTGATTATATTAAGCACGATGAAGTTATTGAATCCCAAATCTTGATAAAAACCTAATCTCTTGTTAATGATGATGCCTTGGTATGAGAGAAGGCTTGATAAACTCAAGTAATGAGAATGATGATGCCTTGGTAAGAACGAAGGCTTGATGAATTGATAAAAGGAGATTAGGGGATCGGAGTGTCACGTTCCGACACATAGAATTAAGGGATCGGGTGTCACGAACCGACACGTAGTATTAGGGGGACCGGGTGTCACAAACCGACATGTAGATTTAGGGGATCGGGTGTCACGAACCGACACGTAGACTTAGGGGATCGGGTGTCACGAACCGACACGTAGAATTAGGGGATCGGGTGTCACGAACCGACACGTAGATTTAGGGGATCGGAGTGTCACGTTCCGACACATAGTAGTAGGGAATCGGAGTGTCACGTACCGACACAAGAGGATTAATGAATATGAGGGAGCGGAGTGTCACGTACCGACACAAGAGAAATAAAGATAATGAATCTTGAAAGAGGTTAATATACTCAATCTAATGAACATAATTCCCAAATGAGTATGATATTGAGGCTTGAGTCCTCACGTGTGAACTTGACGGTAATTGTTAATGATATAGTACTTGCTGTTGCTACATGTTCGGTATCATAGTTGACTTATGATATTACTTGATATATATTGTCTTCTATTTTGAGTTGGCCGATGATATCTACTCAGTACTCGTGTTTTGTACGGACCCCTACTTTTATGTTTTCTTCTTTGTATTTGTGGAGTGCAGCAAACGTGCCGTCGTCTTCGACTTAACAGTAATTCAAGCCAGTCTTTACTACATCGGAAATTCAGGGTGAGCTAATGCTTCTAGCTTGGACTGGATCTTCTTCTTCAAGTCTTGATGCCTTGAACTTCCGGCATGGACTAGTTTCTTATGTATTTTTAGCTTATTAGACATTTTTAGTTAGTAATTTGATCATAGATGTTCTTGTGATGATGACTTCCAGATTTTGGGGAATAATAGTTATTGAATTGGTTTTTATTAATGAGTTTAAGTCTTCCGCATTATTTTCTGTTGATATATGTTGAAATGATAAGGGTTAGATTGGTTGGTTCGCTCACATATGAGGGTAAATGTGGGTGCCAGTCGCGGCTCCGGTTTTGGGTCGTGACATTTAATTGATCCATGTTGACGACAGCCCACCCTAATGGATAGTCTCCTACTATGGCAGCACCACATAGTTCCTACATGGCCTGTATAGGTGGGTTGGGAAAAAGAGATCGTAGAACACACGATTAATTTTATCTTTCCTCCCACTTTTATTGAAAAAATAGAAAAGGGTTACTACAAAATTATCCTAAGCCTCTCTAAGCTCAGGAACAATGGAGGGGAGAGACTTCAACGAAAGCAAGGTTAATCCATGAATTCTAGATCTACATCGATCATGGTTAGGAGTTCATATGTAGAGTTCTTCGGTAGTTGCTTAGAGTCCAGGTTTTGTAGGTTTTAATCAAAAGTGATTAGTTGGATATGTCTTTTTAATATAATATTTGTATCTTGTCAGGAGATTGTATGTGTAAGCTTTCAGACACATAGTCTACATGTTGGAATTTGTGGTAGTTGAAGTTTAGATTAATGATTGATCTACTTGGTTAATGTTGATCTAATGATGAATGATGGGTGTAATCCAATAATAGACGACTTTGCTTAATCAGATTTTCAATGGGGAATAATTTTGGAGGTGGTTTTTTTAGTAGGCGATGGTTGTTTATTTTTCCGTTTATGTGATATGTTCTTGTCAAATCTTTGATAGTATTGCATCGATGGTATATGATTTTTGAAAAGGAATTAATATCATATGATTGATGAATATTTTCAATAGTATGAAATGATATGATTATTTTGATGTACAAGTGTAATTTTTATTCATTGTGATTATGATGTATGATTGATGCTTTACTCGGCTACCACTTCTACTAAAAGATATTTCCCATTATTGGATAAAATACCATGCTTGATATATACTAAAAATTGGATAGGGTACCATTTGTAGTGTGGGTATATGCATATTTATGATCTCGGTACCACACTGATACGTACGAACGATTGACATTTGTACCACGGCAGGTGCACTAATAGTTTGTGTGTCGATTCCTTGAGAGTACCAGGTTTACTTCTCAATAAATTGATTATTAAATTTTTATTTTTTGAGTGAACCGGGATTATTTATTTTCATATATTTATCGTATGGTTGTCCTTGAGCTTTTGGATGGTTGTATTTAAATTCTTGGGTAGTTCTTTTATAGAGTAGTGTCACGGACCTAGAGAATCTGCTCGTACTCCGTGCGGCACTTGACAACTTACTCACGATTCTTTCACGATCTCGTAAGCTCAAGTAAGCCTTTTACTACTCGGAACGCTAAGAGAATAAGAAGAAAGACATAGAAAGAGTTTGGAAGAGAGGACTTGTATTCGATTACTCAATTGATGGATGATTTACAAATACAATGACCCTCCTATTTATACTACTCCCTAAGCCTAAGAGTAAATAAATGTTGCTATAGAAGTCCCTAAGTACATGCACTCTAATACATGTTCTACATTCCTAGAATATGTCTCTAGCTCTTCCAAAAGGCTCCTAGAATTCTCTAGTTTGCCCCAAGATTCTAGAAGGCTTTAGAGTCTTGCACAAGCCTCTCCAAGGCTGTTGAGCCGCCTGCTCCCTTCGTATGCTGGAAAGGTGGCGGGACGTCACAATCTCCCCCACCTAATGATGCGACGACCGCGTCGCATTGCGATTGTATCGGTGTCGAGTTTTGTCGTGTGATCATCAACTCACGTACTCGGTCAATCCCTTCGAGTAGCCTCCTCAGCGATTGCCCGACCTGACCTTTCGAACTTCCTCCTTCATAGGAGGCAAGTGCCTCGGCGGCTTCTTTTTCATCACCGCAGTGTTCCTTCTTGGAACCCTCTTCGTGCGCGGTGGCAAGGACTTTTCAGCATTATTGTCTTCTCCCGAACATGCAATGGTTGTTGCCGATGTTAACTTCACGTCGACCCTCTCGAGCTTCATGGCCATCAACTTGATTTGTCCCTCTGTCTTATGTTCCTTCACCATGGGAACCATACATGTTCCTCCTTTCTCCATGATCATCAATTGTTGGAGATAAGGATCAATCACTGCATGGCACTGCTGGAAGAACTCCTGTCCAAGAATAATATCAAAGATATATAAGGGAGCGACGATGAATTTGGTTTATCCTTGCCAGTCGCCTATCATGATGCTCACTCCGTGTGCAACTCTATCCACAGGAGTTGGTGGTGCATTGACCGTCCTGAGTTGGACGTTGCTTGGACTATAACGGAACCCCAACCTCGTTGCTGCCGTCTTGGCCATGAGATTGGCCTCTGCACATGTGTTGACCAACACACAAGCACGTTTTCCATTGATCGTGATGTCGACATATTGAGCGCATGCCTTAGACTTCGCATGACCCTATTTCACATGCTTCTGCTCATGCATCGGCTTCTCTGGCCTTGGCGTCATTGGTTATTGCTTGGTCACAGCTCTGCATAGAATTATCAAGCCCAACTTATTAGTCTCTTCAACTTCACCTTCCTCTTGGGCTTCCTTTTCCTTCCGCTCTCGGAGGATAGCACCAAGATTCTTCAGTTCAGGGCACTTTGCATAACTATGTGGCCCCCTGCATATGTAGCAACCATGTCCCTTGGCAACTTGTGTCTTCTTCACCGTGTTGCCACGATCCCCGGACCTCCTGCCGTTGGACCTATAGGTGTCATGCTTGTGAGGCCGTTGCTCCTCGCCTCGCCTCTTGGGTTGTGGTCGTTGCTCCTCGCTTTTGCCACAATCTCCCCCACCATCATCATGACTACCTTCCTCGTTGTCCTCTTCGGCACTATGAGACTTTCCTGCCTGAAGTCTGTCAGCACTTCGGCCTGCGTGATGGCTTCATCAATAGTCCCGACCTGTCGCCGCTCCAACTCCGTTCTGGCCCAACTTTGCAGCCCATCCATGAAGTGGAACAACATGTCTTCATCCGTGAGGTTGGGAATCTGGAGCGTAAGGGTGGTGAAATCCCGCACATACGCGCGTATGCTGCCCTTTTGCTTTGACTCCCTAAACTTGCGTTTTGCCTCATATATGACGTTGTTAGGGAAGAACGCCTTCTTGAAATCCTCGCGGAATTGCTCCCACGTGTTCATGGTGCGTGTCCCCTTCTTGATGTCGGACTCTTTACGCCTCCAGCATAGCATGGCCATCTCCGAAAGATACAACACAGCAGTGTTGATCTTGTTCACATCACTTCGCACCCGATTACACTTGAAGTAATTCTCCAAGTGCCATAGGAAATTCTCCACCTCTTGCGCGTCGCAGACGCCTTTGAACAAGCCTCGACTCTGGCCTCCCTTTCCCGGTCAAGTGATGTTGATCCACCAACCTCCCTATCTTCCTTGAGTGTTGCCACTTCGGCCTTCAAAAACTCAACTGCGCCAAGTGCTTCCATAAGCCTGAACTCCAAGGAAGTAATGGCCTCCTTCATCTCGAACTCGGCCCGCTGGCGTGCCTCCAACTCCTTTCGGATGTTGTCGTTCTCCTCAAGGGTGAAGTCTTCAAGGGTTTTGAATTTTCTGTCCGCCCCATTCAAGCGCCGGCCTAATATCTCAACGGCCTGCCTCGCCATTTCTACCCCTGCAACCCACTCTTCTCCGGCAGTAACGTCTACGGCATCCTTGCCGATCTCTTCATCACTTCCATCGACAATTGTGGGTAGGTGAGATGTTTGCACCTCTCTTGGTGTGGGCTCGGGCAGTGTTTCTTCACTTCCCTTCAGCTTCTTCTTCCCTTTATTATTCTTCTTTCCTCCATCTGTGCGGACGTTGGTGGTTCTAGCGCCGATAACGTCTCCTTCGTTCGTCATTCTCTTACGATTAACCTGCTCTGATACCACCTGTCACAGACCTAGAGAATCTACTTGTACTCCATGCGGCACTTGACAACTTACTCACGATTCTTTCACGATCTCGTAAGCTCAAAGCCTTTTACTACTCGGAACGCTAAGAGAATAAGAAGAAAGACAGAGAAAGAGTTTGGAAGAGAGGACTTGTATTCGATTATTCAATTGATGCATGATTTACAAATACAATGACCCTCCTATTTATACTACTCCCTAAGCCTAACAGTAAATAAATGTTGCTATACAAGTCCCTAAGTACATGCACTCTAATACATGTTCTACATTCCTAGAATATGTCTCTAACTCTTCCAAAAGGCTCCTAGAATTCTCTAGTCTGCCCCAAGATTCTAGCAGGCTCTAGAGTCTTGCACAAGCCTCTCCAAGGTTGTTGAGCAGCCTGCTCCGTATGCTGAAAACTGTCTGGAAAGGTGGCGGGACGTCATAGTAGGCTACATACTAATTATTGTAGTGATGTTTGAGGGATCCTTAGAGGTCTGATTAATTAATGGATGTGATGGTTTAGTTTTAGCGTCTTGTAGAATTTTGGAATTGTAGTCTAGTTAACAACGTTAGTAGTGACATACTATTCTAGATATCTCTATTTTATAGGAGGGGTTAGGTTATGATCTAATACGAGGGTGGAAAACTACAAGGTGGAGTTGGAAATGGAAGGTGGTGGATGAGTTGAGGTAGACTGTATGGGTTCCAAGGTAATTTCTACTTGTAGCGAGAGTAGCGACTGAATGGATGGGGAATAATCTATACTAATAATTATATCATGTAACAAAATCCAAATGAAAGTAGATTGTAGCCTTCCTCATAAGCAATCATGTGCGCTCTCAATCTGCTGAATTAAAGCTTTCACCCCTTAAGGAAACTATTCTCCTCAAGTATCTGAGGTTAATGGTAAATATTATCCTTGAATGGAATGTTCTTACTCATTGATGTATCAATGCCTAAAAAAGGTTTGTCATCTAAGCACTAATGGACAGTAAAAAAACTCAAATCTATTTATCAAGAGGAAGAAGTTCTTAAGTTCTTAAAATTCAATTTGAAAAATGTTAGGAACCCTTTTATTTGTAGACAATAAAAGGTGGTATGAACAAATGTTTATTATATTTAATATAAAATGTCACAAGCCTTTGGGTCTCGCAAAAATTAAAAAAGAAATACCTTATTATATGATGGGAAAAAATTAATTTGTGATGGATGTAAACGAACTAACACTTTTAATAATTTCCTTAGATTGAGAAGTTATTAAAACTGATATTCCCCAAAAGTTCTTTTTTTTGTTTAGATAGAAATATGAAATTACGATGAATTTTTTTATCACTAATTTTACGAATATTAAGAGATGTGTGATCATAGATCAAAACACGTCATGTTGTATGGATTTACGATTTTATTTTTTCCTCTTTATCTAACAATTTTTTTTACTTCGTGAATGCTAGTTCAATTGAAGGAGATTTATCATCTTATGTTTGACCATTAAGAAGAAAATAATTGTGGCTATGGGTGAAACTTTGATATAATTTGTGATACGGCTAAAATATTATAAATCTTCCTATAAATTTAGTGAATTGTCTGAGATGCATAACCACACCATTAATAAATCTTGTAACATATTGCATAAGATTGACGGAGAAAGATCTTTTAACTTTGGTTTTCTATTTTACTATTGTAATCTCTAGATCTTTGATTGAGTTTTAAGATTTTACTTCACACATAAATAATAATAACTAGTGAGCTAGTAATTTTCTTCTTTTTTTAATTAAAACTCTCTCTATTTCTTCACAAATACTTTCGTCTTTAAAAATATGCAACCAAGTATTTCTTATTTTGTAATATATATATATATATATATATATATATATATATATATATATATATATATATATATAAAGAGAGAGAGAGAGAAATACATTTATATAGATTTATAAAAGAGTGAAATTTTACAATCATATAAAAAACTAGTAGGTCATGCAAGACTTACTCAGAAATCTACAGAAAATCGGGCAGAAATTCCTTTGTTTTTTGGCCTATTCTGAAATTACCTGTATAAAAATAAATAACGCAACCAACAAGTCTCATCAATAAATAACCTTATTCATCAGTAGAGTATTCAAAGAGTAAATATACTAATTTCAACTTCAAAACTTAAGAAGTCTCATACTAGACATAAGTTTACAATAACAAAGAATACCCATAACTTCTAATAAAAGGAATGACTATGGAGAAACTCTAAGAATTCCAACAAATGTCTATAACAACTAATAAGCTTGTCATCCACGCCAACAAGTGCAAGGCTCACCAGAAATTTTCAACTCGAAAGCTCTAGACCTTAGAAAGTCACATGTATTCTCTCTAAAAAGATATAGCGAGGAATGTGACGCTAGGTTAGTGAGTAATAATACTTGACCACAACCATTTTAATGAGGGAGAAATCAGAAAACATGCTAGTACAATAATCATAACGATGAAATAAAATGCTCTTTCATAAACAATAACAATATTCAATCTTTTGTGCCTCATATAAGCAAAAAAAAAACAATGTAAATAATTAATAGTTAACTCAGAGAAACCTTTCCATATCAAATCTTATAGTTGTAAACTCAAAAAAACGCTTTCATATCAAATTTTATATATGGGAGGTTTCCAAGGATGAATCATGTAACCAGAGTGGACTTGTCTTTAAGAAGTAACCAGTAATAGTGAACTCCTCCTGAAGGAGTTAAATATTTATATCAGTAGATACCTACTCAAGGGATATCAATAACAGTATACTAGTTCCACATCCCACTAGCAAGGGCTTTATCAAATATTAGTAACTACAAGGTGCACCAGGTGTAATGATCCCGCCGTTAGCTACGGGATTCATTGAGGTCTACTCCTATTTATATTTTTCTTGTAATTAGTAGAAGCATTTCAAAATCAAACAGAGCATTTGAATCTTATCAAATCATAGCATTTCAAATTTTAAAAATCACATGTCAAAATACTATTTATTAAATAAATGTAAAACCTTTTCAATAACAATAATTATATTTGTAAAAAAATGAAATCATCTTAAATAATCTTTTCAGTATCATATCCAGTTAAAGACTTGTCCCACATGCAAGTTCAAAATATTAAGCAATGTTGACACCCATTTTGACCCAGGCCCACTTCCTCTTTCAGCCCATCCTCCTCAACCCCAAATTAATCCCAAGTTAATTCCCCCAGGCCCAAATAACGTCCATCCCTCGACCCAACACTGAAATTAACCCACCCAGGCCCAACTCCCTTAACCTCTCTAACACCATCAGCAGCCCATCCTCTCCCTATCACTAAACCGGCCCAAAACACTTAAATACCCAACCCTTTTAATTTGTAACCCGGTCCAATCTTATAACCCGACCCGACCCGACCTCCCTTCCCTCTTCCCCTCACCCACGCGCGTTCCCCGTAAAAGCGAAACCCAGGCCCAGAAAATTCCCGAGCGGCGGTGAATCCGCGTCTCCCTCCCCACGCGTTCTCGTCTCGACCACGCACTCTCCCTCACGCACAACTCCTCTCTCGTCCTCTCCCCCTCGCGCGTGGACGATGCAGCAACGGACACTGCAGTCCTGCTGTTTACGTCAGACGCCTTGATGAGCCTGAGCGCAACGCCAGCTCTCGTCCTTGTGACCACGAGATCATCCCACGTAGCTCGCTAGTACCACGAAATCATCTCAACCCTCCACATATGCCCCATCCGTTGGACGATTTGAGCATCTCCAAGGCGTATTCTCTCAGATTCAAATAGGTTTTCAAATTTGAAATTCGAATGGGCCTAAATCGTTCCCTCCAGCCCTCTCCCTCGAAACCCTAGTTTCTCTTCCTATTTAAACTCGGTTTTGCTTCAGAATAGGGGGTTAGCAATTTTTGGGTTGAAAGATTTTTGAGCAGTGAAATCGTGAGTTGAGAAAGAAAAAAATTCCAAATATTTCAGTTTCTGTTTGGTGTGGTCATTTTTTTGTTTTGTTTTGCGTTTTAGCTTAAATCCTATTGATTAGAAATAGAGAGGAACCGTAAATTTTCTTTGAGAAAAGAGGCAATCTCATAGATAAGATTTATATTCGTTCCCTTGGGATAAGATTTTCTGTTTAAAGAGGATAACCAACAAGATTCTTAAATCGATTAGGACGAGAAGAAACTACTTCATCAAGTGTTGGTGGCGTTCTGTTCAAGCGTCGAAGCGAGGTTGGTTTCAGGTTGTTCGAAGGCTAGTCGCTCTCCTTGCTCGCTTAGTCCCCCTCCGCTGCTCCTCAACAGGTAAAATACTTACGTTATGTAACTTCTTCTCTTCTCGATTTCAGTGTGGCAGAGGGAGTGTTGGAATTCCTTTCCGTGTGTGTCTACTGTTGGTTGATGCTGCTCAGTATGCTGGTCCGCTGTTTCGTTTTTTTTGTTTATGTCAAGCATGTTGAAACATTCGAATGATTGAATACATGGCCTGTTCTTTGTGAATATAAGACGTTATATTTGTTGGGTTTGGTTTGATCGAGATTTGTTCTTCAATCTCGACATGAGCCCAGTTAGAGTTTGTCTCGTTCACGTGTCTAAAGATTTCGATTTTTGTATTGGTTATGTTGTGGTATAGGCTGTCGTCTTAGCCATTGTAAGCTGCTTGCTTCATCCTGCATGTTAGCTTGAATATGTTGTAGCTGAGAGATTTGTTCTTTTGTTTATTGCATTCTAGTTAGTTAGACTATCATGCTGTAAGAGAATTCTTCTCTTCCTTAGTTATGAATTTGGTTGTTACTGTTTGGAAACAATCTTGGATGTCATGTCGTATTTTCTCAAGTATGTGGTTTACTTTCAAGCATCGTATTGGTTTAATTCGGGTCCATTTATTCGCTCCGTTCTGTCTTCCTCCACTTTCAAACAAATCTCGAATATTCGAAAGCATGAGAAGCTGTAAATTTTTCTTTAGTCGTCCATTTCTGTCAAGCATGATTTAATACGTTAAAATATTTGTCGCAAGCTTCCATAACTGAATGCATATCTTGAAGTTGTTTTTTTTTAAACCTTAGAAATTGTTAATCTTCTTGTTTGTTTCTTTGTATTAGATTTAGTTTGGCATAATAGTTTTTTTTGGTATTGAAATGGTGATATAATTATTAAATATGACATTTTACTTGTGTTAAACCACTGGGTGGTCACTTATATGTCATACTTTTTCTTTTATGTATAAGTGTGATTTGCAATTTCATTTTTTAATCATATAGGGTTGTTTGTTATTCTTTATCTTTCTTGGATAAAATATGTATTTTTATTAAGTTTAGTTTGTTTTCTTGCATATGTGTCCGTTGAATCGTATATTAATTCCTTTCGTTTACTTTGTGGCATGTAAATCCGTTTGAGTTCGCCATGAACTCTCCTTCTTTGCATATCGAGAGAGTCGTAAAGACTCACATCTTCCCTATCATCAAGTCAATCCACGGCATGGCAGGAAGATATTCGAGATTCCATGAAGATCGAGGATAGTCAAAGGCTTTGGATTAGAAAGCCTCTTTATTTTATACCTTTCGTATTTCATTTGTAATGGGCCTAAGCCCTTGTGCTTTATTTTTCTTTTCTTGTATTTTATTTCGTATATTTAGATTAGGACAGGTACAAAACGGGTCAAATATCCGAAAAGCAGGTGGGTCCGAGCTTCGGTCAAGGCGAACAGAACCCGAAGACTTGGACCCAAATCTCTCTCTCTCCCTCTCTCTCTCTCTCTCTCTTTATTACTTTGTTTGTGCGTTCGTTTAAATTCTCGTTAGTATTAGGATGGGAAAACTCCAAACCCCTCGGAACGCCTATCTATTTTATCAAACACAAGAAGTTTAGCTAAAGGTGAAATTTCAAAGAGATGAATATTTCAAACTTGTAACTTTGTCTAGATAAAAATTTAAGTTAAGCTTTGTAAAGATTTTCAAATTGCAAGATAAACTAAATATTTCGAAACTTGTAAAGTTTGCCTAGATATCGTAAGAAGTTCAAAATTTGCAAGTCTTTAAAACAAAATAGTCAAATAGTTAATCATCGAAAAACCGTATTTAGCGGAGTATCTTAGGTGCCTTAAACACCTTCCTAAGATACTAATAAGAATCCCGAACCCTTTAATGTTTTTCTAAACAATTTTTCTGTTTAAGTTGTTTAGAAACAAGTTTTTTTTCTTAATTTTTCCTTAAAAATTAAGTGGCGACTCCTTAAAGTTGAAAATAAAACAAACTCCTTTCGAAAATCTATTTTTCGATAAAACAGAAATGGCGACTCCGCTGGGGACGGAGGATTCTAACCCTAAGACTAACTCTATTTGACTAACTTGTTTAATTGTTTAGAAATTGTTTAGTTTAGAAATTGCATTTTCTCATGGCATAAATTCCGCCAAACGGCAACTAGTTGCATTAGGAAACGGAAGTTACGCGGCTTACCGCGACTTCTCTCAGAAATACCCCAAAGATCTCATTTGGGAGTATCGAATAAATAGTTGGAATGCGGTCATCCGACGTTATTCGATAGCTCCACCCCGATGTTTGTCCGACTCGGGTAACCGTCTATTTGAAAACAACTCTAGAAAAGCCTATGTTAGAGCGAAACCAAAACCAAAATTAGGCATCAGCCTAGGACGACTTAATACCCTAGGCGTATTAAGTCTATTTTAGTAGAAAAACCGCCAAAATCGCGTCTAAGGTCTTCGACCTCACGACGCATCATATTGTTTGACATTTGATATATATCTGTATTTAAATGCTTATGTGTCATGTTGCTTAGAATGAGGATATTGTAAACCCACTCCTAGCCAGAAATTCCAAAAAAATACGGAAGCCACTATTACAAATGTCCGACCAAAATTTCTGAGTCTCAAGTTTCTCACTCAAAAAAAAAAAAAAAAAAACCATCTCCCATACTACAAATCCTAAATACCCCCATCGTCTCAGATCCGAACTACGTTGGGCCTGAATTCTTCTTGTGAGATACGTAGGCAGCCTTCTCGGCCCGGCCCCTATCACAAGAAAATTTTCATTCTCCTCCGTATTACAAAGATACGAAGATAAGATCAACGGGCGTCGAAAAACAGCTGTAAAAGACCATAGCTTAACACGATTCAGCCTTCCCGAGATAGCGTCACTAAACAAACAAATTCCTGTTTGTTAAAAATATGATCCCGTCCACATTCGTGGGTTAAGATATCCTCAAACAAAGCGACTTGTGTGTTTATCTGTTTTATGTGTGATATTTTGCATTTTATACTCCGGATATGCACTAACAAATTTGCCTTTGAGTTGTTTCACCTCTCAGGTACCTCTTACTGATCTGTGTCGATAAAACTGGCAGATCACCCCTATTTCACCAGATCAAAAGGTCCCGCAGATTCCTTACCCGGATCAAACGCAAATACAGACATGGGAGACAACAATGAACAAATCAGCCTCACAGACGTCATGGTAGCTCAGCCCACCGCGGCAGAGCAGAATGAGCTTATTGCGCAGCTAATGCAGCAGATAGCAGATCTGAGAGTAGAATTGCAGCAAAGACAAGATACGCCTCCACCCGGGTTTGGCCCCAACTTCCTAGACGCCAGACCTCCTACATACTTCCCCTCGTCCAACTCGGACCCTACTCAGCACCGTCCATCGACACCCGTGCATAACCCCTCCAGAATAGATATAACCACCCAAAACCCCCAATATGCGTCGGTCTCCTATCAAACTCCCTCCCCACTTCCAAACAATCCCCCACAAATGCCACCACATCCTCAAAATACTCAAACAGCCCCACTACCCCAAAATCAAACCCAAAATCCCACCGCCTTCAACTCCCAAACACCGCATCCCCACTTGACCCAAAATACTAATCCCCAAAATTATCCGCAAAACTATCAAGCCGCACATAACGTCCCAAGCCCTTCCATAGCTCCACCCCTCCCCAAAAGAACCACATTCCAAGTCCCCGTCCCGGCCGAGCATGAGGTGCACGGCTCCGAGTTGGACCATTACGAGGAGCAAGAAAGAGAGTGGAGGGCGAGGGAAGAAGCGAAGGTAGACATAAAGGAGGAGATCAAAAGGGCGATGAAAGAATTGCAAGGAACTCCAGACGTCGCCGGGTTAAGCTATGCAGAACTATGCATCCACCCAGACTTGAACCTGCCTGAAGGGTTCAAGATCCCGAAGTTTGATACCTTCGGAGGGGTGGGCAACCCCATGGCACACCTAAGAGCGTACTGTGACCAACTCGTGGGAGTTGGCAAAGATGAAGCATTGCTGATGAGGTTGTTCAGCCGAAGCTTGTGCGGTGAGGCCCTGGAGTGGTTCACGTCACATGAGACTCGACAATGGCCCAGTTGGAGTGCACTGGGTAAAGATTTCATGGATAGGTTTGCGTACAACGTCGAGATAGTCCCCGATAGGTACTCCTTGGAAAAGATGAAGCAGAAATCCACCGAGAGCTATCGAGAGTTTGCGTATAGATGGAGGAAGGAGGCAGCGAGGGTGAGGCCTCCAATGACAGAAAAAGAGATTGTAGAGGTGTTCGTACGGGTGCAGGAGCCCGAGTACTATGACAGAGTCATCTTATTAATCGGCGCCAAGTTCGCTGAGATAGTCAAAATAGGCGAGACTATTGAAGATGGCCTGAAGTCGGGAAAGATAGCCCGAGTGTCTGCATCGCCTGGGTCTTCCGGATTGGTAAGGAAGAAAAGAGAGGAGGTTAACGCTATCTCACACGGGGGAAGAAAGGCCCCCAGAAACTTACCACGTCCCCAAGGCCGCTACAACCCTCCATCAAAGCCTCATCAAGCTTACCATCCACAATCAAATCATTCCGGCCACTACAATGCTGCCCCCACTTATCCATATCCCCATATTTTGTCGTATCAGAATCCACCCCAAATTCCCCAAGATTTTCCCTCCGTATATCCAAATTACCCCCAAGCTTCTCAAGTCCCTCCCCTTTACCAGAATGTCGCTCCCAGCTGCGCTAATGTACAGCCAAGCTATCGAGCACCGTCCCCCGCATATCAAATACAAACCCCAGCATATCAAAGCCCCCATCCAAATTACCGAGCTCCACGCCCAAATGCCCGCAATTATCAACAAGTCCCTCCCCCTCAGCAGAGCGGGTATGATCCCCCTCGCCCCAGGTTTGAGAAGAAGCCCTCCAGAAGCTTCACCGTGTTGGCTGAAAGCAGAACCCAATTGTTTGAAAGATTACCCACGGCCGGATACATCCACCCTGTGGGGCCAAAGCCTGTGGATGTCAATTCCAGATTCTACAGACCGGAGCAAAGATGTGCTTATCATTCCAACAGTGTTGGACATGATACAGAAGACTGTATCAATCTCAAGCACAAGATCCAGGATCTGATTGACCAGGAAGTGGTCTCCCTTCAGCCTGCGGCGCCGAACGTCAACACGAATCCGTTGCCGAATCATGGGGGTGAAAACACCAACATGATAGAAACAGACGAAGATGGTGGGGAAGGAATCTGTGAACCCTTTCAAGGAGAACAATTCCATCATCGAGGAGGAAGCTGAGCCAGCTGGCATTCGTGACGCGGAACCAGGGGAGATGCTGCAAAACAGGACGTCTACGCCGATCCTGATGTCCCGAACTCTGTGGTAGAAAGGAGTTATTTTGTGCATACCAAAATCGGTGGTCGTCCGGAAGAGGCCCGGGACCCACCATTTCTGCATTCTCTGAACTACGTTCGACCTAAATTCTCAAGAATGAGATACGTAGGCGGCCTTTGTCGGCCTCGGTCGGTTTTCTTTGTAAAATTTATTCTTGTTAACCTGTAAAGGGGAACTACGTTTGACCTGATTCCTGCCTCAACGGGATACGTAGGCGCCACAAGGGCTTGGTCATATCTCTCGTAAGATTTCTATTTCCCCCTTCTACAATAGAAACTGGGACAGAATTTTTGAGAGGGACTCAAAAATTCCGCAATCTGTTCGGTTACAATGGAAAGATGAGCAAGATACTAAACTGGGACAGAAATTTTGAGGATGGCCTCAAAATTTCGTCATGGGTCTTCCCTACAAGTCCGGAATGCCTTTTAAGTTCATTCAACAAGCGTCGGACTCAAAAGAGCTCGTTAAGCCTGACATGACATGACTTGGCAATGACTTTTTCAAGATCCTATTTCTTAAGAAATTTTTTTCTTGTTTCTCTTAAAAATTTCCCTTTTATATTTCATCTGTTTTGGCATAAGATATTTCCTTATCTATCAAGAGTCGGGAAATCGGGAAATCAACCGGAGACATCAAGACAAGGAGCAAACAACCGAAGGGATCGACACAGATCAGTATGTTTAAAACTGACAATTTTTCTGTGGATGCAGGTTTATAGCTTCACTTCGAAATCGGCCGAATTCTACCGACTGATGAATATGGAGAAGGAGAGAACTATCTCCAAAACCAGTGATTTTATGGAAAGCAGGAATATCGTTTGCGTCAGGATGCTTATGAATGTGTTTGTTTATTTCAAACCATTCTCAGCAATGGGAAATTTACAAAGCAAGATGATTATTGTCGATCAAGACCATGCATTACCTCAGAAGAGACGGTTATGCAATTATTATTTTATCATTATCGATCAAGTCGATATATTATTTGGAGATCGTCTTACCGTTACTATTCACGGGGGCGATATAAATATTCATGCATCGCGGAATTTATACACAGAAGAATCATGCATCGCGGAATCATGCATAGCGGAATCATGTATCGCGGGAATCATGCATAGCGGAATCATGCATCGCGGAATCATGCATCGCGGAAATCATGCATCGCGAGTCAATAATTATGCATGACGAGAAGATTTCATGCCTCGTCAAAATTTATAAATCGCGAGAAGAATTTATGCCTCGCTGGAATTCATGCATCGCGGAATCATGCATCGCAGAAATTATGCATCGCGAGTCAATAATTATGCATGACGAGAAGATTTCATGCCTCGTCAAAATTTATACATCGCGAGAAAAATTTATGCCTCGCTGGAATTCATGCATAGAGAAAATCATGCATCGCGGAAATCATGCATTGTGAGTCATTTATTATGCACGACGAGAAGATTTCATGCCTCGTCAAAATTTATGCATCGCGAGAAGACTTCATCCCTCGCTGGAATTTATACATTGCGAGAAGAATTTATGCCTCGCTGGAATTCATGCATAGAGAGAATCATGCATCGCGGAAATCATGCATCGCGAGTCATTTATTATGCACGACGAGAAGATTTCATGCCTCGTCAAAATTTATGCATCGCGAGAAGACTTCATACCTCGCTGAAATTTATACATCGCGAGAAGAATTTATGCCTCGCTGGAATTCATGCATAGAGAAAATCATGCATCGCGGAAATCATGCATCGCGAGTCATTTATTATGCACGACGAGAAGATTTCATGCCTCGTCAAAATTTATGCATCGCGAGAAGACTTCATCCCTCGCTGGAATTTATACATCGCGAGAAGAATTTATGCCTCGCTGGAATTCATGCATAGAGAGAATCATGCATCGCGGAAATCATGCATCGCGAGTCATTTATTATGCACGACGAGAAGATTTCATGCCTCGTCAAAATTTATGCATCGCGAGAAGACTTCATACCTCGCTGAAATTTATACATCGCGAGAAGAATTTATGCCTCGCTGGAATTCATGCATAGAGAAAATCATGCATCGCGGAAATCATGCATCGCGAGTCATTTATTATGCACGACGAGAAGATTTCATGCCTCGTCAAAATTTATGCATCGCGAGAAGACTTCATACCTCGCCGAAAATCATGCATCGCGAGAAGATTCATATCTCACGGGGATTTACGTATCGAGGGAAGATATTCATGCCCCGCAAGAGGACGTACTGGGATAAAGAAAGAACAATGCTTATCCATTGGCCTCGACTACATTCTGTTATTTCTTATAAAAGTAAATCTCAAGGAGAACATCGAAGATGACAACAAAAGAAGCATCAATATCGCATCAACATTTATTTATTTATTTTAGCATCAAATGAAGAATACACTGAAGATTTTATTTACAAAGCACAAGGCATATGCTTTATTTGCTGGACGTCAGACCGATCGAGTCGACGTCCAGTATGGAGGAGAACAATGAAGTGTTGACACGGTAAAAAGACACTGTCTCCAATCCTAATTGCATTTTTAAGCTGACAAGTTTTATCTCAGTCTTTGTCGAGAGCATCCGAAAAGGATGAATTCTCCAAAAACCACAGGTGCGGACGACATCAAAAAGGATGCAGCACAACGTGGAACTTTTTCTTAGCAGCGAACTGGGACATAGTCCGAAGAGGAATGTCAAACTCTTAGGACGCGAGCAGAGGAGCGACTTCCACCACAATCGAACCACCCTCTCGAAGCATGCGGGTTTTTCTTTAGTTCTGTCAGTTTCCGTCTCGCGTCCGGAAGTTTTTTTATCGGAGGCAAGTTTCCAATCTGAGTGACAATACGCCAAGAGCTTTGGAAATTATGTCCATGTAAGTTCTTACCTATGGATATGAAGAGCTCCACATTCATGGCTAAGAGGTTACAAGCCTCCTTTTCATACTCGTTAGTTTGTCACCTGTCCAAAACCAAAGGTTATCTAGCATAATAGATTTCCTTTTCCACCGATTGAGTCGAACTACACACAGCCTGATTCCGAAGGTTTAGGGATATGTAGGCGGATTCAATGTTGAAACTCGGCTGTATCCCAATATTCGCTCTCAAATTCTATTCTCGAGCATTTTAGCGCCTTCATAATTCGGTGTCGAGGTGGCTTTTGATTCTTTCAAAATCGTGCGTTAAATCAAGCTACCGAACTACAAAGTGGCCTGAATTCTCATATAGCCTGAGATATGTAGGAAACCCGTTTCAAGGGTTCAGCCATAATTCTTAAATCCTTTGTCGAATCCTTCCTTTAAAACGAATGAGGTTGGTCAAAATTGGTTTGGTCAATTTCATTTTCCTCGAGTTGCTTGCATCAACCCAAGTAAAATGAGGGACAGCTGTTGACACCCATTTTGACCCAGGCCCACTTCCTCTTTCAGCCCATCCTCCTCAACCCCAAATTAATCCCAAGTTAATTCCCCCAGGCCCAAATGACGTCCATCCCTCGACCTTACACTGAAATTAACCCACCCAGGCCCAACTCCCTTAACCTCTCTAACACCATCAGCAGCCCATCCTCTCCCTATCACTAAACCGGCCCAAAACACTTAAATACCCAACCCTTTTAATTTGTAACCCGGTCCAATCTTATAACCCGACCCGACCCGACCTCCCTTCCCTCTTCCCCTCACCCACGCGTTTCCCCCAGAAAAATAGAAACCCAGCAGCCCCCGAAAATTCCCAGAAAACGCCAGTGAATCCGCGTCTCCCTCCCCACGCGTTCTCGTCTCGACCACGCACTCTCCCTCACGCACAACTCCTCTCTCGTCCTCTCCCCCTCGCGCGTGGACGATGCAGCAACGGACACTGCAGTCCTGCTGTTTCGTACGCAGCAGCGCAGTGAGCACAAGCAACGCCAGCTCTCGTCCTTGTGACCACGAGATCATCCCACGTAGCTCGCTAGTACCACGAAATCATCTCAACCCTCCACATATGCCCCATCCGTTGGACGATTTGAGCATCTCCAAGGCATATTCTCTCAGATTCGAATAGGTTTTCGAATTTGAAATTCGAATGGGCCTAAATCGTTCCCTCCAGCCCTCTCCCTCGAAACCCTAGTTTCTCTTCCTATTTAAACTCGGTTTTGCTTCAGAATAGGGGGTTAGCAATTTTTGGGTTGAAAGATTTTTGAGCAGTGAAATCGTGAGTTGAGAAAGAAAAAAAATTCCAAATATTTCAGTTTCTGTTTGGTGTGGTCATTTTTTTGTTTTGTTTTGCGTTTTAGCTGAAATCCTATTGATTATAAATAGAGAGGAACCGTAAATTTTCTTTGAGAAAAGAGGCAATCTCATAGATAAGATTTATATTCGTTCCCTTGGGATAAGATTTTCTGTTTAAAGAGGATAACCAACAAGATTCTTAAATCGATTAGGACGAGAAGAAACTACTTCATCAAGTGTTGGTGACGTTCCTGTTCAAACGTGCGAAGCAGAGGTTGGTTTCAGGTTGTTCGAAGGCTAGTCGCTCTCCTTGCTCGCTTCCGTCCCAGTTCTGCTGCTCCTCAACAGGTAAAATACTTACGTTATGTAACTTCTTCTCTTCTCGATTTCAGTGTGGCGGAGGGAGTGTTGGAATTCCTTTCCGAGTGTGTCTACTGTTGGTTGATGCTGCTCAGTATGCTGGTCCGCTGTTTCGTTTTTTTTGTTTATGTCAAGCATGTTGAAACATTCGAATGATTGAATACATGGCTTTGTTCTTTGTGAATATAAGACGCTATATTTGTTGGGTTTGGTTTGATCGAGATTTGTTCTTCAATCTCGGCATGAGCCTAGTTAGAGTTTGTCTCGTCTGTCTCGTTCACGTGTCTAAAGATTTCGATTTTTGTATTGGTTATGTTGTGGTATAGGCTGTCGTCGTAGCCATTGTAAGCTGCTTGCTTCATCCTGCATGTTAGCTTGAATATACTGTAGCCGAGAGATTTGTTCTTTTGTTTATTGCATTCTAGTTAGTTAGACTATCATGCTGTAAGAGAATTCTTCTCTTCCTTAGTTATGAATTTGGTTGTTACTGTTTGGAAACATTCTTGGATGTCATGTCGTATTTTCTCAAGTATGTGGTTTACTTTAAAGCATCGTATTGGTTTAATTCGGGTCCATTTATTCGCTCCGTTCTGTCTTCCTCCACTTTCAAACAAATCTCGAATATTCGAAAGCATGAGAAGCTGTAAATTTTTCTTTAGTCGTCCATTTCTGTCAAGCATGATTTAATACGTTAAAATATTTGTCGCAAGCTTCCATAACTGAATGCATATCTTGAAGTTGTTTTTTTTTAAACCTTAGAAATTGTTAATCTTCTTGTTTGTTTCTTTGTATTAGATTTAGTTTGGCATAATAGTTTTTTTTGGTATTGAAATGGTGATATAATTTATTAAATATGACATTTTACTTGTGTTAAACCACTGGGTGGTCACTTATATGTCATACTTTTTCTTTTATGTATAAGTGTGATTTGCAATTTCATTTTTTAATCATATAGGGTTGTTTGTTATTCTTTATCTTTCTTGGATAAAATATGTATTTTTATTAAGTTTAGTTTGTTTTCTTGCATATGTGTCCGTTGAATCGTATATTAATTCCTTTCGTTTACTTTGTGGCATGTAAATCCGTTTGAGTTCGCCATGAACTCTCCTTCTTTGCATATCGAAGTCGTAAAGACTCACATCTTCCCTATCATCAAGTCAATCCACGGCATGGCAGGAAGATATTCGAGATTCCATGAAGATCGAGGATAGTCAAAGGCTTTGGATTAGAAAGCCTCTTTATTTTATACCTTTCGTATTTCATTTGTAATGGGCCTAAGCCCTTGTGCTTTATTTTTCTTTTCTTGTATTTTATTTCGTATATTTAGATTAGGACAGGTACAAAACGGGTCAAATATCCGAAAAGCAGGTGGGTCCGAGCTTCGGTCAAGGCGAACAGAACCCGAAGACTTGGACCCAAATCTCTCTCTCTCCCTCTCTCTCTCTCTCTCTCTCTTTATTACTTTGTTTGTGCGTTCGTTTAAATTCTCGTTAGTATTAGGATGGGAAAACTCCAAACCCCTCGGAACGCCTATCTATTTTATCAAACACAAGAAGTTTAGCTAAAGGTGAAATTTCAAAGAGATGAATATTTCAAACTTGTAACTTTGTCTAGATAAAAATTTAAGTTAAGCTTTGTAAAGATTTTCAAATTGCAAGATAAACTAAATATTTCGAAACTTGTAAAGTTTGCCTAGATATCGTAAGAAGTTCAAAATTTGCAAGTCTTTAAAACAAAATAGTCAAATAGTTAATCATCGGAAAACCGTATTTAGCGGAGTATCTTAGGTGCCTTAAACACCTTCCTAAGATACTAATAAGAATCCCGAACCCTTTAATGTTTTTCTAAACAATTTTTCTGTTTAAGTTGTTTAGAAACAAGTTTTTTTTCTTAATTTTTCCTTAAAAATTAAGTGGCGACTCCTTAAAGTTGAAAATAAAACAAACTCCTTTCGAAAATCTATTTTTCGATAAAACAGAAATGGCGACTCCGCTGGGGACGGAGGATTCTAACCCTAAGACTAACTCTATTTGACTAACTTGTTTAATTGTTTAGAAATTGTTTAGTTTAGAAATTGCATTTTCTCATGGCATAAATTCCGCCAAACGGCAACTAGTTGCATTAGGAAACGGAAGTTACGCGGCTTACCGCGACTTCTCTCAGAAATACCCCAAAGATCTCATTTGGGAGTATCGAATAAATAGTCGGAATGCGGTCATCCGACGTTATTCGATAGCTCCACCCCGATGTTTGTCCGACTCGGGTAACCGTCTATTTGAAAACAACTCTAGAAAAGCCTATGTTAGAGCGAAACCAAAACCAAAATTAGGCATCAGCCTAGGACGACTTAATACCCTAGGCGTATTAAGTCTATTTTAGTAGAAAAACCGCCAAAATCGCGTCTAAGGTCTTCGACCTCACGACGCATCATATTGTTTGACATTTGATATATATGTGTATTTAAATGCTTATGTGTCATGTTGCTTAGAATGAGGATATTGTAAACCCACTCCTAGCCAGAAATTCCAAAAAATATGGAAGCCGCTATTACAAATGTCCGACCAAAATTTCCGAGTCTCAAGTTTCTCACTCAAAAAAAAAAAAAAAAAAAAACCATCTCCCATACTACAAATCCTAAATACCCCCATCGTCTCAGATCCGAACTACGTTGGGCCTGAATTCTTCTTGTGAGATACGTAGGCAGCCTTCTCGGC
This sequence comes from Solanum arcanum, assembly GCA_027789145.1. NCBI lineage: Eukaryota > Viridiplantae > Streptophyta > Magnoliopsida > Solanales > Solanaceae > Solanum > Solanum arcanum. The sequence continues at coordinate 51,594,313 of CM050933.1, forward strand.
CCGGCCCCTATCACAAGAAAATTTTCATTCTCCTCCGTATTACAAAGATACGAAGATAAGATCAACGGGCGTCGAAAAACAGCTGTAAAAGACCATAGCTTAACACGATTCAGCCTTCCCGAGATAGCGTCACTAAACAAACAAATTCCTGTTTGTTAAAAATATGATCCCGTCCACATTCGTGGGTTAAGATATCCTCAAACAAAGCGACTTGTGTGTTTATCTGTTTTATGTGTGATATTTTGCATTTTATACTCCGGATATGCACTAACAAATTTGCCTTTGAGTTGTTTCACCTCTCAGGTACCTCTTACTGATCTGTGTCGATAAAACTGGCAGATCACCCCTATTTCACCAGATCAAAAGGTCCCGCAGATTCCTTACCCGGATCAAACGCAAATACAGACATGGGCGACAACAATGAACAAGTCAGCCTCACAGACGTCGTGGTGGCTCAGCCCACCGCGGCAGAGCAGAATGAGCTTATTGCACAGCTAATGCAGCAGATAGCAGATCTGAGAGTAGAATTGCAGCAAAGGCAAGATACGCCTCCACCCGGGTTTGGCCCCAGCTTCCTAGACGCCAGACCTCCTACGTACTTCCCCTCGTCCAACTTGGATCCTACTCAGCACCGTCCATCGACACCCGTGCATAACCCCTCCAGAATAGATACAACCACCCAAAACCCCCAATATGCGTCAGTCTCCTATCAGACTCCCTCACCACTCCCAAACAATCCCCCACAAATGCCACCACATCCTCAAAATACTCAAACAGCCCCACTACCCCAAAATCAAACCCAAAATTCCACCGCCTTCAACTACCAAACACCGCATCCCCACTTGACCCAAAATACTAATCCCCAAAATTATCCGCAAAACTATCAAGCCGCACAGAACGTCCCAAGCCCTTCCATAGCTCCACCCCTCCCCAAAAGAACCACATTCCAAGTCCCCGTCCCGGCCGAGCATGAGGTGCACGGCTCCGAGTTGGACCATTACGAGGAGCAAGAAAGAGAGTGGAGGGCGAGGGAAGAAGCGAAGGTAGACATAAAGGAGGAGATCAAAAGGGCGATGAAAGAATTGCAAGGAACTCCAGACGTTGCCGGGTTAAGCTATGCAGAACTATGCATCCACCCAGACTTGAACCTGCCTGAAGGGTTCAAGATCCCGAAGTTTGATACCTTCGGAGGGGTGGGCAACCCCATGGCACACCTAAGAGCGTACTGTGACCAACTCGTGGGAGTTGGCAAAGATGAAGCATTGCTGATGAGGTTGTTCAGCCGAAGCTTGTGCGGTGAGGCCCTGGAGTGGTTCACGTCACATGAGACTCGACAATGGCCCAGTTGGAATGCACTGGCTAAAGATTTCATGGATAGGTTTGCGTACAACGTCGAGATAGTCCCCGATAGGTACTCCTTGGAAAAGATGAAGCAGAAATCCACCGAGAGCTATCGAGAGTTTGCGTATAGATGAAGGAAGGAGGCAGCGAGGGTGAGGCCTCCAATGACAGAAAAAGAGATTGTAGAGGTGTTCGTACGGGTGCAGGATCCCAAGTACTATGACAGAGTCATCTTATTAATCGGCGCCAAGTTCGCTGAGATAGTCAAAATAGGCGAGACTATTGAAGATGGCCTGAAGTCGGGAAAGATAGCCCGAGTGTCTGCATCGCCTGGGTCTTCCGGATTGGTAAGGAAAAAAAGAGAGGAGGTTAACACTATCTCACACGGGGGAAGAAAGGCCCCCAAAAACTTACCACGTCCCCAAGGCCGCTACAACCCTCCATCAAAGCCTCATCAAGCTTACCATCCACAATCAAATCATTCCGGCCACTACAATGCTGCCCCCACTTATCCATATCCCCATATTTTGTCGTATCAGAATCCACCCCAAATTCCCCAAAATTTTCCCTCCGTATATCCAGATTACCCCCAAGCTTATCAAGTCCCTCCCCTTTACCAGAATGTCGCTCCCAGCTGCGCTAATGTACAGCCAAGCTATCGAGCACCGTCCCCCGCATATCAAATACAAACCCCAGCATATCAAAGCCCCCATCCAAATTACCGAGCTCCACGCCCAAATGCCCGCAATTATCAACAAGTCCCTCCCCCTCAGCAGAGCGGGTATGATCCCCCTCGCCCCAGGTTTGAGAAGAAGCCCTCCAGAAGCTTCACCGTGTTGGCTGAAAGCAGAACCCAATTGTTTGAAAGATTATCCGCGGCCGGATACATCCACCCTGTGGGGCCAAAGCCTGTGGATGTCAATTCCAGATTCTACAGACCGGAGCAAAGATGTGCTTATCATTCCAACAGTGTTGGACATGATACAGAAGACTGTATCAATCTCAAGCACAAGATCCAGGATCTGATTGACCAGGAAGTGGTCTCCCTTCAGCCTGCGGCGCCGAACGTCAACACGAATCCGTTGCCGAATCATGGGGGTGAAAACACCAACATGATAGAAACAGACGAAGATGGTGGGGAAGGAATCTGTGAACCCTTTCAAGGAGAACAATTCCATCATCGAGGAGGAAGCTGAGCCAGCTGGCATTCGTGACGCGGAACCAGGGGAGATGCTGCAAAACAGGACGTCTACGCCGATCCTGATGTCCCGAACTCTGTGGTAGAAAGGAGTTATTTTGTGCATACCAAAATCGGTGGTCGTCCGGAAGAGGCCCGGGACCCACCATTTCTGCATTCTCTTAATTGCTTGAATTTTTAATTTTCGTCGTGATGTTTAAAAAGGACGACGCGGCCCTGTGCCACGGCCCAAGCCTATCAACTTAGACGCTGTCAAGAGACCCTACACATGAAGTTCGCTTTGCATTTTTCCTATCATTTACTTGTAATCGTTTTGTTTGCTTGTATTTGTTAAACTTGAGTCATTATCCCTCTTTTAACGAACTACGTCTGACCTGAATTCTCGAAAACGAGATACGTAGGTGGCCTATGTCGGCTTCGGTCACCCCATTTACCCCCCTTTATTATTTCTTTGTATTTGAACTATGTTCGACCTGAATTCTCAAGAATGAGATACGTAGGCGGCCTTTGTCGGCCTCGGTCGGTTTTCTTTGTAAAATTTAAACTTGTTAACCTGTAAAGGGGAACTACGTTTGACCTGATTCCTGCCTCAACGGGATACGTAGGCGCCACAAGGGCTCGGTCATATCTCTCGTAAGATTTCTATTTCCCCCTTCTACAATAGAAACTGGGACAGAATTTTTGAGAGGGACTCAAAAATTCCGCGATCTGTTCGGTTACAATGGAAAGATGAGCAAGATACTAAACTGGGACAGAAATTTTGAGGATGGCCTCAAAATTTCGTCATGGGTCTTCCCTACAAGTCCGGAATGCCTTTTAAGTTCATTCAACAAGCGTCGGACTCAAAAGAGCTCGTTAAGCCTGACATGACATGACTTGGCAATGACTTTTTCAAGATCCTATTTCTTAAGAAATTTTTTTCTTGTTTCTCTTAAAAATTTCCCTTTTATATTTCATCTGTTTTGGCATAAGATATTTCCTTATCTATCAAGAGTCGGGAAGTCGGGAAATCAACCGGAGACATCAAGACAAGGAGCAAACAACCGAAGGGATCGACACAGATCAGTATGTTTAAAACTGACAATTTTTCTGTGGATGCAGGTTTATAGCTTCACTTCGAAATCGGCCGAATTCTACCGACTGATGAATATGGAGAAGGAGAGAACTATCTCCAAAACCAGTGATTTTATGGAAAGCAGGAATATCGTTTGCGTCAGGATGCTTATGAATGTGTTTGTTTATTTCAAACCATTCTCAGCAATGGGAAATTTACAAAGCAAGATGATTATTGTCGATCAAGACCATGCATTACCTCAGAAGAGACGGTTATGCAATTATTATTTTATCATTATCGATCAAGTGGATATATTATTTGGAGATCGTCTTCAAGCATTATTCACTATTCACGGGGGCGATATAAAGATTCATGCATCGCGGAATTTATACACTGAAGAATCATGCATCGCGGAATCATGCATAGCGGAATCATGTATCGCGGGAATCATGCATAGCGGAATCATGCATCGCGGAATCATGCATCGCGGAAATCATGCATCGCGAGTCAATAATTATGCATGACGAGAAGATTTCATGCCTCGTCAAAATTTATAAATCGCGAGAAGAATTTATGCCTCGCTGGAATTCATGCATCGCGGAATCATGCATCGCGGAAATCATGCATCGCGAGTCAATAATTATGCATGACGAGAAGATTTCATGCCTCGTCAAAATTTATACATCGCGAGAAAAATTTATGCCTCGCTGGAATTCATGCATAGAGAAAATCGTGCATCGCGGAAATCATGCATTGCGAGTCATTTATTATGCACGACGAGAAGATTTCATGCCTCGTCAAAATTTATGCATCGCGAGAAGACTTCATCCCTCGCTGGAATTTATACATTGCGAGAAGAATTTATGCCTCGCTGGAATTCATGCATAGAGAGAATCATGCATCGCAGAAATCATGCATCGCGAGTCATTTATTATGCACGACGAGAAGATTTCATGCCTCGTCAAAATTTATGCATCGCGAGAAGACTTCATACCTCGCTGAAATTTATACATCGCGAGAAGAATTTATGCCTCGCTGGAATTCATGCATAGAGAAAATCATGCATCGCGGAAATCATGCATCGCGAGTCATTTATTATGCACGACGAGAAGATTTCATGCCTCGTCAAAATTTATGCATCGCGAGAAGACTTCATCCTCATTGGAATTTATACATCGCGAGAAGAATTTATGCCTCATTGGAATTCATGCATAGAGAGAATCATGCATCGCGGAAATCATGCATCGCGAGTCATTTATTATGCCTGACGAGAAGATTTCATGCCTCGTCAAAATTTATGCATCGCGAGAAGACTTCATACCTCGCTGAAATTTATACATCGCGAGAAGAATTTATGCCTCATTGGAATTCATGCATAGAGAAAATCATGCATCGCGGAAATCATGCATCGCGAGTCATTTATTATGCACGACGAGAAGATTTCATGCCTCGTCAAAATTTATGCATCGCGAGAAGACTTCATACCTACTTGAAAATCATGCATCGCGAGAAGATTCATATCTCGCGAGGATTTACGTGTCGAGGAAGATATTCATGCCCATGAAGGGCGTCTTGGGATAAAGAAAGAACAATGCTTATCCATTGGCCTCGACTACATTCTGTTATTTCTTATAAAAGTAAATCTCAAGGAGAACATCGAAGATGACAACAAAAGAAGCATCAATATCGCATCAACATTTATTTATTTATTTTAGCATCAAATGAAGAATACATCAAGATTTTATTTACAAAGCACAAGGCATATGCTTTATTTCTTTGGACGTCGAACCGATCGAGTCGGCGTCGATTATGGAGGAAGAACAATGAAGTGTTGACACGGTAAAAAGACACTGTCTCCCATCCTAATTGCATTTTTAAGCTGACGAGTTTTATCTCAGTCTTTGTCGAGAGCATCCGAAAAGGATGAATTCTCCAAAAACCACAGGTGCGGACGACATCAAAAAGGATGCAGCACAACGTGGAACTTTTTCTTAGCAGCGAACTGGGACATAGTCCGAAGAGGAATGTCAAACTCTTAGGACGCGAGCAGAGGAGCGACTTCCACCACAATCGAACCACCCTCTCGAAGCATGCGGGTTTTTCTTTAGTTCTGTCAGTTTCCGTCTCGCGTCCGGAAGTTTTTTTTTTATCGGAGGCAAGTTTCCAATCTGAGTGACAATGCGCCAAGAGCTTTGGAAATTATGTCCATGTAAGTTCTTACCTGTGGATATGAAGAGCTCCACATTCATGGCTAAGAGGTTACAAGCCTCCTTTTCATACTCGTTAGTTTGTCACTTGTCCAAAACCAAAGGTTATCTAGCATAATAGATTTCCTTTTCCACCGATTGAGTCGAACTACACACAGCCTGATTCCGAAGGTTTAGGGATATGTAGGCGGATTCAATGTTGAAACTCGGCTGTATCCCAATATTCGCTCTCGAATTCTATTCTCGAGCATTTCGGCGCCTTCATAATTCGGTGTCGAGGTGGCTTTTGATTCTTTCAAAATCGTGCGTTAAATCAAGCTACCGAACTACAAAGTGGCCTGAATTCTCATATAGCCTGAGATATGTAGGAAACCCGTTTCAAGGGTTCAGCCATAATTCCTAAATCCTTTGTCGAATCCTTCCTTTAAAACGAATGAGGTTGGTCAAAATTGTTTTGGTCAATTTCATTTTCCTCGAGTTGCTTGCATCAACCCAAGTAAAATGAGGGACAGCTGTTGACACCCATTTTGACCCAGGCCCACTTCCTCTTTCAGCCCATCCTCCTCAACCCCAAATTAATCCCAAGTTAATTCCCCCAGGCCCAAATGACGTCCATCCCTCGACCCAACACTGAAATTAACCCACCCAGGCCCAACTCCCTTAACCTCTCTAACACCATCAGCAGCCCATCCTCTCCCTATCACTAAACCGGCCCAAAACACTTAAATACCCAACCCTTTTAATTTGTAACCCGGTCCAATCTTATAACCCGACCCGACCCGACCTCCCTTCCCTCTTCCCCTCACCCACGCGCGTTTCCCCGTAAAAATAGAAACCCAAAGACCCCAAAATTCCTAGAAAATGCCCGGTGAATCTGCGTCCTCCCCACGCGTGCTCGTCTCGACCACGCACTCTCCCTCACGCACAACTCCTCTCTCGTCCTCTCCCCTCGCGGCGTGGGCGATGCGACAACGGACAACTGCGATCCTGTTTGTTTCGTCAGCAACGTGTGCCGATGAGCACAAGCAACGCCAGCTCTCGTCCTTGTGACCACGAGATCATCCCACGTAGCTCGCTAGTACCACGAAATCATCTCAACCCTCCACATATGCCCCATCCGTTGGACGATTTGAGCATCTCCAAGGCATATTCTCTCAGATTCGAATAGGTTTTCGAATTTGAAATTCGAATGGGCCTAAATCGTTCCCTCCAGCCCTCTCCCTCGAAACCCTAGTTTCTCTTCCTATTTAAACTCGGTTTTGCTTCAGAATAGGGGGTTAGCAATTTTTGTGTTGAAAGATTTTTGAGCAGTGAAATCGTGAGTTGAGAAAGAAAAAAAATTCCAAATATTTCAGTTTCTGTTTGGTGTGGTCATTTTTTTGTTTTGTTTTGCGTTTTAGCTGAAATCCTATTGATTAGAAATAGAGAGGAACCGTAAATTTTCTTTGAGAAAAGAGGCAATCTCATAGATAAGATTTATATTCGTTCCCTTGGGATAAGATTTTCTGTTTAAAGAGGATAACCAACAAGATTCTTAAATCGATTAGGACGAGAAGAAACTACTTCATCAAGTGTTGGTGACGTTCCTGTTCAAACGTGCGAAGCAGAGGTTGGTTTCAGGTTGTTCGAAGGCTAGTCGCTCTCCTTGCTCGCTTCCGTCCCAGTTCTGCTGCTCCTCAACAGGTAAAATACTTACGTTATGTAACTTCTTCTCTTCTCGATTTCAGTGTGGCGGAGGGAGTGTTGGAATTCCTTTCCGTGTGTGTCTACTGTTGGTTGATGCTGCTCAGTATGCTGGTCCGCTGTTTCGTTTTTTTTGTTTATGTCAAGCATGTTGAAACATTCGAATGATTGAATACATGGCCTGTTTGCTGTGAATATAAGACGCTATATTTGTTGGGTTTGGTTTGATCGAGATTTGTTCTTCAATCTCGGCATGAGCCTAGTTAGAGTTTGTCTCGTCTGTCTCGTTCACGTGTCTAAAGATTTCGATTTTTGTATTGGTTATGTTGTGGTATAGGCCGTCGTCTTAGCCATTGTAAGCTGCTTGCTTCATCCTGCATGTTAGCTTGAATATGCTGTAGCCGAGAGATTTGTTCTTTTGTTTATTGCATTCTAGTTAGTTAGACTATCATGCTGTAAGAGAATTCTTCTCTTCCTTAGTTATGAATTTGGTTGTTACTGTTTGGAAACAATCTTGGATGTCATGTCGTATTTTCTCAAGTATGTGGTTTACTTTCAAGCATCGTATTGGTTTAATTCGGGTCCATTTATTCGCTCCGTTCTGTCTTCCTCCACTTTCAAACAAATCTCGAATATTCGAAAGCATGAGAAGCTGTAAATTTTTCTTTAGTCGTCCATTTCTGTCAAGCATGATTTAATACGTTAAAATATTTGTCGCAAGCTTCCATAACTGAATGCATATCTTGAAGTTGTTTTTTTTTAAACCTTAGAAATTGTTAATCTTCTTGTTTGTTTCTTTGTATTAGATTTAGTTTGGCATAATAGTTTTTTTTGGTATTGAAATGGTGACATAATTTATTAAATATGACATTTTACTTGTGTTAAACCACTGGGTGGTCACTTATATGTCATACTTTTTCTTTTATGTATAAGTGTGATTTGCAATTTCATTTTTTAATCATATAGGGTTGTTTGTTATTCTTTATCTTTCTTGGATAAAATATGTATTTTTATTAAGTTTAGTTTGTTTTCTTGCATATGTGTCCGTTGAATCGTATATTAATTCCTTTCGTTTACTTTGTGGCATGTAAATCCGTTTGAGTTCGCCATGAACTCTCCTTCTTTGCATATCGAGAGAGTCGTAAAGACTCACATCTTCCCTATCATCAAGTCAATCCACGGCATGGCAGGAAGATATTCGAGATTCCATGAAGATCGAGGATAGTCAAAGGCTTTGGATTAGAAAGCCTCTTTATTTTATACCTTTCGTATTTCATTTGTAATGGGCCTAAGCCCTTGTGCTTTATTTTTCTTTTCTTGTATTTTATTTCGTATATTTAGATTAGGACAGGTACAAAACGGGTCAAATATCCGAAAAGCAGGTGGGTCCGAGCTTCGGTCAAGGCGAACAGAACCCGAAGACTTGGACCCAAATCTCTCTCTCTCTCTCTCTCTCTCTTTATTACTTTGTTTGTGCGTTCGTTTAAATTCTCGTTAGCATTAGGATGGGAAAACTCCAAACCCCTCGGAACGCCTATCTATTTTATCAAACACAAGAAGTTTAGCTAAAGGTGAAATTTCAAAGAGATGAATATTTCAAACTTGTAACTTTGTCTAGATAAAAATTTAAGTTAAGCTTTGTAAAGATTTTCAAATTGCAAGATAAACTAAATATTTCGAAACTTGTAAAGTTTGCCTAGATATCGTAAGAAGTTCAAAATTTGCAAGTCTTTAAAACAAAATAGTCAAATAGTTAATCGTCGGAAAACCGTATTTAGCGGAGTATCTTAGGTGCCTTAAACACCTTCCTAAGATACTAATAAGAATCCCGAACCCTTTAATGTTTTTCTAAACAATTTTTCTGTTTAAGTTGTTTAGAAACAAGTTTTTTTTCTTAATTTTTCCTTAAAAATTAAGTGGCGACTCCTTAAAGTTGAAAATAAAACAAACTCTTTTCGAGAAATCATTTTTCGATAAAACAAGCAACACATTTACTTTATAAACCATGTGAAAATCATATGAATTATAAAAACTCAATTAAGGTAAGATTACTACTCACACCACTGGTGCTGAAATACCAAGGTCGCAACTCGAGTAATCCGTATGAATCCCTTTGGTCAATCTATGATAAAATTCATATCACTTTCCTATTAGATTCCATGTTTAACCTAATTTTGTAACTATTTAAAATACCCAACGCTCAAGTTTCAAGTTTTTTTCTCAATGTGTCAAAGTATCTTATTCTGTAATGATATATTTCTTCAATTTCAGCAACAACAAGTTAAAAGCTCTAAGTATTCATATCTTGTGGTTGCTTAAACAATTTTCTTCGATATTACTACAGTTAACAGCAACTCAAGGTAAGCATGACAATGTAATTTCCAACTAATGCTACTGGGAGAATATTTTGGCATTATTAGTATAAATTATACTTCTATCGATTGATTTTCTCATGCCCAAATCCATTGATAAATCGTGTATCTTAATACTCATAAAATAGATAGAAAATATATATGATTTATCAATCTGCACAACCCTTGCTGGCCAACTATTAGTCTCTAGTAAGTAGATTTCAACACCTAAAGTGAAGACCTAACTACTAATCTCGGAGAGGATGTTGGAGAAGAAAAGCAACAATGATTTACCTCGAACCTGAAAGCAAAACCTTTGAATAATTCTGTTTCTTTTTCTTCTCCCTCACCCTTCCGTTCCTTATTCTCTTTTGTGGTCCTCCGTTGGAAATAGAAATGCAACAACTCTATTTTTCTTCTCTTTTTTTAACGCTGAAAGTTGCAGCGTGGCTGCCTAAAGCTTTTAGCCCAACCTTTTTTAGCTTTAAAGAAAATAGCTGATTTAATTCTCTTTTTCTTAAGATAATGATATATATAACCTTATTTAATTATAGGGTATTACACTATCTCCACATTAATAAATTCTGTCACCGAATTTAAACAAGGGTGCACCTAGGGGCGGAACAAGCGAGAATACTTGACTCGCATATCATCTTTTGACTCCAAATATCTTCTTCAATGGTATGATTTCTCCAATAGAGTACACGGACATAAATTTTCTTGACCTTAACTTTCTTACTTGTTTGTCAACAATAGCCACAGGTTCCTCTTCATAAGTTAAATTCTCATCAATTTGTATAGTCGGTGCTTCAAGCACATGAGGGGAGTCTAAGATACATTTTCTTTGCAGATTTAGAACCTTGGACGAGTGAAATACATCTCAAGGGAAGTTCCAAACGATACAACACTATTCTCACCCGGTCCAAAAATCTTACATGAACTTACATATCTCGAGCTCAAATTTAGTTCCTTCTTTTCTGCTGAACTACTTCATGTCTTTTATGGAGAGATTCCAAGGAAAATCTAGTCCCCATATTTTTACTTTTAATTATCCTTTTATATGTATAAATATTTTTCATCATTTTGAACTATAAGAAAATTCAGTCTAATTAGTTGATCCTCGTACACTACAAGTTTCATCCCATGTCACGACCCAAAATCGAGCTGCGACTGGCACCCACATCTACCCTCCTATGTGAGCGAACCAACCAATTTAACCCTTATCATTTTCACATATATCAACATAAAGTAATGTGGAAGACTTAAATTCATTAGTAAAATCAATAATCAACTTCTATAACTCAAAACTATTATATTCCCCAAAATCTGGAAGTCATCATCACAAGAACATCTATGATCAAATTACTAACTAAAAATGTCTAAGAAGCTAAAAATACATAAGAAGCTAGTCCATGCCGGAAGTCAAGACATCGAGACTTGAAGAAGAAGAAGATCCAGTCCAAGCTAGAAGCATTAGCTCACCCTGAATTTCTGGTGTGTTAGAGACTGGCTTGAATTACGGTTGAGTCGAAGACGACGGCGCGTTTGCTGCGCTCCACAAATACAAGGAAGAAAACATAAAAGTAGGGGTCAGTAAAAAACACGGGTACAGAGTAGTTATCATCGGCCAACTCAAAATAGGAAACAGTATATATCAAATAATATCACAAAACCAATTCAATATTCTAAGCATGCAGCATTTACAATTACCATAACCCTTGGTTACAACACCAAGCTCATCAATGAGGACTCACGCCTCCTCATCATACTCATTTGGAAATTAGATTCATTAGATTCAATATATTATCATTTTTCAAGATTCATTATCTTTATTCCCCTCGTGTCGGTACGTGACACTCCGCTCCTCATATACTATCCTGGTGTCGGAACGTGACACTCTGATCCTCATTCTATCCTGGTGTCGGAACGTGACACCCGATCCATATTCTATCCTGGTACCGGAACGTGGCACCCGATCCATATACTATCCTGGTGTCGGAACGTGACACTCCGATCCTCATATACTATCCTGGTACCGGAACGTGGCACCCGATCCATATTCTATCCTGGTGTCGGAACGTGACACTCCGATCCTCATTCTATCCTGGTACCGGAACGTGGCACCCGATCCTCTATTTCTATCCTGGTACCGGAACGTGGCACCCGATCCCCTAATTCATCAAGCCTTCTTTTATACCAAGGCATCATCAATCTCATTATATAGTTTATCAAGCCTTCCTTTATACCAAGGCATCATCAATCTCATTAACAAGTGAATTAGGGTTTCTTTCAAGATTTGGGATTCAAAATCTTCATCATGCTTGTTTATTCACCATTACATAATCATATTCATGCAAGCATACAATTAAGCATATAGAGGGGTTTACAATACTATCAATACATATCATTCACTATTAAGAGTTTACTACGAATATCGTAAGAGAAACCATAACCTACCTCCACCGAAGAATTGAATCAAGCAAGAATTTTCCCAAAGCTTTGTGTTTCTCCTCTTCCTCGTTCGATTCTCCCTCTCTCTCTCTTGTTCTTTCTATTTTTCTTTTATTAAAACCCTCTTTCTTTTACCCTAATTAGTATATAATTAAGAATAAAAGATGGTAACAATAACCCACTAATTGATTTAAGGTCACCCCTTTTGACCCCCAAGAATTTGAGTTATTGATATAAGCCCATGAAATATATCATTATAGCAGGAATAGTCCAAAACGTCCCTTAAAAACTTAACCAAAAATCCGACTCCAACTGGGATTACGCAACCTGTGACAGTCCGTCGTGCCTGCGACGGTCCGTCACGCAGGTTCGTCATGGACTACATTTTTCTTAAAGAGTCTGTGACGGTCCGTCGTGCCTACGACGGTCCGTCCTGCACCTCCGTCACGACGATCAGAGAATCGTTCCCTATACCAACTTTTCAAGAGTTAAAGTGTTTTGAAACGAGAGCTCAAGACGGCTCGTCACGCCTGTGACGGTTCGTCGTGCCATTTCGTCACGAAGTTCAGAGAGTCGATTTTCAGTACCCAATTTCAGAATTTCTAAGTGTTTTGGAACGAGACACCCTCGACGGTCCGTCGTGCCCACGACGGTCCGTCGTGGTATCCGTCGTTCCAGCCAGTTTTTCCAGAATAAAATCTGCTGCTCAAAACGACTAAACAGGTCGTTACAATAGATACCAATTTACCCATCGTTCGTCCCCGAAAGATCACAAGAAGAAAAACAAGGGCGAGAAGGAGTACCTGAATCTTTGAACAGATGTGGGTATCTTTCTCGCATATCTGCCTCCTTCTCCCAAGTGGCTTCCTCAACTGGTCGATTCTTCCATTGCACCTTGATGGATGCAATCTCCCTTGACCTCAACTTGCGAACTTCTCTATCTAAAATAGCAATCGGTTCCTCCTCGTAAGACATATTCTCATCAAGCAAAACTGAATCCAACGGATAATGTAGTTTCCGTCCCCATGGTATCTTTTCAACATCGACACATGGAATACCAGATGTACTCTGGACAGCCCTGGAGGCAAGGCTAACTCATAAGCCACTTCCCCTACTTGCTTAAGTACTTCAAAGGGACCAATATACCTTGGGCTTAGTTTACCTCTTTTACCAAACCGCATCACCCCTTTCATTGGTGAAACTTTCAACAAGACTTGTTCACCCTCCATGAACTCTAAGTCTCTAACCTTTCGATCTGCATATTCTTTTTGTCTACTTTGCGCCGCTAGAAGCTTTTCTTGAATAGCTTTCACCTTCTCCAAGGAATCCCTCAACAGATCAGTACCCCAAGGTCTGACCTCGAATGCATCAAACCAACCAATGGGAGATCTACATCTCCTACCATACAATGCTTCAAATGGGGCCATATCAATGCTTGAGTGATAGCTATTATTGTATGAAAACTCCGCTAAGGGTAAGAAGCTATCCCAATGGCCACCAAACTCTATCACACATGCACGAAGCATATCTTCCAACACTTGAATCATTCTCTCAGACTGACCATCGGTCTGAGGATGGAACGCAGTACTAAGGTCCAACCTAGTACCCAATTCCGCATGCAATGTTTTCCAAAACTTAGAGGTGAACTGCGTACCTCTATCTGATATAATGGAGAGTGGAACCCCATGCAATTGGACGATTTCTGAAATATAGATCTTGGCTAACTTCTCGGCATTGTAAGTCACCTTGACCGGAATGAAATGAGCAGATTTAGTTAACCTATCAACAATCACCCAAATAGAGTCATACTTACCCATTGTCTTTGGAAGACCAACCACAAAATCCATTGCAATCCTCTCCCACTTCCATTCAGGAATGGGCATTCTCTGAAGTTTTCCTCCGGGCCTTTGGTGTTCATACTTTACTTGTTGACAGTTTGGACATTTAGCAATAAAGTCAACAATATCACGCTTCATTCTACTCCACCAAAAGTGTTGCTTTAGGTCACGGTACATCTTGGTCGCACCCGGATGTATCGAATACCTTGAACTATGAGCCTCTGCCAGAATAGTGTTGATCAAATCATCAACTCGGGGTACACATACCCTTCCCTTGATTCTCAAAACACCTTCCTCATCGATTGTCGCTTCTTTAGCCTCTCCTCGCAATACTTTATCTTGGATTCGCCTTAGTTTCTCATCATCAAACTGTTTTCCCTTAATCTTGTCAAGAAAAGAAGATCTTGAATCCACACTAGCCAACAATCCTCCCTTCTCATTTACTTCTAACCTCATCAAGTCGTTAGCCAGAGTCTGAACCTCTCTAGCCAATGGGCGTCTAGAAGCTTGCAAATGAGCTAGACTTCCCATGCTTCCCGCCTTTCTACTCAAAGCATCTGCCACAACATTCGCCTTCCCCAGATGATACAAGATAGTGATATCGTAGTCCTTCAGTAGTTCCATCCATCTCCTCTGTCTCAAGTTCAAGTCTTTCTGAGTAAAGACATACTATAGGCTACGATGATCCGTATAGACCTCACACTTAACCCCATATAAATAGTGTCTCCACTGCTTTAATGCAAACACTACCGCGGCCAATTCCAAATCATGAGTTGGATAGTTACGTTCATGCACTTTTAATTGTCTCAAAGCATAAGCAATCACACTCTTCTCTTGCATTAGCACTGCAGCCAAACCAGAATAGGATGCATCACAATAGACAATGAAGTTCTTACCTTCCACTGGCAAGGTAAGGATAAGCGCGGTAGTCAACAAAGTCTTGAGTTTCTGAAAGCTTTCCTCACACTCGTCCGACCATACAAATGGAACATTCTGCTTAGTCAAGTTCGTCAATTGGGAAGCAATAGAAGAGAATCCCTTGAAAAATCGGCGGTAGTAGCTAGCTAACCCAACAAAGCTCCTTATTTCTGACACATTAGTGGGTCTCACCCAATTCTTCACTGTCTCAATCTTAGAAGGATCTACCATCACCCCATCCTTCGAAACCACATGCCCCAAGAAGGACACTGCATCTAGCCAAAACTCACACTTAGAGAACTTGGCATAAAGCTTTTTCTCCCTCAACATTTCCAATACCATTCTCAAATGCTCTTCATGTTCCTTCTTGCTCTTTGAGTATACCAATATATCATCAATAAATACGATCACGAAGAGGTCCAAATATGGCTTAAAAATCCCGTTCATCAAGCTCATGAACGCAGCAGGGGCGTTCGTAAGACCAAAAGACATCACCACAAATTCGTAATGTCCATACCTCGTTCGAAAAGCAGTCTTTGGCACATCCGTTGCCCGTATTTTCAATTGATGGTAACCGGATCTCAAGTCGATCTTCGAGAAGACACAAGCACCTTGTAGTTGATCGAACAAGTCATCAATACGAGGAAGAGGATACTTGTTCTTAATAGTTACCTTATTCAGTTGTCTGTAGTCTATGCACATCCGAAAACTCCCATCCTTCTTCTTCACAAACAAAACCGGAGCACCCAAAGGAGATGCACTTGGTCTAATGAAACCTTTGCTCAACAACTCTTGAAGTTGGGCCTTTAACTCTCTTAACTCTGCGGGAGCCATTCTATAAGGGGGTATAGAAATTGGGCGTGTGCCCGGTTCAAGATCGATACAGAAGTCAATGTCCCTATCTGGTGGCATACCAGGAAGATCTGCAGGGAAAACATCCAAAAACTCGCGGACTACCAAAACCGACTCAATCGAGGGTACTTGGGTAGTGTCATCCTTGAGATGTGCCAAGAAAGCTAAACACCCTTTGCTAACCATTTTCTTAGCACGAAGGAAGGATATGATACGCACCGGATTGGAAGTGTAGTCACCCTCCCACACTAACGGATCTGTCCCAGGCTTGGCTAACGTCACCGTTTTAGCATTACAATCCAAGATCGCAAAATTCGGAGAAAGCCAAGTCATACCCAGATTACATCAAAGTCAACCATTTCTAAGATAACCAAATCTACATAAGTGTTACTCCCCACAAAATTCACCAAACAAGACCTATATACCTTTTCAACTACCACAGACTCTCCCACCGGAGTAGAAACACGAATAGGCATGTCAAGTAGTTCACAATGCAAATTTAGATCATTAGCAAATGAGGAAGATACATAAGAAAAATTGGATCTGGGATCAAACAATACAGAAGCCATGCAATCACAAACCAAAAGCTTACCTGTGATGACAGCATCAGACGCCTCCGCCTCGGACCGCCCAGGGAAAGCGTAACAATGGGCCCTATCGTTTGTCTGTCCATTGCCCCTACCATGTTGTGATGTAGTGGCTCCAGTTTGCCCATCACCTCGGCCGTTTTGGTGACCACCATTACCTCGACCACCGCGTCCTCCAGAATGACGGCCTCTGCCATAACCACCTCTACCTCTAGCTATTGGGGGCCGATAAGTCTGTTTTGGACAATATCTCTTAATATGTCCAATCTCCCCACATCCATAGCACTCTCGGGGTTCATGCATAGGTCTCTCAGAGAAGTGTTGGCCGGTCTGAGGTGGTCCCCCAACTATAGTCTGTAGTGAAGACTGAATCGGTCGGACTGAGTAACTTCCCGAACCCTGTCCTCTAGTGTAAGAACCATTAAACTCACCTCCCTTTCGAAACCTTTTTGATGTCGATGTCGTGGTGAAGTCATCTGGCTTCACTCCTTCCACCTCTATCACAAAGTCTACCACCTCTTGGAAGGATTTTGCCGTTGCCGCTATCTGTAAGGCCGAAATCCGCAATTCTGACCTCAACCCCTTCACAAACCGGCGAATCCGCTCTTGCGGACTGAAACAGAGTTGAGTGGCATACCTTGATAAAGCACGAAACTTAGCCTCATATGCATTAACCGTCATCCTACCTTGCTCTAGGCTCAAGAATTCATCTCTTTTCCTATCCCTCAAAGTCCGTGGGATGTACTTTTCCATGAACAAGCTAGAAAATGAGGCCCAAGTCATAGGTGTTGCCTCTGTCGGTTGACACTCAACGTGTGATCGCCACCATATTTTGGCGTTCCCTTGAAACTGATAACTCACGAACTCAACACCAAACCGTTCTACTATACCCATTTTGTGTAGTAGCTCATGACAGTCAACCAGAAAATCGTAAGCATCCTCAGATTCGGCACCCTTGAAGACTGGGGGTTTCAATTTCAAGAACTTACTGAAAAGTTCATGCTGATCATTTGTCATTATAGGCCCAGTAGTCAGACGTGGAAACGTGCCTATGTCCAATGAGGCATCCATACGAGGAGCCATAGTAGCCGCATGTCGTATCTCTGAAACCGGAGGTGTTGGTGCAGAAACCACTGGAGGTGCCTGACCCTGATCAGATAACCCGCTAAGATAAGCAAGAACCTGATTAATTATCTCTGGGGTAGGTTGGGGTGGCAATTCCTCATTTTGCACTTGTTCACTCTCCCCTTCCTCACCCTCTCTTATCACTTCCTCAGTCGGTGGAGGAGTCACCGCCCTAGTACCAGATGGGCTCGGTGCTCGTCCTCTTCCTCTAGAGGACGTCCTCCCACGACCTCTACCACGGCCCCTTGCCGCTGTTCTCCCTCGAGCCATAGCCCCAGTGGCTGGCTCAGTTGTTTCTTGTCTTGCCGGTGTCGTTGTTGGCGCGGTCGTTGCTCTAGTTCTAACCATCTGCGAAATAGAGTGAAGATGGTCAGATACCAATTCGTATCGCCTAGATACCAATTGGACTCAAGTAGTAGCATGAAAGAAAGAATGAAAGAGTGAAATTTTCCTAAAGTCTTATAGCCTCTCAAGGAAAAGTAAAGGCGTCCCCCTACCGTTCCTTAAGACTCTACTAGACCTGTTCTTGTGTGATGAGACCAACGAACCTAATGCTCTGATACCAAGTTTGTCACGACCCAAAACCGAGCCGCGACTGGCACCCACATCTACCCTCCTATGTGAGCGAACCAACCAATTAACCTCTTATCATTTTAACATATATCAACATAAAGTAATGCGGAAGACTTAAATTCATTAGTAAAATCAATAATCAACTTCTATAACTCAAAACTATTATATTCCCCAAAATCTGGAAGTCATCATCACAAGAACATCTATGATCAAATTACTAACTAAAAATGTCTAAGAAGCTAAAAATACATAAGAAGCTAGTCCATGCCGGAAGTCAAGACATCGAGACTTGAAGAAGAAGAAGATCCAGTCCAAGCTAGAAGCATTAGCTCACCCTGAATTTCCGGTGTGGTAGAGACTGGCTTGAATTACGGTTGAGTCGAAGACGACGGCGCGTTTGCTGCGCTCCACAAATACAAGGAAGAAAACATAAAAGTAGGGGTCAGTACAAAACACGGGTACTGAGTAGATATCATCGGCCAACTCAAAATAGGAAACAGTATATATCAAATAATATCACAAAACCAATTCAATATTCTTAGCATGCAGCATTTACAATTACCATAACCCTTGGTTACAACACCAAGCTCATCAATGAGGACTCACGCCTCCTCATCATACTCATTTGGGAATTAGATTCATTAGATTCATTAGATTCAATATATTATCATTTTTCAAGATTCATTATCTTTATTCCCCTCGTGTCGGTACGTGACACTCCGCTCCTCATATACTATCCTGGTGTCGGAACGTGACACTCCGATCCTCATTCTATCCTGGTGTCGGAACGTGACACCCGATCCATATTCTATCCTGGTACCGGAACGTGGCACCCGATCCATATACTATCCTGGTGTCGGAACGTGACACTCCGATCCTCATATACTATCCTGGTACCGGAACGTGGCACCCGATCCATATTCTATCCTGGTGTCGGAACGTGACACTCCGATCCTCATTCTATCCTGGTACCGGAACGTGGCACCCGATCCTCTATTTCTATCCTGGTACCGGAATGTGGCACCCGATCCCCTAATTCATCAAGCCTTCTTTTATACCAAGGCATCATCAATCTCATTATATAGTTTATCAAGCCTTCCTTTATACCAAGGCATCATCAATCTCATTAACAAGTGAATTAGGGTTTCTTTCAAGATTTGGGATTCAAAAGCTTCATCATGCTTGTTTATTCACCATTACATAATCATATTCATGCAAGCATACAATTAAGCATATAGAGGGGTTTACAATACTATCAATACATATCATTCACTATTAAGAGTTTACTACGAATATCGTAAGAGAAACCATAACCTACCTCCACCGAAGAATTGAATCAAGCAAGAATTTTCCCAAAGCTTTGTGTTTCTCCTCTTCCTCGTTCGATTCTCCCTCTCTCTCTCTCTTGTTCTTTCTATTTTTCTTTTATTAAAACCCTCTTTCTTTTACCCTAATTAGTATATAATTAAGAATAAAAGATGGTAATAATAACCCACTAATTGATTTAAGGTCACCCCTTTTGACCCCCAAGAATTTGAGTTATTGATATAAACCCACGAAATATATAATTATAGCAGGAATAGTCCAAAACGTCCCTTAAAAACTTAACCAGAAATCCGACTCCAACTGGGATTACGCAACTGTGATAAATTGTCGTGCTGCGACGGTCCGTCACGCAGTTAAATCATGGACTACATTTTTCTTAAAGAGTGCGGACGGTCCGTCGTGCCTACGCCGGTCCGTCCTGCACCTCCGTCACGACGATCAGAGAATCGTTCCCTATACCAACTTTTCAAGAGTTAAAGTGTTTTGAAACGAGAGCTCAAGACGGCTCGTCACGCTGTGGCGGTTAAATCGTGCCATTTAAATCACGAAGTTGAGAGTCGATTTTCGCACTCCAATTTCAGAATTTCTAAGTGTTTTGGAACGAGACACCCTCGACGGTCCGTCGTGCCCACGACGGTCCGTCGTGGTATCCGTCGTTCCAGCCAGTTTTTCCAGAATAAAATCTGCTGCTCAAAATGACTAAACAGGTCGTTACATCCCAAATCCGAATACATTATTCCCATCAACTTCGAATTTCCAGCTCTTTACTACAATTCCCATCAAAGAAATCTTTAGTTTTTGTCTTCTTAAGTGAATTTTTGATTGTTCACTCATCATCTTACAAGTGTCTAATTTTTTTAACAATGTTAACAATCTCAAAATAGGTTAACGTCTTCATATGTAGGGTTGTTCAATGGACTAACCAACCTTCCAATAAACCTCTAAATTATAAATACTTTTTTAGGTAATAAGTAGGGAGCATATCTAGCCAATTGAATAATCTGGAGCCATATAATAGTTCCAACCATAATTTTTAACAAATTCCTTATCAACTTACTCATTTTCGATTGTCCAGAAAGAAACAATCCATAGTAACTTAGTGAATCGCCTCAAGTCTTTGGTTTTCTCCTATTGGTGTTTTGGATAATACAATACTAGAGTTCATAAAGCTTTAAGTATTTCACTCAAAAATATTTTCCAAGAACATTCATGACCTGTAAGGGTCTTTGAGTTATTATAACCTCGGAGGTTTTATCTATAAAAACTCTCCACCTTAATTGGAGGGAATGGGTGTTCACAAAGGTAGTCCTTGTTTCCTCTGAACCTTCAAAATATTCTGGTTATTGGGTGACTAGGTTTAAGATATATCTTAGAAAGATAAACAATGTTAGATACATATAGTTGAGCTTATCAGTCACACACAAAATATGGAGTAAGAAATAACGACAAGACTTATCCTATCACGTCCTTGCAGAATCACGATTATATGAATGGTCGGCAACATAACCATAATTGAGATTCTACTAGCACCGTATACTCAAGAAGTCACAAAAATAACCTAGGTCTCTTATACCACTTTATCACAGCCCACTTCAGAATCGTGACCGACGCTATGGGGAAGAATTCGAAAACAAGTCTTAACCAAGAACCTACAAAAAATCAAGTAGATTTTCCTCCATTTTTGGGCCTATCCTGAAATTACTTGTATCAAAATCAATAACACAGCAAACAAGTCTCATCAATAATCTACCTTACTCGTCAATAGACTATTCGAACAGTAAATATACTAATTCCAACTTGAAAAATTAAGAAGTCTCATACTAGACATAAGTTTACAATAAGAAAGAATATACATAACTTCTAATAAAAGGAATGACTATGGAGTGACTCTAAGAATTAAAACGAATGTCTATAAAAATAAATAAGCTTCTTATCCATGAGAACAAGTGCAGGGATCACCGGAAATTATCACCTCGAAAGCTCTAGACCTTACCAACGTCACTTGTATTATGTGTAAAAAGAAACATAGTGAGGAGTGAGATGCTAGCTCAATGAGTAATAATACTTAATCACACCATTTTAATGATGGAGAAGTCAGAAAACATAATAGTACAATAATCATAATGATGAAATAATGTTCTTTAAGAAATAATAACAATATTCAATCTTTTGTGCCTCATATTAGAAAAACAAAATGTAAATACATAATAGTAAACTAAGAGAAACCTTTCAACATCAAATCTTATAGTTGTAAACTCAGAAAAACGCTTTCATATCAAATCTTATATCTGGGAGGTTTCCTAGAATGAATCATTTAATCAATGTGAATTTCTCTTTAAGAAGTAACCAATAACAGTGAACTCCACGTAAAGGAGTTAATATTCATATCAGTAGATCCCTACTCGAGAGATATCAGTAACAGTATACTAGTTCCACATTCCCACTAGCAAAGGCTTTATCAGAAATCATTAACTACTAGGTGCACCAAGTCTAACGATCTCATCGTTAGCTACGGGATTCATGAAGGTCTTCTTTCATTTATATATTTCTTGTAATCAGTAGAAGCATTTCAAAATTGAACAGAGCATTTAAATCTTATCAAATCATATCATTCCAAAGTTTAACAATCACGTGTCAAAACACTATTTCTCAAAAAAGTATAAAAAGTTTTCAATAACAGTAATCATATCTTTTAAAAAATGAGATCATCTCAAATAATCTTTTTAGTATCATATCAAGTAAAACACTGGTCCCACATGCAAGTTCAAAACATTCAGTAACACAATTACTTTCTAAACCTCGTGAAAATCATGCATATTATAAACCATCAATTGCAGTAAGATGACTACTCATAGTACATATGCTGAAAATACAATCTCACAACTAGAGTAATCTGTATGAATCCCTTAGTTCAATCTATAATAAAATTCATATCAATTTCCAGTTAGATTATCTATTTAAGCTAATTTTGTAACTACTTAAAATACCCAACCCTCAAGTTTCAGGTTTGATTCTCAATGTCTCAAAGTATCTTATTTCATAACGATATATTCCTTCAATTTCTTAGCTTTCAAGTCAAAATAACTAAGTATTCATATCTTGCGGTTGCTTAAACAATTTTCTTGGATATTAATATAGTTGACAACAACTCAAGGTCATCATGACAATGTAATCTCCAACTAAGGCTATTGGGAGCATATTTTGGCAGTAGTAGTATAAAATATACTTCTATCTATTGGTTTCCTCATGTCCATATCCATTGATCAATTATGTATATTGATACTCATAAAGTAGATAGAAAATATATATGATTTATCCGCATGTACAACCCTTGCCACATAACTATTAGCCTTTGGTAATTGGATTTCAACAACTACCGTGAAAGACCTAACTAATATTCTCAGAGAGGTTGTAGGAGAAGAAAAGCAACAAGGATAGACCTCAAACCTGAAAGTGAAAACATTGAATAAGTCTCATTCTCCTTCTTCTCCCTCACTCTCCTGTTTTTTCTTCTCTTTCGTTGTCCTTCGCTGGAAATAGAAATGCAACAACTATATTTTTCTTCTCTTTATATATATATACATATATAATTATATATCTTAAGAAACTAGCAAAAAAAAGATATAATTAACGATTGCACAGTAAATAAGATGAATGTGCCCTTGTGCAGTTGGTATAATAAGCTAGTGGTGTCACTTACAAGACTTAGGTTCAAACCCAACTAGTTATCAATTTTTTTACAAAAAAATTGTCTTAGACCTAATATTAGTGCACCCCAAGTCTTCAAAACATGGGTTCGACTCAGTTAAATGATTACAGTGATTGATAGTGGTGATGGTTGAGGATAATAGTTGTGAGTGGTTCATGGCGGAGTTTTATAATGGTGGGCAATTATAATGTTAATAGACGGAGTAAGGCAATATCGGTGAACGTATGAAATTTGTGCAATTCATGCTAAGAAATAATAAGTTGTTTGAGAAAACTTTCTTCCATATGAGATTTATCATTTCCCCTTACGATAGTTTCAGATACTAATGGATTGACTCATCATTATATAAAACAACATATGATATGACAAAACTGTGTAAAGTGATCTTCTCGTATTTCATCCCTCTAAAAAATGTATACAAATTTTTTTTTGACTAAAATTTATAATTATGTTAATAGTATTTACATAGAGTCATTTCATGGACTAGTGTTATGAAGAACATTCAAGTTTTCTAGTTTGGATATTAATTAAAGTACTAATTAGATGGATCTAAATTTTTCATGATTTTTTCCTAAAGGGGTTTATCATCTTAGGTTTGACCAAATGGATTGAGAAATAACATTCCTACTGTGGAAATAAATTTAATTTGTCATAAATCTAGAGGTTGCGATTACTTTAAATAATTTCCTTTGAGAGAGAAGCTTTGAAAGTTGGATTTTAAAAAAAAAATAGACTATTTGAACAATAAATATACTAATTCCAACTTGAAAAATTAAGAAGTCTCATACTAGACATAAGTTTAGAATAAGAAAGAATACACATAACTTCTAATAAAAGGAATGACTATGGAGTGACTCTAAGAATTAAAACGAATGTCTATAAAAACAAATAAGCTTCTTATCCACGAGAACAAGTGCAGGGATCACCGGAAATTATCACCTCGAAAGCTCTAGACCTTACCAACGCGACTTGTATTCTTTGTAAAAAGAAGCATAGTAGGAGTGAGATGATAGCTCAATGAGTAATAATACTTAACCACAACCATTTTAATGAGGGAGAAGTCAGAAAACATAATAGTACAATAATCATAATGATAAAATAATGTTCTTTAAGAAATAATAACAATATTCAATCTTTTGTGCCTCATATAAGCAAAACAAAATGTAAATACATAATAGTAAACTAAGAGAAACCTTTCAACATCAAATCTTAGAGTTGAAAACTCAGAAAAACGCTTTCATATCAAATTTTATATCCGGGAGGTTTAGAGAATGAATCATTTAATCAATGTGAATTTCTCTTTAAGAAGGAACCAATAATGTTGAACTCCACGTAAAGGAGTTAATATTCATATATCAGTAGATCCCTACTCGAGAGATATCAGTAACAGTATACTAGTTCCACATTCCCACTAGCAAAGGCTTTATCAGAAATCATTAACTACTAGGTGCACCAAGTCTAACGATCTCATCATTAGCTACGGGATTCATGAAGGTCTTCTTTCATTTATATATTTCTTGTAATCAGTAGAAGCATTTCAAAATTGAACAGAGCATTTAAATCTTATCAAATCATATCATTCCAAAGTTTAACAATCACATGTCAAAACACTATTTCTCAAAAAAGTATAAAAAGTTTTCAATAACAGTAATCATATCTTTTAAAAAATGAGATCATCTCAAATAATCTTTTTAGTATCATATCAAGTAAAACACTGGTCCCACATGCAAGTTCAAAACATTCAGTAACACAATTACTTTCTAAACCTCGTGAAAATCATGCATATTATAAACCATCAATTGCAGTAAGATGACTACTCATAGTACATATGCTGAAAATACAATCTCACAACTAGAGTAATCTGTATGAATCCCTTAGTTCAATCTATAATAAAATTCATATCAATTTCCAGTTAGATTATCTATTTAAGCTAATTTTGTAACTACTTAAAATACCCAACCCTCAAGTTTCAGGTTTGATTCTCAATGTCTCAAAGTATCTTATTTCATAACGATATATTCCTTCAATTTCAAAGCTTTCAAGTCAAAATAACTAAGTATTCATATCTTATGGTTGCTTAAACAATTTTCTTGGATATTAATATAGTTGACAACAACTCAAGGTCATCATGACAATGTAATCTCCAACTAAGGCTATTGGGAGCATATTTTGGCATAGTAGTATAAAATATACTTCTATCTATTGGTTTCCTCATGTCCATATCCATTGATCAATTATGTATATTGATACTCATAAAGTAGATAGAAAATATATATGATTTATCCGCATGTACAACCCTTGCCACATAACTATTAGCCTTTGGTAATTGGATTTCAACAACTACCGTGAAAGACCTAACTAATATTCTCAGAGAGGTTGTAGGAGAAGAAAAGCAACAAGGATAGACCTCAAACCTGAAAGTGAAAACATTGAATAAGTCTCATTCTCCTTCTTCTCCCTCACTCTCCTGTTTTTTCTTCTCTTTCGTTGTCCTTCGCTGGAAATAGAAATGCAACAACTATATTTTTCTTCTCTTTATATATATATACATATATAATTATATATCTTAAGAAACTAGCAAAAAAAAGATATAATTAACAGTGCACCCGTAAATAAGATGAATGTGCCCTTGTGCAGTTGGTATAATAAGCTAGTGGTGTCACTTACAAGACTTAGGTTCAAACCCAACTAGTTATCAATTTTTTTACAAAAAAATTGTCTTAGACCTAATATTAGTGCACCCCAAGTCTTCAAAACATGGGTTCGACTCAGTTAAATGATTACAGTGATTGATAGTGGTGATGGTTGAGGATAATAGTTGTGAGTGGTTCATGGCGGAGTTTTATAATGGTGGGCAATTATAATGTTAATAGACGGAGTAAGGCAATATCGGTGAACGTATGAAATTTGTGCAATTCATGCTAAGAAATAATAAGTTGTTTGAGAAAACTTTCTTCCATATGAGATTTATCATTTCCCCTTACGATAGTTTCAGATACTAATGGATTGACTCATCATTATATAAAACAACATATGATATGACAAAACTGTGTAAAGTGATCTTCTCGTATTTCATCCCTCTAAAAAATGTATACAAATTTTTTTTTGACTAAAATTTATAATTATGTTAATAGTATTTACATAGAGTCATTTCATGGACTAGTGTTATGAAGAACATTCAAGTTTTCTAGTTTGGATATTAATTAAAGTACTAATTAGATGGATCTAAATTTTTCATGATTTTTTCCTAAAGGGGTTTATCATCTTAGGTTTGACCAAATGGATTGAGAAATAACATTCCTACTGTGGAAATAAATTTAATTTGTCATAAATCTAGAGGTTGCGATTACTTTAAATAATTTCCTTTGAGAGAGAAGCTTTGAAAGTTGGATTTTAAAAAAAAAATAGACTATTTGAACAATAAATATACTAATTCCAACTTGAAAAATTAAGAAGTCTCATACTAGACATAAGTTTAGAATAAGAAAGAATACACATAACTTCTAATAAAAGGAATGACTATGGAGTGACTCTAAGAATTAAAACGAATGTCTATAAAAACAAATAAGCTTCTTATCCACGAGAACAAGTGCAGGGATCACCGGAAATTATCACCTCGAAAGCTCTAGACCTTACCAACGTCACTTGTATTCTTTGTAAAAAGAAGCATAGTAGGAGTGAGATGATAGCTCAATGAGTAATAATACTTAACCACAACCATTTTAATGAGGGAGAAGTCAGAAAACATAATAGTACAATAATCATAATGATAAAATAATGTTCTTTAAGAAATAATAACAATATTCAATCTTTTGTGCCTCATATAAGCAAAACAAAATGTAAATACATAATAGTAAACTAAGAGAAACCTTTCAACATCAAATCTTAGAGTTGAAAACTCGTAAAAACGCTTTCATATCAAATTTTATATCTGGGAGGTTTCCGAGAATGAATCATTTAATCAATGTGAATTTCTCTTTAAGAAGGAACCAATAACAGTGAACTCCACGTAAAGGAGTTAATATTCATATATCAGTAGATCCCTACTCGAGAGATATCAGTAACAGTATACTAGTTCCACATTCCCACTAGCAAAGGCTTTATCAGAAATCATTAACTACTAGGTGCACCAAGTCTAACGATCTCATCGTTAGCTACGGGATTCATGAAGGTCTTCTTTCATTTATATATTTCTTGTAATCAGTAGAAGCATTTCAAAATTGAACAGAGCATTTAAATCTTATCAAATCATATCATTCCAAAGTTTAACAATCACGTGTCAAAACACTATTTCTCAAAAAAGTATAAAAAGTTTTCAATAACAGTAATCATATCTTTTAAAAAATGAGATCATCTCAAATAATCTTTTTAGTATCATATCAAGTAAAACACTGGTCCCACATGCAAGTTCAAAACATTCAGTAACACAATTACTTTCTAAACCTCGTGAAAATCATGCATATTATAAACCATCAATTGCAGAAAGATGACTACTCATAGTACATATGCTGAAAATACAATCTCACAACTAGAGTAATCTGTATGAATCCCTTTAGTTCAATCTATAATAAAATTCATATCAATTTCCAGTTAGATTATCTATTTAAGCTAATTTTGTAACTACTTAAAATACCCAACCCTCAAGTTTCAGGTTTGATTCTCAATGTCTCAAAGTATCTTATTTCATAACGATATATTCCTTCAATTTCAGCAGTTTCAAGTCAAAATAACTAAGTATTCATATCTTGCGGTTGCTTAAACAATTTTCTTGGATATTAATATAGTTGACAACAACTCAAGGTCATCATGACAATGTAATCTCCAACTAAGGCTATTGGGAGCATATTTTGGCAGTAGTAGTATAAAATATACTTCTATCTATTGGTTTCCTCATGTCCATATCCATTGATCAATTATGTATATTGATACTCATAAAGTAGATAGAAAATATATATGATTTATCCGCATGTACAACCCTTGCCACATAACTATTAGCCTTTGGTAATTGGATTTCAACAACTACCGTGAAAGACCTAACTAATATTCTCAGAGAGGTTGTAGGAGAAGAAAAGCAACAAGGATAGACCTCAAACCTGAAAGTGAAAACATTGAATAAGTCTCATTCTCCTTCTTCTCCCTCACTCTCCTGTTTTTTCTTCTCTTTCGTTGTCCTTCGCTGGAAATAGAAATGCAACAACTATATTTTTCTTCTCTTTATATATATATACATATATAATTATATATCTTAAGAAACTAGCAAAAAAAAGATATAATTAATGATTGCACCCGTAAATAAGATGAATGTGCCCTTGTGCAGTTGGTATAATAAGCTAGTGGTGTCACTTACAAGACTTAGGTTCAAACTCAACTAGTTATCAATTTTACAAAAAATTGTCTTAGACCTAATATTAGTGCACCCCAAGTCTTCAAAACATGGGTTCGACTCGATTAAATGATTACAGTGATTGATAGTGGTGATGGTTGAGGATAATAGTTGTGAGTGGTTCATGGCGGAGTTTTATAATGGTGGGCAATTATAATGTTAATAGACGGAGTAAGGCAATATCGGTGAACGTATGAAATTTGTGCAATTCATGCTAAGAAATAATAAGTTGTTTGAGAAAACTTTCTTCCATATGAGATTTATCATTTCCCCTTACGATAGTTTCAGATACTAATGGATTGACTCATCATTATATAAAACAACATATGATATGACAAAGCGTGTAAAGTGATCTTCTCGTATTTCATCCCTCTAAAAAATGTATACAAATTTTTTTTTGACTAAAATTTATAATTATGTTAATAGTATTTACATAGAGTCATTTCATGGACTAGTGTTATGAAGAACATTCAAGTTTTCTAGTTTGGATATTAATTAAAGTACTAATTAGATGGATCTAAATTTTTCATGATTTTTTCCTAAAGGGTTTATCATCTTAGGTTTGACCAAATGGATTGAGAAATAACATTCCTACTGTGGAAATAAATTTAATTTGTCATAAATCTAGAGGTTGCGACATTACTTTAAATAATTTCCTTTGAGAGAGAAGCTTTGAAAGTTGGATTTTAAAAAAATAGACTATTTGAACAATAAATATACTAATTCCAACTTGAAAATTAAGAAGTCTCATACTAGACATAAGTTTAGAATAAGAAAGAATACACATAACTTCTAATAAAAGGAATGACTATGGAGTGACTCTAAGAATTAAAACGAATGTCTATAAAAACAAATAAGCTTCTTATCCACGAGAACAAGTGCAGGGGATCACCGGAAATTATCACCTCGAAAGCTCTAGACCTTACCAACGTCACTTGTATTCTTTGTAAAAAGAAGCATAGTAGGAGTGAGATGATAGCTCAATGAGTAATAATACTTACCCACAACCATTTTAATGAGGGAGAAGTCGAAAACATAATAGTACAATAATCATAATGATAAAATAATGTTCTTTAAGAAATAATAACAATATTCAATCTTTTGTGCCTCATATAAGCAAAACAAAATGTAAATACATAATAGTAAACTAAGAGAAACCTTTCAACATCAAATCTTAGAGTTGAAAACTCAGAAAAACGCTTTCATATCAAATTTTATATCTGGGAGGTTTCCGAGAATGAATCATTTAATCAATGTGAATTTCTCTTTAAGAAGGAACCAATAACAGTGAACTCCACGTAAAGGAGTTAATATTCATATATCAGTAGATCCCTACTCGAGAGATATCAGTAACAGTATACTAGTTCCACATTCCCACTAGCAAAGGCTTTATCAGAAATCATTAACTACTAGGTGCACCAAGTCTAACGATCTCATCGTTAGATACGGGATTCATGAAGGTCTTCTTTCATTTATATATTTCTTGTAATCAGTAGAAGCATTTCAAAATTGAACAGAGCATTTAAATCTTATCAAATCATATCATTCCAAAGTTTAACAATCACATGTCAAAACACTATTTCTCAAAAAAGTATAAAAAGTTTTCAATAACAGTAATCATATCTTTTAAAAAATGAGATCATCTCAAATAATCTTTTTAGTATCATATCAAGTAAAACACTGGTCCCACATGCAAGTTCAAAACATTCAGTAACACAATTACTTTCTAAACCTCGTGAAAATCATGCATATTATAAACCATCAATTGCAGTAAGATGACTACTCATAGTACATATGCTGAAAATACAATCTCACAACTAGAGTAATCTGTATGAATCCCTTAGTTCAATCTATAATAAAATTCATATCAATTTCCAGTTAGATTATCTATTTAAGCTAATTTTGTAACTACTTAAAATACCCAACCCTCAAGTTTCAGGTTTGATTCTCAATGTCTCAAAGTATCTTATTTCATAACGATATATTCCTTCAATTTCAGCAGTTTCAAGTCAAAATAACTAAGTATTCATATCTTGCGGTTGCTTAAACAATTTTCTTGGATATTAATATAGTTGACAACAACTCAAGGTCATCATGACAATGTAATCTCCAACTAAGGCTATTGGGAGCATATTTTGGCAGTAGTAGTATAAAATATACTTCTATCTATTGGTTTCCTCATGTCCATATCCATTGATCAATTATGTATATTGATACTCATAAAGTAGATAGAAAATATATATGATTTATCCGCATGTACAACCCTTGCCACATAACTATTAGCCTTTGGTAATTGGATTTCAACAACTACCGTGAAAGACCTAACTAATATTCTCAGAGAGGTTGTAGGAGAAGAAAAGCAACAAGGATAGACCTCAAACCTGAAAGTGAAAACATTGAATAAGTCTCATTCTCCTTCTTCTCCCTCACTCTCCTGTTTTTTCTTCTCTTTCGTTGTCCTTCGCTGGAAATAGAAATGCAACAACTATATTTTTCTTCTCTTTATATATATATACATATATAATTATATATCTTAAGAAACTAGCAAAAAAAAGATATAATTAACAGTGCACCCGTAAATAAGATGAATGTGCCCTTGTGCAGTTGGTATAATAAGCTAGTGGTGTCACTTACAAGACTTAGGTTCAAACCCAACTAGTTATCAATTTTTTTACAAAAAAATTGTCTTAGACCTAATATTAGTGCACCCCAAGTCTTCAAAACATGGGTTCGACTCAGTTAAATGATTACAGTGATTGATAGTGGTGATGGTTGAGGATAATAGTTGTGAGTGGTTCATGGCGGAGTTTTATAATGGTGGGCAATTATAATGTTAATAGACGGAGTAAGGCAATATCGGTGAACGTATGAAATTTGTGCAATTCATGCTAAGAAATAATAAGTTGTTTGAGAAAACTTTCTTCCATATGAGATTTATCATTTCCCCTTACGATAGTTTCAGATACTAATGGATTGACTCATCATTATATAAAACAACATATGATATGACAAAACTGTAAAGTGATCTTCTCGTATTTCATCCCTCTAAAAATGTATACAAATTTTTTTTTGACTAAAATTTATAATTATGTTAATAGTATTTACATAGAGTCATTTCATGGACTAGTGTTATGAAGAACATTCAAGTTTTCTAGTTTGGATATTAATTAAAGTACTAATTAGATGGATCTAAATTTTTCATGATTTTTTCCTAAAGGGGTTTATCATCTTAGGTTTGACCAAATGGATTGAGAAATAACATTCCTACTGTGGAAATAAATTTAATTTGTCATAAATCTAGAGGTTGCGATTACTTTAAATAATTTCCTTTGAGAGAGAAGCTTTGAAAGTTGGATTTAAAAAAAAAAATAGACTATTTGAACAATAAATATACTAATTCCAACTTGAAAAATTAAGAAGTCTCATACTAGACATAAGTTTAGAATAAGAAAGAATACACATAACTTCTAATAAAAGGAATGACTATGGAGTGACTCTAAGAATTAAAACGAATGTCTATAAAAACAAATAAGCTTCTTATCCACGAGAACAAGTGCAGGGATCACCGGAAATTATCACCTCGAAAGCTCTAGACCTTACCAACGTCACTTGTATTCTTTGTAAAAAGAAGCATAGTAGGAGTGAGATGATAGCTCAATGAGTAATAATACTTAACCACAACCATTTTAATGAGGGAGAAGTCAGAAAACATAATAGTACAATAATCATAATGATAAAATAATGTTCTTTAAGAAATAATAACAATATTCAATCTTTTGTGCCTCATATAAGCAAAACAAAATGTAAATACATAATAGTAAACTAAGAGAAACCTTTCAACATCAAATCTTAGAGTTGAAAACTCAGAAAAACGCTTTCATATCAAATTTTATATCTGGGAGGTTTCCGAGAATGAATCATTTAATCAATGTGAATTTCTCTTTAAGAAGGAACCAATAACAGTGAACTCCACGTAAAGGAGTTAATATTCATATATCAGTAGATCCCTACTCGAGAGATATCAGTAACAGTATACTAGTTCCACATTCCCACTAGCAAAGGCTTTATCAGAAATCATTAACTACTAGGTGCACCAAGTCTAACGATCTCATCGTTAGCTACGGGATTCATGAAGGTCTTCTTTCATTTATATATTTCTTGTAATCAGTAGAAGCATTTCAAAATTGAACAGAGCATTTAAATCTTATCAAATCATATCATTCCAAAGTTTAACAATCACGTGTCAAAACACTATTTCTCAAAAAAGTATAAAAAGTTTTCAATAACAGTAATCATATCTTTTAAAAAATGAGATCATCTCAAATAATCTTTTTAGTATCATATCAAGTAAAACACTGGTCCCACATGCAAGTTCAAAACATTCAGTAACACAATTACTTTCTAAACCTCGTGAAAATCATGCATATTATAAACCATCAATTGCAGTAAGATGACTACTCATAGTACATATGCTGAAAATACAATCTCACAACTAGAGTAATCTGTATGAATCCCTTAGTTCAATCTATAATAAAATTCATATCAATTTCCAGTTAGATTATCTATTTAAGCTAATTTTGTAACTACTTAAAATACCCAACCCTCAAGTTTCAGGTTTGATTCTCAATGTCTCAAAGTATCTTATTTCATAACGATATATTCCTTCAATTTCAGCAGTTTCAAGTCAAAATAACTAAGTATTCATATCTTGCGGTTGCTTAAACAATTTTCTTGGATATTAATATAGTTGACAACAACTCAAGGTCATCATGACAATGTAATCTCCAACTAAGGCTATTGGGAGCATATTTTGGCAGTAGTAGTATAAAATATACTTCTATCTATTGGTTTCCTCATGTCCATATCCATTGATCAATTATGTATATTGATACTCATAAAGTAGATAGAAAATATATATGATTTATCCGCATGTACAACCCTTGCCACATAACTATTAGCCTTTGGTAATTGGATTTCAACAACTACCGTGAAAGACCTAACTAATATTCTCAGAGAGGTTGTAGGAGAAGAAAAGCAACAAGGATAGACCTCAAACCTGAAAGTGAAAACATTGAATAAGTCTCATTCTCCTTCTTCTCCCTCACTCTCCTGTTTTTTCTTCTCTTTCGTTGTCCTTCGCTGGAAATAGAAATGCAACAACTATATTTTTCTTCTCTTTATATATATATACATATATAATTATATATCTTAAGAAACTAGCAAAAAAAAGATATAATTAACAGTGCACCCGTAAATAAGATGAATGTGCCCTTGTGCAGTTGGTATAATAAGCTAGTGGTGTCACTTACAAGACTTAGGTTCAAACCCAACTAGTTATCAATTTTTTTACAAAAAAATTGTCTTAGACCTAATATTAGTGCACCCCAAGTCTTCAAAACATGGGTTCGACTCAGTTAAATGATTACTGATGATTGATAGTGGTGATGGTTGAGGATAATAGTTGTGAGTGGTTCATGGCGGAGTTTTATAATGGTGGGCAATTATAATGTTAATAGACGGAGTAAGGCAATATCGGTGAACGTATGAAATTTGTGCAATTCATGCTAAGAAATAATAAGTTGTTTGAGAAAACTTTCTTCCATATGAGATTTATCATTTCCCCTTACGATAGTTTCAGATACTAATGGATTGACTCATCATTATATAAAACAACATATGATATGACAAAGCGTGTAAAGTGATCTTCTCGTATTTCATCCCTCTAAAAATGTATACAAATTTTTTTTTGACTAAAATTTATAATTATGTTAATAGTATTTACATAGAGTCATTTCATGGACTAGTGTTATGAAGAACATTCAAGTTTTCTAGTTTGGATATTAATTAAAGTACTAATTAGATGGATCTAAATTTTTCATGATTTTTTCCTAAAGGGGTTTATCATCTTAGGTTTGACCAAATGGATTGAGAAATAACATTCCTACTGTGGAAATAAATTTAATTTGTCATAAATCTAGAGGTTGCGATTACTTTAAATAATTTCCTTTGAGAGAGAAGCTTTGAAAGTTGGATTTAAAAAAAAAAAATAGACTATTTGAACAATAAATATACTAATTCCAACTTGAAAAATTAAGAAGTCTCATACTAGACATAAGTTTAGAATAAGAAAGAATACACATAACTTCTAATAAAAGGAATGACTATGGAGTGACTCTAAGAATTAAAACGAATGTCTATAAAAACAAATAAGCTTCTTATCCACGAGAACAAGTGCAGGGATCACCGGAAATTATCACCTCGAAAGCTCTAGACCTTACCAACGTCACTTGTATTCTTTGTAAAAAGAAGCATAGTAGGAGTGAGATGATAGCTCAATGAGTAATAATACTTAACCACAACCATTTTAATGAGGGAGAAGTCAGAAAACATAATAGTACAATAATCATAATGATAAAATAATGTTCTTTAAGAAATAATAACAATATTCAATCTTTTGTGCCTCATATAAGCAAAACAAAATGTAAATACATAATAGTAAACTAAGAGAAACCTTTCAACATCAAATCTTAGAGTTGAAAACTCAGAAAAACGCTTTCATATCAAATTTTATATCTGGGAGGTTTCCGAGAATGAATCATTTAATCAATGTGAATTTCTCTTTAAGAAGGAACCAATAACAGTGAACTCCACGTAAAGGAGTTAATATTCATATATCAGTAGATCCCTACTCGAGGGATATCAGTAACAGTATACTAGTTCCACATTCCCACTAGCAAAGGCTTTATCAGAAATCATTAACTACTAGGTGCACCAAGTCTAACGATCTGATCGTTAGCTACGGGATTCATCAAGGTCTGCTTTCATTTATATATTTCTTGTAATCAGTAGAAGCATTTCAAAATTGAATAGAGCATTTAAATCTTATCAAATCATATCATTCCAAAGTTTAACAATCACATGTCAAAACACTATTTCTCAAAAAAGTATAAAACCTTTTCAATAATAGTAATCATATCTTTTAAAAAATGAGATCATCTCAAATAATCTTTTTAGTATCATATCAAGTAAAACACTGGTACCACATGCAAGTTCAAAACATTCAGTAACACAATTACTTTGTAAACCCCGTGAAAATCATGTAGATTATAAACCATCAATTGCAGTAAGATGACTACTCATACTACATATGCTGAAATACAATCTCACAACTCGAGTAATCTGTATGAATCCCTTTGTTCAATCTATAATAAAATTCACATCAATTTCCAGTTAGATTATATATTTAAGCTAATTTTGTAACTACTTAAAATACCCAACCCTCAAGTTTCAGGTTTGATTCCAATGTCTCAAAGTATCTTATTTCGTAACAATATATTCCTTCAATTTCAGCAGTAACAAGTTAAAATAACTAAGTATTCATATCTTGCGGTTGCTTAAACAATTTTCTTGGATATTAATATAGTTGACAGTAACTCAAGGTCATCATGACAATGCAATCTCCAACTAAGGCTATTGGGAGCATATTTTGGCAGTAGTAGTATAAAATATACTTCTATCTATTGGTTTCCTCATGTCCATATCCATTGATCAATTATGTATGTTGATACTCATAAGTAGATAGAAAATATATATGATTTATCCGCATGTACAACCCTTGCCACATAAATATTAGCCTTTAGTAATTGGATTTCAACACCTACCGTGAAACACCTAACTAATATTCTCATAGAGGTTGTAGGAGAACAAAAGCAACAAGGATATACCTCGAACCTGAAAGTGCAAACTTTGAATAAGTCTCATTCTCCTTCTTCTCCCTCACTCTCCCGTTTTTTCTTCTCTTTCGTTGTCCTTCGCTGGAAACAGAAATGCAACAACTATATTTTTCTTTTCTTTATCTATATATATATATATATATATATATATATATATATATATATGTATATGTATATGTATATATATATCTTAAGAAACTAGCAAAAAAAGATATAATTAACAGTGCACCCATAAATAACATGAATGTGCCCTTGTGCAGTTGGTATAATAAGCTAGTGGTGTCACTTACAAGACTTAGGTTCAAACCCAACTAGTTACCAATTTTTTTACAAAAAAATTATCTTATCCTAATATTAGTGCACCCCAAGTCTTCAAAACATGGGTTCGCCTCTGTTAAATGATTACAGTGATTGATAGTGGTGATGGTTGAGGATAATAGTTGTGAGTGGTTCATGGCGGAGTTTTATAATGGTGGGCAATTATAATGTTAATAGACGGAATAAGGCAATATCGGTGAGCGTATGAAATTTGTGCAATTCATGCTAGGAAATAATAAGTTGTTTGAGAAAACTTTCTTCCATATGATATTTATCATTTCCCCTTATGATAGTTTCAGATACTAATGGATTGACTCATCATTATATAAAACAACATATGATATGACAAAACTGTGTATAAGTGATCTTCTCGTATTTCATCCCTCTAAAAAATGTATACAACTTTTTTTTGACTAAAATTTATAATTATGTTAATAGTATTTACATAGAGTCATTTCATGGACTAGTGTTATGAAGAACATTCAAGTTTTCTAGTTTGGATATTAATTAAAGTACTAAT
This sequence comes from Solanum arcanum, assembly GCA_027789145.1. NCBI lineage: Eukaryota > Viridiplantae > Streptophyta > Magnoliopsida > Solanales > Solanaceae > Solanum > Solanum arcanum. The sequence goes on from CM050933.1 coordinate 51,631,480, forward strand.
TAGATGGATCTAAATTTTTCATGATTTTTTCCTAAAGGGGTTTATCATCTTAGGTTTGACCAAATAGATTGAGAAATAACATTCCTATTGAGGAAATAATTTTAATTTGTCATAAATCTAGAGGTTGCGATTACTTTAAACAATTTCCTTTGAGAGAGAAGATTTGAAAGTTGAATTTCAAAAAAAATAGAAATGAAATTTTAATTTAGGATGTAAGTTTTCATCTCACGTCCAATTATTTAGTTAATCCTTAAAGATACATAACCAAACCCATCATTGATCTGGATACAAATTTGTTTCAAATTTATACATAAGGTCTGGCCTAGAAATATAGGTAGAATTAAAAGTTAATCATCTTTTTTCCATAAATAAAAGAAGTTTAAAGGGGGAAAATGAAAACAAAACAAACCACACAAACAATTACATATATTGAGAAGAAATACATTCCATCGTATTCTGCTTGCCAAACCATAATTCTTTTGAATATAAAAATTGATACTACACTATCTTGTGTGTACCGCTTGATGTACAAAATATTGATGATCCCCACTTGATTCAAATAATTACCTTTTGAAAATAAATTTTGGATAAGTTTTTATTCCATAAATACAACTTGTTTTTGTTGCAGAATGAGATGATACCCAAAAATATGCATTACTCGCATACTTATACATTTGAACCAAAAAGACAAAAGTGGATAATCAAGAATACATTTCATCCATGTGGTTCAATTATCGATCACTAAGTTCCCTTTTGAATAATTTACATGTTTTCCTGCCAAAAAAGTTTATTACATAATTTTCCTTTTTATGAGATTGTGACAAAATAAATATTTAATAAATGTTGGCGAACAGGTCTACCATCATCTGCAAAAAAAACACAAAGTTTCGATCGTTAGTTGAGGTTAACAATTTTGTTGTGCATGGGGATGTTCCTGAAACAAAGAGGAAATTAACTCAGAGTAAAGAAACATTGCAGGTTTGGTCAACAAAATTATATTTTGATAATTAATGAGATTGACTCTATGTATGTATATTTTTTAATCAAGTTTAATTTGCAGGTGACCCCGAGATGTAAACCACATATTCGAGTTAACAGGTTGATCAAACATTATGTAGTTTGAACATGTACTGAATCTTGTAAGGGGGTTTACATTAAAATCAACGAGACATTCACTACTTATCTGAACGTGACATCCCTTTAAATATTGGTAAAAAAAGTTAAGGTTGTCACAATGAAACATATAGTTTCTCTATATAATGGTATTATTATTGTCATTTTTAACTTCAGTGACCTTTCCCTATTTGATTTCTTATAATTTTGTAAGAAATCTTATGGCCAGAGAAAAACAGAAAAAGAAAAAACAAATATTTATATGGACCTCAATAAATAATCTTGAGAAACGAAATAACATATTGTCACGACCCAAAACGGGGCCGCGACTGGCACCCACATCTACCCTCCTATGTGAGCGAACCAACCAATCTAATCCTTAACATTTCAAGATATGTCAACAGAAAATAATGCGGAAGATCTAAACTCATTAATAAAACAATTCAAAACTATTATTAATATCCCCAAAATCTGGAAGTCATCATCACAAGAACATCTATCTCAAATTACTAAACTAGAAATGTCTAAGAAGCTAAAACAAATACTAGCTAGTCCATGCCGGAAGTTCAAGGCATCAAGACTTGAAAAAGAAGACCCAGTCCAAGCTAGACGCATTAGCTCACCCTGAATTTCCGATGAGTGAAGACTGGCTAGATCTACTGTTGAGTTGAAGTTGACGGAACGTTTGCTGCATTACACAAATAACAAAGAAGAAAACATAAAAGTAGGGGGTCAGTACAACCACAAGTACTGAGTAGATATCATCGGTCAACTCAAAATAGGGAACAGTATATATCAATAATAATGTAAATCAACTACAATACTCAACATGTAGCAATAACAACATAGATTCATCAGTAACTACAACCGAGTTCACACATGAGGACCCAAGCCTCAATACCATACTCATTTGGGAATTAAGTTCATTAGATTGAGTATATTCATTATCTTTCAAGATTCATTATCTTTCTTCCTCTTGTGTCGGTACGTGACACTCCGCTCCTCTATTTCTATCCTGGTGCCGGAACGTGGCACTCCGATCCTCATATTCATTCTATCCTGGTACCGGAACGTGGCACCCGATCCATATTCTATCCTGGTGTCGGAACGTGACACTCCGATCCTCATATTCATTCTATCCTGGTACCGGAACGTGGCACCCGATCCATATTCTATCCTGGTGTCGGAACGTGACACTCCGATCCTCATATTCATTCTATCCTGGTACCGGAACGTGGCACCCGATCCTCTATCTCTATCCTGGTACCGGAACGTGGCACCCGATCCCCTAATTCATCAAGCCTTCTTTCATACTAAGGCATCATTATTAACAAGTGAATTAGGGTTTCTTTCAAGATTTGGGATTCAAAACTTCATCATGCTCATATAATCACAAATATATATATATCATATTCATGCAAGCATACAATTAAGCACATAGTAGGGTTTACAATACTATCAACACATATCATTCACTATTAAGAGTTTACTACAAGTAGCATGAAATAACCATAACCTACCTCCAATCAAGAATTGAAATCAACAAGCAATTTCCAAAGCTTTGTTTTCTCCTCACCTCTCGATCGATCCCTCTCTTTCTCTTTGTTCTTTCTCTTTTGTTTTATTCAAACCCTCTTTCCTTTACCCTAATTCATATATAATTAAGAATGAAAGATGGTAATAATGACCCACTAATTAACTTAAGGTTACCTCTTTTAACCCCTAAGTAATTAGATTTATTAATATTACCCTCAATCTTTATAATTAAGGAAAGAATAGTCCAAAAACGACCCTTAAAACGTGTGGAGAAATCCTAAACTGCCTGGGATTGGCGCAACCTGTGACGGGCCGTCGTGCCTGCGACGGTCCGTCACGATGGTCGTCGCAGCCTCCCAAAATCCAGGTGGGCTGTGACGGCCCGTCACACCAGTGACGGTCCGTCCTGCCCTCCGTCCTGATGGTCAGACACTCGTTTTTTGTACCAAATTCTCAAAAGTTGAAGTGTTTTGCAACGGGTACTCACGACGGTTTGTCGTGGATGTGACGGCACGTCCTGCCACTTCGTTACGATGTTCAGAGAGTCGATTTTCAGTACCCAATTTCGGAATTCTAAGTATGCTGAAACGATGCACCCTCGACGGGCCGTCGTGCCTGTGACGGTCCGTCGCAGTGTCCGTGGTTTTGGCCAGTTTTTCCAGAATTAAAATCTGCTGCTCAAAACGACTAAACAGGTCGTTACAATAGATACCAATTTACCCATCGTTCGTCCCCGAACGATCAAAAGAAGAAAAACAAGGGCGGAAGGAAGTACCTGAATCTGTAAACAGATGTGGGTATTTTTCTTGCATATCTGCCTCCTTCTCCCAAGTAGCCTCTTCAACCGGTCGATTCTTCCATTGAACCTTGATGGATGCAATTTCTCTCGACCTCAACTTGCGAACTTCTCTATCTAAAATAGCAATCGGTTCCTCCTCGTAAGACAAGTTCTCATCAAACAAAACTGAATCCCAACGGATGATGTAGTTTCCATCTCCATGGTATCTCTTCAACATGGACACATGAAATACCGGATGTACTCCGGACAGCCCTGGAGGCAAGGCTAATTCATAAGCCACCTCTCCTATTCGCTTTAGTACCTCAAATGGCCCAATGTACCTCGGACTTAGCTTACCTCTTTTACCAAACCGCATCACCCCTTTCATTGGTGAAACTTTCAACAAGACTTGTTCACCTTCCATGAACTCTAAGTCTCTAACCTTTCGATCTGCATACTCCTTTTGTCTACTTTGCGCCGCTAGAAGCTTTTCTTGAATGCTCTTCACCTTATCTAACGAATCCCTCAAGAGGTCAGTACCCCAAGGTCTAACCTCAAATGCATCAAACCACCCAATGGGAGACCTACATCTCCTACCATACAATGCTTCAAATGGAGCCATGTCAATGCTTGAGTGGTAGCTATTATTGTATGAAAACTCTGCCAAAGGTAGGAAGCTATCCCAGTGGCCACCAAACTCTATCACGCATGCGCGAAGCATATCCTCCAACACTTGAATCGTTCGCTCAGACTGACCATCGGTCTGAGGATGGAACGCAGTACTAAGGTCCAACCTAGTACCCAATTCCGCATGCAATGTTTTCCAAAACTTAGAGGTAAACTGCGTACCTCTATCTGATATGATGGATAGTGGAACCCCATGCAATCGAACAATCTCTGAAATATAGATCTTGGCCAACTTCTCTGCGCTGTAAGTCACCTTTACCGGAATGAAATGAGCAGATTTAGTAAACCTATCAACAATCACCCAGATGGAGTCATACTTACCCATTGTCTTTGGAAGACCAACCACAAAGTCCATTGCAATTCTTTCCCACTTCCATTCCGGAATGGGCATTCTCTGAAGTGTTCCTCCGGGCCTTTGGTGTTCATACTTCACTTGTTGACAGTTTGGACACTTGGCAATAAAGTCGACAATATCACGCTTCATTCTACTCCACCAAAAGTGTTGCTTGAGGTCACGATACATCTTGGTTGCACCCGGATGTATAGAATACCTTGAACTATGAGCCTCTGTCAGAATAGTGTTGATCAAATCATCGACGCGGGGTACACATACCCTTCCCTTGATTCTCAAAACACCCTCTTCATCGATTGTCGCTTCTTTGGCCTCTCCTCGCAATACTTTATCTTGGATTCGCCTTAGTTTCTCATCATCAAACTGTTTTCCCTTAATTTTGTCAAGAAAAGAAGATCTTGACTCCACACTAGCCAACAATCCTCCCTTCTCATTTACTTCTAACCTCATCAAGTCGTTAGCCAGAGTCTGAACCTCTCTAGCCAATGGGCGTCTAGAAGCTTGCAAGTGAGCTAGACTTCCCATGCTTCCCACCTTTCTACTTAACGCATCCGCTACAACATTCGCCCTCCCCGGATGATACAAAATAGTGATGTCGTAGTCCTTCAGTAGTTCCATCCATCTCCTCTGTCTCAAATTCAAATCTTTCTGAGTAAAGACATACTGTAGGCTACGATGATCTGTATAGACCTCACACTTAACCCCATGCAAATAGTGTCTCCATTGCTTTAGTGCAAATACTACCGCGGCCAATTCCAAGTCGTGAGTTGGATAGTTTCGTTCATGCACTTTTAATTGTCTTGAAGCATAAGCAATCACGTTCTTCTCTTGCATTAGCACTGCACCCAAACCCGAATAGGATGCATCACAATAAACAATGAAGTTCTTACCCTCTACCGGCAAGGTAAGAATTGGTGCGGTAGTCAACAAAGTCTTAAGCGTCTGAAAGCTTTCCTCACATTCATCTGACCATACAAAGGGAACATTCTGCTTAGTCAAGTTCGTCAATTGAGAAGCAATAGAAGAGAATCCCTTGACGAATCGGCGGTAGTAACTAGCTAACCCAACAAAGCTTCTTATTTCTGACACATTAGTGGGTCTTACCCAATTCTTCACTGTCTCAATCTTAGAAGGATCTACCATTACCCCATCCTTCGAAACCACATGCCCCAAGAAGGACACTGCATCTAGCCAAAACTCACACTTAGAGAACTTGGCGTAAAGCTTTTTCTCCCTCAACATTTCCAATACCATTCTCAAATGCTCTTCATGTTCCTTCTTGCTCTTTGAGTATACCAATATATCATCAATAAATACAATCACGAAGAGATCTAAATATGGCTTAAAAATCCCATTCATCAAACTCATGAACGCAGCAGGGGCATTCGTAAGACCAAAGGACATCACCACAAATTCATAATGTCCATACCTCGTTCGAAATGCAGTCTTTGGCACATCCGTTGCCCGTATTTTCAATTGATGATAACCGGATCTCAAGTCAATCTTAGAGAAGACACAAGCACCTTGTAACTGATCGAACAAGTCATCAATGCGAGGAAGAGGATACTTGTTCTTAATAGTTACCTTATTCAGTTGTCTGTAGTCTATACACATTCGAAAACTCCCATCCTTCTTCTTCACAAACAAAACCGGAGCACCCCAAGGAGATGCACTTGGTCTAATGAAGCCCTTGCTCAACAACTCTTGAAGTTGAGCCTTTAACTCTCTTAATTCGGCGGGAGCCATTCTATACGGGGGTATAGAAATGGGGCGAGTACCCGCTTCAAGATCAATACATAAGTCAATATCCCTATCCGGTGGCATACCAGGAAGATCTGCAGGGAACACATCCAAAAATTCTCGAGCTACCGAAACCGATTCAATTGAGGGTACTTGAGTAGTGTAATCCCTAAGATGTGCTTAGAAAGCTAAGCAACCCTTACTAACCATCCTCCAAGCACAAAGAAAGGACACGATACGAACCGGATTGGAAGTGTAGTCGCCCTCCCACACTAACGGATCTGCCCCAGGCTTGGCTAACGTCACAGTTTTAGCATTGCAATCCAAAATCGCAAAATTCGGAGAAAGCCAAGTCATACCCAGAATTACATCAAAGTCACCCATTTCTAAAATAACCAAATCTACATAAGTGTTGCTCCCCACAAAGTTCACCAAACAGGACCTATATACCTTTTCAACTACCAAAGACTCACCCACCGGAGTAGAAACACGAATAGGCATGTCAAGTAATTCACAATGTAAATTTAGACCATTAGCAAATGATGAAGATACATATGAAAACGTGGAGCCAGGGTCAAATAATACGGAAGCCATGCAATCACAAATCAAAAGGTTACCTGTGATGACAGCATCAGACGCCTCCGCTTCAGATCTCCCAAGGAAAGCGTAACAATGGGCCCCATTATTCGTCTGTCCGTTGCCCCTACCATGTTGCGTAGTAGTGGCTCCAGTTTGCCCATCACCTCTGCCGTTGTGGTGACCACCATTACCTCGACCACCTCGTCCCCCGGAAAAACGGCCTCTACCATGACCACCCCTACCTCTAGCTAGTGGGGTTCTGTAACTCTGGTTTGGACAATACCTCTTAATGTGTCCAACCTCCCCACATCCATAACACTCTCTAGGTTCATGCATAGGTCTCTCGGAGTAGTGTTGACCGTTCTGAGGTGGACCCCCAACTACAGTCTGTAGTGAAGACTGAATTGGTCGACTTGAGTAACCTCCGGAGCTCTGTCCTCTGGAGTGAGAACCATTAAACTCACCTCCCCTTCGAAACCTTTTTGATGTCGATGTAGTGGTGAAGTCATCTGGCTTCACTCCTTCCAACTCTATCACAAAGTCTACCACCTCTTGGAAGGATGTTGCCGTAGCCGCTACTTGCAAGGCTGAAATCCGCAATTCTGACCTCAACCCCTTTACAAAACGGCGGATCCGTTCTTGTGGACTGAAACAGAGTTGAGTGGCATACCTTGATAAAGCACGAAACTTAGCCTCATATGCGTTAACCGTCATCCTACCTTGCTCGAGACTCAAGAACTCATCCCTTTTTCTATCTCTCAAAGTCCTTGGGATATACTTCTCCATAAACAGAGTAGAGAAGGATGCCCAAGTCATGGGTGTGGCCTCCGACTTGACACTCGACATGTGATCGCCACCACATTTTGGCGTTCCCTTGAAACTGATAGCTTACGAACTCAACGCCGAACCGTTCTACTATCCCCATCTTGTGTAGTAGCTCATGACAATCAACCAGGAAATCATAAGCATCTTCAGATTCTGCACCCTTGAAGACAAGAGGTTTCAATTTCAAGAACTTACTGAAAAGTTCGTGCTGATCGTTTGTCATTATCGGTCCAGTAGACCGACGTGGAAATTTGCCTATCTCCACCGAGGCAGCCATGCGGGGAGCCATAGTAGCCGCATGTCGTATCTCTGAAACCGGAGGTGTTGGTGCAGAAACCATTGGAGGTGCCTGACCCTGATCAGATAATCCACTAAGATAAGCAAGTACTTGGTTGATCATCTCTGGGGTAGGTTGGGGTGGCAATTCCTCATGTTGCGCTTGTTCATTCTCCCCTTCCTCACCCTCTCTTATCACCTCTTCAGTCGGTGGAAGAGTCACTGCCCTAGCATCAGGTGGACTAGGTGCTCGTCCTCTTCCTCTAGAGGACGTCCTCCCACGACCTCTACCGCGGCCTCTTGACACTGTTCTTCCTCGAGCCACAGCCCAAGTGGCTGGCTCAGTCGTTTCTTGTCGTGCCGTTGTTGCTGCTGGTGCGGTCGTTGCTCTAGTTCTAACCATCTGCGAAATAGAGTGAAGATGGTCAGATACCAATTTGTATCACCCAGATACCAATTGGACTCAAGTAGTAGCACGAAAGAAAGAATGAAAGAATGGAATTTTCCTAAAGTCTTATAGCCTCTCAAGGAAAAGTAAAGGCGTCCCCCTACCGTTCCTTAAGACTCTACTAGACCTGTTCTTGTGTGATGAGACCAACGAACCTAATGCTCTGATACCAAGTTTGTCACGACCCAAAACGGGGCCGCGACTGGCACCCACATCTACCCTCCTATGTGAGCGAACCAACCAATCTAATCCTTAACATTTCAAGATATGTCAACAGAAAATAATGCGGAAGATCTAAACTCATTAATAAAACAATTCAAAACTATTATTAATATCCCCAAAATCTGGAAGTCATCATCACAAGAACATCTATCTCAAATTACTAAACTAGAAATGTCTAAGAAGCTAAAACAAATACTAGCTAGTCCATGCCGGAAGTTCAAGGCATCAAGACTTGAAAAAGAAGACCCAGTCCAAGCTAGACGCATTAGCTCACCCTGAATTTCCGATGAGTGAAGACTGGCTAGATCTACTGTTGAGTTGAAGTTGACAGAACGTTTGCTGCATTACACAAATAACAAAGAAGAAAACATAAAAGTAGGGGGTCAGTACAACCACAAGTACTGAGTAGATATCATCGGTCAACTCAAAATAGGGAACAGTATATATCAATAATAATGTAAATCAACTACAATACTCAACATGTAGCAATAACAACATAGATTCATCAGTAACTACAACCGAGTTCACACATGAGGACCCAAGCCTCAATACCATACTCATTTGGGAATTAAGTTCATTAGATTGAGTATATTCATTATCTTTCAAGATTAATTATCTTTCTTCCTCTTGTGTCGGTACGTGACACTCCGCTCCTCTATTTCTATCCTGGTGCCGGAACGTGGCACTCCGATCCTCATATTCATTCTATCCTGGTACCGGAACGTGGCACCCGATCCATATTCTATCCTGGTGTCGGAACGTGACACTCCGATCCTCATATTCATTCTATCCTGGTACCGGAACGTGGCACCCGATCCATATTCTATCCTGGTGTCGGAACGTGCCACTCCGATCCTCATATTCATTCTATCCTGGTACCGGAACGTGGCACCCGATCCTCTATCTCTATCCTGGTACCGGAACGTGGCACCCGATCCCCTAATTCATCAAGCCTTCTTTCATACTAAGGCATCATTATTAACAAGTGAATTAGGGTTTCTTTCAAGATTTGGGATTCAAAACTTCATCATGCTCATATAATCACAAATATATATATATCATATTCATGCAAGCATACAATTAAGCACATAGTAGGGTTTACAATACTATCAACACATATCATTCACTATTAAGAGTTTACTACAAGTAGCATGAAATAACCATAACCTACCTCCACCGAAGAATTGAAATCAACAAGCAATTTCCAAAGCTTTGTTTTCTCCTCAGCCTCTCGATCGATCCCTCTCTTTCTCTTTGTTCTTTCTCTTTTGTTTTATTCAAACCCTCTTTCCTTTACCCTAATTCATATATAATTAAGAATGAAAGATGGTAATAATGACCCACTAATTAACTTAAGGTTACCTCTTTTAACCCCTAAGTAATTAGATTTATTAATATTACCCTCAATCTTTATAATTAAGGAAAGAATAGTCCAAAAACGACCCTTAAAACGTGTGGAGAAATCCTAAACTGCCTGGGATTGGCACAACCTGTGACGGGCCGTCGTGCCTGCGACGGTCCGTCACGATGGTCGTCACAGCCTCCCAAAATCCAGGTGGGCTGTGACGGCCCGTCACACCAGTGACGGTCCGTCCTGCCCTCCGTCCTGATGGTCAAACACTCGTTTCTTGTACCAAATTCTCAAAAGTTGAAGTGTTTTGCAACGGGTACTCACGACGGTTCGTCGTGGATGTGACGGCACGTCCTGCCACTTCGTTACGATGTTCAGAGAGTCGATTTTCAGTACCCAATTTCGGAATTCTAAGTATGCTGAAACGATGCACCCTCGACGGGCCGTCGTGCCTGTGACGGTCCGTCGCAGTGTCCGTGGTTTTGGCCAGTTTTTCCAGAATTAAAATCTGCTGCTCAAAACGACTAAACAGGTCGTTACACATATATGGACTCAGTAGATTCTGCATTAACGACTCCATTACAATCCTTTTTTTACCTTTGAGATTTTGAGCTCATATATATAAAAGATAGGACAATAGATAAAGTTTTAGTTTTGGATATTGTGGAATTGGAGAGGGAGAAGTGCGCTACTAACTTATTGACTTTGCACAAAGATATATTCGAAGCTCGGATGAGGTAGGGGTTGATGAGCAATTGAGGTTATTTATGTTGAGATCTTGTATGAGTGAAGCTTCTTCCAGCTCAAGGCCAGCAGTGGTAGGACATATTAGTGGAGTTGATGTTGTGATGGAGTCTCAAACTCTAACTATTACACCACAAGCTTCTAAGAGGATTGTTGAGGTCTCATTTAGTGCGCCAGCCACTACCACCACCACTATTTATGTTTCAGGAGATACAATAGTCTCACCACCATTTAAAGACTCTGAAGCCTAGGGCATTACAGATATATACTACTGCTAGTACTATAAATTTTGTAGAGATGTGTCTCTATAAAAATGAAAAAAAAATATCTATAACAATAAAGAGTGACAATATATATTATACTTTGTTTGAAATCAATGTATATTTGATTTTAATGATGGTTGAGGATATATATATGGCAATGCATGCATATGAATGTGACAACTATGATTAATATGTATGCATAAAACTTAATAGTGAGCAATTGAAAGTGAAGTTGTGTGTTATGTGGATGCGAGCATTTTCTGCATCATTAATTATTTGTTGATGGATCTAGAACTTTTCTTGATTCATGTTGTGTTTGTTGTAAGCTAGTGGATTAGAGAAGGATCATAAACTATTTTTTAATTTAGACCACTTGACTTATTATATTATCCAAAATGATTAAATAATTTGTTGTTCCATAATTTTTAGCCAAATGAAAAGAAATTGTTCGCTTGTTCTATTCATGTCATACCCCGAGCCTACAACATGGATGTGACTGTCACTCAGAGAGCATTGCTGAATCCAAATGAATCCTAGGGTGCCTAGTTAATAATTAACATCGCTCTATGGTATAAGATTTAATAGATGATCATTTCATTAATTTAAAGAAAACTCTCAAACCATGATTAAAATACCCGACATCAATTATATCATTTCATTAATTTAAAGAGAAATCTCAAACCATGTTTGAAAATACCCGACATCAATTATAAGTTTCAATTAAAAATATGAGAAAAATATTGGAAACACCGAACTTTGTCTATCCATGAAGCCTCTAAAACACAAAGATAGGTGGTGAAGCAAGACTTACAACACCTTGAAATAAATGATTATTAAACTGAATAATCATCTACAATACTCTGAAAGTAAGGAGGTCTCACCAAAAGTTGTTGGAAAGTCTAGTGATCTCAATTGAGTCTCTGTTGATGATCATGAACATATGTATATATATTATGAGATGATTCAGATCGAATGATATCAGTACATTAATTGTCTGGTACGTAATATGCTGAATAAAAAAATTATTGAGTTGACAACTGAATATAACTCAAGAAAAAAAGATATGAACAAGTAGTGAAACCCATTTGTTCCTTTACAATAAGATATGCAATGAAACAAAGACTAAAATAAAAAATTTATTCTGTTGGAGAGCTTCTCAAACCAACAACCATCATTGTGATCCTAACAATGATACGACATTTCACCCACGTTGCAAGGATCATCCTATACCTTACCGAGGTATATGATGATAATTGTTAGTATGGGTCCATCTAATATGCCTTACAATGAGGCAGTGAGGAGTCACCCAAAAGTTGGTACGATCCTATCCTACATAGACTACGTGTTTTATGGGGCTTTTAGTTAAAAATTGACTCTTACCTAATCCAATGCTCAATACTACTCCAAAAATAATCAATATCACTAATGTTAAATAGTCTTATTTTAGAGAACTTACCTTTACTTCACTTTACTTTAATAAAACATTTTTCAAATAACGAATCAACTATGTTCTCTCATGCTCAGTTAAAAATAATACATAAAAAACAACTTTCGTCCTTCAAAAACCTTTTCCAAAATAATGCATTTTGAACAAATACTCAAGGACATACTTTGAAAGTTCGAAGTCAATGCATATGAAAAACACATATAGGAACCTTTACAATATCACTTTTAGAAAAATTCTCAATAAATAGGGTACATGTGAAAATGCAAGAAACTCAATGCATAAAATATCATAATTCATAATCAAGAAATTAGAATATAGGATACGAACACAATTCGTATCTTGAATTTCATTGAATCTTTGGGTAGAATATTTTATTGAACTCTTACTCACTAAAATTAGATTTAGGGCATGATAATGAACTTAGAAAATTACATTACTATGATTAGTGTTAAATACATGGAAGAACAAAGTTCTTGAAAAAATTTGAAGAATTCTCGAAAGTCCTAACTTTCTTCTCGTATATCCTTGATTTAAGACTTAGAAGCACTGATAAGAGTAATAGTGATGTGATTTTCGGCACAAATTATGAATAAAATGTTTAGATCAATGCAAAGAAAGCAAGATAAAAGAAGAGATACACGAGAAGGAACAATTGACAACTAAAGAATACCAAACTAGCTAGTTATAGTTTTAGGCTATTACATCATCAGAGGACCAAAAGTGGCACAAAAAGTTTAAAGGGTAAGCTGGGTCAAGCTCTCCTAACGAACTCGGTAAATCGCCAACTAGGTAAGGATATAACCCTTCCATGGAAGCATTCGGCAAAGTTTTGTGATCTAGGTCGTGTTCGCCTAAAGAACTTGGTGAGTCACTGATTGACCTCTAGCTCGCCGAATGTGGAACCTTCCCTACACAACCCAGGAACTTTAGTTGAGCTTGGAGCCCTCACCTATGGCATTTGGTGATTCGCCAAAGTGGTTTCCTTATCGTTGAATGAGGCAGCATCTTCACTCGCTCTTCATTGCTTCGTTATACCTCCCACACTCCAATCTATCATCTAAACATGGTATTTTTCAATTTGGAGCTCCTTCCAAGCGTGAATATTACTATTCAATGATTGGAATCCCCTCTTTGTCATCAACTCAAATTGAAGAAGCTCAATCTTTTTTAACAATACTTCCATATTTTGAAGTTCCCAAACTTGGATTGGATTGAATGGCTTTGATTCAATCTTAATTGCATCTTTCTCCCCTTTTAAAAAAGGATTCATCCCCGAATCCAAATATTGCGAAGCCATATGAAAAACAAATAATAATGATAAGATCCTCAAGGCATGAGGTTTAGCATTAGAAATAATTGTTCTATCACCATGCCAAATATGCACAAATTTAACATATAACCAAGCATCAAAAAGATTAACAAAGTGTTTAGAGCCTATCAAAACAAGAGAGACTTTGATACTTAACTGACCTTGGAAAAGGGTAGAGTGAAGGAACCATTACATTTATGCAACTACGCATATTAACACTCTATAGATCATCATTTCAACAAGCACAATTCCCATTTTAAATCAGGTAGCACATGAACACTCTTATATTTAAGTGTGAAGTCATAAACAATGTTAACCCGAATTAAGACTCCATTCTATGCACTAGCTAACTTCAGGAAGGTAATTATTCCCAATTCATGAACGTGGTAATGTACAAAATTATTCCACACGTTAAATGACAAACATACCTTATTCAAGCACATAAAATCAAGTAGTAACACCAAGTAAGAATCATATGGATGAAAGAAAGTGATACTACCATACTCATCACAATTTAGACCAACACATGGGTAAAATGGGATCAAACTATATACCATCGAGTCAAGGAGACTCCCATTTTCTCTATTGATACTACATTTAATATAAAATATGATACACATACAAGCATGAGTGTCATCATATGCAAATAGATAATAATGAAAGGATTCATGCACACTAGCGTCATCCAAGGTGTTTCTATGTGCAAGATCATAACCAAGTTCAAGGATCCTAGTACTCATTAAATCATAAAAAGGAACACAGAGAGAGATCATGGAGAATTTAATATAAACATCACCTTATTTTGAAAAAAAAAACACCTACCATTATAAGATGCACAATCAACACGATCACACTAAAAGCAATACTAAAAAATGGGGTTTAGAAATCTAGTCTTCCCCATACACAACGTAGGCCCCTCAAGTGGATTGTAAACCCTCAAGATGGACTTTCCATCATTGGGAAAGGTGTCAACAAATTCACCCATATTATTCATGTCATATTGACCAAGCATCACTACACAAGTGCCAAAACTCAAGTCATTATCAGGGTCAAGTGGAAAGGAAATCCATAAACATGTATCAAGTCATTGGTCATACCATTATTAATTGGAAAGATGAAGAGGTAATGGGAAAACAAATACAACTTTTTTTTATGTCATAATCCTTCCCTACAGTAGTACACTCCTCTTCCAAGAATATATTTCCATCTTGGAGGGAAATCTTCAAACCATAGTGGGTTACTATAAAAAACATACCTATCAGAACTACACTATCTCATGATTCACAACACTAGGCAATTCACTAGGAGTGATTTCATCATCTTCAAACTAGATATTGTATTTAAAGAGGGAATGATGGGAATGATCAACCACCATAAGAGAATAAAAACATGCAAGTTCACCCTAAAAAGACATATCATTTTGTGAAACATTGTTATGCATGTGATCTCTATGAGCAAAACAAGTAAGAATCTTTAAAAAAAAAAAAGACATGCTCATGGAGTCACTCCTATCCAAATGATCAACATCATCATCAATTTAACCAAATTGAGGCTTCTCAATGACATCAAAGATTCCTCATTTAATGAAGTACACTCAAATAAAAGTTGATTAATACAATTATCACATTTTAATGAACTATCCCTCAATGAACGGGTGTCAACACTAGATAGACACAAATTGATCTTACTAGAAGAATCAATTTGGTCATTAATAGGATCAACTAGTGTATCCACACTCTCAACATGTACATTATCAATACATGGTAAAGAAACATTACGCTCACATAAAGACAAGCTATTACACTTTGTTCATTTGCAGTTGTAATAGTGATAAGTTTAGCTATTGTACCCTAATGCTCGCAATAAAGATCTTTTTTTACCTTGGAATGTCTTCCTTAGGAACTTTGGGACACCCCAAAAGTGCATCCATCATACCTTCAATGGTAGCATCTTTGTTGGGAACTCCTGTTCCTCAATTAATAATGCTCGTACTTACATAAGAACACTTACATAGTGAAGGATAGACAAAAAGGTTAGATTAAGATTGTGGAAAACCTCTCACTCACTCCACTCAGCCTCTCATTTTTCCACTCTAAGTTTTCCACCTTACTCTGCCTTACTCCTCTCAATCTTTTTTTCTCTCCTTTTTCACCTTAGGAGGAGGACATAAATGTGTTCCACATTGAAAATTTTACACTTCTTTGGGAATACATAGTCCCCATATACTTCTTTGACGAAATGACTTCAATCTTTACTCTTTACTCTTTACTCAACTTGAAATTTAAGTCTTTAAGGAAAAACTTAAAACTTTTGTGGAAGACTTTTGAAATCTTTATAAACTTTTCTTTGACTTTCTGTTAACTTCTAGACTTGACTCTTAACTACTCTTGACTTTGATCTTAACTTTCCTTGAATTGGATTATGGATTCAAGGCTCGTGATCACATGTTTATGGATAATTTTATGATTTTTCAACTTGGAGGGTTCATGCAGAATTATGAGCATGAACTACTCAAGTCAAGGACTCATTGAAACTTCTCATCTCGACATTGTTCGACTTATATGGTTTCATGCAAAATTATGGGCACGAACAATTCAACTCAAGGACTTCAGGGGTAACATGAAATTGTACCATGATTAGAAATATAATCTCAAAAGGAATAAGAAACTCAATACTCAAGACTTAGAACTTAGAGATACTACTCCTCTCAATTATACTCAATTTATGAAATTCATGCAAAAGTTATGGGCATGAACGACTCAACTCGAAGGTCTAAGTAACAGTATGGAACCCATGTAAAAATACTTTTCTCATTCTCTTACTTACTTTCTCAAAACTTAGTTCAAATCAATGGTTTACCTTAAAGGGTTCACAAGTGAATTCAAAAGTTTTCTTGAACTCTACTCTTAACTCTTTCTCTTGAATCTGAATGATGAATTCAAGAGTTTTGGTTCGTACATGGCGGATCTCATAATGACAACGTAGACTCATGAATAAATTCTCTTCAACCTCAAACACAATTTCTAGAATCTTGAAATAAATTACTAGAAGTCGTAGAAGACTCCTCAAAATGAATCAAAGGGACTCTCTTAAAAGGTTCGGGAAGACTCACAAAACATAATCTTAACTTTAACATGGTTTGGAAGGACTCTCAAAACTTAATATTAACTTTAAAATGAATTTGAATTATTAATTTAAGGTTATAATTAATTTTATGAATGATGTATAAGTGTTTAGAAGTATTTTAAGGTGTTAAGAATCAAAAGGACAGAAGATACACTTTAAATGAGCTCAAACAGGACAACCAACGGAAAAGAGTGGGGGTAGGCGACCTTGGCGCGTTCCAGATGTGGGGCGCCAGCTCCTAACTTCAGAGACTGAATTTTCAAGGACTATATTCATTGGTCCCTAGCCCCGTAGAAACATCTGGGGGGCCGCTAGCATCTCCCTATGCAAGGATTCGACGAATTTCGCCTATTATTTTTTGACCCTAAATCACTTTTAATCGATTTCTTTCTAAAGTTTTTTTTAGATTCAATTATACAACCTAAGTACACACTAATAAACTTAAAATAATCACTTTTATCTCAAGAAATCATCAAAACCCCAACACAAAAAGATTTAGAATGAACTTCAAGAACACCTACCAAGAACTCATCAAGAACTCTAATTTTTCAAATTAAAGAATGAAATTTTGCTGAAAATATCATGATTGGTGTGTGGGTGAACTAACCCAACACTATGGTAGATTACAAACCTTTTAGAGATTACAGCCATGGAAGTAACAAGACGCAAGAATCTCGATGAACACTCTGAGTTTCTCCTCTTTTCTCCATTTTTCTCTTCTTTTCTCTTCTTGAACTCTCAACTGAAAACCTAGGTGTATATTAGTATTATAAAACTGAATCCAATAGAATTAGACCCTTAAAATATTACTAAAAATGAATTAAATCTTATTGGTGAGGAAAACACCAAAATACCCCTCACTATTTTCAGCTAAGTTTCACTAATTAGACAACCCAACTTCAAAAGGTCATATCTCACTCGTCCAAGCTCGAAATATAGAAAACTTGGTGGCATTGGAAATATAATTCAAACATGTTTATAAGGTATCTTACAGTAAACATAAATTATCATGTGATAGGAGTTATTGTCATTTGAAGTTTACCTTGTGGTCATAAATCCATAATAGAGTCCGACCACAACGACCGAATTGATTATCTTCAAAAGATTGAAAAATCATCACAAACCTCCCTTATTTCTTTTCTGTTGCAATTTATGGATTATTATATGATGATTTTTGAACTTTCCATATATAGAAAAGAAAAAAGAAAGAGATAGACTAGAAACGAAATATGTTATGTCAATGACACCAAAGGTATATTAAATGAATGGAATTGGGATATGGATGGAATATAATGAAATAGAGACACTTTGAGGTTCCCTCTAAAATGAGGCATGTAAGGGAGCCACTAACGAAGAAGTTCTGGGAGTTACGAAGGAAGCTTCGAGCTCATATTGGTCATGGGTTGGGAACGGAAATTGAACTTTATGAGCAAAAATCATACTTAGATTAACTCTCCAAATTTTAGATTTTTATTATTCCCAATTTATTCTTAGATAACTCAACATGCTACATCTACTGACGTTAACACTCAAGAATTTTTAAATCCCTTTCAAGAATCTCACTCACTAAAAAGTATAATTCTAGTCTTAGTTTCAAATAATTTATGGAGTGTTACAATATCTCCCCCTTAGAACTATTCGTCCTCGAATGACAACTGGAGTGGATATAGAGTGAGGTTATTCATACTAAGTTCTGAGTCAAATGGTCTTACCTTATTATATTTAATCTTCACTCAAATCCTTAAGTGCATATTATATACCGCTCAATGGGGAACTTATATGAAGTAGTGCTCAATACTATAGATAATTGACTAGGATCTTGAATTTAAATATGTCATATATAGTGTGAATAATAAATGATTCTCTAAATGAAATGCACAATTCAAGTACATTATGTTTCATTAGAAAATTATTGATTTGAAATTATAGTATATAGATCGGATATAATATTAGTGGGGTAACAATGAATCATTGTGCGAAATTGTAAGTGTAAAATATAAAGTATGGTTTGTGCCTTGAAGCATAAAGAATTTATGTAGATGTTCTAATATTATTAAATGGAGATACATTCTTTGGTGATGGATGCAACGAAACTTGATTTAGTCTAGCAGTAGATGAAAGTACTTGTATATGGATCATAAATGATTGTCATGTCTAGCTAGGAAGGTTATATTAAAATCCTTGAAGAATTCTAGAGGTATTAAAGAAATTGCATTGACTATTCTAATAATTGTGGAATTATTTAACATAATTTTAAATTAATTCCCATATCATGAAAATGATTGAAAAATATGATGTATTAGCACAATTGGTACACATACATATTATTTGTAACACTCCGGAAGTCCTACGAACTAGACAAGAGACTCACCTATCTAATAATAATTAAAATGATGTTTCCAAACCTAGACTAACATAATAAAGTTGATTTAGAAGTATTAGATCCTAAATTCAATTGAAGACCTGTAGACTAACATAATAAAGTTGATTTAGAAGTATTAGATCCTAAATTCAATTGAAGACCTGTACTTTCGGAAACTAGCAAAATTAAACTAGTAGACGTATGTAACAACCCTAGAAATGGATATGCTAAGTAATGCTTAATGTGTCTAGAATGCCAACGATTAGATCGGGTTCACATGGATTGATGCGCGTAGGACCATACCTCGGAACCCTTGCTACATCAAAGCCAACTAACTTGGGGAGTTAGTTGATCTAGGAAAGGTTGGGTCCAACCATGTAGGGCTCTCGAATACAAAGATTTACTCGAAGGAGTCTTTATCGGACTTAAAAAGAGGAAATCTTAGGTTTGGAGGGTCTAGGGGTAAAATGGTCTTTTTCCAGGATAAGGGTAGTATCGTAAATACCCTAAATATATAATTAATTAATTAATTAATAAGGTGGAGGGATATTTTGGGGAGAGAGGGCCGAAATTGGGCTCTTGAAGTGAAGTCTTGCTCCACCCGGGTTCGAACCTAGGTGGAAGAGATGAATTAAATTGTTTTAAATTTAAGTTGGTAAATTAATGTAATTAATTTATATTTATTAGTTATTATCTGATTTAAAATAAAATTCATATTTTTAATAATTAAATAAAACCTTATTTGACTAAGTCCTAAACTAGACTCCTAAGCCTAAGAAAACTCTTCTCTCCCAAATAACGTACAAAAACAGTAGGTAAACCAAAGTTCTTCACACTTGAAGAACTCACAACGAAAATTATAAACAAACAACTGCAAATAGAGGGTTTTTTCGTCAAGTTGGTGTTGAAGCTCTTGGATTTAGATGTGTGTATGGAGGGGTTCTTTTTGCAGCAAGTCGAGGTTTGAACGTGAAAAAGGTATGGGTTCTCTTCTCTCTTGGTCCCTTTCCCAAGATACCCCTTAAGGTTCAGAATAATCATTTTGAAAACTAGGATTGTTCCCCGTTGCATGTCCCTGTCACTAGCTCTCATTCAATCATAGGTTGGTCATGTTTGCTGGTAGAAAACTAGGGATGAAAAGTGTTTTTGGGATTATTATGTGTTTATATGTATGTTTGGAATTATGTGACTTATTTTGATGTTTTTGAAAATGTAACTACGTGTGTATGTGTGTGTCGTCGTGGCTATTGATCATGGTTTAGGACTTGAAATGGCATGATAGTTCTTTATATTTCATATACACATGTTAATGCAAATGTGATGTTCATATGAGTTGAAATGTGGCTGATTTGAAAGATAATCTATTGTCTAAGCCAATCCATGAAAACGCACCTAAAACGTTCTAAATGCAACACAAAATTCCCCTAAGAGTTAAGGTGTAACTTGATGAAAGGATAATGAAAAATTAAAAGAAAATTTCCAACTTCTAGTGATGAATTTTGGTTAGCAAAGAGGGTACAAAATGTTGAAAAAAATGAATTAAAACAAGTGAGGTCAGAGAGGATTGAACATGTGACCTCACCATGTTAAAAACCACGAAAATAGAGAAGTAAAAAAGAAAGGTGGTGAAGGGGATTCGAACCATGGTATTTGCTGGAAAATGTAACTTAAAAGAAAAAATAAGAAATGAGAGGAGTGGGATTCAAACCCACCACCTCTCAATCAGATTTAAGGAAGAGTAAAAGAAAAAAAATGTGAGGCGTGGGAATCAAACCCACGACCTCTAGGCAGTGAAGGAGAGTCAAAGGAAATGAAAGAAATGAGATGCATGCTTGTTTTGCTTCAATTGATTGTAGAATAAGAGTCGTTAAGTTTAAATTTCCTAATGACCCCGTCTTAGAGTGGAAAGGGGGTAACTCAAGCCCTAGCGGTTGTATCATTTCTTGTCTAAAAGCTTGTAAAATGATCTCAAAGGGGTGTCTTTAATATATTGTGAGGGTTAAAGATCTTGAGTCCACATTTCTCCTTTAGAGACGGTATCGATAGTGACGGATTTTCCGAAAGTCTTTCCCGATAACTTGCATGGGATTCCTCCCGAATGAAAAATAGACTTTAGTATTAACTTGTTACCCGATACGAAGCCTATTTAAATCCCTCCTTACTGAATGGCTCCGAACGAGTTGAAAGAGCTAAAGCTTCAACTCAAAGACTTATTAGACAAGGGTTTCATAAATCCTAGTATTTCATTATGGGGAGCACCAGTGTTTTTTTAAGAAGAAATATGGGTCTCTTAGGACATGCATTGATTATCGTCAACTTAATAAGGTCACCATAAAGAACAAGTATCATGTCTCTCAAATTGACGACTTGTTTGATCAACTCCAAGGGGCAAGCTACTTTTCAAAAATTGACTTGAGTTTGTGGTATCACTAACTTGGAGTGAGAGGTGAAGACATACCTAAAACGACTTTCTGAACTAGGTATGATCATTATGAGTTCCTAATGATGTCTTTTGGTCCCACCAATGCCTCGGCGGATTTATGGACCTCATGAATAGAGTGTTTCGTAATTACCTTGACTCCTGTGTAATTGTCTTCATTGATGATATCTTGGTGTATTCTAAGAGTGAGGATGATCACATGGTCATATAAAGGTAGTATTGTAAGTCCTTAAAGAACACCAACTTTTTTCCAAGTATAGTAAATGTGAATTTTGGTTGAGATCGGTTGCGTTTCTATGTCACATCATCTCTAGTGAGGAAATTGAGGTTGACCCAAGGAAAACTGAAGCGGTTAAGAAATTGCATAGACCATTGACCCCAACCGACATTAGAAGTTTCTTGGGTTTAGCCGGGTACTATAGGAGGTTTGTGGATGGGTTTGCATCCATTTCTTCTACTTTGACTACCTTGACCCAAAAAAGTCTTAAATTTGAGTGGTATAAGGCATGTGAAAGAAGCTTCCAAATAAAGAAAGATAGGTATACCTCCAATCCGGTGTTGAATTTACTGGAGGGTACCAAGGGTTTTGTGGTATATCTTGACGCTTTCCCGGTAGGTTTGGCTTGTGTCCTTATGAAGCATGGGAAAGTTGTAGACTATGCCTCTACACAACTCAAGGTACATGAGAAGACTGATCCAACTCATGATCTTGAATTAGCGGACGTAGTGTTTGCTTTAAAAGTATGGAGGCATTACTTGTTTGATGTTCAAA
Organism: Solanum arcanum; assembly: GCA_027789145.1. Lineage (NCBI taxonomy): Eukaryota > Viridiplantae > Streptophyta > Magnoliopsida > Solanales > Solanaceae > Solanum > Solanum arcanum. The sequence continues at coordinate 51,653,850 of CM050933.1, forward strand.
TGGATATGTATACTAACCATAAGAGTCTTCAATATATGTTCACTCAAAAGGAGTTGAATCTCCGACACAGATGATGGTTGGAATTATTGAAGTATTACGACATAAGTGTTCTCTACCACCCTGGCAAAGCAATTTGGTTGTGGATGCTTTAAGTCGTATGACCATGGGTATTGTGTCTCATGTGGAAGAAGGTAAGAAGGACCTAGTGAAAGATGTTCATAGATTGGCTCGGTTGGGTGTTCGGTTGGAAGATTCTCCAAATGGTGGTTTTAAAGTCCACCGTAAGTCAGAGTCATCTTTAGTGGTTGAGGAAAAGTCTAAGCAACATCTTGATCCACTATTGATGGATTTGAAGGAATCGGTACTTAGCAAGTTTAATGAGTCATTCTCCCAAGGGGGATGGTGTGTTAAGGTACCAAGGTAGATTGTGTGTGCCGGATGTTGATGATATGAGGGGAAAGATTTTGGAAGAAGCTCCTGGTTCCCGATATTTTATTCATCCGAGTTCCACCAAAATGTATCGTCATCTTACAGAGGTATATTGGTGGGATGGTTTAAAAAAAGACATAGCGGAGTTTGTAGCTAAGAGTCCAAAATGCCAACAAGTTAAAGCCGAGAATCTAAAGCGGAGTGGTTTAACTCAAATAATGAATATTCCTACTTGGAAGTGGGAATAAATTAATATGGACTTTGTTGTTGGGTTGCCTCAAACCCGAAAGCAAAATGACTCAATTTGGGTTATTATGGATAAATTGACAAAATCCACTCACTTATCACAGTAAAGTCTTCTTATTCGGCGGAGGATTATGCAAGAATATATATTAATAAGATACTGAGCTTACATGGGATCCCTTTTTCCATCATTTTGGATATAGGTGCTCAATTCACTTCTCGTTTTTGGAGGCCTTTTCAAAGAGGGTTGGGTACTCAAGTGAAACTTAGCAACTCTTTTCATCCTCAAATGGATGGTCAAGCGGAGCGTACCATTCAAACCCTATAAGGCATGTCAAGATCTTGCGTAATAGATTTCAATGGTAATTGGGACAATCACCTACCTTTGATTGAGTTCTCCTATGATAATAGCTACATTTTGAGTATTTCTATGGCACCTTTTGAAGAACTCTATGGTAGACGATGTGGGTATTCGATTAGGTGGTTTGAGGTTGGTGAGTCTTCACTCCTTGGTCCTGAAATAATCTATGTATCCTTAGTGAATGTTCTGATGATAAGGGATAGGTTGAAAACAGCCTATAGTCAGCAAAAATCCTATGCCGACAATAGGAGAAGAGATCTCGAATTTGAAGTAGGTGATATGGTGCATTTGAAGATTTCACCTATGAAAAGGGTGATGAGATTCGGCAAGAAGGGGAAGCTAAGTCCCCGTCATGTGGGTCCCTATGAGGTTTGGCAACGGGTCGTAAAGGTTGCATATGAGTTGAAACTACCTAGTAATTTAGCTTCATTTCATCCATTATTTCATGTCTCCATGCTTAAGAAGTGTATTAGCGACCCAGTGTCCATTCTACCGATTGAAGGGTTGGGAATGGATGAGAACCTTTCTTATGAATAGGTTTCCGTTGAAATTCTAGATTTCCAAGTCAAGAAGTTGAGGAACAAATAGGTGGCATCTGTAAAAGTCCTATAGAGAAACCACTTAGTTGAGGGAGCAACATCGGAGGCCGAGGCTGACATGAAGTCGTGTTATCCTCATATTTTTCCGCAAAATTCTAGCCAAAGTTTAGGTTAGTAATAATCCTCTTAAAAATAATGAATAATGTTGAATTTGGCTTGCTTTGCTAAAATGTGCATAATTATGGTAAAGGTTCATGCTAAAATGAGTTTTCATGTAAAAATGCTCTTTTTGATTGACTTGCACTTATTTGTGTTTGATGTATAGTGCCTTTACGAAATGCTAGTGAGCATGCTAATGTGTTTTGAAAGGAGGTTGGCATAAGTAACTCTTGATGTTCATGTTGATATATTAAGTTCTTATATGTGGTAAATTGAGAATTGAGTTGATATGTGTAATGTTATGGTTATGCGTTGAATGGAGTGGTGAAGTAAACCTAAAGTTATGACTCATGATGATTTTATGTTGTTGTTGTTGTTGTTGTTGATTGGTATGCTAGTCTTGAGTCATATTCTTCCTATGAAAAGATTTAGGTGTCATTCGGGGACGAATGTTCCCAAGGGGAGGATAATGCAACACTCGAGAAGTTCTACGAACTAGAATAGAGTCTCACCTATATAAAAATAATTAAAATGATGTTTCCATACCTATACAAACATAATAAAGTTGATTTAGAAGTATTAGAGCCTAAATGTCAAAGGAAGACCTTGACGTCCGGAAACTAGCGAAACTGAACTAAGAGATGTCCTTGTCTTTTGTGAAGGTTTAGGACTGTCGTATGAAGTATAAATCTTGTGAAAAGACTTTAAATAGGTAAAATAATAAATATAGGATCAAAATTTGCAGTCACGACTCCCCAAGAACCACACGAAGGGTCCTTGAGGAGGACCCGAACATTTCAAGCAGGCTGCCAAAGCAGCCTCCGTGCAGCCAAGATTTGGAGGTTGTCATGCGTCGCACAGCCAACACTTGGAAGGCAAAAATTGCCTTCCTACGCGGGACCTTCACGAGGCTCACTACCTTAACCCGTATTTCAGGAAAAAAAATTGGCACTGCCCCCGCGACGCGCAGCCACTTGACAGATTCATTCGCATCGTTTTTAAGTCAATTTGACATCACTAAAAGACCCAATTAAGTGAGGGATTTTTGGGTAATTTAGGGGATGACTGTATATTGATTTATATTCAGTTTTTAAGTCATTTTTACCTATCCTAATCAATTTCCCAAATCACTCTCACTTCTTCCTCAATAATTCTCTAACTCAACATCCATTAAAAAGCATCGGAAGCTTGGAGAAGAAGATCAAGTTCTCAAGTTTTCTTCTCAAATTCATGGAATTAGTATTCATTAAGATATGAATTATTCACTCTTGGGATTCCTTTCCCCAAGAGGTCCATTCAAAGTTGGTTTCTAAATCACCCAATTCCAAGGGTTTTCTCTACAAATTGATTTTCTTCTAAACTTGAATTTGATGATTAATTAGGACGAATTGTGATTACTTATGGCTAATTAAGTGTATATTGTTGCAGAGTTGATGTTGATCAATGGGAATTTCGTGTGATCCATGTCCTTTCCCCAATTTCCCCAAGTCTTCGATCTTGCTTTTGAATTGATTGTTAGACTTGTGTTAACTATGTTATTCCATTCATGGACTGCCTATTATCATGTATTGTTAGGATAGGATCTACTTCTTGGATGAATTAAAATATGTAACTTTTTCTCTAACCCTAGCTATGAATTGGACTTGTAGATGATTAGGGTTGTTGGATTCAATCATGTTATTGTTTCATTCACTATATTACGATGATGATGATGAGTGGATCATTGGGTAATTGTGATGAATTGAGGGTATGATCTTGAAGAAGGTTTTGGAGGCTATTGGTAAGAAGATGATGATATGATCATTATGATGAAATGTCTTACTATGTGAATTGTGAGACCATGTTAAGGGCATGATGATACAAGGGTAAATGTGAATCACTTATGTGCCTTACTATGATACGATTACGATGTGTTGATCTCACAAATGAAGGGTTGTTATGAAAGGACATTCTCATGCAATACCTAATGAGATAATGATATGATATACAAGGGTTTAGTCTCCTATGGCCTATATTAAGCTATGATGGTTAAGAATAACTTAAAGACATTTCAAAAAGGGACTTTAGCTTAGCACCGAGCGAACTAGTTATGTGAGGTTTACCTTCTCAATGTTGGGAGGTAGGTTCACACTGATTCTCAAGCGATGGAGACTATAATGCAATTGTTCATAAAGAGGGTTTCAAGTATATCTCCTAGTTCCTTAACTATGTTGCCTCCATAGGAATATTAGCTAGTGGATCCACCTAGAATGATATGTTCATGTTTTGGTTCTACCTTGGCAAATAGACCACCTTCTTTCAATGTAGGGTTTCAATGCACCGGATTCCATGTTTAGCTCACATGGTCTATTGTGGGTTAAGGCGATTGTTTCCGAAAGTAAAATGAAAGTAATAAAGTGAACACTAACTAGGGTGGCTTAAGGGTAACTACTTAGTGTAGGTAGGGGTATGGGACTCTACTTATACATGGCACAAGTTGACCTTGAGGGAATTCCTAGGAGATTGTTCTTATGTACTTATGATATGAATTAAATGTATATGATTACTTTACATGTTTATGATACTATATGATGTTAGTTATGTTGATGTACATGATTATGAATATGAATAATGTGAAAATATATGAAATGTAGACATTGCTTATGGTCCTTTACTTGGTTTACCTTATTGTGTGGGGTTATGGGGCTTCACATAAGCATTGCACTTGTAGGCTTGGGAAGGGGCTGTGAGTAAGGATATTATTTGATGTGATGTCATGAACTCTTATAAATGAATTGTTGCTAGGACATTATGTTGGAGTTGTTAGACTTATATGATCATGATATGATGCCATTTATGTTGATATGACCTTATGTTGATATTATCCATGTTGACTTGACTTTGTGATGGCATTGGTCTTGCGTTGTATATGGACTTGTCTCTAGTAGTGTTATGTCTATTGGTTTGTATATGTTATTGATTGTGCATAAAGGTTTTTCAAAGTGATTTAGCATGGTTTTGAACTAAATGTCCTTTTGAGCATGATTTTAAATGGTTTGTTTCATATATTCATACTTAGTACATGTGATTTGTACTAACCCATATTTCTTCCATTTCTACAAATATGTAACTTCGGGCCATTGAAGTATTAAGGTCGCTTTGCAAGAAGACTTGGACTTTTCCCCAAGATTTGGTAGGTCCTCTAGTTCGAGGATGGTGCCACATGTTCTACCCTAGTAGTATTGCTATTGTCTTAAAGACATTCATTTCTTTCCTATTCTTGAAGACATGTGTTGTAAGCCCTATGTGGAAAATATGGATTTGTACGAGGGCTATGCCTGAATATTCTACTTCATTTTAGATAGTTTAATGTGAGACAGTGTTCCTAGAGTAAATCCTTATATGTTAGTTATGTTGACTAAACGAGAAGCTTATGTAAGTTTCAGTAAGCGAGGAATCTATTTAAACTCCATATACGATATGTGGGAGGTCTATGTATACCTCAATATGAAAAACAAAATTTAATTTTCTGCATTTTTGACCTATGATCTGTTATGACGAATGCTAAGGGCTTGTGCTCCGAGGACGACGATGTCGGTTACATCTAGAGTTGCTCCCCGATCGTGACATTATTGATTATGAAGATTCCAGGAATTGCATGAGTTCTTTAAAAAAGGGATATACCAGCCATCATGTACAAAGATAATGTTGCATGTATAAATCAATTGAAGGGAGGATACACTAAAGAAATATGACAAATTAAGTATTATTTTTTTAACATTTCTTCATACATGATATTCAACAAACGATGTTATAGTAAAGTTAAAAAAAATTGTTCAAGTGATAATCGTGCGGACTTATTCACTAATGGATATCACCAACATCAACGTTTGAGAACATGAGATATCATATTGGAATGCATCATTGTTGATATATCGAGTAAAACTTTCATCAGGGGAGTGAAATACGTATCGTACTCTTTTCCTTAGTCATTATTTTTGTTCCAATCAAATTTATTGATAAGGTTTTTAAAAAGTATAACATTTAAGGCATATTATGAGATGTGTGTACTCTTTTTCCTTCCCTAGGTTATTTCTCATCGATTTTTTTCTAGTAAGTATCCAATGAAGCACATTTATCTTTGGATGTACAAACTAAAGGGGGAATTCTATAAATCCATTGAATTAGTGGATTGCTTATTTACTCAATATATGACCTAATTACATTCATGTATGTATATCCCTAAGTTTTGTGAACCATTTTGAATAAGAATGTATCCATTAACATGGTGACTTTTGGAGTAGTTTCTCAACCTATATATAAGGTTGTTACTTCATCATTGATGACATTGATGATCTTGACATTCTGCTATTTGTATCTCTTGTCTATATTTCTTGTAGAATATAATTCATATTTCACAACAAATATATATTTTGGCTGACAGCCTCACAGTTGTTGTTTTTTTTTTTGTATTTAATATCATAATAGAATAAAGGTGATACATTAATAGGCATTCTTGAAATGGCATAATTGCATATGAAAAGGTGGATAGTAAAGTAACTATTGTTGAAATGACATTATTGTATACATTAAATCTCGCTATAATATCATAAGTTATTATTATTATTATTTGCCTAAAACTGAATTAAAATGTCAAAAAAATTAGAAGAAAAAAAGATAAATATAGGTCATAGATGGTTCACCTTCTCTATGTTTAGCTTTATATTATACTAGTTTCTGACAACGTGTGTTGCACGTTTATTTTTTACTATTGTTACATAATTTAAAATTGTGCTATCAAATTGAAAATGTTTAAATCAACAATATTAAATTTACCAATTATATTTCATGTATCAACAAAACTAAATAAAAAGGGATTGCACATTTGGCATCAAGCAAAAAGTATGTGAAATTAATTAATATAATATAGTCTCCTTTAACTTTGTATAAGTCTTTTTTATGATCTAAATATCAGTGATAACCTTTTATAGCCATAAATGGATATTAAAAATATATGCACACTTATTAATGAGAAACGATAGAGTGAAATATTTATATTATTTACGGTTCTAAAATTAAAAGACATTACTATCAAAATTATACAAGACTAAAAGCAATTACATTTAAAATATAAAATTGACAGATATATAATTTATACACTGAACTTCATACGTACATCTATTTCAAAATCTCATAATAATAGCTAAAACATTACAACACCACAATGACTTTATTAGAAATGCAAAAGAAATTAGAAACAACAGTAATCTTCGTGATAGAGAATATATATCGAAAGAGATACGAGGACTTAGGCATGTCTAAAAAGAAGTCTTCAAGTTCTTCTCCCCACCTCATGTATTCTATTTTTTCATGTATTTTTTGCCTATCATATATGGAATAGTTTTTTTATTATCAGTTGAATGACAGTATCTTTCATTTTTCAATGGTTATTCACTTAGTTCTTAAATAGTAGTAAAAATGTCTGTTTAAATTCTATATTTTTCAGTTTCAAAATAGTCTTTAATATATAGATAGATGGAAAGATGAAAAATGCAAATCATAGTTAGACTTAATAAGAGAAATAACATTACCACTAATAATTATTGCTTTGAACTTGGAATCTAGTCTAGTTTGAATGAATAATTAAAAAGATGAAAAACACAATCATTGTAATTAGTAATAAATTGAGGCAATTACAAGTCATCTAAATAATGTATTACTAATTCATTCATATATAATAACACACTTTTAATATCTTAGTAATAATAAATAAAATCAGTGGCATTAATCGGATAAACGGGGGGTCACTCTTTTCATATGCCAGTAATTATTCAAAGATATACATGTACAATTAAAATATATCTTTTCACATTCCAAACATTTGATTATTTCTGATATTTTAATTAAGAATTAATTTAAGGAAATGCAAAAGTCATCTACATTTTTATTAAAATGGTACAATTCAATATTTAAACTAAATAATTAAATGCTTTATAACATTTTAATTTATAGTAAGGGTAAAATTGTAATTCAACTTCTAACTTTTTTTGTTCCCTCTTATAATAATATATGATATGATAATATAGAATATAGATATAGATTTTACGCAAAATTGTGAGTGAGATTCGATGCATAGCATTTCCCAATATAAACTTTATATATCTGTATATATGTCTGTCTAGGGGTGGCAATTGGTGGGATTGGATCGGATTTGGATGCATTAAATATGGATTGAGCGAAAATGATTTGATCATAATCCACCCAAATAGAATATGGACAATATGGATTTGATCAAATATGGTTTGGGTAAAATGGTTCTAACCCACTAAGAACCTCTCCATGTATCCTTGACTAAGAAACAAACATTATCTCCTTCATGACATCAATTTATCTATTTCTTCTCGATAATAGAACATTATTACATAATTTTCTCAATTACTCCGTACATCAAATCACCTCCCTTCCATCTAACATTTACATACAAACAATAAGCAATCAAGAAGTGAAAATCAAATATTAACAAATAAAGAGACATCACCAACAAATAGTACTCCAAATGATTACTAAAAGGATAAAAATCAGTATTCATTCCGTGGAAATCAAGTATTAACATCAAAATACAATAATCGAAGTACAAAAATACAAATATAAACAAAGAAGTGCAGTCTCATGGCTAAACAACAGACTAAACAAAATAGTATAATATTTGACGGGCGATCTGCAGCAGCCAACAGCGCATCAGGATGCTGGGATTTCTTCTTCTTTGTTCAATAATCTTGAATTGCAGCCACTGAGTTGGACATTAGCTCTTGTGTCCTTAACTGAAGTTGTTCTACTGTTAGTCTGTTACCTTGTATTAACTTTACTAAGTATATGGGATTCTCTTGGTATTAAATTTTAGTGCAAAAACTGCCCTTGTTTGTTCTCTTGGAGTTCTTGAACAGTAAGGTTGAAGTGAAGTTATTGTTCTCCAAAATTAGACCAGTCACTTGATGTTGAATGCAAAAGCTGCCATTGTGAAGTTCAGAAGAGCTGCTGCATACACTAGAAATATACAACTTCTACAATCTTCAGATAAAACTCTCTCACAGGTTCTTTTGAAATTTAGGGAACCTTACATCAGGCTTCATGCGAGGAACGCAAGAACTCCATGCCATCAGTTGCATGTCTACAAGGAAACACTTATCGTGCTCGATTTAGCATATTAATACTGTGGGCACGCTGATCAGATTCTTGCCTCTGCAGCAACCTCTCTTGATTGATTTTCTTAATGAAATCATCAAATTTCTTGTTGGACTCCTCTGTACTAACAAAAATATCAGTTAAAATCTCTAATGTAAGGTTCCCTAAATTTGAAATCTTCATTATCCTTTTTTTTTTCACACAGTAGCTAGCCTTAAGAAACAAATTAATGAGGTTATAAAGATGGCAAATCAAGGAACCAAGCCAACTAATGCAGAAACCAGAGATGGAGAAGGTGCCAAGCAAGTAATGCAGAAACAGAAAGTCATTCAGACAGAATAGAAATTTACCGATCAATGTGAGCCAAGTTTAGCAAGATACGGTTGAAGTTCCACTGCAATTTCATCCTCATCGGTGTCTGATCCATCACAATCTAGAAAATAAGACGTTAAACTATAAAGTAAGGCTATTATAACATAACAAAATAAATCGCAATATGTTAATAATGACTTACCTTCTTGTCCACAGAGCCAATCTTTAGCACACAATTTTGCTTCAGCATTTGAAGGTAAAATAGAACTTTGAAACTTTCCAATAATACGACCTCCAATGCTAAAGGTAGATTCTGAAGCTACCGTGGCAATTGGTATGCTCAATATATCTCGTGCCATCAACGAAAGCTCTGTATACCTTCCTCTATTTTCCTTCCAATATGCAAGTACATCTAAATTTGGATTCCCTTTGCGATCAAGTTTAGGCTCCTCTAGGTACAAATCCAATTGTGTTTTATCTCTACCAGAATCTAATTGATTCACAAACACATCAAACTCTTCAACATCATCCCTCATTTCATTGTTGCTTGTATGACAAACGTTCTCCCCTAAGAGAGAAATTGTTGTTGAAGGTACCAAGTATTCTCTAAATAACAATTGTAAATGATCTACAACTTTTTCAACCTTAGCATCTGCGGTCATAGGATCTATCTTGGAGAAACAAAACCTCACAAACTTCAATTTATATCGAGGGTCAACGACAATGGAAATTGACAAAATCATACTATACGACCTCCAATATTTCTTAAAACTTTCTTAGCATCAAAGTAGTCATATCATTCTTAACTCGATCACTACTATTTTGTGCTTCCCTTAGCAACATTTGAATTTTCCATACATTTGGAAGATACAAATTTGCAGTAGGATATTTGCTTCCGGAAAATAATGTAGTAATCTCAAAAAATGGCTTCAAGAATTTAGCAATACTCTCTACCCTTTTCCATTCCTCATCGGAAAGACTATTTAAAATCAATATCAAGAAATTTATATTGAATATAAGCTTGTTGGTAGAGAAGAGCGCTATCAAGCATTTGGTAAGTGGAATTCCACCGACTACTTACATCTTGACAAAGCTTCTTCGAACATGGCAACCCATGATTCATAATGCATTCCACAAACTTTAATATTCTTTCTTCTGAATTTTTAATGTGCTTAACACCTTCTCTTACTTTTTCAATGGCGGCATCTGCTTTTTTCCAAACCAGCCTTCACTATTAAGTTCAAGATACGATTACCACAACGAATATGGAAGAACTTTCCATCACAAACTAGAGAACGCATCAGAGATAAATGATCTTTTAAATGATCTATTACACCATTATTGCAACTAGCATTGTCCAAGGTAAGAGTGAAAATCTTCATTTTAATGCCCCATTCCTTGATAAACTCAATAAGCAAAGGACCCAAAACTGCACCAGAATGTGGAGGCGAAACATGAAGAAATATTAAGATTCTTTTTTGAAGATTCCAATTCAAATCAACATAAAGTTAAACACATACAACCATTTGACGCTGCAGAAGTCCACATGTCTGAAGTCAGACAGATTCTACTAGTAATCATTGCAAGCTCACACTTTAAAAATTCTTCCTCCCGATCATATAACTTCAATATATCAGCCTTAGCCGTATTTCTTGAGATAGTTTTCGCAGATGCATTTAAGTATGAATGTATATCTCTATTTCCTTGATGTTCAACAAAGCTAAAAGGATAATTATGCTTTAGAATAGCAACATACACTTTTTCACGGTAAATTATTTGATCAATTTGTGCATATCCGTGTTCTTGTGTGTTATCCAAGTGCCTATCTAAATGACGTTTCATAGCTGTAGTGCCAAGATCGGCTACAAATACTTCCTTACATACCTGGCATTGTGCTTTTAACCTTTCACTGTCACTAGTACGAGGCAATTTCGAGAAAGTATTCCAAACAATTGAAGTGTTTCTTTTTTATTGTTTTCTCGAGATAGACGAACTGATCTCACAAGAAGCCTCATTAGCCTCCATAGATATCTCTGTCAAAGAAAAGCGGGTAGATTGTTGTGGACATAGAAACATTCTTAGCAATTTGATGATGACAACGAATTTTCTTTCCAAATTGATTAAGAAACTCAAGGAATTACATACCTTAACAATGGATTTTTTCAGCAGAGAGTTGCAATTTGATGATGAGAACGAATTTTCTTTCTAGCTTGATTAAGAAACTCAAGAAAATACACACCTTAACAATGGAGTTTTACAGTAGAGAGTCGAGAAATGGAGAAAAAATTGAGTCATCGGTCTTAGCAAGACCGTCTTGCTGATTTCTGCGCAGCAATGCCTGTATTAGGGATTTTCTCCAAAAAAAAAAAAAAAATTAGGTAAAATTGTATCTAATAACCTAAAATAAATAGAGTAGCTAGGGTTTGATTTAATTGTGCTTCATAACAAACGTTAGTTAAAGTTTGGCAGGCGTCTCTCTCCCAAAAATCTCGCTCGCCACTCTCCATTCTTGCTTGCTTCTCACGCTTTATACACAGAAGTGTATAAATTTTGTTTCTGTTTTATATAAAGTGAGAGAAAATTGGATATACACATGCAAAAATATATATATTCGTGTTATACAGTTAATTATACAATTTACAAATATTTTACCTCAAATATTGCAAAGAAAAAGACCAATGAATTATACAATTGCGAATTATACAGTTGCAGTGACATACAATTTTCTCTAGCTTTATACAACAGAAGTCTATATATTGTGTTTCTGTTTTTGTATAAAGCGAGGGAAAAACATATATCTTCTTGCTATACACTTATAACTATGCAATATACATACATTTTAATTCGATTCAACTGTATGCAAAGCAAATTTTATAAAAATATTGCAGTGAAATATGCAGCGAATTATATAATTGTGCATCATACAATCGCAGTGAAAGAATAGCGAAATATACAATTGCAGCGAAATAGGCCAGCGAATTATACAATTGTATATGTATAGCGAATTATACAGTTTTATGTTTGCTATGAGCGCAATTATGCAAACTTTGCTATAGCATACAAAGATGAATTTTTTGTTTGTTATATGTGAAAGTTGCCCAAAAATTAATCTGTTATGGGCCAAAAATGGGCACCCACTATCAACCCATATTGACCATATTTATGTGGGCTTTTAAAATAAGATAAAATCCATACATATCCATTTAGAAAGTGAGTGATCTAACTTATTTAATTTGGGTAAAATGAGTTGATTTTTTAAATATGGGCTGAAATTGTTATCCCTATGTCTGTCTATATATATATATATATATATATATATATATATATACCATGAACTTCCAAACAAATATGAATGCCGAATTATTATGATATTCCCAATTACAAATACTCAATTTATTTATTTTTATTTAATAAATACTTGTATAATATTACAAGTAGATACCTTTTCACATTAAAGGATTTTGACTTTTTCAATGAGTTGTGACTTTTTCGAAGGGTTGACACTTTTTGACGGGTTGTGACATTTCCGATGAGTTGTGACTTTTCAGAAGGGTTGTAATTTTTTCAAAGGGTTCCGACTTTTCGAAAGGGATGTCTTTTTCAAAAAGTTATAATTTTTTCAAATGGTTGTGACTTTTCTTGGTGAGCAGTGCCTTTTTTGAAGGATTGTGACTTTTTAGATAAGGCACAAGTAGCACTTTTCATACTATTATTTGTTATCTATAATAGAGAGGTCTCCTCCACTTTTAAATTATCATTTTTTTCAAGTTTTATAGTCTTCGTTTTCTTAAAAAATCTCAAATGTTATTTTCAATAGTTGATTATGTTCTAAATTCGACAAGATTAAAGAGTTGGTGAACAAATTATTCGTCAATTCATACTCCTATTTTCCTCTTACGATTTTTTTCACATATATACTTCAGTAATAATTGTATCATTTAGAACATTAATACCCTTCAATTAACCTTCGTATTTTGTTTATTAAAAAAAATTATTTCCTATGAACAGTCATAGCATTTTCAACATTTATCTTCCTTCGATCATAAATCATTCATACCTCATCCATTATGTTTTTTTCATGCTCTTATGAAATATAGGTATTGAGTTTCTATTAAAAAAGAAGAGAAGAGAATGGAGAATGTGCAATTAACTATGAACTTTGCTTCAGATAGAAAACTTCTATGTATAGTGCAAGGGGATTTTAATTTTATTTTCTTGTTTTGATTCTTTGTTTAATTTCTTTTGTGTTTTCATTTTAGAGAGAATTTAATAATTTATGTTCACATAATGAGTGAAAAGTGACAAATACACATATCATGGATCTTTTTTTTCAAAAAAATTACTAGATCATGTTGTTCAACAGACAATAGTACTAAAAAGTATGAAAAAGGCACACGATTGAGGTACGATACTTCTTCTTTATTTTTCTATTTTTGTTTTCTTTTATGCTCAAATGAAGGAGTTCCTTCCTAATTTTGCTAAAATAGGGGGCATCAACTTAGTCTATTGAATTATTAGTTTTGATGTTTAGTCTACTATTTTTAAAATAGATTTTCACGTTTACTTATAATATGATAATATATCTTTGATAATAATTATTTTTAATAGAAATGTAAGTAAAAATTAACCGAGAAAGTACTGTGCTGGAACACTAAAGTGAATATAGTATGAACATATATTTTCATTTTCGTTCTTCATTGACTATGAATTGTTTCATATATTTTCTTCTATTTTATGTTTATATTGAGTATGATATTTTTTAAGTATGAATTTCCTGTTACATTTTGTGTTCATTTTTAATATGAGAAAATGTTATGTCACGAGATACACTCATTGCCAACTATATAAAAATAGATAAGAAAACGGTAATTGATCATAAAATATCTTAAATCAAACTAAAGATTCTTTATACTTTAAATTTTATTCATCTATTATTTATTTTTATTGAAAAGGTTTGATGTTTAATATCAGAATATAACTTCTATAAGATACTTGATTATTCATTAGATAACAATTTTATGATATTCATGCAACAGAAAAAATAAATAAAGGAGAAGACTACATTGTTGTAAAGATAAGGTAGAAAATCAAAGAAATTAAATATTTTACTAAATAAAATAGGTGATGTTGCTTATACATTAAAATAAAATTATGCTACAGATTAAAGAAAGAAATAGTGTGTGTACGTGTGTGCATGTTCGTCTGCACGTGCATGCGTGATAGTTTTTTGCTTGCTTTTTTAAATTTTATATGAATAAATTAGAACATTGTTAAATTTAATAATAATGAACTTACCCACTGTATCTAGTACATACGCAAAAAAAACAACATTTTTAAGGTGAAATCCTATGAATTAATAAATACAAAAATAAAATGTAATTCTTACATTTGAGTTTATTTTTAAAACGTCTTATAAAGTAAATCATTTCTTTTGTTGTTTACTTTGTTAAATTATTTAATTATTGTATTAGCCATATATAATGAAATGCTCCAAACTATTAAATACTACTAGTATTCGTATCCGTGCGATGTGCGAGCTTAGTAAAATCTCAGATGTCATTATTAACCATTCATATCGTCCTAAACATGTTAAATATCATCATTATGTTAATATTTCACTTAATTATTTGATGTGTTCACCCATTACTGTGACAAATATACATATATCTATATTGATTATTTTTTGTATAAATTTGCAAATAAAATCATTTTATATATGTGAATATATGACCAATAATTCAATAATAAAAAACATGTCAGTATCTAGATCTGTATTAAAATTAAGAAAAATAATAATGAATTAAGAAAGTATTATATTTACTTCAATAAAGTTAAACAAAAGTTACAGACTGTTCTAAAAAACGTTTATCATAGTAAAAATCATCAAATGGTACAATTGTAATCCCAAAAACATAGGAACTCATTTGATCTAAAAAAGAATTAAGTAGAAAATGTCTAAATCTCTATCACTCTATAATCACAAACATTATAAAGGACTTTTTTTAGTTAATCCAACCATTACATAGAAAATAAAAGCTATTTTGATTTAAAAGTACTTAAAATGAATTAATTCAAATAAAGTGTAGAGAAAAACTCTAATATCATTTTTATGAATTGATACATATGTGAGCGTTAAGTAGATAACATTTATTTAATTGAAGAATACAACTCAAATACTTATTTTATATGACTCTATAAAATAATTAATAGCAGAACGATATACAACGTTAATATTATAGATTAAATTTCTCATAAGCTCTAATAAAATAGCAAATTACATGGTTTATCCAAATATTACTACCACTTAGAAGGCTTGGGATGGCTACAATTAGCCATAATCTGTTTTGGCAAAGCAATATAGGCAATATTGGCTATCTATTACTTACAATCCTAGAGTTTCCAATGTACAAAAATCAACAAAACACAAAAGAATGAAGTTGATTAATAGAACTTTCCAAAAATTTATATACCAAGATATTCTATCGATAATTTAATTTGGATTACAAATGTAAATTAAATAAACAAATATAACTCATTGCTCCAAAGAATTTAACTACAAAATATGATATAAACAAATCAAATTGAATTAAATGAACTAAAAAAACATAATAAAATATTATAGATCTAAAAATATCATCATGATGTGTGGATGATTTTCACTTTGATAAATATTGTTCTTCTTCTTTTTCTTGAACTTTCACACGCCCCCCATTACACATTTGAAGAAGAATAGACCCATTAATAAAAAAAAATTATGTAAATAGAGAATAGAGATAATGGGTAGAACAATTTTAGATAATCACTTTAAATTTGAATTTAAATTCAAAAATAACTAATTTTATTAAAATAATATATAATGTGGGTGTATCAATATGAAATAGGCCACATGAATTTGTTTAAAATGATAATGCAAACTCTAATCATTTCTAATAGCCAAGTCGTTCCGTGCGCATGATCACCATGAATGTGTCAAAACGGTTTGAGAGATCATGCAAAGAAAAATGGGAGAAAAGAATCGTGTTTAAATAATTACATATTTATTAATAAATTCTTACATTTCAATCTTCTTTCAAATATTCTTTCTGCTCCTAATTTTATGGAACATTATCTTAAAAATGTTGTGTGACATATCACATATTATTAAATTCAATTTTACATACAATTTTAATTAACATATCACTTATTTTAAATATTAACTTTAAAAATTTGATAATTTCTCATAAAAAAGACTCTTAAACAGTAATGTAATCCTAAAATACGCAAACTCTACACAAAACAAAGTCCCATGTGTTTAAGTAATTTGGATTGTCTTTTTTTTCTATAAAGAAATAATGTAGAAAATTAATTTATTTATTTAATAAAAGAATTGATAATTTGCCACAAAAAAGTGTTGATTAAAATTTATTTTTTATGTTTTAAAAATTAGTGTCAACAATCTGTAAATTTATTTGCTATAAAGGAGTAAATTCAATATAATCAATTTGATTAATAAAATTAATTATGTATTAATAATAACACTAACAGAAGATAAAAGATTCAAAATAATCATCCAATATAAATTAGAATGTCTTCCACAGTTTAGTTAGTTTCCTAGCATGCAGTTATGAAGAACAACAAAACTATTGTGAAGAAATAACAAAACATGTCATTCAGATGCAATGTTTTTATTCAAAAAAATAGCCAAATATCACTGGGACACACAAAGAAAGAATAAGAGAATGTCCAATAAACATGAAATTAAATGTCTTAAATCTCATATATGCTAGAATTTATATAAACCACAAATGAAATCATTCACCACATAATTTTTCTTAATCATTTCTCTGCCTTCTCAGTGCATCGAGACTGTTAGATGTGCTCAATCCTCACATGGATCCTTTTTGTTAAGTTCTTGTTACGAAGCTGCTTGTTGACTTCAACGACGTGTTTGGTAACATTTCAAACACGATCAGTACGTTCATGGTAGAACTTGTGAGTCATTCTATAATATATTTTTTGAACTATTGCTTCAATGAAGATTTTCTTTTCAAAGAAAACTAATATAGAAAAGTGGGCAAGAACAATAGGAAGTTAGAGAAATGTGGGCTTTGTTAAGTTTATATGTTGGGAAACTTACGTAAATATACTATACATAAAAAATATTACCATTTATAGCAATAACAATTTTTTTCAGTTGATCACTTTTAATACATTTATAATACACTTTTAGTTCATATTAAAAAGAACAATATATTATTCATATGTAAGACAATTTTATTTGAAGGGTTGCAACTTTTCCAAATAGTTGCAACATTTCTGATAGGGCACAATAAATATTTGTTTACACTACCATTTGTTGTCTATAAATAGAGGAATTTCCTCTCATTTTCTTCTTCTTCTTCTTCTTCTTCTTCATCTTCTTCTTTACAATTAAATATTTGTGTTCTTTACTTATGTTGAGTGATTCACTGACACCATTGTTTATGTTACAATCTTGGTGTGTAATTTTATAGTCATTACTTTATGCTTATGTTATTAAGGATAAATGATAAGATGTAATAATTTTCATTTTCCCTTACATTATAATCTTTTGTATAGGGTAATATAGTGTTTTAGTTTAGTTACGAATAGACTTTAAGTATTATTTTATATATTTTTTGGTATTAGATTCGCGCGAAGCGCGATTAGTTTTTATAGTTGTGTAAATAAATATGAGTTTAATTTTCCAAAAAAGAAAACTGAAAAAAAAATGGAGCTCCTAACCAGGGATTTTAAAAAAAAATGATACTAAGGCTTCAAAATAAAAGTGCGGTGATATAAGTCTTAAGTATTGGGTGTAGGTGACAATTATGTGATTGAGATTGTGGAGGTTCCCTCAAGTTTATAAGTTGACAGTTTGATCCACTGAATTAATTGAGGGGTAAAAGGGTAAACTGACTAAAACTTAATTTAACAAACTTTCGTGGGAATTAAATGAGGGTAAAAAGGTAAATTGACTAAAACCTAATTTTGGTGGGAGAGAAGCCACAATCCAGTCAAAAGGGGAAATAAAAGATTTTTCTACCGCCTCTAGTCTTCGTATTCCTCCTCTTGTTCTTCCTCTTCTGCTCTCGTCTTTGCATGCCATTCTTACCGCTCTCTTCATCTTCATCTTCATCTTCTTCTTCTTCTTTTCGTACATTGTGGGTCTTGGCTGCTAGTGCTTCAGCAAGATTTAGCTAATCTCTGATCAGTAGACCAGATTCTGTTTTGTATCAATTGGAATTATTTCATAAGTGATTGGATCACACTCTATTGTTTTGGTAACTAAAATTAATAGTTATTTGAAATCATTCATGATCATCTTATCTGGCTAACTTGTAATTTTTTCCAACAATCGACTATTGGAAACATATTAAAACAATATGTAGCAACAGAAAGGTTATTTCCATCGCAACAGAATAGTTATATGTATCAACAAATGACTTACGTTTCTCAACAGAAAACTCATATGTGGCAACATATAACATAAACATGCCTTCACGCTTGGAGCCTACACCCTGGACGTGGCATGCACCTAACGAACATTGCTGGCCTTGAGTGAACCCTTGGCCTGACGAAGACGTAATTTAACTCAATCCTAAAACTGGAACATTCTCATACGAAAATACTTTAAATAATTGTCTTGGCCAATATGACACTTAATTCTCAAAGTTAAAACATCTGACATGTAACATAAAAGAGACGATAATTGAACTGTCTGACTGTCTACCTGTCTATGAAGCCTCTACTGCTACTAAGATGAATGTTAGGACAAACCCCTCAACATTCTATAAGGAAATACTCAAAGCAATAAAGTGTCCTCCGGAAGCAAGGAGGCTCACCACTTACTCTGGATGCTCAAATTGGATCAACGAGGCGTTGGATGCTGATCTTGGTTACCTCCGTCTGCATCATGAAACGATGCAGGCAACTGGCATCAGTAAATTGAATGTACGAGTATGCGAGTTGGAATGCTAAACAAAAACTACTAAGCTTTAAAGGAGTAAGAATTAACTTACCTTGACTCTGCTCAACTCAAGAAGTCATAACTCAATATAAAGCAGTAAAGACACATGCAATACATACATAGATGTCACGACCCAAATCGGGTCGCGACTGGCACCCACACTTACCCTCCTATGTGAGCGAACCAACCAATCTAAACCTTAACATTTCAATATAATATCAACAGAAAGTAATGCGGAAGACTTAAATTCATTAATAAAATCAATAACTATTATTATCCCCAAAATCTTGAAGTCATCATCACAAGAACATCTATGATCAAGCTACTAAACTAAGAGTATCCTAAGAAGCTAAAACAAGTAAAAGCTAGTCCATGCCGGAACTTCAAGGCATCAAGACATGAAGAAGAAGATCCAGTCCAAGCTAGAAACATTAGCTCACCCTGAAATCCGGTGTAATTGGAGACTGGCTAGAATTGCGGTTGAGTTGAAGACGACGGCACGTTTGCTGCACTCCACAAATAACAAAGAAGAAAACATAAAAGTAGGGGGTCAGTACAACCACAAGTACTGAGTAGGTATCATCGGCCAACTCAAAATAGAAAACAGTATATATCAAGTAATATCACAAATCAACTAGAATACTCAACATGTAGCAACAACAAGTACTATAATCATTACCAAGTACCTCCAAGTTCACACATGAGGACTCAAGCCCCATTACCATACTCATTTGGGAATTAGGTTCATTAGATTGAGTATATTAACATCTTTCAAGATTCATTATCTTTATTCCTCTTGTGTCGGTACGTGACACTCCGATCCCCTACTACTATGTGTCGGAACGTGACACTCCGATCCCCTAATTCTACGTGTCGGTTCGTGACACCCGATCCCCTAAATCTACGTGTCGGTTCGTGACACCCGATTCCCTAATTCTACGTGTCGGTTCGTGACACCCGATCCCCTAATTCTATGTGTCGGTTCGTGACACCCGATCCCCTAAATCTACGTGTCGGTTCGTGACACCCGATCCCCTAATTCTACGTGTCGGTTCGTGACACCCGCCCCACTAATCTCATTCTATTAATTCATCAAGCCTTCTTTTATACCAAGGCATCCTCATTAACAAGAGATTAGGGTTTTTCAAGATTTGGGATTCAATAGCTTCATCATGCTTATTTTATCACAATTATATAATCACATTCATGAAAGCATACAATTAAGCATATAGAAGACTTTACAATACAACCCAACACATATCATTCGCTATCAAGAGTCTACTACGAATAGCATAAAAACCATAACCTACCTCCACCGAAGAATTGTGATCAAGCAAGCAATTCCTCAAAATCTTGGCTATCTTCTTCGTTTTCTCCCTCTCTCGATCGTTTCTCTCTTTTTCCTCTGTTCTTTCTATTTTTCTTATTCAAACCCTCTTTCTTTTACCCTAATTATCATATAATTAAGTATAAAATATGAGGAATTAACCCACTAATTAACTCAAGGTTACCTCTTTTAACCCCCAAGTAATTGAGTTATTAATATTAAGCCACTAACTTTATAATTAAAGCAGGAATAGTCAAAAACGTCCCTTAAAACATTTAAAGAAATCCGACCCAGCCTGGGATTACGCAGCCTGTGACGGCCCGTCGTGCCTGCGACGGTGTCACAGAGTTCAGAGACTCAATTCCCTTAACGGGTCTGTGACGGTCCGTCGTGCCCACGACGGTCCGTCCTGCCATTCCGTTACGAAGTTCAGAGAGTCGATTTCAGTACCCAAATTTCAGAATTCTAAGTATTTTGGAACGAGACCCCCTCGACGGTCCGTCGTGCCCATGACGGTCCGTCGTGGGATCCGTCGACTCAGCCAGTTTTCCAGAAATAACATATGTTGCTCAAAACGACTAAACAGGTCGTTACAATAGATACCAATTTACCCATCGTTCGTCCTCGAACGATCATAAGAAGAAAAAAAGGGCAAAAAGAAGTACCTGAATCTGTAAACAGGTGTGGGTATCTTTCTTGCATATCTGTCTCCTTCTCCCAAGTGGCTTCTTCAACGGGTCGATTCTTCCATTGAACTTTGATGGATGCAATCTCCCTTGACCTCAACTTGCGAACTTCTCTATCTAAATTAGAAACCGGTTCCTCCTCATAAGATAGATTCTCATCAAGCAAAACTGAATCCCAACGGATAATGTAGTTTCCATCCCCATGGTATCTTTTCAACATAGACACATGAAATACCGGATGCACTCCGGACAGCCCTGGAGGCAAGGCTAACTCATAAGCCACCTCCCCTACTCGCTTAAGTACTTCAAAGGGACCAATATACCTTGGGCTTAGTTTACCTCTTTTACCAAACCGCATCACCTCTTTCATGGGCGAAACCTTCAGTAAGACTTGTTCACCCTCCATAAACTCCAAGTCTCTAACCTTTCGATCTGCATATTCCTTTTGCCTACTTTGCGCCGCTAAAAGTTTTTCTTGAATAGATTTCACTTTCTCTAATGAATCCCTCAAAAGGTCAGTACCCCAAGGTCTAACCTCAAATGCATCAAACCAACCAATGGGAGACCTACATCTCCTCCCATACAATGCTTCAAATGGGGCCATATCAATACTTGAGTGATAGCTATTGTTGTAGGAGAACTCTGCTAAGGGTAAGAAGCTATCTCAATGGCCACCAAATTCTATCACACATGCACGAAGCATATCCTCCAACACTTGAATCGTTCACTCAGACTGACCATCGGTCTGAGGATGGAACGCAGTACTAAGGTCCAACCTAGTACCCAATTCCGCATGCAATGTTTTCCAAAACTTAGAAGTAAACTGCGTACCTCTATCTGATATGATGGAGAGTGGAACCCCATGCAATCGAACAACTTCCGAGATGTAAAGTTTGGCTAACTTCTCTGCATTGTAAGTCACCTTGACCGGAATGAAGTGAGAAGACTTAGTTAACCTATCAACAATTACCCAAATGGAGTCAAACTTTCCCAATGTCTTTGGAAGACCAACCATGAAATCCATTGCAATCCTTTCCCACTTCCATTCAGGAATGGGCATTTTCTGAAGTGTTCCTCCGGGCCTCTGGTGTTCATACTTTACTTGTTGACAGTTTGGACATTTGGCAATAAAATCAACAATATCACGCTTCATTCTACTCCACCAAAAGTGTTGATTTAGGTCACGATACATCTTGGTTGCACCAGGATGTATAGAATACCTTGAACTATGAGCCTCTGTCAGAATAGTGTTGATCAAATCATCAACTCGGGGTACACATACCCTTCCCTTGATTCTCAAAACACCTTCCTCATCGATTTGTGCTTCCTTAGCCTCTCCTCGCAATACCTTATCTTGGATTCTGCTTAGTTTCTCATCATCAAACTGTTTTCCCTTAATCTTGTCAAGAAAAGAAGATCTTGCCTCCACACAAGCCAACAATCCTCCCTTCTCATTTACTTCTAATCTCATCAAGTCGTTAGCTAGAGTCTGAACCTCTCTAGCCAATGGACGTCTGGTAACATGCAAGTGAGCTAGACTTCCCATGCTCCCTGCCTTTCTACTTAAGGCGTCTGCCACAACATTAGCCTTTCCCGGATGATACAAGATAGTGATATCGTAGTCCTTCAGTAGTTCCATCCATCTCCTCTGTCTCAAATTCAAATCTTTTTGAGTAAAGACATACTGTAGGCTACGATGATCCGTGTATACTTCACAATTAACCCCATACAGATAGTGTCTCCATTGCTTTAATGCAAACACTACCGCGGCCAATTCCAAATCATGGGTCGGATAATTACGTTCATGCACCTTTAATTGCCTCGAAGCATAAGCAATTACATTCTTCTCTTGCATTAGCACTGCACCCAAACCAGATTAGGATGCATCACAATAAACAATGAAGTTCTTACCTTCCACGGGCAAGGTGAGAATTAGTGCAGTAGTCAACAAAGTCTTGAGCTTCTGAAAGCTTTCTTCACACTCGTCCGACCATACAAATGGAACATTCTGCTTAGTCAAGTTTGTCAATTGGGAAGCAATGGAAGAGAATCCCTTCACAAATCGACGGTAATAGCTAGCTAAACCAACAAAGCTCCTTATTTCTGACACATTAGTAGGTCTTACCCAATTCTTCACTGTCTCAATCTTAGAAGGATCCACCATCACCCCATCCTTAGACACCACGTGCCCCAAGAAGGACACTGAATCTAGCCAAAACTCACACTTGGAGAATTTGTCATAAAGCTTTTTCTCCCTCAACGTTTCCAATACCATTCTCAAATGCTCCTCATGTTCTTTCTTGCTCTTTGAGTATATCAGTATATCATCAATAAATACGATCACAAAGAGATCCAGATATGGCTTAAAAATCCCGTTCATCAAGCTCATGAAAGCAGCAGGGGCATTCGTAAGACCAAAAGACATCACTACAAATTCGTAATGCCCATACCTGGTCCGAAAAGCAGTCTTTGGCACATCCGTTGCTCGTATTTTCAATTGATGATAACCGGATCTCAAGTCAATCTTAGAGAAGACACAAGCACCTTGTAATTGATCGAAAAAGTCATCAATGCGAGGAATGGGATATTTGTTCTTAATAGTTACCTTGTTCAACTGCCGGTAGTCTATGCACATCCGGAAACTCCCATCCTTTTTCTTCACAAATAAAACTGGAGCACCCCAAGGAGATGTACTTGGTCTAATGAAGCCTTTCCCTAACAACTCTTGAAGTTGAGCCTTTAACTCCCTTAACTCAGCGGGAGCCATTCTATAAGGGGGTATAGAAATGGGGCGAGTGCCCGGTTCAAGATCAATGCAGAAGTCAATATCCCTATCTGGTGGCATACCAGGAAGATCTACAGGGAACACATCCAAAAACTCACGGACTATCGAAACCGACTCAATTGAAGGTACTTGAGTAGTGTCATCCCTGAGATGTGCCAAGAAAGCTAAACACCCTTTACTAACCATTCTCTTAGCACGAAGAAAGGAGATGATACGAACCGGAGTGGAAGTGTAGTCGCCCTCCCACACTAACGGATCTGTCCCAGGCTTGGCTAACGTCACAGTTTTAGCATTACAATCCAAGATCGCAAAATTCGGAGAACGCCAAGTCATACCCAGAATTACATCAAAATCAACCATTTCTAAGATAACCAATTCTACATAAGTATTACTCCCCACAAAAGTCACCAAACAAGACCTATATACTTTTTCAACTATCACAGACTCACCCACCGGGGTAGAAACACGAATAGGCATGTCAAGCAATTCACAAGGTAAATTAAGACCATTAGCAAATGAAGAAGATACATAAGAAAATGTGGATCCAGGATCAAACAATACAGAAGCCATGCAATCACAAACCGAAAGATTACCTGTGATGACAACATCAGATGTCTCCGCCTCAGATCGCCAAGGGAAAACGTAACAATGGACCCCATTACTTGATTGTCCGTTGCCCCTACCATGTTGTGTTGTAGTGGCTCCAGTTTGCCCATCACCCCGGCCGTTTTGGTGACCACCATTACCTCGGCCACCACGTCCTCCAGAATAACGGCCTCTACCATGACCACCTCTACCTCTAGCTATTGGGGGTCTATAACTCTGTTTTGGACAATTCCTCCTAATATGTCCAGTCTCCCCACATCCATAACACTCTCTGGAGTCAAGCATAGGTCTCTCAGAGAAGTGTTGACCGGTCTGAGGTGGACCCCTGTGAAGACTGAATTGGTCGAACTGAGTAACCTCCTGAACCCTGTCCTCTAGAGTAAGAACCATTAAACTCACCTCCCTTTCGAAACCTTTTTGATGTTGATGCCATGGTGAAGTCATCTGGCTTCACTCCTTCCACCTCTATCACGAAGTCTACCACTTCTTGAAAGGATTTTGCCGTAGCCGCTACCTGTAAGGCTGAAATCCGCAATTCTGACCTCAACCCCCTCACAAAACGGCGATAGTTTACACTAACCCTTACGTGTGAAATCCGCAATTCTGACTTCAATCCGCAATTACTCCGAACCTTGGTCCGGCTACGTGTGTTTCTATACTAACCCTTACCTTTACCTCATATTAAGCATCGTATTTGATATTTGACTAAGTTATTACCTCGTACCAATCAATACTAGCATATTAGATAGTATACACTAAATCTATGTTGATAATTATTTTCCTATTATCTACCTCCTTCGTCTGGCAAGTAGCATTAAGGAGAGTTCTAATGTTGGCCATCCGTTAAAAAGACTTCTAAACGAAAAAATTATCAATACATGTAAGATACTATTCTAGATTTGTTATTTTAGTTAGATTTTACCTTATTATTCACCCATGGTTCCCACAACCCTAGTTTTGGAGTTTAGTTACCCATAGTCATAATCCAATATTCATATATATAATATAAGAATTCATGCACTTACTTCAATGAGAAAGAAAAAATCCAGAAATTTACTTGATTAATCGACAAAATCACCAACAATCAACTCCAGAGAAAAGTGTAACAATCCAAAGTCTAATATCCAAAATAATCTACTAACAAAGAATCTAACATAAAAATGTTTAACCCACAAAAGTCTAACCCCAAAAACGAGGTTTTTACAACTATTTATAAAAAAGAAAAACCTAATAAAAGAAGGACTCTAATTGCTGAAAATCTGTCAAAATGCGGCTGGGTCGACGGACCTAGTGACGACCATCGCGGTTATGACGGGCCGTTATGAACTTCGCCGTCCCATGCTTTGCAAATTCTTCTGCTGCTCTCTTCATTACCCTCGACAACAGGTATGACGGACCATTCCAAGAACGACGGTGTGTCTAGGGTCTCCATTCCATAACACTTAAACTTCTTGGAATTTGGGTACTGGGACTACTTCTCTGATCATCACGATGAACCAGCAAGACGGACCATCATGGCTACGACAGTCCGTCATGCACTTCGTAACCCCACACTTGGACAGACTTCCCCCATCTTCCTTCAGCATCTTCACTACGATGCCACCTACGGACCATCACAGGCACGACGGACCGTCACAAGCTCTGTAGGTGGTAACTTTTCTGCATTTCTTGCTCAAAAACTTCCGCGTTCATCTTTAGACAGATTTCCTGCAAATAAAGAGAAACTTACATAAAAATTAATACAAAAAGGCTTTTGGACACACACACTAAACTTAAGAAAAAAGCATTAAAAATACCGTGAACCACGGTATACCAATTGTCCCTTTGGATATCATACTGAGAGAAATACCTCCTCCATATGTTGATCCAAGTAAACATGGAAGAAGGATATATAAGAGATTACATAGAGTTGGTGAATTATTATCAACAAGAAAAAATAAGTGTTCCGTATATAGGGACTTTGGTTACAAAAAACACTACATGCCCAAATCAAAATGCCCCATAAAAAGTGTTGTTGAATTTTAATGAATGTTCTTTCTTATTTGAGAATGATCCCTATCTTCTTATCTTATCTAGGATCAACTTATGTGATGTTATTCATATATAATGTTTGATTTATTTAATCATGGGTTGCTAGTTACAATAGAATATTTTGTGGCAACTATGTCAATTATGTGTTGCTACTTATAGCAAAATATTTCATCTATGGCAACATATGTCAATTATGTGTTGCTATTTACAATAGAATGTTGCATCGGTGGCAACATATGACAATTATATGTTGTCACTTAACACAAAATATTGCATTTACGACAACATATGTCAATTATGTATTAGATCTTACAACATAAAATTCCATCTGTCCCAACATATGTCCATTATGCGTTACAAGTACCATAGAAAACGAATCTGTACCAACATATTTTTAAAAAATAAATAAGTGTAATGTGTGTGAACAACCAGTCAATCATATCAATACTGTGATTGGAACAACATTCAAGAAAAAAAAGTTAATGACGTGACTCTTCATATTTTACCCTTTTTTCAAAAATAAAATAAAATAAGTACTTAATTTGAAAAGTCAAAAATTTGTCTCTTCTCTTCTCTTCGTCCTCAAAGTTGAAACTTTTCAAATTTCACTGAATATCCAATATGAATAAGAAATCTTCAAAGATGACTATGAGTAAAAAATATCATTGAATCCCTTCCGAGGGAACTACTAATTGATATCATTGAAAGGATTGTTTCCTACTCCATACAAGATTTAATGAGGGTTAAATTAAGGAACTAATCAATTTTTGCTCTTTAATTGTCACGACCCAAAACCGATCGCGACTGGCACCCACATTTACCCTCCTATGTGAGCGAACCAACCAATCTAAACCTTAACATTTCAATGTAATATCATCATAAGTAATGCGGAAGACTTAACTCATTAATAAAACAATTCAAAACTATTATTAATATCCCCAAAATCTGGAAGTCATCATCACAAGAACATCTATTTCAAATTACTAAACTAGGAATGTCTAAGAAGCTAAAACAAATACTAGCTAGTCCATGCAGGAAGTTCAAGGCATCAAGACTTGAAGAAGAAGACCAGTCAAGCTAGACGCATTAGCTCACCCCGAATTTCCGATGAAGTGAAGACGGCTAGATCTACTGTTGAGTTGAAGTTGACGGAACGCTTCTTGCATTACACAAATAACAAAGAAGAAAAACATAAAAGTAGGGGTCGATTACAACCACACGCGTCGAGTACATATCATCGGCTAACTCAAAATAGGGAACAGTATATATCAATAATAATGCAAATCAACTACAATACTCAACATGTAGCAATAACAACATGAGTTCCTCAATGATTACAACCGAGTTCACACATGAGGACTCAAGCCTCAATACCATACTCATTTGGGAATTAAGTTCATTAGATTGAGTATATTCATTATCTTTCAAGATTCATTATCTTTATTCCTCTTGTGTCGGTACGTGACACTCCGCTCCTCTATTTCTATCCTGGTGCCGGAACGTGGCACTCCGATCCTCATATACTATCCTGGTACCGGAACGTGGCACCCGATCCATATTCTATCCTGGTGTCGGAACGTGACACTCCGATCCTCATATTCATTCTATCCTGGTACCGAAACGTGGCACCCGATCCTCATATTCATTCTATCCTGGTACCGGAACGTGGCACCCGATCCATATTCTATCCTGGTGTCTAACGTGACACTCCGATCCTCATATTCATTCTATCCTGGTACGAACGTGGCACCCGATCCCCTAATTCATCAAGCCTTCTTTTACACTAAGGCATCATCATTCTCATTATATAATATATCAAGCCTTCTTTCATACTAAGGCATCATCATTCTCATTATATAATATATCAAGCGAATTAGGGTTCTTTCAAGATTTGGGATTCAATAGCTTCATCATGCTTTGTTAATTCATCACAATTTCACATTCATATTCATGCAAGCATACAACTTAAGCACATAGTAGGGTTTACAATAATATCAACACATAATATTCACTATTAAGAGTTCACTACGAATATCGTAACATAAACCATAACCTACCTCCACCGAAGAATTGGAATCAACAAGCAATTTCCCAAGCTTTGATATTCTTCTTCCTCGCTCGACTCTCTCTCTCTCCCAATCGATTCAATCATCTCTCTTTACATTCTTTTCTTTTCTTATTCAAACCCTCTTTCTTTTACCCTAATTCTATATAATTAGGAATGAAAGATGGTAATAATGACCCACTAATTAACTTAAGGTTACCTAATTTAACCCCAAGTAATTAGATTTATTAATAATAACCCTCAAACTTTATAATTAAGGAAAGAATAGTCCAAAACGACCCTTAAAAGCGTGGGACTAAATCCTAAATCCGCCTGGGATTGTGTACTGCGGACGGGCCGTCGTGAGTGCGACGGTCCGTCACACAGCCGGCCGTGGTCCTCCCAGATTTCAGGTGGTCATGCGACGGCCCGTCACCTGTGGACGGTCCGTCTGCCCCTCCGTCATGACGGTCGAAACTCGTTTTCTTGCATCAATTTCTCAAAAGTTGAAGTGTTTTGCAGCGGGACTCACGACGGTTCGTCGTGGATGTGACGGCACGCCCCGCAGTCCGTCTACAACTTACAGAGTCGATTTTTCAGTACCCAATTTCAAAACTCTAAGTGTCATGGAACGACACTCCTCGACGGGCCGTCGGGACCACGACGGTCCGTCGTGCTCCATCCGTTGTCCCAGCCGCTTTTTTTTTTTTTCCAGAAATGGACTGCATGCTCAAACGACTAAACAGTCGTTACAATAGATACCAATTTACCCATCGTTCGTCCCGAACGATCAAAAGAAGAAAAAGCGATGGCGAAGAGGAGTACCTGAATCAGAAGCGGATGTGGGTATTTCTCTTGCATATCCGCCTCCTTCTCCCGGGTAGCCTCTTCAACCGGTCGATTCTTCCATTGCACCTTGATGGATGCAATCTCTCTTGACCTCAACTTGCGAACCTCTCTATCTAATATAGCAACCGGTTCCTCTTCATAAGTCAAGTTCTCATCCAACAAACTGAATCCCAACGGATGATGTAGTTTCCATCTCCATGGTATCTCTTCAACATGGACACATGGAATACCGGATGTACTCAGGACAGCCGGGGCAAGGCTAACTCATAAGCCACCTCCCTATTCGCTTAAGCACTTCAAATGGTCCAATATACCTTGGACTTAACTTACCTCTTTTGCC
This sequence comes from Solanum arcanum, assembly GCA_027789145.1. NCBI lineage: Eukaryota > Viridiplantae > Streptophyta > Magnoliopsida > Solanales > Solanaceae > Solanum > Solanum arcanum. Next base: position 51,683,689 of record CM050933.1, read on the forward strand.
AAACCGCATCACCCCTTTCATAGGTGAAACCTTCAACAAGACTTGTTCACCCTCCATGAACTCCAAGTCTCTAATCTTTCGGTCTGCATACTCCTTTTGTCTACTTTGCGCCGCTAGAAGCTTTTCTTGAATAGCTTTCACCTTCTCCATAGAATCCCTCAAAAGATCGGTACCCCAAGGTCTAACCTCGAATGCATCAAACCAACCAATGGGAGACCTACATCTCCTACCATACAATGCTTCAAATGGAGCCATGTCAATGCTTGAGTGATAGCTATTATTGTATGAAAACTCCGCTAAGGGTAAGAAGCTATCCCAATGGCCACCAAACTCTATCACGCATGCGCGAAGCATATCCTCCAAGACTTGAATCGTTCGCTCAGACTGACCATCGGTCTGAGGATGGAACGCAGTACTAAGGTCCAACCTAGTACCCAATTCCGCATGCAATGTTTTCCAAAACTTAGAAGTAAACTGCGTACCTCTATCCGATATGATGGATAGTGGAACCCGTCTAATCGAGCGATTTACGAGATATAGATCTTGGCTATCTTCTCTGCATTGTAAGTCACCTTTACCGGAATGAAATGAGCAGACTTAGTTAACCTATCGACAATTACCCAAATGGAGTCATACTTACCCATTGTCTTTGGAAGACCAACCACGAAGTCCATCGCGATTCTCTCCCATTTCCATTCAGGAATAGGCATTCTCTGAAGTGTTCCTCCGGGCCTTTGGTGTTCATACTTCACTTGTTGACAGTTTGGACACTTGGCAATGAAGTCAACAATATCACGCTTCATTCTACTCCACCAAAAGTGTTGCTTTAGGTCACGGTACATCTTGGTCGCGCCGGATGTATAGAATACCGTGAACTATGAGCCTCTGTTAGAATAGTGTTGATCAAATCATCGACGCGGGGTACACACACCCTTCCTTTGATTCTCAAAACACCTTCCTCATCGATTTGTGCTTCCTTAGCCTCTCCTTGCAACACTTTGTCTCGGATTCGCCTTAGTTTCTCATCATCAAACTGTTTTCCCTTAATCTTGTCAAGAAAAGAAGATCTCGACTCCACACTAGCTAACAATCCTCCCTTCTCATTTACTTCTAACCTCATCAAATCGTTAGCCAAAATCGCACTTCTCTACAGCCAATGGGCGCCTAGAAGCTTGCAAATGAGCTAGACTTCCCATGCTTCCGCCTTTCTACTCAAAGCATCCGCTACAACATTCGCCTTCCCGGATGATACAAGATAGTGATATCGTAGTCCTTTAGTAGTTCCATCCATCTCCTTTGTCTCAAGTTCAAATCTTTACGAGTAAAGACGTCTTTGAAGGCTACGATGATCCGTGTAGACTTCACACTTAACCCCATACAAATAGTGTCTCCATTGTTTTAGTCACGAACACTACCGCGGCCAATTCCAAATCATGGGTCGGATAGTTACGTTCATGCACCTTTAATTGCCTCGAAGCATAAGCAATTACACTCTTCTCTTGCATTAACACCGCACTCCAACCCGAATAGGATGCATCACAAGAAACAATGAAGTCTTTACCCTCTATTGGCAAGGTAAGAATTGGTGCGGTAGTCAACAAAGTCTTAAGCTTCAAAGCTTTCCTCACATTCATCGACCATACAAATGGAACATTCGCTTAGTCAAGTTCGTCAATTGGGAAGCAATAGAAGAGAATCCTTGACAAATCTGCGGTAGTAGCTAGCTAACCCAACAAAACTTCTTATTTCTGACACATTAGTGGGTCTCACCCAATTCTTCACTGTCTCAATCTTAGATGGATCTACCATCACTCCATCCTTAGAAACTACGTGCCCCAAGAAGGACACCGCATCTAGCCAAAACTCACACTTAGAGAATTTGGCGTAAAGCTTTTTCTCCCTCAACATTTCCAATATCATTCTCAAATGCTCTTCATGTTCCTTCTTGCTCTTCGAGTATACCAATATATCATCGATAAATACGATCACGAAAAGGTCCAAATATGGCTTAAAGATCCCGTTCATCAAGCTCATGAACGCAGCGGGGGCATTCGTAAGACCAAAAGACATCACTACGAATTCATAATGCCCATATCTAGTTCGAAAAGCAGTCTTTGGCACGTCCGTCGCCCGTATTTTCAATTGATGATAACCGGATCTCAAGTCAATCTTAGAGAAGACACAAGCACCTTGTAATCGATCGAACAAGTCATCAATGCGAGGAAGAGGATACTTGTTCTTGATAGTTACCTTATTCATTGTGCGTAGTCTATGCACATCCGAAAACTCCCATCCTTCTTCTTCACAAACAAAGCGGAGCACCCAGGGGATGCACTTGGTCTAATGAAGCCTTTGTTCAATAACTCTTGAAGTTGTGCCTTTAACTCTCTTAACTCATGGGAGCCATTCTATAAGGGGGTATAGAAATGGGGCGAGTACCGGTTCAAGATCAATGCGAAGTCAATATCCCTATCTGGTGGCATACCAGGAAGATCTGCGGGAACACATCCAAAACTCACGGACTACCAAACCGACTCAATCGAAGGTACTTGGGTAGTGTCATCCTTGAGATGGGCCAAGAAAGCTAAACACCCTTTACTAACCATTTTCTTAGCACGAAGAAAGGAGATGATACGCACCGGATTAGAAGTGTAGTCACCCTCCCACACTAACGGATCGCCAGGCTTGGCTAACGCCACCGCTTTAGCATTACAATCCAAAATTGCAAAATTCGAGAAAGCCAAGTCATACCCAGAATTACATCAAAATCACCCATTTCTAAGATAACCAAATCTACGTAAGTGTTGCTCCCCACAAAATTCACCAAACAAGACCTATACACTTTTTCAACTACCACAGACTCACCCACCGGAGTAGAAACACGAATAGGCGTGTCAAGTAATTCACAATGTAGATTTAGACCATTAGCAAATGATGAAGATACATATGAAAACGTGGAGCCAGGGTCAAATAATATAGATGCCATGCAATCACAAACCAAAAGATTACCTGTGATAACAAAGATCGACGCCCGCTTCAGATCTCCCAGGGAAAGCGTAACAATGGGCCCTATCGTTTGTCTGTCCATTGCCCCTACCATGTTGCGTAGTAGTGACTCCGTTTTGCCCTTCACCTCTGCCGTTTTGGTGACCACCATTACCTCGGCCACCACGCCCTCCAGAAAAACGGCCTCTACCATGACCACCTCTACCTCTAGCTATTGGGGTTCTGTAACTCTGGTTTGGACAATACCTTTTAATGTGTCCAACCTCCCCACATCCGTAACACTCTCGGGGTTCATGCGTAGGTCTCTCGGAGTAGTGTTGACCGTTCTGAGGTGGACCCCCAACTACAGTCTGTAGTGAAGACTGGATTGGTCGACTTGAGTAACCTCCGGAGCTCTGTCCTCTAGTATACGAACTATTAAACTCACCTCCCTTTCGAAACCTTTTTGATGTCGAAGTTGTGGTGAAGTAGTCTGGCTTCACTCCTTCCACTTCTATCACAAAGTCTACCACCTCTTGGAAGGATGTTGCCGTAGCCGCTACCTGTAATTTGAAATCCGCACTCGCCTCAATCCTTCACAAAACGGCGGATCCGTTCTTGTGGATGAAACAGAGTTGGGTGGCGATCTGGATAGTGCGAAATTTAGCCTCGTATGCATTAACCGTCATTCTACCTTGCTCCGGACTCAAGAACTCATCCCTCTTCCTATCCCTTAAGGTCCGGGGGATATACTTTTCCATGAACAAACTGGAGAATGATTCCCAAGTCATAGGTGGAGCCTCAGTTGGTTGTCGCTCAACATGTGAACGCCACCACATTTTGGCGTTCCCTTGAAACTGATAGCTCACGAACTCGACACCAAACCTCTCTACTATACCCATCTTGTGTAGTAGCTCATGACAATCAACCAGAAAATCGTAGGCATCCTCGATTACGCACTTTAAAGACTGGAGGTTTCAATTTCAAGAACTGCTTGAAAAGTTCATGTTGATCGTTTGTCATAATAGGCCCGATGGTCGACGTGGAAATGTGCCTATCTCCATGAGGCATCCATGCGGGAGCCATAGTAGCCGCATGTCGTATCTCTGGCTTAGGAGGTGTTGGTGCGTAAACCATCGGAGGTGCGACCACGATCGGATAATCCACTAAGATAAGCAAGTACTTGGTTGATCATCTCTGGGGTAGGTTGGGGTGGCAATTCCTCATGTTGCGCTTGTTCATTCACCCCGTCCTCCCCCTCTCTTACTACCTCTTCAGNCGGTGGAGGAGTCAACGCCTAGCATCGGATGGGCTAGGTGCTCGTCCTCTTCCTCTAGAGGACGTCCTCCCACGACCTCTCCCACGGCCTCTGCCGTTGTTCTCCCTCGAGCCACAGCCCAGTGGTGGCTCAGACGCTTCTTGTCTTGCGGTGTTGTTGTTGTTGGCGGTCGTGGCTCTAGTTCTAACCATCTGCGAAATAGAGTGAAGATGGTCGATACCAATTCAGATCGCCTAGATACCAATTGGACTCAAGTAGTAGCACGAAAGAAAGAATGAAAGAGTGAAATTTTCCTAAAGTCTTATAGCCTCTCAAGGAAAAGTAAAGGCGTCCCCCTACCGTTCCTTAAGACTCTACTAGACCTGTTCTTGTGTGATGAGACCAACGAACCTAATGCTCTGATACCAAGTTTGTCACGACCCAAAACCGATCGCGACTGGCACCCACATTTACCCTCCTATGTGAGCGAACCAACCAATCTAAACCTTAACATTTCAATGTAATATCATCATAAGTAATGCGGAAGACTTAACTCATTAATAAAACAATTCAAAACTATTATTAATATCCCCAAAATCTGGAAGTCATCATCACAAGAACATCTATTTCAAATTACTAAACTAGGAATGTCTAAGAAGCTAAAACAAATACTAGCTAGTCCATGCCGGAAGTTCAAGGCATCAAGACTTGAAGAAGAAGACCAGTCAAGCTAGACGCATTAGCTCACCGAATTTCCGATGAAGTGAAGACTGGCTAGATCTCTTTGTTGAGTTGAAGTTGACGGAACGCTTCTTTGCATTACACAAATAACAAAGAAGAAAAACATAAAAGTAGGGTCGACAACCACACGTACTGAGTAGATATCATCGGCTAACTCAAAATAGGGAACAGTATATATCAATAATAATGCAAATCAACTACAATACTCAACATGTAGCAATAACAACATGAGTTCCTCAATGATTACAACCGAGTTCACACATGAGGACTCAAGCCTCAATACCATACTCATTTGGGAATTAAGTTCATTAGATTGAGTATATTCATTATCTTTCAAGATTCATTATCTTTATTCCTCTTGTGTCGGTACGTGACACTCCGCTCCTCTATTTCTATCCTGGTGCCTAACGTGGCACTCCGATCCTCATATACTATCCTGAATTTAACGTGGCACCCGATCCATATTCTATCCTGGTGTCGGGCGTGACACTCCGATCCTCATATTCATTCTATCCTGGTACCGAACGTGGCACCCGATCCTCATATTCATTCTATCCTGGTACCGAACGTGGCACCCGATCCATATTCTATCCTGGTGTCGGAACGTGACACTCCGATCCTCATATTCATTCTATCCTGCAGGAACGTGGCACCCGATCCCTAATTCATCAAGCCTTCTTTTACACTAAGGCATCATCATTCTCATTATATAATATATCAAGCCTTCTTTCATACTAAGGCATCATCATTCTCATTATATAATATATCAAGCGAATTAGGGTTCTTTCAAGATTTGGGATTCAATAGCTTCATCATGCTTTGTTAATTCATCAAAATTTCACATTCATATTCATGCAAGCATACAACTTAAGCACATAGTAGGGTTTACAATAATATCAACACATAATATTCACTATTAAGAGTTCACTACGAATATCGTAACATAAACCATAACCTACCTCCACCGAAGAATTGGAATCAACAAGCAATTTCCCAAGCTTTGATATTCTTCTTCCTCGCTCGACTCTCTCTCTCTCCCAATCGATTCAATCTGTCTCTCTTTCTCGTTCTTTTCTTTTTCTTATTCAAACCCTCTTTCTTTTACCCTAATTCTATATAATTAGGAATGAAAGATGGTAATAATGACCCACTAATTAACTTAAGGTTACCTAATTTAACCCCAAGTAATTAGATTTATTAATAATAACCCTCAAACTTTATAATTAAGGAAAGAATAGTCCAAAACGACCCTTAAAACGTGGGGCGAAATCCTAAACCGCCTGGGATTGTGCGGCTGTGGACGGGCCGTCGTGAGTGCGACGGTCCGTCACACAGCCGCCGTCGTGTCCTCCCAGATTTCAGGGTGGTTCCATGACCGTCACCCCTGTGGACGGTCCGTCCGCCCTCCGTCATGACGGTCGAAACTCGCTTTTCTTGCATCAATTTCTCAAAAGTTGAAGTGTTTTGCAACGGGACTCACGACGGTTCGTCGTGGATGTGACGGCACGTCCTGCAGGTCCGTCACAACTTACAGAGAGTCGATTTTTCAGTACCCAATTTCAAAACTCTAAGTGTCATGGAACGACACTCCCTCGACGGGCCGTCGGGACCACGACGGTCCGTCGTTCCATCCGTTGTCCCAGCCAGTTTTTTTTTTTTTTTCCAGAAATGGACTCTGTTGCTCAAACGACTAAACAGGTCGTTACATTAATTTCATTTCTCAGTTCCAGGTTTCTCAATAAAGTCGCTAATGAACCTTTTGTATATCGAAAGGTAACATTTTTCAGCTTTCCTTTTTGTAGACGGTCAATTGTTCAACAAGTCATTTATTTCCTGGAAATGTGCAGAACATTACGAAATTTAGAAGCCTTATACATAAAAGACGTGGTAATATTTAATATTTTTCGATTGTATTCACTTCTTCCTTTTATTTTGCATTTTAAATGTTTTTTTCAACCATAGCGATCAAACTGCACTCAAAATGATTAATCAAGCAACAGACACTGGCCACAGTGATGCAGAGTATGTTCTTGCAATAATTTCAATCTTTAATGCGGTGAATCCATGAGTGAAAGCTTAATGTTTATTGCCAACTTGAAAAAAACAGAGCCACTAAAAGTCATAACATGTCGAAATCATGTGTGAAATATTTGGAATGTGGGTGCCAGAACCTCGTTTGTTGGAAGCAAGACCTATTTGTTGCACTGTTCATCAATTTGAGCGAATCGGTCGCATGAATGATTTTCCCTAGAGAAGACACTACAATGAAGTTGATGTTCATTGTATTTATGTAGGTGTGATTTAGAACTAGATTATCTAGTTAATTTTTTGTTTTATAGTATTGTGAGGTATTAGTTATATTGTCATATGTGGCAACATATGTAAAGAACTTGTAAATTCATGGTGAAAAATGTTGGCTTTCTGTGATTTGCACTAACTTTGAAATTTGATCGTCATAAATAAAAAGTGTGATTAATTTTGAACGAATTCATTTGTGTCAACATATGACAATTATGTTTTACATTTTACAACAGATATTGCATATATCGCAACATATGTCAATTATGTGTCACAAGTACCACATAATGTATCTGTACCAACATATGTCAATAATGTGTTAGATCTTATAACAGAATAGTGCATATATTGCAACATATGTCAATTATGTGTTACAAGTACCACATAACGTGTCTGTACCAACATATGTCAACTATGTGTTAGATATTACAACAAAATATCATATGTTCCAACATATGTCAAATATATATTTTTTAAAAATAATTACGCATCTGTCCCAATATATTTTAAAATAATGATTACTTGTAACTGTTGTCAACAATCAATCAATCATTACTGTCATTCGAACAACCTTAATAAATAAAATTAATTATGGTTCCTCATTTTTTTACCCTTTTTTTTAAAGTCATCTCTTCTCTTGCAACTTTTCAAATTTCTTGGGATTCTATAAGAACACAACAGAAGCGTCTTCTCTTCGTCTTCATTTAACTTTCTCAAAAATTGTTTCAACTAGAAAAAATTTCATTGAATCCCTTATGAGGGAAATACTAATTTATATCATTGAAATGATTATTTCCTACTCCCTCAAAGATTTAATGAATGTTAAATTAAGGTATAGATATGTATTAATCAATTTTTGCTCTTTAATTTCATTTCCTAACCATATACTTTCATTTCCTAGTTCCAAGTTCCTCAATAAAGTCGCCAATGAACCATATGTATATCAGAAGGTAACGTTGGTCAGCTTTCCTGAACCTAGATGGACAACTAATCAACAAGCCATCTCTTTCCTGGAAATGTGCGTAGCATCGAAGTACTTAGAGCCTTATACGAAAAAGGCATGATGATTTTAATATTTTTCGTATATATTCATGTTTTTATCAATGTATTTTGTATTTTAAATGTGTTATTTCTTTTATAGTTTGATTTTTTCAATCGTAATGATCCAACTGCATTGAGAATGGTCAAATAAGCAATAGACGGTGGCCACATTTGTGCATCCTATGTGCTTGCCGTAATTTCAATCTTTGAAGGCAGTAAATCCATGAGAGAATGTTTCATGTTCATTGCCAACATGAAAAAGAACCATGTTACTTATAGTGAGAAGATGTCAACACCATTTGTGATATATTTTAGGTCGAATGTGGATGCCAGAACCTAATTTGTTGGAAGAAAGACCCGTTTATTGCGTTGTTCATCAACCCCATCAAATCGCCCGCATAAATGGTTGGCCTAGGGGAAGCGACGATAAAGACGATATTTGTTGTGAATTGTGCAGTTGTGCTTTAGAATTAGATTTTCTAGTTAAATTTCTGTCTCATACCACTGTGTGAGATTAATTAAATTTGTGGCAACATATGCGTAACTTTAAAACATATGGTGAAAAATGTTGTATTTTTGTCTTTTGTACTTATTTTGAATTTTTCTTTATAAAATATGTTTATAACAATGTTCTCATTTTGACCACCCTTGATATGTCATCTGTGGCAATATTTCAAAAACGTTTTTCATTAATTACAACAACCTCTTTCATTAATTACAAGTCTTCAAATTTTATCAGAATTGGATTCTGTTTGATTGTATTTGATAGTATTCACCCGACAGAATCTAAATAGGATTAGAAAGAGAACTTCTTTTTATTATTCGAACGTACTTTTTCAAAAAAAAAATTGATTACTTGCAACTTTCACATTTTTTAGAAGTGCTTCATCTTTAGAAGTTGCAACTTTTCATATTCACATTCATTACATTGAAATTGTATTATTATATAAGAAGAACACAACTTAGATATTTTCATATAATTTTCTCCAAGATGGGAAGGAAGAATAATAAATCTTCAAAAATTACTTTGAGGGAAAAAACTACATTAAATCCCTTTCAAGGGAACTAATAATTGTTATCGTTGAAAGGATTGCTTCCTACTCACTCAAAGATTTAATGAAGGTTAAATAAGGTATGTATGTAATAATCAATTTTCACTCTTTAATACAATTTCTTAACTATTTGATTTGATTTCTTAGTTCCTTGCTCCTAAATGAAGTCGCTAATGAATCTTCTGCATATCGAAAGGTAAATTTGTGCAGCATTTATATGGTCATCTTCATTTTTTCAAAGATGCACTCCTTTCCTTGAAATGTGCAGCATATCTGGGAATTTAGAAGCTTTATACAGAAAAAGTTTGATACTTTTAATGTTATTCGTATGTATTTACATTTTTATCACTGTATTTTATATTTTAAATGTGTTTTTTCTTCTGTAATATGACTTTTTCAATCGTAGCGATTCAAATGGATTGAGAATGCTTAATTAAGTAGCATACCGTGGCCACAATGGTGCAAAATATGTGCATGTCATATTTCAATTTTCAAAGGCAGTGAATTCATGAGAAAAGACATGATGTTCATTACCAACATGAATCCTGTAAACTCTCAGGAGATCTCGAGGGATTTTTCGATATAATTGGAAGGTTGAACGAGTAACCTAATAAGTTGGGTTAAAGGCCAATTTGTTGCAATGCTCATTAATCCTCTTATGCTCGATATTGTTATGCCTTATCTCGTGTTGATTTAGAAACAGATGAGGTACATAAATTTATGAATTAATCAAATTTTCATGTGTGACAACATTTTTCCATTCCTAAATAAACTCAATTTGTCGATTATTCTATCCTTGAAGTGTCATCTGTGACAACATATGAAAGTTCTGTTGGGAAAAATTGCAACAGACTTGTCATATGTGGTAATATATATATATATATATATATATATATATATATATATATATATATATATATATATATATCATAAATTGGTCTTTGGGGGGATAATTCAATTAAATTGTTACCTATTTAAATATGTAACACTAATATATAGTCATACAACATGTCTAAGTAACAAATTATGGTCCAATACAACTACCTTCATTCGATTCTATCAATTATATTTATAAAGACTATCATCCCACTAGTTCATCTTACAACGACCAAGTAAATTCATATGATAGTTATATAACACCCTTGTAAATCGTTGTTCCAAGTGTTATACCATATTTCTATTGCTTAATTATAGTCTAAAGTAATAAGATTTTGTCTAAGTTGACATTTTTCCATTCCTAAATCGACGAATTTTTGTTGGGGAAATTGTAATAGACTCGTCATATGTGGCAACATATGTATATCATAAAATGGGTCTTTTGGGGGTTAATTAAATTGTCACCTAATTCGCTATGTAACACTAATATATAGTCCTACAACATGTCTAAGTAGCAAATTATGGTCAATACACCTACCTTCATTCGATTCTATCAATTATATTTAGAAAGACTATCATCCCACTAGTTCATCTTACAATGACCAAGTAAATCCAAATGATAGTTATATAACACCCTTGTAAATCGTTGTTCCAAGTGTTATACCATATTTTTATTGCTTAATTACGGTCTAAAGTAATAAAATTTGATCCAAGTTGACATTTTCCATTTCTAAATCGCCCAATTTGTCTATTAGCCAATCCTTGAAGTGTCATCGAAGTTTTGTTGGGGGAATTGCAACCAATCCTTGAAGTGTAATCAAAGTTTTGTTGGGGGCATCGCAACATTCCTGTCATCTCTCTCTCTCTCTCTCTCTCTTTCTCTCTCTGGTACGACCTCTCTCTTCGAATTTCGAATCTCTAGAGTGCATGGGATATAATGATGTTATTTTATATCATCAATCTTTTTTGTGTCAGTCTTTTTTGTTCTTTGTTATTAACTCGCAACTAATTTGATTGAACTTCAGTTAAACGAAATGAAATCATTAATCTTTAATGTATATATCAGTACTCTAAATCAAAAAGAATGAGTTTTGTTTGTTTTTGTTACTTTTGATATAATGTCAAATGCAATATTGAACCGAATTTGTATTGATGAAAATGATCCCATGTTGGGTGTGAAAGTTTGTTGCAAACATGGAGACTTAATTTCAATGTGAACCTCATGGCCGAAGGATCCAGGATTTCGATCTTGTCCTCGCTATCGTGTATGTACATTTCTACATCTTTCTCTGGAGACTTGAGATCTCTTTAATTTGTTTTTTTATTTTATTTTAATTAATTTTTAGTAGTGTGTATTTTTGGAAGATGCATGCAACTTCTTTAGATGGAGGTATCGTGAAGATGTTGATATACGATCCAATTTCGTTATCTGAGATTGACAAACAAAATTAAAGAGTTGAAAATTGATGGTAAAAGTCATATTAAAAGAAGTAACAAATGGGTGATAAAGGAGAAGAAGAAGACCAAATATTGTAACATGTGGAAGCTAATCTCGTGTTGTTGATTGTTTATGTTTATTTTGTATTTTTTAAAAATACCCTAAAGAATACTGTAGAGGACGGAAAATTCTTAAGCTATGTACAGCCATTAAAATTATCATAGTTGTGGAAACAAAGAAACGTAGTTTTGCATTCCTATTTCAACATTAAGATTTGTTCTTAACAAAACATATTTTCACAAGGTGTTGCTACAGATGCCCTAAATGTTGTTACATATGATCCATATGTTGCAACATATATTGCTACAGATGATCCATATGTTGAAACATGTTACCCTTATGTAACAAGGTTTTTCCATTTGAGGCATGTGTTGCTACAGATGATCGATATATTGCAATATATCACCCTTATTTAGCAATGTTTGTCCATTTGAGGCATGCATTGTTACATATGATCTATATGTTGCAAAATATCACCCTTATGCAACAATATTTGTCCATTTGAGGCATGTGTTACTACATATGATCATATGTTGCTATAGATGATCCATATGTTGCAACATATCACCCTTATGTAGCAATATTTGTCAATTTGAGGCATTTGTTGCTACATATAATCCATATGTTGCTACAGATGATCCATATGTCGCAACATATCACCCTTATGTAGCAATGTTTGTCCATTTGAGGAATATGTTGCTATATATGATCCATATGTTGCTAGAGATCCTCAAACGTTGCAACATATCACCCATATATAGCAATGTTTGACTATTTGAGGCATGTGTTGCTACACATCATACATATGTTGCAATTTATCACCCTTATGTAGCAGTATTTGTCCATTTGAGAAATATGTTGCTACATATGATTCATATGTTTCTAGAGATGCCTCAAACGTTGCAACATATCACCCATATATAGCAATGTTTGACTATTTGAGGCATGTGTTTCTACACATCATACATATGTTGCAATATATCACCCTTATGTAGCAATATTTTTCCATTTGAGGTATATGTTGTTACATATGAGAACTATCCATCTCACATACTATGTACTTGCTCTCAATATAAGATAAAATAACATAAGTGATAAAATAAAACATTGTCATCAATTACAAACACATTATCAAGGCTTTAAGCTCCGAGATACTATCCCATAAGCCCAAACCCACTGAATTCGACCAACTAGATTATCACACAACATGGTTTTGGGAGGTTGAATCTCTGTCCCACTAGTCAAATACTCAACGAATGCAAGCGAATATGACCTGCATGCCGCTCCGGTTTCACTTTTTACCATAGGTTCCAATCGAACTTTAAATTTCCATGGTTCATTGAGACACTTATCTGACAAATGCTTCATTATTCCACTTTGCTTCAACAATTTGAGCAGCAACTCGAAGACAGGTCATTTGTATGTCAAAAACTCGTCATATTCCATACCCATCAACTGTCAGTCATAAACATTCATGCGTCCCTCGTGTAAGAATATCTCAAGAGTCATTAAATGGGTTTTATTCAGGTTCATGACTGTCAAAACCCATTTTGCACCAATCCAATCCATGCCTCCAAGAAATGGCCTAATGCCCCTGACATAGTTAATCATATCTTTATACCATTCAAACTCATTTACTAACTGTTTAAAGCTTCTACCACCAACTATTGTTGTTTGTCTCGTCGCTCAGTTCTCCATATCTCTTTAAAAAGTTGGTATATAAGTTGAGATCTAGAATTCTATCTTTGGGGTCATAGTACTCCGGGTATGTCTCATGCCTCTGACGCGTGAGGTTAAAGATTTCATCAATATACTGAAATAAAACTAATATAAAGAGTAAAGAAGAGTAGTCATTGAAAATATAAAACAAAACATGCATTATAAATTGAAGGATTACACCGTATTCCCATCAAACAATCGTGCTTGTCATTTTCCCGAAATCTTGTCCTGTAAAAACATGCATGACATATTGTATATGAACATCCTTTGCACTCGTTAGACTCAACACTTTGGTTTTTTTCGCTATAGTCACACACTTCTAAATAGTCAGCTTTTTGTACTTCTTCACTTCTTCTATTACGACCATTGACAGTTCTCCAAACATCTTCTTCTTCAGATTTTGTATTGCCTTGGCAAAGGATTTTTCCTCCTCTTGGCCTGTGGTGTATATGAATGCATAACATTCTTTGATAGAATGCCCTTGACCCCACCCCCCTCTTGTTTTTAAATTCATTTACATCTTGACTCAATGTTTGAAGATACACGATAGAATCTTCATCTTGTTTCTTGCACTTCTCACAGAGAAAGCCACAACATCTTCTACAAGAGGTAGTCCCTTGGTCTTGTCCAGCATCAACACCATCATCAATACCATAAAACACAAGTAATTCATTAACAAATCTGTCTCTTTTGATGGTTGTTGCTCAAGCCAATTTCATTTTAACTCTATCGACAGTAGGATGAAATAAAATTCCAACCAACCCTAGAGCAATTAGATATGACATTTGCAATTCATTATCTATTGGGACAAATCATGGATGCACAACCTAAAATTATAAAATGAGTCATCCGTAAGAATGTTTGGGTCATATGCTGCCACAAATATGTTATATGTTGCTACAGATGGGTGATATATTGCCACAAATGTGTTATTCTTGATACACATGGGTGATATGTTGCCAAATATATGCCATATGTTGCTACAAATGTGTGATAGGTTGACATATATGGGCATCTGTAGCAACATTTGTGTCACATGTTGCAACAGATGAATCATCTGTAGCAACATAAGAGTCATCTATAGCAACATTTTGGGTGTAATATAGTAATAACTTATTGCATCAGGAGGAGGGTAATAAAGATCTGGAATATCCCCATATTTGGTAAATTTTGTTTTTGATGGGTCAAATGAGGAATGACTTCAAATGTCCACGCCTATAAAAAAGGAAAACATGTCAATCAAATGTTGAATTATTCAATAAATATAAAAAGATTAAGAACATTTAGTTTTACCATAAAAGTCCATGAAAAGCCAAATAAGTTACTGATCTTTGCTCCTAGAGGTTTAAACAAGTATTCCAAGGTTAAATAAAATCTCTCATGACCCTAAGTATAATTGTTGAAAGTCTCATTATCATGAAAGAAATTCACCCATTTAAGTTGTATGTTGTTGTTGAGATCTTTCGTCAAAAATATATTATGTGTAAACCAAAGTAAACATAATGAATCCTTGTGTATCCTTGGTGTATCCTTGTGTTCCAACAAATATATTAAGACAGGATTTTTGAAGCTTGTGCAACAAGGGACATCAAGGCCTGCTCTTCAATTTATTTTGATTGTTATCTTGCTTCTTCTTTTACTCCTTTTTTTCTTCTCTGTGGTTCTTTTTAACAATGTATTCGGGGACGGGCTTAGAAGGAGGATGACATTTAAACCCTAAAACTATGTAGAACTCTCTTGTGCCAAAGAAGACTGGCATGCCACAATAATTAATCAAAATATCTTCCTTCTTTTTGGGATTTTGAAAAATGAACCTTCTTTTCAGAAGTTCATGAACCATAATCATTTGAAAACGTGCATTATTATTCTCGGCTAAATCAAGAAATGACCGAAACAGCTATCCCTATAAAAATATTTCAAACCATTTTTCTTAAGGATGACTCTAAAGGTGTTGAAAGGTTTTTCCATGCCTGGCCTCATAATGTTATCACTAGTACCCATTAGGCTGCAGATGAACAGAGAAAGTGTCTGCATTAATAATTTTGATTCCACCATTATCCTCAACTTAGTTTTTTTCTTCTTCTTCTTCATGCACAACTACTTCTCTCTTTTTTTCCTTCTTCTTCCTCAACTATTTCTCTATTTTTTCCTTCTTCTTTCTCAACTACTTCTATACTTTTTTTCTTGTTCTTCCTCCACTTATGTTTGTTTTTCCCCTTCTTCTTTAACTACTTCTCTATTTTCTCCTTTATCTTCCTCCTCAACTTCTTATGATCTTTCTCCATCATCAACAACTTCATTTTTTTCTTTTTCTCTTTCTTCATATTCTTTTTGACAATATTTTGCTTCTGCTTGAGAAGAAGAAATTACTTCAGATGCAAGTTCTTCTAAAAGAGTGATATATTCATTCTTCTTCCTAGGAATTTTAGTCATAACCTTTTTATGGATCTTTGTTGTGTCAGTTTTATCAATTTTTCTTTTGACAGGAGTCATTATATTTGTATCTGCAATCACAAAAATAAAATATTTGAAATGTCACACATGACGTACAAATGAAGCTTAACTTTTTAAAATACACAACATAATAAACAATAACACAAACAACAAATACAATTCAATGTCACACATGAACCAACAAACAAATCACAAAACCTTCCCTAAACCCTATCAATCGGACTACAAATGAAGCTTTTTGAAATCATAAAATATTTCAAGAAAACATAACTACCCAACAAAAAAAGTGATAAAACACAGGGAAAACAAAGTAAGCATTTCAAATCCTAATTAAATATCACATGAGAAGATATCAAAATAAACTAGAAATGATGAGGACAACGACACCTTGTTATAGAAGAGGATCACAACAGATTACCACTGATGTTGTAGAAAATATTGCAACAACAACCTCGATATGTGAAGGAATAATGGAACGAGAGGAGGAGAAAAAAAGGAAACAAGAGAAACGAAAACGAAAATTAGTAAAAATAAGTTAAATATGGAATATGAAATGACTTTTATAGAGAAGAGGAGGAGAGAGGAGAGAGGGAAAATGAAGGGACAATTGTCTTAAAGTAGTTTTAGTTTTAGTTTTTTTGAATTTTGACAATTCAAAGTGTGGCATATGTTGCCACATATATACGTTTTGTTGGGGCACATACCTCCTTTCTGTGGCATATGTTATATAGTATAATGTTGTCATATATATTCTTTCTGTGACATATGTTACCATATTTTTTCTTTCTGTGAAATATGTTGCCACATGTATCCTTTCTGTTGGTGCACATGCAGATATCTTATGTGGTGTTTGTACAACAGAAGTTATATGTTGCCACAAACATCACATTTCTTCATTTCCATAATAATTGACATTTATTCCAACAAATTAAAAATAATCATAAAAATCATTTGTATTACTTTTATCAGCAAAAATTAGCACTTCACCAATTATTTTATACAACTTACCAACAAAAAAGGTAATTCACAATGGAATACATAACCACTAATCTAATCAATGACGGTAACCACAACATTTTCATCGAACTTTTTTTTAGGTCCAGGACTCTGTGCGTCTTCATTGTTACTACATAGACATTTCGAGCCTTTAAAATCTCATAATTCCATAGGAGTAAAGCATATCTCATGCGAAAGGTTTCAGAACTAAGTCCACAAGATAGTACTTCTAGTCCATTACTAAAAAATTCATTGTATGCATTATCAAAAAGTCCATATTCTCTGCATGGTATGTCATCAATTAGAAAATACAATAACATGACATTCTGATAGTCGTAAGACAAAAAATAATGTGATACTTACAGACTATTGCTTCCTTGTTGTGCAATATAAGTATCATGTCTGACTTCGAATGGGTGAGATTTGTTCTTACCTTGGTAACATTCAAGAACTGACCAGTTGATCGCTCTTTTTGCTCAAAAAATCCGCTTAACTCAAGGTACTTTGGCAACATTTTAAATATCTTTTGAATCTCAGAGGACAATTTTCTGTTAGATCTAGATGAGGACATCAAATCATACACTTTTATGCAGTGTTCGTTCAATGCAACGACTGCCAAGACCCAATGGAAGTCCCCATTACTATTTACAGTTGAATAAACATCATCTGTCAAGATCCATGACAGTCCACAAGCTATACCAAACCCTTTGATAGTCCCAAAGATTTTATTCTCATATTAAGGAATATCACTAGCATTGTCAATGTATGTTTTGAAAAAAACAACTAGTAGTGGTATATCGATATTTATAATGACTATGTTGCTTCGGCTTCTTACGCAAATAGTAAAAAATGACATCTACATATCGCATATATGCATCAAACAAGTGTATCTCTATATCAATTTATTTGTATATACTCATGTATTAATCAAAACATAAAAATGGGCATAGATTTATCTCATCTGCAATTTGGTCAAAATCAAGTTTTGAGCAATTGGATAAGTAGTGATCGTCCTTGTCTCTTCTGCAATTTTGTAATCATTATAAATAATATTTAGTGGACAACAAGAAGAAATACTAATAATAGTTGAACGACCTTACTTTTTTCCATGATGCTTGTAAAGACCCTCGTTTATCCATTGCGAGAAGGATGACATTAGTTCAATTGGACCCTCGCCGTTAATGTTAAAACCTTCAAATGGATATTGTCGCTTCACATCACAATTGACGACTTCAAATATCTTCTCTTTCTTTTTCGCTTTTCCTTTTTCTTTATGCTTCACCTTCTCTTCCTTCTCTTTCTGCTTCTCCTCCTTATTATTCTCCTTCGACTCCTTCTCCTTCTCCTTCTTCTTCTCCTTCTCCTTCTCCTCCTTTGCCTTCTTCTCCTCTCTTTCTTCTCACTAATCATAGATAGTTTTTGGAAAATAGATTTTTCCAACCTCATACATTTTAAAGACTCTGAAATTTTCTTGGATCTTTGAACATCAATATTATGAGATATTTCTAAAAAGTATCAATGAGTTTTTTAACACGACTAATAAAATAATCATGTTGTTGCTTACATTGTTCGCATAAACAAAAAGAACATTTGATGTTAGAAGATGAAGCAACAGGAATAAAAGACTGAGTTGTTGTCAAGGATGAAGATTCTCGTATCATTTCATCTACAAGGTAATTAAAAAAAGATTAAGAGTTTACAATTCATTATAAAATAATAACAACATTATGTTGCAACAGATGGATAGTCTGTTGTCACAAATTAACATTATATTGCCACAACTGTACCTACTGTTGCCATACATAAAATTTTTATTGCCACATATAAATCTTATGTTACCACAGATGAATCTTATGTTGACACAATGTACCTACTGTTGCAACAAATGAATTTTCTATTGCCACAGATGAATCTTAAGTTGCCACATGTTACAACATATGATAACTCTGTTGGAATATGCACCAACATATCGCTCAAATGTGGCAACATACGATACATCATTAAATATATTTAGGTTAACTGAACAAGACTATACTTCTAAAATTATATCAACAAAATGACCACAAAAAGAACAACAAAAGTAACAAAAAACGACTTCTCGCTGAATGTTAACAATACATGTACATTTCCTCGAAATAAGGATTTTTTGGGTTGGTTGATTTTCTTTAAAAAACAATAAATAATAGGCACCATTACATTATTATTCAATTTTACATCTATAGAACGATTTATTGTTCATTAATCCAAGAAAAATAACTTAGTATTATTCAAAAATTGTAAAATCTTTCAAAATAATAATTTACCCATTTTAAGTCGAACATAATTTCAATTTAGAAAGAGGAGAGAGTCACGATTGAAGACGAGGAGGAAAATAATGAAGATAGTCGAAAAGGAAGATAATGAAGATAGTCGAATTTTTAGATTTCTAAGGAAGAAGAAGAATAAAAAAGAGAATGTGAATTTTTTTTTTTTTTAAATTATTTGGATTAAATTTATCCGACCCTATCAATTTGTCACCGAAAACCAAACCAAACTTATTTTACATTTTTCATTTAATTTTCTCTCCTAACCATGTTTTAAGTTTGACCAAAAAAGGGGCTTTTTTTCGGGAAAAGGTGTATTTGTGTGGTTGGTTTCCAGTAATTCATATTTTTGTTTTTGTTGACTGAGGAGGTGGAGAAGATGGAAGAAGAAAGGGATTCATCCCAAAACAAAGTATGGCACTCTTACATCTCAGAGGATCTGCCTCGCACTGTCCAACAGTCTACCGACTCCGCCATTCGCTCTGCCCGTTCCATACAAAATACATCCTCCACCCACCTTCGCACTCTTCAGGTTCCTCCCATTTTACAACAAAATAGTACTCATTCTACCACACAAAATGAATTGAAATCCCATATATTTGTTTTTCTCTGTAACAAAATATGATCAGAAAAAAAGATTTTTACTAGGGTAGAACCATGATTTCTGTGTATGTGTCTTCAAGGTTGTGAAAGTTAGTAATTAAATTTTGAAGCCTTACAGGTATGTATGATGATTGCTAAATTGTCCATAAATTAATTATTTGCCTTTTTTTTTTTGTGAGAGCACTTGTTAGGTATGCAAGCTGCACCTCAAATTGCTAGTTTCCTCTTGTAATTGTTGCTCTAAAAATAACTAAATGTAGAAAACTGATCAGCTAGAAGATTAATAATTTTATTTGAAGGCTTCGCAAGGACCTTAACTTAATTACAGTTCTGTTGGTTTAAGTTACTTTTTCAAAAAAAAAAAAAGAAAAGAAAAGAAAAGAAAACTGACTTTCCTCATGCCTGAAGTGCTAGTATGGTGGTATGGGGGAGTGGGGGTTTATAATACACACCTTTCTCTTTGTATTTATGCAAAGAAACCTGTTTTGCATCTTGAACTCATGACCTATAGGTCACCAAAGAGCAGTTCTACCCTCGTGCCAAGGCCTTTCCTCAAAGAAGTTCAAAGGGTTACCATCTTCTTGTGAGAGCACTTGTCGGGCAGGCTGAATTGCTATGAAAAAGTCACAAGCAACGTTTATCTCCTGTTTCTTTAACTTAAAGTCACTTTAACTTCTTCAACCAACAACACGTGACAATAAGCTGATACCCAAAGCCATTATGACCCCCAAATCTTTTTGTTTTTATTTTTGATGAAGTATAATTTCATTGATGACATCAAGCGGGTGCAAATATTTATACAGATGAACTAAACAAATAGAAAGATATTGTCAGTTTTGGAAACTAAAAACTACGCTATTACTAGTGAACTGACAAAATCCAAAAATGGTCAAAAAGGTTGGGTTAAACATTTTCTTTCAGAGAGTGACATGAAGTTGAGATTCCGTCAAAACATCTTCTATTCCTCTCTTTGACTAAATGCACCAAAAATATTAGGTCTAGGGATGTTATGAATCTTTAGGGAAGGATCAATTCACTGGGCGATATATAAATTCAGCTCGTTAAAGAGAGGCTGAAACCTTAGACTTAGAGTTCATTCACAGAGAGAACTTCTATCTCTTGCTTTTTCCTGAAATATGACTTATTGATTTATTCATTTAAAGCCCCTTTAAATAGGAGTCTTATATCATCAATAGAAAGTCTAATTCTTATGAAAGTGGGAGACCTAAATTCTATTCCAAACTAATAACTTAGCTTAACCTAATCTATAAAACTATATGAAACATAAACCCCTTTCTAGATTAATAAAAAAAGTTACTTAAATTTGTAAAATAAATAATTAATAAATCTACTTAAAAAATATAATGAAATACTTAAATTGACTTCCTCGCATTCACAACAAGGGACCATCAGCCAGATGTTCTTGATGTCCTTATCAACATTGTATGATCTCCATCTCCTACATGCCTCTTTAATGTTGGATGTCATGATCTAACACATACCGAAAATTGAGAAGAACATATTCCATAACCATGAAGCTATTATAAAGTGGAGGAGCAGGTGGTTGACGATTCCGGCATTAGGCTTACACATGTAGCATCCTATTGCGAATTATATGCTTCTTTTCTTGAGATTTCCAGGGTCAAGCACGCTACATGCAAAGCTGTCCAATAAAAGTTGATGACTTTAGTGGCTAACTTTGTTCTCCAATTAACTTGTATTGTCAAGAGTCAAAATTCTTGAAATGTGGTGAGCATATCCTGCCTTAATTATGTTTACCATGCCATCCGAATTGTTCCAAGCCATAGTGTCCCTCTCTTGTGGGTTCAAACTTTTTAGTCTTATAAGTAGCTCAAACAAACTTCCCATGTCTCAATTATGCAGGTTCTTTCTCAGTGATAGATTCCGTGCATTCCCATCTCTTTTTGAGCACTTGATGAATCATGATTTCTTGCTAACAAAAAGAGGCGGGGAACTCATTTTCAGGATGCTGACCAGCTACTTGTCCTTCTAGAACTTTATGCTAGATTAAATGTTGGGGACAAACTTACCCGTAGGTTAATTGTATTTCCAAGTCCCTGTTCCACGAGGGCTTCTTGTCAGCTTAGTTACCAATGATTATACAAACCATGTTCAACTGTGACTACATCTTTCCACAACCCATGACAAAAATGACGCTAAAATCTTTAAAGTTGGGAAGTAAAAAAGAGAGCCTATTAGACTAACAAGAAATAGATTATCCTTTCGGTGAAGATCACCTCCTTATAATTTAGGCTCTGGGAAGCAATCTTGAAGCAGTAAACCTGTAACAAGTTGTGGAAGGTTTGATTTTTTGGAATATAATACAAGACTGTTACCTTCTCAAAAAAAAAAAGCAATCTTGAAGCATGGCCATAGCAATTCTATTACTCAATCGTTCACAACTTGCTTCCAACATTCTTAACTTGTCAAAACGAATGACTTGAATCGCAAGATAAATTAATTGGAAATAATTTGTGATCTCAGTTGAGCCACTCATAATATAACCATAGTGTTACATAAAGAGACTCATGGCGGTCATCGACCTAGAAAGGCATAGGACAAAGTCCTGATAGAGATTTTATGGAGATTTTTTGAGTCTAGAGGTGTAAATGTGGCATATGTTCGAGTGAGTAATGACATGCAAGATGGGGCCAAGACAAAGTAGGACATTGGGAGGAGACTCAAAACACTTCTGAGATAAGCCTGATCAACTCGTTTTGTTATCCTTGGAAATGGATTAATTGACACAACATATTCAGGAGGACGTACGATGTATGTTATTCGCAGGCAATGTAGTATTAAATGTTGATCGAAAGACATGCGGTGGAATTAACAATAAACGGGAGATAAGGAGACAAACCTTAAAGTCTAAAGGCTTTTGGGTTGAGCAGGACTAAAATAGAGTACATGGAGTGCAAGGTCACTATCTCCATCTCATGAGGCAGATGGGGAAGTGAGGATTGATACATAAGTCATCTCTAAGAGAGGAAACTTCAAGCATCTTGGGTTTATAATTGACGAGCGCAAACACACTATAAATTTATTGTGTTGTTAGTCAAAGATAGTATAGTATGAAGATTGTCTCCACATGGATTAGAATAAATAGTAATTCAATCAAATGTTGCTAACTATTATTCAGGTGATTTAAAAATAAGAGCTGATTGTGTTTTTTTTTTTAAATAGGTAAGTATGTATTCTTCAGCATTAAGGATATGCTGGCCACGACTAGAAAGTTAAACTACAGAATCCATATCAGATCTATAATCTGATCAGTATCTTCTATACATAATTGTTTACACCATAAGAGTAAAGATACAATACAATTCCATATGATTTTATGAATAGGATTGGACTTATCTTCGAAACATTTGGCATTTCTCTCCCTCCATACTGACCACCATGTGCATGAGGAAATCAATCTCCACCATCTCTTTTGGCTCTTACTTCCCCCTCTTCTGATCCAGCAGCTAAGAAGGTCTGATGTATGCTCAAGCATGGCCCAACTACAGCCAATAATGTTGAGAAACAAATTCCACAACTGAGCAGTGTACTTGCAGTGCAAAAAAAGGTTTTTGTTTGTCTCCTCAGTCACCATACACAGAAAACACCTAGAAACCAATTGTCTCTTCTTCTTCTGTAGCACTTCTTGGGTACGACAGGCCCTTTTGATAACCAACCAAGTGAAGCACTTAACTTTGGTGGGAATGTTGCTTTTCCAGAAATAATACCATTTGCATTGAGAATTTGTATTAGTCATGGGGAGACCTCTTGTGTAGGCACTCTTTAGAGAAAGTATCCCGTTACCATTGTGTTTCCAAAGAGGTATATCAGCCTCTGTACTGCTAATAGAAACTTGCCCGATTTTTCCCATTAACAGGGCTACCTTCTCTATCTCCCAATCATTTAAATGCCTCCTAAAAGATATATCCCACCGTTGTGTGGACCAACACTCCTTGGATTGTCACCTCTGGGTTTACACAAATAAGAAATAGGTCAAGGAAAGCCTCCTTTAAATGAGTTTGATTCAACCACCTATCTTTCCAAAGTTTTGTCTTTGCTCCATTGCCAACCTTGAGGCAAATATTGTCTTCCATTAATTGCCATTAATTCCTAATTGTTCTCCATACTCCTACTCCATAGGTATCAATTTCCATTTCCGTGCACCATGGGCTAGCTTCACCATACTTGGATACAATGACTTCCTTCCACAGAGCCTTATCCTCATTGATGTATCTCCATAACCATTTCAATAGAAGACTCTCATTTTGCAGCCTAAGATTTCTGATTCCCAGACCCCCATCTTTTTTACTAAGCAACACTGTTTCCCATTTCA
This sequence comes from Solanum arcanum, assembly GCA_027789145.1. Taxonomy (NCBI): domain Eukaryota; kingdom Viridiplantae; phylum Streptophyta; class Magnoliopsida; order Solanales; family Solanaceae; genus Solanum; species Solanum arcanum. The sequence continues at coordinate 51,707,867 of CM050933.1, forward strand.
CCAAGCAGTAATCTTTCCCCTCTTTATACCTTGCCACAGAAATTTCAGCCTCATCTTATCCAGTTTTTTCACCACTTGTTGGGATTGGAAAAAGTGACATCACATAAGTAGGTAGTTAATCAAGGACAGAGTTTATCAAGATTAATCTACCCCCCATTGGTAGGTGCTTGGCCTTCCACTTAGCTAACTTCCTCTCAATTTTCTCTAGAATCCCATCCCATATCTCCAGTGCTTTGTGTTTATAGCCTAGGGGCATACCAAGATAAGTGGTTGGTAGCTTTTCTATTCTGCATCCTAGTATGTTGGCCAAGCACAGAACCTGTGGAACCTCCAAAACTGAAAAAGGTTGCTCTTTCCCCAGTTGACTCTCAACCCTGAAGCACTCTCAAAGAGTATCAAAATTAGTCTGATAAACCTAATTTGATCCACTGTTGGCTCACAAAATATGATGGTGTCATCTGCATACAATAGATGACATATCTCCTTACCCTCTCCCATTCTGTTGTTCATCTGGAAACCTGTGATCCATCTCTTTTGGATTGCAATCCTCATCATACTGTTTAACCCCTCCATAGCTAAAATAAATAGAAAAGGAGAGAGTGGATCTCCTTGTCTCAAACCCCTCTCAGAGGTAAAAGCCCAATATGCTCACCATTCACAAGAACAGAGAATCTAATTGTTTTGATACAAACTTCCATCCATTTCACCCATTTATCTCCAAATTCCATTTGCCTTAGGATATTGAGGAGGTAGTCCCAGTTCACATGATCATAAGCTTTTTGAATGTCAAGCTTACACATTATTCCAGGAATACCATTCTACCTTCTTGCATCTATGCACTGACTGGCTAATAATGCAACATCCATGATTTGTCTTCCCTTTATGAATGACATCTGATGGTTGTTGACTAGCTTATCTACAACTATTTTGAGCCTCTCAGCTAGAATTCTAGCTATGATTTTGTAAATTTCCCCTACCAGACTAATAGGTCTATAGTCTTTTAACTCTGTGGCACCTGTTTTTTTTGGAATTAATGCTATGAAGGTTGTATTGAAGCTTTTCTCAAAAGTTTGACTGGTGTGGAAAAAATTGATAGTATCTATGATGTCCTTCTTCAAGGTGTCCCAGAATGTTTTTGAAGAAAACCATTGGGAAACCATCTGGACAGGATCCTTCTTCATAGCGCACATGTTAAGACATTTCACGATTTCCTCTTCTTCAAATGATCTCTGCAGCCATGCCTGTTCTTCGACAGTAATTTTTGTTCCTCCATGTAGATTTAGATCTGGTCTCCATTGCTCAGTCTCTTCATATAGCTCTTTGTAGAAACTCTGAACTGCTTCTTTAATACTGTTAGGGTTATTTATTTCAGGGCCATCCACATGTAGTTGATCTATAGAATCGAACCTTCTATTTGCAGTAGCAAATCTATGAAAAAACTTTGTATTTTTGTCTCCCTGTTTTAGCCATTGGATCCTTGACCTTTGTCTCCAAGCGATCTCCTCATTTTTCGCTACATCTTCATATTCCAAACCCAGGTGAGTCTTCTGCAACACTTCATCATCAGTGAGTGGTCTTACTTCCTGCACAGCTTCCCAATTTGATATTTGGGCCAAAATATCCTCTTTTCTTTGCCTCCAGTTTCCCCTGTTTTCTCTGCTCCACTCCTTCAACTTCCCTTTGAGCAATTTCAGCTTTTCTGCCAACACATAGCCTGGTTTGCCATTTATATTGAAAGAAACCCACCATTCTATGACTTTTTGCTTGAAACCATCAACTTCTAGCCACCAAGTTTCAAATTTGAAATAAGATTTCTTTCCTTCCTAGTTTCCACAAGTCAACAAAATGGGGTTATCAACTAAATTATAAATGTCATATAATTGGTAAATAGAAAGTTTAATATCAATATATATATAAGAATATAGGGTTAAGGCAAAACCGGTGCATAATGATAGCCGAGATCTCATCTTGTACATGTGTCATATCTAACGTCTTATCGATTATCTCGAATTCGATGTTTGATTAGGGTACTCATAAGATTCAAAATTTCTCTTTCGAGCAAATCTCAAGTTTAAGAATTAACTAATTATACCCCAATGAACACAAATATAAAAGAATGTAGTCATGGATTATCTTTAAGGAAGAAACCATTTTCCTTATGATTCAATCAAGAGTTTACTACAAGCTCTTTCATTTACTTAGAAGAGATATATTGATTCAAACAACACAAGACTATGCCAACAATATTCACTACTATTCCTCTTACAAATAAATGAAATAATGAACAAGCTTGCAATTAAGTTCAACTCCCATAACTAATTCAAGCATAAAAACGAAAATCATAATCTTAACATATTCATCAATATACCATGTTTGTCAAACACCCTCTAAGAAACTATTCCTTCGTATCCTCACCTTTATCTCACTCTTTTACTTGATAAAGTAATCCTGGGACAGGTTCCAAACTCCTATAGCGTTGACTCTCTTGCAAAATTCTAAAATTGCCCCTTGTTTTGATGACACACCCCACACTGCGTGGTCGTGTAGCTGGGTTTGATCCTTTCTTCTCTACTGTGGGTCGTTAGCTTTAGGCTACACAGTTGCGCAACTTCGTTTAAACAACTTCACACTTTCTTTTCGTTCCTTTAGTACTTCTGTTGGTCAATCAATTTTGGGTACTTCGACCAAAATCAATGGAGAAACTCCAGACATATTCAATGGAAGGAGTGATCCGTTTTGGGTACTTAGAACAAAATGAAATAAAAAATTCTATGTCACTCCTTTTCCTTTTATCTCCCATGATCAATATTTCTGTAACATTCTTGATCAATATTTTCTACTCAAGTATTTCACATCATGTCTTAGATTTTACATTTTATCATTCTATTTTAGATATTTGAATTATTTTTAGCCTAATTCTGCACTCGAAATCATTAACTGGATCGGTATCCCAAATCTTAAAATTTAGACCGTGAAGGATCCGATCTCTAGATCCACACCGATTTGGACACCCCACCGGAGTACGAGCAATTATTTCAGCCGGAGTACTCCCGAAACCAAATTGTTGAACTTTAAACCCTATTGCAAGTTGAAGTTGAAATGATTGACCAAATCATGAACTAGACGTTAATTTGCAAATAGTTTTCAAATATTTGGAATAATGTGCATGTCTAAACTGATCTTTATTACCTTGGTACAAGCACTAAAGCAATGCACCACCTAAGCGAGGGGAAAAAATAACTTACTTTTTTATCTAGTTAAGAGGTTAATGCACTTTAAGCTAGCCTTAGACAACATTGATCCCATATTTGTTGAGGGAATGTGTTGTTAGGCTATCCTTCACCGTGTGAGCTATCTTTTGAGTTTGAATAACATCAAAGGTCCGTTTTCTTCGGGGTTCCATCTAAATCTTTTGGTTATCTTATCTTGATTGCCAATTCTGATCCATGAGTAATGTTTTGCAGGATTTTATGCCAAAGATCAAAGGCCAGTATAGAACTTATGAAGAGGTTTTCTTTAGGAAAATTAAAGGTAACTTGGACATGCCTTCTTATTTTAGTATGGACAATTGTGCTTATATCTTCCTGAATGGATAGATCTAAATTGATTACTGAATGCAGCTGTGAGCCTTGCACACTTACTTCTCATACATGTACTATAAGCGAATCCTGCTATATATGTACAACGAGATGTCTGTCAATCACCTTTTCCCCAACTTTGAGATCGTGTATGACCTTTCATACGCGCTGGTTTCTTTAAAATCACGTAAACAATGCATCATTCATTGAGGAATTTTTATTGACTTGTCAGGGAGTCAACATTGATAAAACTATAAGGAAAAAATTGGGATGAAGTCTGCCTTGCCTGATTGGGGGTCAGTGCAATGGGGAAAAAACTGTAGTTGATGTTTTGTGGAGAATCCTTACCAATGAACATGATGAAGGTGCTCTGAATGCTTCCATGGGTAGGAGAAAACTGTTCAAGGAGATGATGAGCTTTTCACTATTCTTTGTTCTTTTTGTAAGCCTAATTAGATTTTAAATTTGACTAGTTCCTATTTTTCTACTTGTGCTACGGTACTTTATGCACTGTCTTGGTGCATCCGTTTATCACTTCAATTTGCTCTTTAGTTATCTGAGGGACTAAAAATGAAAACGTGGATGTTCATCTCCTTTATTTCTACATCGATATCCTTAATTTTTTATTGTTACCTTTCTTAACTTTTTATTGTTACCTTTTGGAATTTGACAAAGACTATTGTCACTATCAATTATTCTGACAGTAGGAATCTGATTTGGATTAACTTGGTAGATATATTTTTCTTTTATAAATGCATTCTCTTCACTCTATCCTTTCAGATGAGTTGGTATCTGCAAGAGAGCACCCTGCTATTGCTGGGGGAATTGGTATTGCTGCTGGCCTCCTTCTCACGCGAGGTATTATAAGTACTTATTTTCATTTTTTCATGCATAATGTGCTGGCAATTGATTAGGATCACTTATAGTCACGCTGGCCTAGTTTCTAAAACCAACTTATATTGAAAATGTTCATTTCAAAAGCACTTTCCAAAAATGCTTTGAAAAGCACTTTTGGTGGGAATTATTTTGTGTTTGGCAAGTAAATTTGGAAACACTTTTGAACAACAACTAGTGTTTGAACAAGATTTTTTTTGAAGGGTTTTTAAGTGTATTCTTCTCAACAGTGCTCTTCGAGAAAAAAATAAGACTTTTTTAGCTTCTCAAAAACACTTTTGCTATTCCCCGTAAGCACTTATTTTCTCCCAAAAGTTTGTCCAAACACCTCGCTTTTAAAATAAGCACTTTTTAGAAAAAAAAAGCACCCTTGGGAAAAAATAAGCTTGGCCAAACATTCTATTAGTCTTAGATTGCTAGAAGAAGTTGGCATTCCATTTCTATACCGACTCCTACTTTCTCATTGTTTTTCTGACGCATCCTCATTGATTAATTTAAAATGTTGGATTACCGTGAAGTGTAGCTAATCTTATGCATATTGTTTTAAGTTATTCAATGCGGATCTATTCTGTTAAATGAAGATTAACAAGGGTTAAAAAGTGCTCTCAAATCAATAGACATTGAATAAATTATTATAGCAGGAGATAAAGAATATATAAGCCTGTGACCGATTGAGAGCCCATCTTCAATATGCAGTGACAAACTTCTTGTGATTTTCTAAGCTTTTAGACAACTGTGTATGAAATAGCTAGCATTTGCGTGTTGTTTTCACTTTTCTTTTGTTGATGTTGAGATTTAGTGAACTTCCCATTTTTCTGTAGATCGATTCAAAAGATCTAATTTGCATTCCCTCAGTTTCTTTTTTTTTGCTTTCAGGATTTGGTCCATTCTGCTTTCTTCTTCTGGTTAAGAATTTTAGTTCTTAACTTGTTATTATTGCTTAATTGCATTACCTATGCCTTTCAAAACTATATGATAACACCGAAACTTTTGAATTGGGATTAGTAATTCTTTGATATTTGTAAAAGCAATAATTATATTGATGGTGTGGGTAAACACCCAATGTACTAGTGACATACAGAAAAATAGAGTACAGTCCTCAACAAATGGAAAGAGAATAGCTCTCCCCTTTTCTCTCTCCACACCATCCACATAAGTTCTGAACAGAATGTGGTCAGGAAATGGAAAACTAATGATAATATGACAAAATATTCATGTACTGAATGTATAATGCTCATGGCAGATATATGAGTATTTTGTCTTTAAGGAGAAGGGAGATCTGTGTTAATTATTTCTGAAGCAGCTTTGAATCCGGCTAGACAGACATAGCATTTAAGATAGGAAACTTCATTAAATGTTCTCCACAATTGGAGATCGTTGAGCCTCTGAGAATCACTGAAGCCAACTACCTAAATGCTAAAGCTGTTAAAGATAGTAAATGGTGTTGGGTTTAGCAAAGTGTGAATGGGAAAAGAAAACATAGAATATGAAAAAGTGAGGGAACTAATTTGGAGGGAAAATGAAAAGTCATTTGCAAAGTGCAAATGAAAAGTCATTTCTCCCATATCGGCAAAAGAAAGGGAAATTGTTGTCCTTATATAAGGAAACACTTCCCTTACTTCTTAAAGAGCTAAGAAGAAGGTGCTCCTCGTGCTGTCGTCGTCGCTCGGCCTTGACTTCGGCTTTGGATTTGGATTTGGCAAATGATTTGATTGATAAATTTTTTGGACAATTTATTTAATCAATTTTTTGTTAATCAAATAAATTCTTTTAATTTTATCTCTTATAAATTAATTCAGGACGTTAGTTAATTAACATAATTAATTCGCGTATAACAGTAACGTTCTTAAAAGTTGTTACTCTTTCCGAAAAGTCGTTACTTTCCTAACATATACATTTTCGAAAAGTTGTTAGTTTTTTCAAAAGACGCAACTTTCTGGATAAAATGTTCTGAACAGATTTCTCTGAACAGACCACGTTTCTTGCTGAAAATGGCTATAAAAGGTAGTCATTCTTCGTTTTTCAAACACTGAAAATTTTTCCTTCTCTGCGTATATTTTCTCTCAAAATCAAAGTGTCGATCGACTGAGTCTATGTGACTTGTTGTTCTTAAGTTCGGTGAAGTTAAAGAAGTTTGAGGTACCACTATTTCTTTAACAGGATTAATCTGTTTTATCTTGGGAGAAATTAATCCATAACCTCGGGTACAGTGAAGGGATTAAATTTTTTAAGGAGACACAGTAGTTTCTATGGACTCGGATTATTTTGTTTTTTGTCTACTTCATCTTATTTCTGTTTCTATTTTGACTAACCTTATGAGTTATGAGTACAGGTTAATAACAAATGGCAATCCAAAAACCCTGGTGAAGCCTCCCTTAGTTCCATAAAGGGTTACATCTCTATCTCTGACTCATTCGGAACAAAGAATGATGGTTTGTTGAATAGATGTTTAGTTTAGTATTTCGGGAAGGAGTTGTTAGAGGAACCCACTTGATCAGGCATAAAAAAGTAGACCTCTAATGCATACAAGTCATATGTACCTAGCTTGTCACAAATGTAATTAAATACGAGGGCCGATGAGGGGCTTGGTGAAGATATTTGCAAGTTGATCACTTGACTTCACAAAATTGACTGTCAATCTGAATGTGCTTAGTGTTCTCAATACTGAATTTGATTCAGAATGTTGATGAAACGCGGAGTGATCAACTCCACTATGTGTCATACTGAATTCCTGAATTAGTGTATTGAACTTTCCAAACCAAGCTAGAGAATTCTATTTCAGACCATAGACTGACCCTCACAAACAACATACAAGGCTACTAGACTCACCGTGTGCAACAAAACAATTTGGTTGCTCCATATGTAGTTCTTCCTTGAGATCATCATTGAGAAAATCATTCTTAATGTCCAACAGATTAAAAGGCAAATGGTGAATGACAACCATAGATTGAAAAGTGGACATATGTTATTTTAGCCACGGGAGCAGAAGTATCACTGTAATCTAGCCCCAATATTGGAGTATGCCCTATTTTGACAAAAGTAAGTATGAAAACTCAGATCTACCAGAAACAATGCAAGGGTCGCTGGAAAGTGCTCAAAATCAAGAGACTAGTCAATATTGAACAAGAAAGTCCCTGAAAAATCGGATGACTGACTCACGCACCGACATAGTCGTTGGAACCTAGATTTTGCCGCATGTGAGGGATCTGCGATCGGTGACGTTGATTTGGCTTTGGTCGCCAGAGGCTGGACCTTGAGGTGGCTTTGGATTTTGCACAACATTGACAAAGATTGGAACTACATATGTCACGTAGGAGTCGGTCAATGCATAGAACTATGCAAATCAAATATGAGGAGTCATCAGAAAGACGTACGACGCTTCGCAACTCAAATAATTGGAAGTTGTTTGAAAGATGCAAGGTACTACACAAATTAGATACGAGAAAGTAGTCATTGAAGGGATGCATGGTGTTACTGTAACACTGTTACACAAATCAAATATGAAAAAGTAGTCACCAAAAAGATGCAAGGTGCTAGACAAATCAGATATAAGAAACCAGTCATCGGAAAGATGCACGGTACTACGCAAATATGAGAAAGTAGTCACTGGAAAGATGACACAGTGAGGCACATATCAGATATGAGAAACTAATCACCGGAAAGATGCATGGTGCTACTCTCTTTGTCCCGAATGCTTCTCAATTAAGTCCTTAGCATGAATATTTTTCATAAATATAGTTTTGCCCGAAATGTCGCTAACATAATCATTGATCAGACGTTGACATATGGGTTATAGCCGCATGCCGGCAGTGGAAGCTCTTTGATTCTCTACCAGGATCGTGTAAGCTTTTTGATTCTGTGAGAAATACTAAAGAAAAATATTGTTGAATTGTATCTACATTATTACATTCAGATATTTTCGAACACTACATTAAACTTCTTTTCCAACTTGGACACTTCATTATAATCCTTTTCTAAGTAGGATTTCTATATACTATTTCTATTTCCTATTGAATGTAGGACTGTATAAACTATTCTTATTCTTATTCCTATTTTAATAGTTTTATATGGGTGTCGTCTATATATATATTATGTGATAACATCACCACCTCTCTCCTGTTATCGCCAATATATAGCCCCCTAATCCTTACTGGCCTTTGTAGGAATATACGGGAAAAAAAACCCCCACTACATTACTTGTAAAGCGATTCCATGTTTTGAACCTCCATTGTTTAGTTTTTTTAGTTTATTCAGAACTTCATACTCCAAATAGCCGGCTTTCTTGATCACCGTTTACTTGAGCTGTTGATATTCACTTTGGCTCGGGATATAATAGATTGTTGAGAAAGCACTGCTCATAGTGTATCAACTAATACATGTAGCCACCTATGTCTCTAGATACTTATTGTGCCCCTACCCCCAACTACTAAAGTGATGTTCCGTTAAATTCATCCCACAGATCCACACACTTTGATGAAGTTTCTCTATACTCTGCACTTGTAGGATAAGGAAATAGGGTTGCTCCTCTATCTTATGAGTTCGTAACTATTACAAGAGCTATCCTCTAGCCACTTCTGCATATGATTTTGTTAAAGAACCAAATATCACGTCTAATTTATTGGATGAAGCTTGTTTATGGTCTTCCTTTGTGGCTCAAGGAAAATATCTCTGAAGTCTCTCCAATCAATTTGTACTACTAATTGGGACAGGTGGTCTCCTTATATGAACTTGGGCAATTCTTCCTTCATGAGCTAGGTTTTGGGGTTGAATTAGGCCCAAAGACGAGAAAATGATCAAAATGGTCCTTTATGTATGGGGCTGGATTATCTTGATCTTTAATATATCACTTGATAGATATAGTCCTTAATGTATGCAGAATGAGTATCATTTTGATCCTAAGCCCTAAATTTAACTATTCTCTGTTAAAAACTAACGTTTCTTTCTCAAGCTCATCCCTATCTTCTCCTTGGTTGCTCTGCCTCCCTCTCTACTTCTCTCCTAACTGCATCTTAAATAGATTTTTTTCTTAATAAACTTCTCTATTCATTTTGAACTATCTTTTGTTGTGTTCATTGATCCCTAAAATAGATAAATTTTACTTTTTCCACCTATATGTAAAAGTTCATACCTATCAAAAATTATTTGAAATTTGACTCCTCGTAAACGACACACAGTTTCCACTATGAGCATGAATAAAGAATAAGTATTCTACAAGCCCCTCCGCTTTTGGAACATTCCTATTAGCTTTTTGCTACTTCTTTTTTTACTTTCAACTCTTCATCTTCCTTCCGAAAAATTCAATACTCATTGCGGTACTTGGATGCAAATTGAATGATACTTATTTGAGCAGCTTGTTTTGTTTTTTATGTTAATGGTATTGATGAATTACTTTGATTGAATCCACAAAAATCATTTAAACCGACAATATAAGGATAAAAGCAGTAGCATATCCATACTTATAGATGACACACACACACACATAATTCTCCATTATTTTGTTACTATTAATTTGAATGAATTAGATAATTTTTGGATTGGATAAACTAATTTGTTAATTCAATGAACCATGAAATCAATAGGTGAGTTTTTTTATTTGCCCTTTCACCGAGTCCAATGAATTTTCAGTTGACCCAGAAGCTAGAAGTTACTTTAGTTAAAAGAAGGACGAAAAGATATTTTTTAGGCTGCAGAAATTATGAGCGAGTTTGAATAAGCGTCAATATAAGGAGTGGTTTAGAATCCTCAATAAGAAAGAACATCTATGGATGAACAAGAACCAGTGAAGGGGCTGGGCAGAGGAAGAGAAAAATGATCTTGGAAGGGAGACGTTAGTTTTTTATCAGTGAAAAGTTAAAGTTAGGGCTTAGGACCAAAATGATACCCATTTTGCATACATTAAGGACAATTTCTATCAAGTGATATATTATTAAGGATCAAAATAATCCAACCCCTATACATGAAGGACTAGTTTAATCATTTTCTTGCCCAAAGACCATATCTCACATAGTATTAGAGCCAAGTCTATTCTTTTTGAACTCCCATGTTATGTTACCCATTCTCTAGTTGGTGGTCTGGGCGACGGAGATTGTTAGAGTCCCACATTGGTTTGGAACGAATATTTTTTAGGCTGCAGAAATTATGAGCGAGTTTGAATAAGCGTAAATGTAAAGAGTGGATTAGAATCCTCAATAAGAAAGAACATCTACGGAAGAACAAGAACCAGAGAAGGGGCTGGGCAGAGGAAGAGAAAAATGATCTTGGAAGGGAGATGTTAGTTTTTTATCAGTGAAAAGTTAAAGTTAGGGCTTAGGACCAAAATGATACCCATTTTACATACATTAAGGATTATTATCAAGTGATATATTATTAAAGATCAAAATAATCCAACCCCTATACATGAAGGACTATTTTAATCATTTTCTTTCCCAAAGACCATATCTCACATAGTATTAGAGCCAAGTCTATTCTTTTTGGACTCCCATGTTATGTTACCCATTCTCTAATCTCTAGTTGGTGGTCTGGGCGAGGGAGATTGTTAGAGTCCCACATTGGTTTGGAACGGAGGGATGCTTTTCTTATATGGACTTGGGAAATTCTTCCTTAATGAGCTAGATTTTGGGATTGGGTTATCTTCACTAAAAAGAGAATTCAATTAGCCGGGTCCATCTTTTGCTGTTTGCCATGTCCCTTTTTATGCTTGTTTCCAGACACAACCTCTTATAGCCACGTCCATTGATTTTAAATTTTTCTGTGATGCAACTTAAGTACAAAGGAAGGGATGATATTGTGGTTCCTTCCTAGAAACCAATAGCCGCATCTTCTTTAACTAAATCGTCTCTTTTTAAAACCATTTGAGGATCATATCACTAAGGAGGTGAATGTTGGAGGATTTAAGCGTGGTTTCTTTAAACGAGTTTGCACTTTCCCTCCATGTGTATTGCTAAGTTTTGTTTTGTTTCCTTCTACAAAGATGCTTATTACTTAGTTGTCATTCACTAAAATAATGACATTATTTGGTAGCTAATATCAAGCTTTCGTCTGTGCTAACCTAAACGACCCCTTCGTGCAGGACCGAGAAGATTTCTGTACCGTCAAACACTGGGCCGTCTCCAGAGTGAGGAGGTAGTCTGCTCCCTTATTCATGCAAAATAAAATTTCACTTAATTTGTATGCATTTCGTACTAAACTTCCATCGGGAGTTCTGCCCCAGCAGTTGACATGATTGAGTCCCGTGCATATGTCATCCTTTTTCAATCTAATTAAGGTAGTACTTCAACTTTTCAGGCCAAATTTATCAAAGCTGAGAAGAATGTGAAAGAGTTGGGCCTGTCTGTTGGCTTAATGAAGAAAGAGAGTAAAAAGTTGCTTGAGAGAGCATCTCTTGCTGAAAAGGATATGAAACGCGGCCATTCTGACCTCATGTAAGCCGTATCTGCATGTTTTTTTGTGTCTTACCTCTGTAGTTTCTGCATTTGATCATTTAGATATATAGGGTTGCTGGGAATCAGATTCAAAGTGTTGCAAAATCTGTCTACAAGGTTGAAGGTCAAGCTGCTGGTTAGTGTACCCTGATTTCCTTATTATTTTACAAATATGTACTTTTGCTCATTTCCTCCATTACCCACTGCTTATCATTGTTGGCTACACGAGTCTGCAACCTATGTTTTCTCTTGAATGGACCCATGGTGTGGCAACCAAATTATCTCTCCAGTAAATTAACAGAAAGCTTGAGTGTTTGGACAAAACTAGGTTTGCTTTGCTACATGAAGAAAGTTTTAGTTTATACAAATTCTGTTATCCATAAAGCTTGCACTTTTTCCGGATTGCTTGAAGTGCCTGGTTTTGGAGAACTACAAAGGAAAAAAATATTAAGGTGCTTATCGGAAACAGATGTAAGGACAGGCTAGAATAGTGAATAAACCTGTTGTTTCTCTTAAATCGGAGAACGTTTGATTGTTCGGCATCTTGTTATCTGCCTAGTGATGTTGTTGATTTGGATTATTGTATTTTGTGAAGTTACCTTTTATTAATGCGACGGATGTCCTTGCATCAAATGACTTGACAGACATGGAAAATCAGGCCATACCTTGTTTCATTTGTGTTTTATGCTAGGAAAACTTCTTTTTAAAAAATGACTCCTTATGTCATTTGTATTTTCTAAAGGTAGTTGGATGGATTTTCTAGAAACTTCATTTCAAACCCCCAATTAAAGCTTTGTTGATGTGCAATAAAAAGCTTAATGCAACTTCTGTTTCTCAACTGATAGATTTGATGGATGTGCTGCGGGAAATTCCAGGTAGAGAGGCATTAAAGCTAAGAGCAGAGGTATGGTGAATGAATATTATTTGCACGCGTTCATCAATTTTTACCATCTAGTTTTTGATTTAGATCTGCATTGGATTTTTTCATCCTTACCCGAGTATATCACTCAGGTTGCTTCAATGGCGTCACATCTGCGTCAACAAAGAACTGCAATTGACAAAAGGATTGTCAAGATTTCTGAATTAGGTGTTCCTATATGAGAATTGCCAATTTCAGAAGAAATGAATGATTTAAGACCATTGCACTGATTTTGGTTACGTAATAACCATGACATATGGATAAACAATGAGCTGTGCATTCTCCTACATTGTTTAAGCTTTTGAATGCAATTTGTTTGTAGAAACTGTAACGATATTAGATTACATACCATAAACTGTAAGCTTGTGAATTTCTTTTTATATGTTTGAGTTAGCCTTGTGCAGGAACACAAGAAATGAAAAGGAGATGTCTTCCCCCTTATTTGTCTGCCCCTTGGGTGAAGTGGGGATCAGAGTTTACACGCATCTTTTTTAAAAAAGAAAAATTACCAACATTTGATACTGACTTTTTTTATAAAAAATTTTCGGCAACGATATTGTAAAAAAGAAAATTTACTAGAAACAATTTTTTTAATTAAAAAGAATTTTTTATAGAAGCTCTAATTTAATTATTTTTTTAAAAAATCAACCAGCATTCAATAATTTTTAAAAAAGTAATTGGCAGCTATATTTTATTTAAAAATAGTTTAGCTGCCAAGGAAGCGATCTTCAAAAAAAAGGAAATACATTTCCGCATAGATCGTTGCTAAGACAGCGATTTTTCAAGAAAAATAAAACAAAGACTTCCCACTAAAATCACTGCTTACGCAGCGATTTTCTTTTAAAAAGAAAAAAAAATATGAACAAAATCGCTGATAGTTTGAGACTTAACAACGTGAAAATAAAATTGTTGCGTCAGTAACGATTTTACCATTTTGGTTAAAACTGAAATTGATGTACCCTTATGGATTTTTTTGTATTTTTTTTACTCTTTAGGCTTCAGACTCATCATTTGCCTGTGGGGCTGTGCACAATTTGGATAAAATGAAAATCAGAATTGACTTATGTTATCTGCTTCGGTTTTAGCAATTTCAGGATCAGTTTACGCTTGGCACATTTAAAACAAAATCTCCGAACTACCCTAGTTGAGTTATTACTATCTAATAAAAGGAAATAAGACACAATTCCCTGTCTACAACTTGCCGTTGTAGGGTAATTTTGGAGTTGCATTTTTTTTTCTTTTGCTTTGAGCTCTATTACTTTTTTGGGAAAAGTGCTAAAAATACTTCTCAACTTTGATTTATGGTTGACTTTGCCCTTATAATTAAAATGAAGTTATTTATAACCTCGCCGCTAGCAAACTTGTCATTTGTAGCCTCGAAATTAACGGCTACCCTAAATAGACCCCAAATCCCCGATTTCAATTTGAACAACCCATTTAAAATTGGTTCCTCTTTTACACCCGACCAGACTCACTAAACCAAATAACATTGGTAAGACTTCAAACTTTTTTTCCCAATGTTGTCAAAAACAGAGATTTTGTCCAATAATATACAACTCAATATATACAAACCAACAAAAATGAAAAAAACACCATTAGAGTTAATGGAAAGCTATTGATATGGAATAAATCGTTTTTGCGTAGATGATATCAAATAAATGAGAAAACACCATTAGAGTATTTGGTGGTGTTTTCTCGTACTCAGACAACCCACAACCCTTGGGCGATCCCAACGGTGACAACACAACTGGAGAACTTATTGCAGATTTACATCATCTCTTGACAACGATGACGATAAAAAAGCAAGAGGCCGAAACCCTTCTGCCTCACTGTATCACCCCATCTTCTACACCATATTTTTTTCAATATTCCTTACTCTCAATTTTTCAATTTTTCGCCATTGATTTGAACCAACCTCCCTCCCCCCAAATATTTCAATGTTTTGATCTCGTAAAACCATGTTGGTAATTTGCAAGAAGCAACATGGTTCAAATCAATTTGTGCCGATTCATTGGAATCGAAAGAAGAGTAAGAACAATGGAACATACCAATTCGTCGGAATCGGAGGAATATTAATAAAGAACATAAAGAGAACGAAGAGAGTTATCCTTACTTGAGACGATTATGGTAACCTTTGATGGAGCAAGAAGAAGTCATTGCTTCAATTGTTGAGAGGGAAAATTAGAGAGGATTTGTTGTTATTTGTTTATTATAATAGGTCGGGTTTGGGTAATAGATAATCGGACAATTTAATTTGAAATTGAACTATCTTTATTAATTTGGGGATTTCTTTCTATTTTTTGTGGTAAAAGGAGATATTATAAATAGTTATGGATCAGTATAATTAGTGGTAGATCATTGTTTCTGCTAAAACTGTTTGTTGGGACAGAGGGTCGACATAATAATATAAGTTACAATCATCTGCAAGTTTGTCTTAAATGTTTGATAAACAAAGTTAAGTTCCTACTTTGTGTGCCTCTAACATTGTTGAAACAAAAAGCAGAAGAGTTAGCATCTGTTAGCTTAGATCCCTCTTTAGCTAAAGCATCTGCCACTTGGTTCTCTTCTCTGAACCTATGCTGGACTTGGGGTTCCCTAGCTTGCGCATTAAACGCTATGCAATTGCACAACTAGGAGAGTGATGATATCTTTATAATTTTAATTGATTGTATGTAACGGGTGTGAGGTTGTTTTCATGTGTCATAGCTTTATGTAAGGCATATAACTCGACAGTGATATCTTTTGCTTCGTATAAGTTCCCCATAAATCCTTTTATCCAATTCCCATCCCTATCTCTAATGACTCCTCCCATATATTCTATTTATAACAGTTGTCTTGTATGATGAACCATCCGTGTTTTTGTAGCTTGTGAGTGGGTTTTGATTCCTATTTAATAGATACACCATTTGATTTGATTTTGGTCAATCTTGGGATATGAATTTCATTGCATGAATTATAAGGCGTATTAGGATTTATGTTTGTTTCCTTTTGATTGTGGTGATTTTCATTCCTATTCAACCAGATACTTCATAAATAGATTTTAGGTTTCTTACTTTTATGTCCTTCCTCATGAGGAACTCTAATCATTTTCTCCCTTGTCTTAAAGCACAATCATTTGAAGTGAAGCTTATTCATATCTTACGCTAGAGTCTTCTAGCTATGATGCATTTGATGAATATAGGTTGGAAAGATTCTGATCAGTCACATATGTGACATTAACTACTCACATCTATCCCTAATGAATTTAGATAATGGTATGTTGGTAACCTCCCACTAGAGAATCTAACAGAAACATTAGTGTGGATATTTGGACCAAAAATGTGACATTTCATGCCCTCGAAGAGTGCTTTATCGTGCTAGGTCACTAACATATCCTTATGTCATTATTTGATCCTAACAATGGTTTGGATCGAAACAACTTTCTTGTTCAGACCCTTTGTTTTAATTTCTGGCCGCATGGAATTTCCATAGCCAATTTTCCATTTTTGATAGAAGGTGCTGTCTCTGGTACTACTATTATTTTACACGATCTAATAACTTCCATTGCGTTGGCATAACCACAAGAAGTACCTGCTTTTGTTAGGACAACAGAGGCCCCATATCCAATTAAAGGAGGAGTTTGTTGTTTTATGATGTCTGTTTTATTGATATGATGATATGCTAAGTTGGTTTTTAATGTCTTTTGTGTTGTTATGAATCTAGGATGCCTTGTCTTTCGTAATTTTCATAGGAATATAAAGGCTACTGCTAGTTTTTTACTATTTCTGGGAGCTCGAGAAAGTTTTTTTTTGCCAAATTGTATTCATGTTGCATTAAGGGCCTCAATAACATTTCTCTAAAAGTAATGTCGTTTGGGAGCCAAATATCGAATCATAGTGAGATATTTGCCCCAATCCCAATAGAACATCTTAAACCTTCTTCACATACCTCCTAATCCTTCGCTATATTTTACCATGACTTGGCTTTGCCTTTAGGTCAGTAGGGAATATCTCAGTTCTTATGCATTTGTTGATTAGGATGGAGGTCCAAATTTAGTTTGGTTTTGTAATATCTCTCTATGCTAGTTTGGATAAAAGGGCTTTATTCTTAGTTTCCGATCTTTGAACTCCTAGACCCCCTTCCTCATTCACCCTAGTCATTGTCTCCCACTTGATCATGTGGATTTTTTTTTGCATTAGTAGTTCTCTAAGTAAAGTTTCTTTGGATTTAATCTATTTTTTTATGATACCTTTGAGGAGGTTGATGTATTGCATTACATGAGTGGGAATGTTATTTAGGCTAATTTGGCCAAGGTCGTTCTTCTAGCCAAGTTTAGAAACTTGTTTTCACCCTGCTAGCATTTTTTTTTTTGTAGATTATCTATGATAAATTGGAAATTGTTAATGCTTGGGGCCTTCATGAAGATTGGGAAACCTAAATACTTCCCCACTGACATGTTAGGCTTAATTCCTAGATAGTTGAAAATTTCTAGTCTAAGGTCTTTTATGCAGTTTTTGGAGCAAAACATTTTTGATTTAGGGTAGTTAATACTTTGGCCTGAGTTTGACAGAAGATACCTAGGAATTTTCTAATTGTATAGCTTTTTTTTCTTGTTGGCCGTACTCATTAATAATAAAGTCACCTACAAAGAAATATGTGACAAGGATGGGCTTTTAATCATAATTTTGATAGCCTTCCAATTCTTTGCATGTACTTCCGTTTTGATTTGTCTAAAAAACATCTCCACACATAGGATGGACAAGTATGGAGTTGTTTTATTCCTCTAGATGGAAAAAAAATATTCAACATGTTCCCCATTAACTAGGATCTTTGCACTACTTGTGGAGATGCATAGTTTAGGGTGTCATGTATGAAAAACCATTCAATCTTATCGTACGTAAGATTTTTGTAGATCGATTTTTGAGAATCATATTAGCATTCTTCCCTTTCATTTTCTTGGGAGTGGCTAATAACTTGGATTATTATAGTATTATATGTGGCTTGTCTATTTTTTAAGAATCTAGATTGACATGGTCCTATTAGGATGTTCATAATTGGCTTTTGGCGATTTTCTTTAATTTTGGTAATAATTTTAGATGTGGTATTACATGGGCTAATGGGTCTAAAATTCTTTAAGAGTGTTATCTGTTTGAACGAAGAGCTTTTAAAGTTAGGAAGAATTTAAGAGGTAATATCTCCAAAGATCACTCAACTTTGAGAATTTACCTAGTAAAGTGACTGAACTTTATTTTGTATCAATAAAATCACTAAACTTAGATATTTCTATCAATAAAATCATTCAATCAAATTTATTATTAAAAATATATTGACATAGAGAAATAAATTACTATTATATTTTTATATCATATAACACGGACCCACAAATAAAATCAAAGAAAACTCATTATATCACGACAAACCAAATCACAGAAACAAATACTTTTGTATGATTTTGTTGAATTAATTACGTCTTGATTTAATAAATAAATGAATATTTTTTCTTGGTGAAATATATTTTGGTATTACTGTAATACCATAATAATTTGTCTCCTTAGTAAAAAAAACGAGTACAAGTACTATAGCAAAACAACAAATTAAATTCAAAAATGGAAGAAAAACAATAAACAAGTATCAAAAACAGAACAAGTATTTATTAATTAAGTTCTTCGGCGTATAATCTATTTTTAGATGTTTCTTTCTATATATAATAGGTAAAAATCTTACTTCTCCTTCGTATTTCACTGTTTGCTAACATTAGATTTGTTTTGTTTAAGCTTGATTTTTCTTAAATTTTTTAATAAATAAGTTTTGAAATTTGAAATTGTGTTTGAACATACATTTTAGTTATATTTTTTAAAAAAGTTTTATTTATGAGAGGAAGTGAAAAGTTTTTAAAGAATTTTCCTTAATCTTATTTATTTGTGGGATTCATATAAAGAAATAATTTATTTTGCTATGCCAATACTTTCTTTTAGTAATAAATTTGATTGACTGATTTTATTGATAGTTAGGTCTAAGATTAGTGATTGTAGTGATATAAAACGAAGTTCAATCACTTTGCTTGATAATTTCAAAGTTGGATGACCTTTTGAGATATTAACTAAGGATTTTACTGCATTTTTTTTTATCTCAATTAAAGATGAAATATCTCCAAGCAATAGGTTATCCAGGGATTGTTCGCGGGGTTCTAAGGATGAGGAAAATGATTAGCTTCTTGAGATGATTTGAATAGATTAGAGAAGTAACAACAGACTTGGTTTTCAATGCCATCATGATGTTATAACCACTGCCCATTCTCATTTTATGGAGAAATCATATGGTTTCTACGTCGTCTGTCTCCATCGTTGAGCCAATTTACCTAGATTATAATTTTAAAAAATCTTTCTCGAGTTTTAAATTATGACTATATTCCAATATAAGGGTGACTTTTGATTCATGAAGGAAAGAACTGGTAATTTAGTTAGGGGATTTTTGTATTCTTTCTAAACATTTTTAACGAATTCCTTTTTCTTTGACGAAGATGTTTCCAAATTTAGTTTTTCTATACCGAAACATTGGTTCCAAAGTCAGAGTTAGATCCTGATATAGCTTCTTTCTTGTCCCAATTTTTAATGATAATATCTTTTAGATCTGGTTGTGATGTTCACATTGTTTCAAAGGGGAATAACTTAGTATGCTTAGCAGACCTAGCCTGTATGAAGCATAAAAGGAGGGGAAAATGATCAAAGTGTGTTTAGGGTAGGTGATGACTCAGGTATTTGGAAAATAGTGTATCCATTTTCCTTTAGCCAAAAAAAGATCTAATCTTTCAAGGATTAGCTGATATTTATTCTTAAAAAGTTTATTTAGCCACGTACATTTTCCACCCTTCAACCCCATGTCTATTAGCTTGCAATAATTGACTACATACCAAAACTCACTTGGACGAGACTTATTAATAAGTCTTCCTTCTATTTTTTTCAGCTCTAGACAAAAGTTCATTAAAATCTCTTCCTACTATCCATTTATTATCGTAGTTGTCTTTTATTTTCCTAAGGTTATCCCATAGTATTTTACACGAGTTTCTGTAAGTACTAGCATAAATGCAACTAAGAAGCCATGAGTCATTAGTTCACATACATGGACCATTGCATGTATTCCCTACCCAGTTGTAGGAATGTCATCTAGTTCCAAGATAGAGTCATTCCAAAGGTTTCACCAGAATTGCCTATTACTAGGACTTGGATCATCCTATTGAAAGGGAAGTCGTCTACTAGTTCCTGATGGTTTTCCATTTTAGTTTCTATTAAACCAACAAGGCATAGTTTATTCTAATCCATAAGACACCTAAAGTTTCTTCTAAATTCTGGCTTGTTTCATCCTCTACAATTCTATATTATGACATTGGTACTGGGTTTAGTTGGTCCCCATCTCTTATCATTGGGTTCATTATTACTATAAATCTCCCTAGCTCTAGGTTTATGGAGTTCTTATATCTAGCGAGCTCTTTTGTAGGTTTGGAGGGCAGATGAGTGTGCATTTTTTCTTACAAATCTCCCATTGAATAGCATTAGTTTTATACCCTTTAGAATCATGATTTTGTTCTTGTTTCTCCATGAGTACTGGGGCCTCCTCTAACTCCCATGTGCTTAGATTCACTTCTACGTTTTGCAATAAGTTCTCCGGGGGAGGGGAAAAATGGGGCTGTGACGATACTTGATATGATGAAGATACATGGTTTTGAGTTGTTAGAGTGTAATCTCTGTTGTACTCACATGGACTATGGGTGGGCTGACTGGAGGTACCATAGAGTTATCATGAGGTTGTTCCTGCGGGTTATCACTACTTTTGGGATCTATTGAGGAAAAAATAAGGGAGGCAATCTGACTGGGTCTAAGGTTGTTACCTAAATCAATGGGTTGAGTAATAACATCTCCAAAGTAGGGAAATTTAAAAGATAATATGGGGAAACAATAAAGATAGGTAAGATTGAAGAACAGAGGTCATACAAAGATGGGAATTTTAGGCTTCCAGTGCTAGTCTCATTCTTTTTGAGACTGCCTGAGATATAGTGGTTGTGTTTGGACAACTATGATGACTTGACCCTCCATAGTCGTCGAGAAGGACATGTCATGATCTTAAGCCTGTTTCCACCCAAGAATGTGGGATCACATTTTGAGGGGGATCCTGAATGGTGTAGAAGGTTCTCCCTTCTATTGTTACTGAGAAGGTTTGGAGGGGAGGAAAGAGAGCTCGGAAGGGGCGTCCGAGTGTGAATGGATGAGTAGTGCAGCGGAATGTTCCTATTCGAAGGGGATCTTCTTTGTTGAGATGAGAGTGGAAGATGATGCATTATGACTTTAAGAGGGATGCCAATAGTAATTTCATTAATTGGAATATTGACTATCTTAGAATGTTTATTGCTCAAAGTGGTACTAGGAATATTCAAGCTATTTTTGATTTTATCAATTAAAGGGGTTTCTATAATTGGAAGGTCATCTAGATTTTGTAGGGGGCCACTAGGATGTAGGGACATTTTTCTGTCACCACATAAATTATAATTAGGTCTGCTAATATTTGAAGTGTTACCTAGTTGAGTTAAACCGTACATATTAGTGGCGTAGGTAGTGTCCACATGTTTATTAAATATTGATTGTGTTGTGGGTTTTTTACTTTCTCTAGAGACTGAAGAGTCGATTTTCGTTCCCTCTATGTGGGTAGAGTATGAAATTGTTGATATTTTAGGGGATAACTTAGGGGGCGTTATAGTATGGTAGGGCATCGAACATGGTTTTTTTGTTTGTAAAATCTCTGTTCTTGTGGAGCAGTCAACTTGGGGATTATTATAATTATTTTTCATAATTTAGTTCCTTGATTATTTTACTTATATAAACCTTTATTTCATCATTTGACCTAAAGTATGAGAGTCTACTCTTTTTCACTTCATCTGCCTGACCTTGGGATCGAGTAACCGGAGGTTGCATATCTATTTGTTTTTTTTTTGCGACTACGGGTGTTCTCCTTGATTTGGATCTGGGAGTAACTAATTGGATTAATAACTTTTTTGTGACCCTTATGATTATGTTTATGAAGATCCATGGCATCGATTATCTTGAAACTTTGTGTAGATTTAAAAACTTGGGATTTACCTGTAGATGCTTCAAATAAATCAACGTTAATACAAATTTCATTCGTGTTTCCAGGTCATTTCTTTTGTTTGGATCGTCTGAAGTAGTTTATTGTTTTCTAATTTTCCTATTTGTTACTATAGTGTACCTCAATGTTCTTTCTCTCCTTATGCGGTTGATTAGTGTCTTGATATACCGTGGTTTTAGTGCTTTTTCCTTAAGTGTAGTGTGTCAAAAGCCTTTTTGTATTAATTTTTATGTAAGTTTCTCTTTATTTGTAGGAAATCTGTGTAAAAGATGAATGCGGAGGTTTTTGAGCAAGAAATTCATAAAAGTACCACCTACGGAGCTTGTGACGGTCCGTCACGCTTGTGACGGTCCGTAGGTGGCATCGTAGTGAATCTACTGAAGGAAGATGGGGAAGTCTGACCAAGTGTGGGGTTACGGAGTGTATGACGGACCGTCGTAGCCATGATGATCCGTCCTGCTGGATCGTCATGAAGATCAGAGAAGTAGTCCAGTACACAAATTCCAAGAGTTCAAGTGGTATGGAATGGAGACCCTTGACGGACCGTTGTGCCTGTGACGATCCGTCATACCTGCCGTCAAGGGTAATGAAGAGAGCAACAGAAGAATTTGCAAATTATGGGACGATGGAGGCCATGACGGCCCGTCGTGACCACGACAACCTGTCGCGAGGTCTGTCGACCCAGCCGCGTTTTGACAGATTTCCAGCAAATAGAGTCCTTCTTTAATTAGGTTTTTATTTTTTATAAATAGTTCGAGAAACATCATTTTTGGGGTGATAATTTTTTGTTGTTAGAATTTTGGTGGTTAGACTATTGGTTATTTGAGATTCTTTTGTGGATTAGACTTGGTGATTATGATTAAACTTTTGGAGAATCTTTAGTCTTCAATTAATTTTAGTAATTGATTGTTGGTGATTTTGTTGATTAATCAAGTGAACTTCTGGATTTTATTATTTCTCATTGAAGTAAGTGCATGAATTCTTATATTACATATTTGAATATTTTGAATATTACTATGGGTAACTAAACTCCATAACTAGGGTTGTGTGAACCATAGGCGAATAATAAGGTAAAATCTAACTAAAATAACAATTCTAGAATGGTGTCTTGCATGTATTGAAAATTCTTCCGTTTAGAAGTTTTTTTAACGGATGGACAACGTTAGAACTCGCCTAAATGCTACTTGCCGGACCAAGGAGGTAGATAATAGGAAAAGAATTATCAACATAGATTTAGTGTATACTATCTAATAGGCTAGTATTGATCGGTACGAGGTAATAACTTAGTCAAATATCAAATACGATGCTTAGTATGAGGTAAAGGTAAGGGTTAGTATAGCAACACACATAGCCGGACCAAGGTGAGAAGTGAAATTTTCTAGATGCCGGACCAAGGATTTAGAAATACAAAACTTATCAATTTGCATGCAAGATACTACGAAAGAATTGTTATAGTTAGAATTATCAAGTTAGGAACTTGTGGGAACACTTAAACCCTCGTTACTTTTATTAATTGATTAAACTCCAACATTTGGAAGTAACCCCCCCCCCCCCCCTTTTTATTGTCTTTGTTTTCCAAGGAAATAATTGACTAAATAATAGTAATAATAGATTGAAGTTAAGTCTGAACTATTTTCCTCGTGGGAACGATCCCAACCTCATTAGTTGGGTTCTTTACTTGATATGACCGCTTTACTTCTTATTTGAGAAGTACATTTGGGCGTATCATGTCTATGTCAAAATCATTTCATCAATGTTGCATTTTTTGGCTTTTGAACTCGAGTATTTGATGATGTTATCATCTAGAACACCATAGATATTGCAAATTTTTTTTATCCTTCATAGACTATTTTTTCCTTGTGATGATCAATATAAACAAAATTTTGAAATGTGTCAAATGGAACTTCAACATAGTTACGTGAATAACGACCTCTCAAACATCAACACAATTACGTGCATAACGACCTCCCAAAAGAGAAGTTCCCTAAATGTTTGTATTGACGTTGTGATTGATACTTTTGATAGAATGATGGTGTTTGGGGGATATACAGAAGTAGATAACTCATGTGTGGTAGTTTCAGAGCGCTCATGTTTGGCTTTGAGGTAGGCTTTGGTGTAGTTTCTTGATTGAGCTTCTTAGATAATGCCTAGTATAAATTTCATGTAATTTTAGATGAGTTATTGCCGTTGGTTTTGAGTTATGTGGAGTATCTTGTAGATTCGGAGATTAGGGTGCACTCCTAACATTTAGAGCTATCAGTTTCCGTCTAGTTGAGTCAAGGGTTGATTAGAGGGTTGTCATTGAATCTCTATTTCATGTCAGAGCATCTAATATCAACTAGGTCTACCTTTCCCTTAGTTGAAATTCATGTGAGGGATGTGGAGTAGTCATGCTTGGAGACTTATGATTATGGTGGTAAGAGGCTTTCCCACCAGTACTATGGTGAAAATTTGCACTTTGAGGTTAGTATCAATTCACTAAAGGGCATCTTTTTTTTTGACCTGTCAAGCCTATGTAGATAGCATCTCTAGTTCCAGGGGTTCTGAGGTAGTTCGTGGTTCTGGAGGCATGTAGAGTTTTGGTCGTACTTCTCATGTTGGTCATTCTGGACCTTTGATTGTTAGGTCACAAATATGGTTCTTTGCATCCAATTTCTCTTGAGTAATGGTTTCATGGGTGTAGCGAGATAGGCTACTATGCTATAGATTGCACAAGGCCTCAATGCAGTTTAATTTGAGGATCACTTGTACGTTTTGCCCTTGTACTTGATTTCCATTAGTAGTGTATTGACGACTAGGATGTCTTGCTTTAACTAGGAATAGGCGATAGGTAGACACCGTTATTTTGCCTTGATAGTCTTGTTATAGCTGTGATATTGGGATTGTTGGTTTCCCTTTTTGCCACCTTTGTTGTGTGCTTTTGTTGTGATGTCGATCCTTGTATGATAGGTAGCTAGACAAAATTTTCTCAATTTGTGTTGTATGGACTAGTTTTCTTAGTTGTGAGCCATTCCTTTTGAGTAGTAGTTGGGAGATTTCCATTTTTGAATGTTTTTTGTTGGGTATTTAGCCTTATGTAGTTGTGGTATTCCTTTTTGGTTTCTTTCTCCCTTTTCGCTAGTCGTTTCTCGAATGTAGAGGTGTGTTTTTGCTCATTGTCATTTGGATTAATCTGCTTCATGTGGTCTTGGAGGTTGGTTATGGTTAGCTAGAAGTTGGAGGAGTGGTCCTTTGTTGTACTTCAACTATCTGCTGTATTGGTCTTTGTTTTTGTATTGATAACCCTCGAGGTTGATGTATGATTTAGAGTCGGAATGGTATTCTTCATTGGTGTTTTATACCTTAGCCCTATTGGAAAATGGAAACTTATTAAAGAAGATTCATCATGAGGATGGGGCCATGGTGATTTGTGGATTATATGAGTTGACACTTTTTTAGGATGTGTGGTTTGCTTTTTTCATTCTTGGTAGCTTGCGTGGTGCATGATGGGGTTGGTAACCTTGGGCCACTACTAGCCAGTTGACTATGTTGATACATCGATTGCCAAACTTTGTTTCCCTTAGGATGGAGTGGCAAAATAGTTTGTGGGCCCGTGGTGTTGGTGTTTCAAAAGTTCCTTTGGTCAGAATATGTCACTGGAGCTGGTCTTAGTGCTAGCTTGTCATTTGTAGGATTGAAATCCTTTGGATTAATGTGGGTAGACTTAGAAGGTTGTATTTCAGATGGGTTTGTTCGTTTTTTAGGGTTAGAAATGGATTTTGGAGTGTTACCCTGGGCTGAGTTCCTTGTTTAGGCCGGTGTCATTCCTCGATGTTCAGGAAAAGCATGTTGTTTTTTGAGGTTGGTGTTGTATGGGCTTTAAAGAAGATTTTCAATTGGAACATGGCATTTTAAGGATAGCTAAGGACCGACAGAACGCTCTTGGTGGTTAGAGGATAGTAGATATGAGTCATAAGGTTAGTTTTTCAATTTTAGAATAGGGTTGCATCTGCGATGGTACTCGATGTCTCTATTATGTGGTTTTGGTGTGAGCTGGTCTATTTAGATGCATCTGGTACTTTCAAGGAAGTTTGGTTCAGTTGGCTGAGAGTTAGAGACAAAAATGGATTTGGAGGACTTTTGAAGTGAATTTGAGAATTTTTCTCTTAGCCTGACGTCGGTGATGTCATTGTTCAGTTCGATAGGTTTTCTGAGGGTCTAGTAGAGCATACACAATTAATTTCCTCGTCTTTTTATCCTTTGGTTTTTGTTTATCATTTTAATTTTGCAGATTGAAGTTCTTATAGTTGTGGATGTTGTAATGACCATCCTGGTCACTGTCTTTTTTTTTGATCTTTTCATCGTTAGAGCTTTATTTTAGTGACCATAAGTCATTTATGACTTGTTTGGATTAACGATTTGGTCACGAGTCGTTCGTTCAGATTTTGTGCAATTTTTCGTATTTTTGAACCTTTACTTCTATTAAAAATTTAGAACGACGGCCTATGAAAGCAGTTCTAATGGTTTAATCAGCTCTAGAATGGTTATTTAGTCTAGGGGTATGGTTTGTTAGGGCCCCGATATTTCTAGTGTGAGTTTGTATTGTTAGGCATTTTAACTTTTAAACTTAAGCCAAGGGTTGACTTTGGTCAACATTGGTAAACATGCTCCGATGAAAATACTGTTAGTGCGGTTAGTTCTAAAATGTTGAGTTTTGTCTAGAACGACATTTTTTTTCCAGCGTCCTAGGATTCCATTCTCATTTTGAGCCTTATGGTTTTTAGATTAGAATAAAACTTAGGTGTGGGATCCATTTTTTGCCGAAATGGCTTATGATGGAAGTTTTGAAGGTTTCGTGGAGTCTGAAATGCTGAATTTACTAGGGTGGCATATTTCACTTACGCGTATAGGGTTCTGAATATATCTCGGGCACTTTGTTGGAGAATTCGTAGTTTCAGCAAACAAACTGAAGCGTTGATATATTGTGTAGACTTTAGCGACCAAAAATTGGACTTTTGGTGACCAAAAATAGCCTTTTATCAAATAGACTTCTGCTATTTTTATAGCAAAATTTCAACTTCAATTCTTTTTTTAAAAAGCGATTTCTCCCTCGTTTCAACTCTAATTAAGGTGATTCGATGTACCGTATGATGTTATAGATTGTGGCTACGTGGTGGAATGATCATATTATGTTCAATATGAACACAATCTCGGTAAGTCATTTAGGACATTTTGACTGAGTCAATTTCTGGATTCCTTATGGAGGTCCACTTTCCCATTTGGACTCAATTTTGAAATTATTTCTAACAGTTGTTAATTTAGTTTCAAAATGTGTGTAATGACACTTAATCGATAATTTGATAGTGTGATGGTTTTCAAGGCATTCCAAAAGCGGATAGCTTTTGTGTGGTAGGTTTAGAGCGCTCGTGTTTGGCTATGAGGTATGCTTTGATCTAATTGATTATTGAGCTTCTTAGATAATGCCTAATATAGATTTCATGTCATTTTGGATGGTATTTTCTGGCTACTTAGCTTTCCCCTTGTTATTCTATCATTTCTTGATTCCGTAGGAGCTTATGGCCTATTGTTGGTGTTATGATCCTTATTTCAGGTTGTTGCTTTGCTTGTGGTATAGACGACCTTGTTATACTTGTTAGGATTGATTCGTGGTAGCCTTAGACTAGGCTGTACATTAGATACTTTAGCTTGTGTTTATCGCCTTGTAGTAATGATTTGCTACCTAGCTTGTTTTGTCTTGTTTGCCGATGAGTCAACAAATTGGACTCATTTAGGGCTATATTTTAACATTAATAGTGTCACAACCGGGGGCACCCCCTAGACGTAATCAACGCCTTCATTCTTAAAGAGGCCTTCGACTAGCCCTTAGCATACATCATTGCATATCATAGGTAGAGAAAATACGGTAAATATAAAAACTTTACATGTGAAGTATACATAGACTTCTCGTTTAACAACATAGTCAAATTCATTAAAGTAGTGTAATATTGTCTCACACAGCCATCTATTAAAGAAGTATAAGATTTGGGAATAGTCCTTACGCTATTACAATATGCCTCATACAGGACTTACAACAAAGTCTCAAAAGATAAGAAATGAACATTGTCTTAGACATAGTAAAATAATAAAGCTATAATAGTCGCATCATCTTCGGACTGGAGGACTCACCAACAACTTGGAAACTTATCCAAGTCTTCCTTGAAAATGGCCTTGAAGCTATTCAATGGCCCAACCTACATTATTGTAGAAATAGAGATAATATGGGTTAGTACAAACCACATGTACCAAGTATGGAAATATATACAATTAAAACCTTTAGAAGACATGCAGGGAGGGATATTTTCTTTAAATCATGCTAAGTCACTTTGAAAGCCTTTATGCGCACACATGAGCATATACGAGCCAATAATCACAACAACATTAAGACATGTTCATATTCATATACAAGAATAGCATCATCATAAACTCATATCAACATTTCATATTCTAGAGTTCATATCATCATGAATACAAGACCCTTACTAACAATACCAACCCAAGCCTACAAGTGCAATGCTCATGTGAAACCCCATAACACCACATAAACCAAGTAAACTAGAAAAGATACCATAAGTAATGCCTTTTCCTCAGATAACATCATATCATCTGTAGTCATCATTTACATAGCAATTTAGACCATTATCGTGTCAAATGTAACCAAAATCATATAAGAGCAACATTATATACGACCAACATCATGCATTTTATTCATATAATAAGATAAGAATTCTTCCTAGGACTTCCCTCAAGGCCAACTTGTGCAACACATAGTTAAAGTCCCATACCCTTACTTATACTAAGTAGTACCCCTCAAGTCACCCTAGTTAGTGTCCATCTTTATTACTTTCTTTTATTCAATTTACTTTTGGGAACATTTCCATAACCGACAATAGACCATGTGATCTAAACATTGAATCTGGTGTCATAAAACCCTACACCGAAAGAAGGTTCTCTACTTGCCAAGGTAGAATCATTCATGAACATAGCATTCTAGGTAGATACACTAGCTAGTCTTCCTATGAGTGCACATCGTTAAGAAGGAACTAGGAGATTTATAAGAAACTCTTTTATGCACATTTACATTGTAGTCTCTATCTCATGAGAACAATAGTGAACCTACCTTCCCTCTTGGGAAGGGAAACCTCTCATATCTAGTTCGTTCGGTTTTCAGTTAAAGTCCTTATTTGAAATGTCTTTAAGCCATCTTTAACATTAGTTTATACTATATGCCTCCTTAGGAGATTAACCCCTTATATAATCATGATGATAGATCTTTAGGTTTAGAATGAGATATTCTTTTCATCACAACCCAACATTTAGTAAGATTAACACATGATAGTCACAATAATATGCTACACAAGAGAATTACTTTAAATCTTGCATGGTCATACCCCTATAATGATCTCATATTCAACATATTCATAACATTCCATCATATTCATCGTAGCATCATCTTCCAATTCTATTCACATATTAATAATTCCTGAACATCATCATGAAGAATAGACCAACATAATTGAAGTAAAGTACTGATGATCTGTCACATTCGGGGAGCACCCCCTAGACGTAACCAGCGTCGTCATCCTTGGAGAGGACTAAGACCAGCCTCTTAGAATCCGTCATTAAATATCATAGATTAAAAAGTGCAAAAAATTAAAACTTTTCATATATATCTATATCATGATGTTTACATAGACCTCTCGCTTACACATAATATATACATAGGGAGTTTACTTAAACTTCTCGCATAGGAAGCTTACATAGGCTTCTACTTTTATGTCACATAAACTACAAAATATAGAGTCTAATATAGATGTCTCATATAAAACCATCTATAGTGGAATAGAATAATTTGGGCGCAGCCTTTACACAAATGTATAAATGTCACTTAGGCTTACAACAATGTCTTGAATAATAAGAGTGAAACTAATGTCATTAGACTATAGCAAGTAACATAGGTGAATATGAAAAGGCACCATCCTCGAATCTTGAGGACATACAACAGTTGGAGAAAAAATATCCAAGCCTTCCTTTCAAATTGGCCACAAACTATTTAACGACCAAAACTTAAAATATTTGGGACAAAGGGAGAAACATGGGTTAGTACACCACTTGTACCAAGTATGGGAACATATGCACACATAAACTTAGAAATCGTGCTAAAGGGGACATTTCTTCAAAGCCATGCCAAGTTACTTTTGTTATCCTTATGCACAACCAAGAACACATGTAAGACAATAATCATATATCCCTTAAGGCAATAGCATATTCAACACATGACCAACATCATTAAGTTATGTCAAGTCAACAAGTGTAATAGCATATTAGATTACATAACCAAAAAAACTCCAACATCATGTTATAACAACAAAGAATGTAGAAGAGTTCATAACATTACGACATATGCAAGACTCTTACTCATAACCCCTTACCAATGTTACAATTCCAATGACCAAGAGAAGCCCCATTACCCCACTCAACCAAGTAAACCAACCAAAGAATCATAAATAATGTCTAAACTTCATATAACATAGAATCATGAGTATTCATCATTATATATAGCAATATATACCAACAACATTACAACAACCCTAAAATTGGATATGCTAAGTAATGTTTAATGTGTCTAAAATGCCAAGGATTAGACCGAATTCACACGGATTGGTGCGCATAGGACCAGACCTCGGAACCCTTGCTACATCCAAGCCAACTAACTTAAGGAGTTAGTTGAGCTAGGAAAGGTTGGGTACAACCATGTAGGGATCTCGAATACGAAGATTCACTCGAGGAGTCTTTAACGGATTTATAAAGAGAAAATCTTAGGTTTGGAGGGTCTAGGGGTAAAATGGTCTTTATTCAGGCTAAGGATAGTATCGTAATTACCCTAAATATATAATTAATTATTTAATTAATAAAGTGGAGGGGCATTTTGGGAAGAGAGGACCGAAATTGGGCTCTTGAAGTGAAGTCTTGCTCCACCCGTGTTTTAACCTAGGTGAAAGCAATGCATTAAATTTTTTTTTAATTTAAGTAGGTAAATTAATGTAATTAATTTATATTTATTATTTATTAGCTCATTTCAAATAAAAGTAAATCAGATTTTTAATAATCAAATAAAACCTTATTTGACTAAAACCTAAACTAGAGAAGATTTTGGGAAGCAAGTGGAGGTTTGAACGTCATAAAAGGTATGGGTTTTCTGGTCCCTTTCCCAAGAGACCCTTAAGGCTCAAATAAATCTACTCAAAAACTAGGGTTGTTCCTGTTCTTGTTGAACTCCTTGTCCCTAGTATCCCTTTGATCGCAATGTGAAATAGGTTAGAGATCATGTTGTTGATATTTTTGCTGGTAGTTTAAGTATGAATTTTAATTTTCGTGATAATGTGTTCTTGATTATGTGTTTGGAATTGTAAGCATGTTAAGTTATGTCAACCGAAAGTATGTGAAAAATGATATGTTCTAATGGTTAAATTTTATGTGCGAATGTTTGTGTAAATCATGAGGCGTAAAAGTGGTGTAATGTTGCGGGATGAAATGGTAATTCTTGGATGAATATATATCATAAAAATATTACACTTAAAGATACACCAAATGATGCACGAAATGCCTTAAGAATAAACGTATTAATGATGATAAAAAGAAGCTGAAAATATTGAACTAATTTCCAGCATTTGGTAGGTTGGGTTCGGCCAAACAAAATGGTACCAAATGCAATGATAAATGAATGTAAAATACGTGAGATCACTAAGGATTGAACCCAAGAAATCATTACATGAAAGCTACAAACAAAATCAACAAGATATTAAGACAAAAACGGATTGGAAGAAACTAAATTTCTAGCCTGCTGGAAATTGTAGTCTCAGCTAACTTTTAAAAAAATGATCTTTGTTTAATTTTTTTTAAATGTGAGGTTATTGGGGATTGAAACCATGACATCACTAAATAAAAATTTCATAAAAATTTAGTGAGAAAAAATCAAGGAAAAATAGATGCGGTGAGTGGGGATTGAATCCACAACCTATTGAATGGATGAGAGAGTTCAGAGAAAAATAAAGGAGAAAATAAATGTGGAGAGTTGGGATTGAACCCACAACCTCTTGGATAGGTGATAAAGTTAAGAAATAAATTAAAAGAAATATAATGAGCTTGTGGGGGATTGAACCCACAACCTCCTTGACTTAAATGAAAAAGGAGAGGAGAAAAAGAGAGGAAATAATATGGGGTTGATAGGGATCGAACTAGGGTCCCCCAAATTTGAAAAATGCAATTATAAAGTTTAAAATAAGAATAAGTGTTGTCCAAGGGATTCAAAATCGGGTTCCCTTGCCGAATTCGGCATTGAACATAAGTGATACGTAAGTAATTATTTAATGAATGCTGCCTCTAAAGATCGAAATCAATATCTTGGCATATCTATAAGATGCATAAGTCTTGTACCACATAATCTTGGGTAAATATGAGTCGCTTAGACAAACTATGAATGAATCCCTATGGCTTGTATGTATAAACTCATAAGTCTAGCATACATTTAAAAGTAAGTGAACCTAAGATGTATGTGATGAAATAATGTAACCCTAAAAGGGTTAAGTAAGAGTGTGAAACACACTAAATGGCCAAGTTCATTGGCGTATGATGAAATGAGTAATGAAATGATGAAATGAACAAAGAAATGATGAAAACCTAGAAGGGTTAAGTAAAAGTGTGAAACGCACTAAATAGCCAAGTGCATTGGCATATGATGAAATGAACATTCACGTAAAATGGGGTGAGTAATTATGAAGAGCAAATGTGCTAATGTTAATGAATGTGGTGACAACATGTCATGAAGATGAGAGCAATCTCAAATGAGCCTAAGTAAATGTTACTAAAACGTACTCACCTATGAGAGTGTAAAGTTAATGAAGAGACTAGTCTCTATGAACACTCTAATAAAAATATTGAGATTAACAACACTTAATACTAATGATGATATGAGAAATCATCTATTCAACTATGATGTCCTCATACTAGAGGACAACTTCCATGATGTATGAGTTGAATGTAATGAAATTTTATACTGAGCACCAATAGGCTATCTATGAGAAGTGATACCTTCTTTCGGGAAGGGCGGAGGTTCACGTAACTCTCATGAGATGAGACTGTTTGATATACCGGGTACGAGTCTCTTTATATCTCCTAGTCTTCGAACCGATACTGCCAATATAGGGATCTTGCGGGGTTTAATTTCCCATGTACGCTAGCATGTTTTGGGTCACTTTGGCTGGTAATTCCACCTCTTTCCGGTGTGGGGTTTCATAACGCTGGATTTCATGATTCTCACATGATCTATGTCAGTTAAAATTTAAAGTTCCCAATGAATGAATGAGTCCAACCTCATATGATGAACATAATGAAACGAATGATACCAAATGTGTTAGGATAGGATAATCAAAAGGTGAGTTACATTCAAGTAATGACATTAGGTCATTCTTGGTCATTGCACAACGAACCCGATGAAAGTCTTAAACTACATCCTAGGTATAGATGGTGTTTACACTGGCCCATGAATGAAATGAAATGAAGTACGTATGAATAAATGAAACAAACTCTGTGTTTGCTAAAGCAGACTCCCTAGTTGACGTCCCATATATTGAGCCCTCATTTTTGGGAAGTCTTAATGTCAAGTCCATGATTCCAACGTCTCATGGCATACGAATGAATGATATGAACAACGTTATGTGTTATAGGAATTATGATATGTGCTATGTGTACGTTGTTGTGTGGTGTGTGCAAAATGTTAAGTATGATGATGCCTGTTACTCATGGCATAACTTTCCTAATCCAAATTTGGAAAGCTCATAAACTTTCCTAATTCAAATTTGGAAAGCTCACTCACATTCCTAATCTCAATTTCGCAAGTCCACTGACTTGACCTTCTATAATCATGTTGTTAGGAAAGAGCTAATCGTACTCATGCATGTCCTTGGTGTGTGCTTCCATATACCCATACTTAGTACAAGTGTGTACTAACCCTATACAACTCTAAATTTTTACGTGCAGGCACAGGTGGACGCTAGAGTTACAGGATCAACGCTGCAGTTATCCACACGTCGAGAATTCATCTGGACTTGGTAGGCCATCATGCTTTAGAGGATGCTTGCCCATTTACATTCTATCTTAGTTGTAGGATTGAGCTAGTGAAGTATGTTCCACTAGCGTTTCTTTCCCGTTTTTTGTTCAAACATTGTATTGGTGCATTTTTGGCAAGTACATCTTTATCATTATCATAAACTGTTTTTTTCATTTGATGATATTAATGTTAATTAGATGGTTGAATGTTTAGTAAGAATGTTAAGAAACAGAAATTTTCAAATTTTCCGCTAAAATTAACCTAGATGAAGTAAGAATGACGTATGTATGCTTGTCTGTGACCTCTTAGAGGTCAATAACGCCGGTCTCGTCTGGGGTCTAGAATCCGGTCGTGAAAAACATGTTTATAAGTGAAACCAACATCTTATAGTATCATCAACATGTAAAGTCAACATATGGATATCATTTAATTTATAAGAACATAAGCACATAAAAACATAACAACATCCTGCAAGGACTTCCCTCAAGGGCAACTAGTGAAATGTATTGGTAGAGTCCCATACCACTACCTAGACTAAGTCAAACCCCTTAAGCCAACTTTAAGAGGAACTCTTGATGAAAGGAATTCCAAGAGTGTAGAACCCATACTTTAATAAATCTTAATCCACA
Source organism: Solanum arcanum (assembly GCA_027789145.1). Classification (NCBI taxonomy): domain Eukaryota; kingdom Viridiplantae; phylum Streptophyta; class Magnoliopsida; order Solanales; family Solanaceae; genus Solanum; species Solanum arcanum. The sequence continues at coordinate 51,742,567 of CM050933.1, forward strand.
AAATTTGAGAATAAAAGTTGAGAACTTGGCCTTCTTCTCCAAGCTCCCAATGTTCTTCAATGGTGGTTGAGTTGAGAGAGAGAGAGTAGAGAGAGGTGAGAGATTTTAGGTTTTGATTTGGGGATTTGATTTGAGTGAGTGAAATTGAATTAAAACTGAGCTCAAACAAATATATACTCGTCCCCTTTATTACCCAAAAGAACCTCACTTAATTGTGTATTTTTGTGAAGTCAAATTGACTTAAAAATGACACAAACGAATTTGAGAAGTGACTGCGCATCGCTGGGGCAGTTCCAATTATGTTTTCTGAAATCTGGATTAAGGAAGTGAGCCTTGTGGAGGCCCCGCATCGCAAGGCCAAATTTTCCTAGCCAGTGCTTATTGTGCAACACGTAATGGGCTCCATATATTGGCGGCACACAGGCTTCTTTGGCAGCCTGCTCGGCAAAGCTTAGGTCCTCCTAAATGACCCTTTGGGCGTTCCTTGGGAATCATGAATGGACGATTGGACCCTTTATACTGTATGTTACCTATTTAAAGTCTTTTTTACAAGTTTTAGACTTAATATGACATTGCGAAACCTTCAGCGATCATAGAGACGTCTACTAGTTCAATTTAGCTAGTTTCCGGATGTCAAAGTTTGTCGTTTTAGCTATAACCTTTTCTAACTGACTTTATCACATTAATATAGGTCTGGAAACATCATCAAACCATTATTTAATAGGCAAGACTCTAGTCTAAGTCATAGAACTTCCGGAGTGTTACATTATCCCCCCCTTAGGAACATTCGTCCCCGAATGACATTAAAATTATTTGAAGGGAAATGATAGACTCAATACTAGCAACCCAACCAACACATAAATAATAATGAGTAATATCTCATAAGAGTACTTCACTACTCCATTCACACATTGATATACCGTGGTTTCACGGTATATTTAAGGTTTTTTTCTTAAGCTTAGTGTGTGTCCAAAAGGCTTTTTGTATTGATTTTTATATAAGTTTCTCTTTATTTGCAGGAAATCTATCCAAGGATGAACGCGGAAGTTTTTGAGCAAGAAATGCAGAAAAATTACCACCTACGGAGATTGTGACGGTCCATCGAGCCTGTGATGGTCCGTAGGTGGCATCGTAGTGAAGCTGCTGAAGAAAGATGGGAAAGTCTGACGTAAGTGTGGGATTACGAAGTTCATGACGGACCGTCATAGCCACGATGGTCCATCCTGCTGGTTCTTCGTGATGATCAGAGAAGTAGTCCCAGTATCCAAATTCCAAGAGTTTAAGTGTTATGGAACGCAGACCCTCGACGGACCGTCATACCTGCCGTCGAGGGTACTGAAGAGAGAAGTAGAAGGATTTGCAAAGTATGGGATGAAGGATTCCATGACGGCCCGTCATATCCGCAACGGTCCGTCACTAGGTCCGTCGACCCAGCCGAGTTTTGACAAATTTTCAGCAATTAGAGTTCTTCTTTTATTAGGTTTTCATTTTTTATAAATAGTTGTAAAAACCTCATTTTTGGGGTTAGATTTTGTGGGTTGAACACTTCTATGTTAAATTCTTTGTTAGTAGATTATTTTGGATATTAGACTTTGGATTGTTACCCTTTTCTCGGTAGTTGATTGTTGGTGATTTTGTCGATTAATCAAGTAAATATCTGGATTTTATTCTTTCTCATTGAAGTAAGTGCATGAATTCTTATATTATATATATGAATATTGTGATTATGACTATAAGTAACTACAATCCATAACTAGGGTTGTGGGAACCATGAGTGAATAATGAGGTAAAATCTAACTAAAATAACAATTCTAGAATAGTATCATGCATGTATTGATAATTCTTTCGCTTAGAAGTCTTTTTAAAGGATGACCAACGTTAGAACTAGCCTTAATGCTACTTGCCGTACCAAGGAGGTAGATAATAGGAAAATAATTATCAACATAGATTTAGTGTATACTATCTAATAGGCTAGTACTAATTGGTACGAGGTAATAACTTAGTCAAATATCGAATACGATGCTTAATATGAGGTAAAGGTAAGGGTTATTAAAGCAACACACGTAGCCGGGCCAAGGTGCGAAGTGAAATTTTCTAGATGTCGGACTAAGGATTTAGAAATACATAACTTATCACTTTGCATGCAAGATACTAGGAAATAATTGTTATAGTTAGAATTATCAAGTTAGGAACCACTGGGGAACACTTAAACCCTAGTTACTTTGATTAATTGATTAAACTCCAAGATTTGAACCTGTTAGTTGTTACTTTAATTTAGCTAGTTATATTCATTAAGTTAGAAATAAAACCCCCCATTTTATTGTCTTTTGTTTTCTAAGGAAATCATTGACTAAATAATAGTAATAATTGATTAAAGTTAAGTCTGATCTATTTTCCTCGTGGGAACGATCCCAACCTCATTAGTTTGGTTCTTTACTTGATACGACCACTTTACTTCTTATTTGAGAAGTAAGTTTGTCGGGGAAAGTATTTTTTAGATTAACTTAAACTTATTACTAAATTTTAGTCAATATTTTCTTGATTTTACTTTGTTTATTGTTTTTGATTCTTGCAGAACTATCTTCCTTGTATGCCAAATACACGGAGAGGAAAATGATCCTTGTTTACCATACGATCACTAATTAGAGCGTACACTATGCAACATGATTCGAAACTTGGGTATTAACGATGATGATCCAAACCAGAACATCCCAGCTTTGGTTGATGTTCATGGTCAGTTATTACCCGATGCTTCGGGTGATAATCAACAAAGGGGACATAATCCCGCTCCCCATCCTCAAGAATACTACAGAGGCTATGACAATATAGCAGACTCCGATGGGCCACTTGTCTTTCCCCTTCTCCCACTATGCCACACCTTTGTGGTAACTAGTAGCCTGATGCAAATGCTCACTGCCAGAGGTTTGTTTTCAGGGCTACCTTATGAGAATCCACATGCCCATATAGCTAAGGTAACAGCAGTGTGTAAAAGCTGTGTAGGGAGGCCTGATTTGGATTTGGATGTAATAGGGCTAAGAGTCTTTCCTCTCTCACTGACGGTTAGGCTGCTATTTGGTTCACTGAGCTCCCTTATAACTCAATTTTCACAACCCAGCCACAGATGATATTCGTGAAGAGATGGCTCAGATGAGAACTGAGCTTGGGTTGGTATTAAAACATATCACTGGGGGTGCAGAAAAGAAAAATGCAGCTAACAACTTGTCTAAACCACCACCATCAAATGATGAATGCTATTATGCGGAGGATTCCTAAGTGGTAAATGAGCAGACGGAGGGGTTTCCGACCGAGTGTTCAAGGCTCAAATCAGGAGAATTGGTGCCATGGTCAAGGAAACCAAGGTCGGATCTATGGTAACCATAACTGTGAGGGTCATTATGTCCGAGATGGAACTACAACCGCAACAACAACTTCAAAGGGGAACTATGTTAATAGAAATGATAGGAATGGGCCCTATGTACCTCCTCAAAATCGTGAAGTTACTCCTATGGATGATGGAGATAGTATGGCGCAGTTGAGGATATAATGCACAAAATGATGAGGAGGTTCGATGCTAATGATGAGAATATTAAAGAGTTAAGGAGTGATTTAGCGGGTATTGGGCAGAAAGTCGATAAACATGCAATATCGATTAAGCAGATTGAGTTGCAAATGACCCAATTATCTGCGACTGTGAACACACGGCAACCAAGTACTCTTCCTAGAAACACTGTCCAAAATTCGAAAAAATGACGAACACTGTATGGCAATCACTACTCGGGGTGGTAAGCAGACCATTGACCCACTTATGTCGTCTAAGGAGGAAAAGGTGATAAAAGATAATGATAAGGCGGTAAAGGGTAGTGGTGAAGTAGAAGATAACACTGGAAAAAATGGTGAAGTGACTATAAAGGTAATTCCCATGCCTAGACCACCCCCCTTTCCTCAAAGATTAGTGAAAAAGACCGAGGATGGTAAATATCGACGTTTTATAACAATGTTGAAGAAACTTTCTATCAATGTCCCTTTGGTAGAAGCTCTAGAAACATGCCCGGTTATGCCAAGTTTATGAAAGATTTGGTTACAAAGAAAAAATCGGTCACTTTCGACGATGATGATAGAATGCAGCATTGTAGTGCTATTGCTACAAGATCTCTCGTACAAAAGAAAAAAGATCCGGGTGCGTTCACTATTCCTTGTACAGTCGGGTCAATAAATTTTGCGAAAGCATTATGTGATATGGGGGCAAGCATAAATATCATGACCCTCTCGATTTACAAGAAGTTGGGTTTGGGTGACCCAAAGCCCACTGCGATGTGGCTACTGATGGCCGATCGAATAGTGAAAAGGCCTATAAGGATACTCTACGATGTGCTAGTAAAAGTGGAGTCGTTCATATTTCATGCACATTTTGTTATCCTTGATTGCGAAGTCTATTTTGAAGTGTCTATTATTCTTGGGAGGACATTCCTTTGTACGGTTAGAGCCTTAGTTAATATGCAAAAGGGGCAGATGAAATTTCGATTGAACAATGAAGAAGCGACCTTCAACATTTGTAGGTCCATGAGGCAGAGTGGTGAGCTCCAATTAGTATCTGCTATATCCTACAAAGAAAAGAAGAAGAAGCACCATGACCTAAAAATGAAAAATGAGAGTTTATGGTTGGAGATTTGGTGCTTTTATACAATTCTAGGTTGCGTATGTTTCCGCGCAAGCTCAAGTCCAAATGGACTATCCCTTACTTGATTACCCAACTATTCCCTCATGAAGCAGTTGAGTTAGACACCAAGGAGGGTGTGCGGTTTAAGGTAAATGGACAACAAATAAAACCCTATTTCGGGCATGATGAATTGGCGAATGAAGGAATCGAGTCATATCATCTTGATGAAGTCTGAGTAATCAAGTGCCTTTAGTCATGCCACGACGTCAAATCAGGCGTTTGTTGGGAGGCAACCCAATACTAATAGTATTTTTTCTTGTAATGGTAGCATTTTCTAATAATGGGTTTTGAATTTGAAGGCACATCAGCAGGAAATTCTGTAGAAAATCACACTGCAACAGTCACTAACTGACACATCGATGGACCGTCACACACGCCACTGACCGTCACATAAATCCGTTGTGCCAGGTACGTCTTTCAATTATTTTCAAAACTAAGGCACACGTGATGGAACCAATGACGGACCGTCGCATCTGCAATGGAACGTCGTCGGAGTCTCATTGTGTCATTGATGATCATACCCGACCCAACCCGGTTGGGGGTAATTAAAAAATTGGAAACCTTTAAAAACCCAAACCCTTCATTTCACCCATTTCCTTCCCTCTTTCTCCCTTTTCCATCCCTTTTAAACTTCCTACTTCCTACCTCTCTTCTCTATCAACTGATCACTTCCCCAATTCCCCAAATTCCTAAAATCTACCCTCTACTAGTCGGAGTATGCTGCTGTGGTTCTGTTCTAGCTAACCAAGTACCTTCCTTGCTTGTTTTTCTCAAATTCTCAGGTATGTGTCTCTGATCTCTACCTATTTACATTGCATTTTTTTTTTAAATTCGTATAAGCCTATTTCTTTTTGGTGGGTCTTCATGCTTTGATCCAATTTTGTCTGACCTAGGTTAAGAATCCTTAAATTGCATTGTTAAAACTCTAGAAATAGGTGCTTTAGCATTTCTAGTTTGCTAGGTATTTAGGTTAGACACATGTAGGTTAACACTAAAAATTCCATTTGAGTCATAGGGGATGATTGTGGCATCCCTAGTTCTATCACTGAATGACAGAACGACACCCCGATGCCCACCGGCGTACCCACTACGGACCATGATAGGTTCTATTTCAACATCTCACTGTACGTTTTCTCCAAGTGTCCACCATGGATACATACGATGGACCGTCGTTCCCACGACGGTCCTTTCTGCATAAACGTTCTGGTTGTCAGAGACCCTTTTTATAGGGGTCTCCTACTTTTTCTAAGTGTCCTCTAACGGACATCTACGACATACCATCATACCCTCGACGACCCTTCCTGCACAACCGTCGTGACGGTTGAAGACCCTTTTCCTAAGGGTCTCCTACTTTTTCTAAGTTTCCTCTGATAGACATCTTCGAAGGACCATCATACCCTCGACGGTCCGTCCTGCAAAACCGTCGTGACGGTCAGAGACCCATCTCCTGAGGGTCTCCATACTTTCTAAGTGTCTTTTGACAGACATCTACGACAGACCGTCGACGGTCCTTCCTGCACAACCGTTATGGTTGTTAGAGACCCTTGTCCTAAGGGTCTCCCTTTTTTTCTAAGATTCCTTTGATGGACATCTACGACGGACCGTCACACCCTTGACAGTCCGTCCTGCATAACCATCATGACGGTAAGAGACCCTTCTCCAAAGGGTCTCCACAACGGACATCGACGACGAGCCATCATTGTCACGACGGTCCGTCCTGCTTATCCATCATACTTGTCAGAGACTTTCCTTCAGGGGTCTCCACATAAACATAGTTGAAGTAAGACATGACAGACCCCATGATGGTCCGTCGTACTCATAACAAGCCGTCACCTGGTCCGTCGTGTTTTACTTTTACTGCAAAAAAGTCATTACAACTTAGCTCTTATATTTATTTTATTTCGTTTTTGCTCGCCTTGATTGATCCTTCTCTTACTAATATTTATTATTTACAGGAACTATCTCTTATGGCACAAAAATAAGATCAAGTTTACACACGTGAGGATCAAAGTCTGTCGCCCCGTCTACCCGCCTGGTCATTGGCTCTGATGATGGGAGTAACCCCCAGTACGTGCCCCTAGGCACGACCACTCCATCACGAGATGCACGTGCTACTAGAGCTACGCCCAAAAAGGTGGCATTTGGCGTAGTAATTTCCTCCTAGTCTGATGAGGAGCGCACACTGACCGACACACTTTTTGGGTCACCTACTCATGAAGAAGGAGTGTCTGGATCCTTAGGAATTTCATGGTTTGAGGAAGCCTCCGGGTCTGCTGAAGTCCCTGCACCCGCCATAGCTGCAGAGTCTACCTCGTCTGATGAGGCTGACAGTTCTGAATCCACTCCCAGCTCACTGACTCGTGCTCCCACCCCTGTTGCCGACCAGCCCAACCAGTGGTTTGTCGACGGGCAATATCAAGTTTATTCAGATGCAAAGTTTCTGAATGAGTAAAGGAGTGATGACACAGACCCTTACACTGGAGAGGCGGGTCCTTACGGGAAGTCTACCATGCCAGAGATCCATAATCTCTTCGCCAGTCACTGACTGGAGTGGACATCGCGTTCTTTGGGCCGTTATAGTGAAGATTTGGTCCGAGAGTTCTACGCCTCTTACGTGGCTACTCTCAGATCACAGATTGATAGGTGGTTTGCCCCCGTCAAACAGGCCCCACTTGAGCATGTCCGAGTACGTGGCATTCAGGTCGATATCTCCCTGTCTGCCATCCACCGATATCTATACGGCGAGGATGTTGATGACAACCGGACCCCTCTCACCGCTGAGTTCGACTACCAGTGGCAAATTGTAAAAGATGGCCAATTCTTGCATCAGCCATCACTGAGAGAGACCACCAAGAAGTGGATGGCGCTACACTTGTCTATTGATGGAGAGGTTGCCGACTAGGTGATGGAGCCAAAGGGAGACATCAAGAAGGGTAACTTGACTTTCACGGCCAAGTTCTTATGGTTGATTGTCCGCCACTACCTTTCCCCCACGACTCCTGATAATATTATCACATGGGATCGCACAGTTCTGATGGCGGCGATGATAGCCAGGTTTGAGGTGGACTTCGCTTGGCTTCTACAGGCGGTTATGTACGAGAGGGATTTCAAAGTCACAACTACTTACCCATTTCCGTGCAGATATTTTCATTCTGAAGGTCCGCAGGTGTGCCCATCAGGCACATTGATCAGCTCAAGACTCCGTTGTGCACTGTTGATATCAGCCTCATAAGGGATGAGGCCAATGAGCTCGCTCCACAGAGAGGGCACCATCAGGAGTTGCCTCCACTTGGTGAAAATATGGCTGATACAGTAGTACATGCTCAAACGGCTACGCAGGGTGCTTCTGAAACCACTGACACTACCCCGGTCGAGTCTATCCCAGGTAGTAGCACTGCCCCTAGCGCCTCTCACTCAACCCCATTCCCCGTTCTGGTCTCGCTTGGTAGGGTCCAGAAACTAGAGGCACGGATGGCTACACTTCTGCATCACATCCCTTGGATGCAGATGTCTATTGCTGAGGCAGAGGAGCGCTTAGAGAACAAAATGGTCCAACACACAAAGCAGAAGATCGCTGAGGTTCATCAGTGCTTGGATGCTTTTGAGTTGCGGGTGCTAGCATGTCCAGCCCCTCAAGTGGACATGTCGACCCTTTAGGCTGCGGTTGAGAGTCTGCGAGCGGACATTGATATGATCCTAGAGGCTCGCGTGCCTGATTGTGAGGCCCCTTCAGCAGAGCCTGCTGAGGACACTGTGATGGCAGCCTTATTCGCCACTTCTGAGATACCACCACCTCCTCCCCGAGAGCATGCCAAGAGGCGCAAGGGTCGAGAGGAGGATGAGGCTAGAGCACGGAAGAAGGCGCACCGTGAGATGGAGGCTGCGAGGAGAGCCTCACTTGTTGATGAGGAGTCGCGTCGGATCAGGGCTATAGAGTTAGCTGCTGGGGCATCTAGCTCAAGAGATGTTGAGATTGCGGGAGGCACTACTGATAGTGCTGTTGGTTTTAAGGACACTACTGAGGGTGTCCAGACTATAGAGGTAGTGGGTTCTAAGGAACCGGACCCACTAGCTTGCTGATCGTCGTCGCTTTGTGCCCCAGGTTTGCTTTGCCTACCACTCTTGTATCTCAATTCTTTTTATGCATCGGGGACAATTGCATATCTTTTTGTTGGGAGTGGGGTAAATTGAAAGTGAGTGCTAGGGTGAAGTCTGAGTAGCCCAATTCACCATCCTCTTTTGGGGTTTTCTTGTCTGTGTTCTTTTTCCCAAAGAGTGATTATTTTTATTGTTGAACCGGCATGTCTATATCTTGTGTACATAGTATAACTCTGAAGCATGATGGCTAAAATGATATATTGATGAAATGAAAATGATGCATGACTAGGCATAGTAATTGATAAATGTTTGGCTCTAAGCATGACATAGAGATACACCACTGCATGACCCTTAGTCTAAAATTTGAACTAGGTGTCTGATAATCTGGTAGAGTAATGAGATGTCAAGTGAGTGTGAGAAAGATTTAAATAGTCCACTATTTGTACTGAGCTAGAACTTGCCTGGTTAGTCTTGCTAAAAGTAAGTTGTATTAGACAATTAGGAAAGGATCATAGGCCCTTGTTCAATATAGCCAATTTTTAGGCTAAATAAAAAAAACCCGAATGAAATTAATCTCTCTTTAATCGAAATGATTTGAGCTTAAAATAGACCTTTATTTTTCATCCCAACTGACCTTTTCCAGGAATAATGTTTTGTCCTTGGTCCCTCCTTGGAGATGGGCACCTCAGCTTATGCCAAAAGCATAAGTTGAGGGTGGCTAATGCAACAAACAAACTTATCATGGACCTGACCCAACTTTGGGTATTATGTACTTTGACTCATGGCAAAGCCATGAGTTGAGGGTGGCTATCATGAGGAATGCTCTGGAAAGTGGGGTTGAAAGAACAAAGGGACAGAAAGACCAAAAGTAAAGTGACTCAAGAACTAGTTGAAAAAAGTGAAATAAAAAAAATACAACAAATACAATCAAGAGAAGAAGAGAGTCACTTGCATAAATGAACAAAGAAGGGAAAATAGCAAGGTGAAAGAACATTAGAAATTGTGTGAAATAAAATGATAAAAAGTGGTATGTTGAGCCTATATGTCAAGGAGGGCAAAAAGTTACTAAAAGTATACCTAAATATACCTTACTTGACCCTGAGCCTATGTTACAAGTTAAAAAAGTCTTATCGTGATCCTAAGAGTTGTATAGCGAACTTAGAGCAGTGAAAATAAGGGCAAGGTTATGGCAATATGTATGAATGAGTTGTGAATTTGGTATGAGAGTAAGTGTTGAAAAGAAATCCTTATACTCAAACTGAAATCATTGTGTGAAAAATGAGGATGTTGTTTTGAAGAGAGTACACTAGTTGCAATATCGGAAATATTAGCACCTCGATGAGTAATTGAAGAGGATAAGTGTCAATGTGTGGTGAGTCTGTGTCATGGTCTGATCCCACATAAATCAAGCGTAATTGTGATAATATGCATAAGCATGATGAGACTGATCGGGATTGATAGCCTAATGATTGTGAAAGCTAAAACATGGATACTATTGTACAAGGATTTTGTAGTGAGTCATAGTGCATCGCTTGAGGACAAACAACGAATTTAAGTTGAGGGTGTTGATATACCGTTGTTTCACGGTATATTTTATGTTTTTTTTTTAATTAAGTTTAGTGTCTGTACAAATGACTTTTTGTATTGACTTTTATGTAAGTTTCTCTTTATTTGCAGGAAATCTGTCCAAGGATGAACGCGGAAGTTTTTGAGCAAGCAATGCAGATTAGTTACCAACTACAGATCTTGTGACGGTCCGTCGAGCCTGTGATGGTCCGTAGGTGGCATCGTAGTGAAGCTGCTGGAGGAAGATGGGGAAGTCTGACCTAAGTGTGGGATTACGAAGTTTATGATGGACCGTCTTAGCCACGACGGTTCGTCCTGCTGGTTCATCGTGATGATCAGAGAAGTAGTCCTTGTACCCAAATTCCAAGAGTTTAAGTGTTATGGAACGGAAACCCTCGACGGACCATCGTTCCTTTGACGGTCTGTCATACCTACTGTCGAGGGTAATAAAAAGAGCAGCAGAAGAATTTGCAAAGTATGGGACGACGGAGTCGATGACGGCCCGTCATAACAACGATGGTCCATCACTAGGTCTGTGGACCCAGTCTCGTTTTGACACATTTTCAGCAATTAGAGTCCTTCTTTTGTTAGGTTTTTGTTTTTTTATAAATAGTTGTAAAAACCTCATTTTTGGGGTTAGACTTTTGTGGGTTAAACACTTCTATGTTAGATTCTTTGTTAGTAGATTATTTTGGATATTAGACTTTGGATTGTTACACTTTTCTCGGGAGTTGATTGTTTGTGATTTTGTCGATTAATCAAGTAAATTTCTGGATTTAATTCTTCCTCATTGAAGTAAGTGCATGAATTCTTATATTATATATATGAATATTGTGATTATGACTATGGGTAACTAAACTCCATAACTGGGGTTGTGGGAACCATGGGTGAATAATGAGGTAAAATCTAACAAAAATAACAATTCTAGAATAGTTTCTTGCATGTATTGATAATTCTTTCGCTTAGAAGTCTTTTTAATGGATGACCAATGTTAGAACTAGCCTTAATGCTACTTGCCGGACAAAGGAGGTAGATAATAGGAAAAGAATTATCAACATAGATTTAGTGTATACTATCTAATAGGCTAGTATTGATTGGTACGAGGTAATAACTTAGTCAAATATCGAATACGATGATTAATATGAGGTAAAGGTAAGGGTTAGTAAAGCAACACACGTAGCCGGACCAAGGTGTGGACTGAAATTTTCTAGATACCGGACCAAGGATTTAGAAATACATAACTTATCACTTTGCATGCAAGATACTAGGAAAGAATTGTTATAGTTAGAATTATCAAGTTAGGAATCTGTGGGGAACACTTAAACCCTAGTTACTTTGATTAATTGATTAAACTTCAAGATTTGAACCTGTTAGTTGTTACTTTAATTTATCTAGTTATCTTCATTAAGTTAGAAATAAAAACCCCCCTTTTATTGTCTTTTGTTTTCTAAGTAAATCATTCACTAAATAATAGTAATAATTGATTAAAGTTAAGTCTGAATTATTTTCCTAATGGGAACGATCCCAACCTCATTAGTTGGGTTCGTTACTTGATACGACCGCTTTACTTCTTGTTTGAGAAGTAATTTTGAGCGTATCACACATACACAACAATATTACACATACTAAATAAATTAATGATGCACAACACATAATTGCTCGACATTTCATAACACCTAATGAGGAATTACCTTTTCAACATCAACATAAGCTCAAAATACATCAAAGAGGTACTTATTACAAAACTCCTTCCAAAACACATCAATATGCTCAATATAATTTCTTGAATGCAAAAACACCAAAGACACAAATAAGTGCGAATTAAGCAAGAGATAATTTTTCCATGAAAACTCATTTTAGCAAAAACTTTTACCATAAATATGGTTATCTTTGCAAAACAAGTCAAATTCAAATTTACTTAATATTTTCATCAATAATAGGAACAACTAACCTTAATTAGCAAAGAGATGAGGATAACATGACTTTATATCGGGCTTGGCCTCCCATGTTGCTTCCTCAAATAGGTGGTTTCTCCATAGAACTTTAACCGAGGCCACCTCTTTGTTCCTCAACCTCTTTATTTGCCGATCAAGGATTTCCACCGGAACCTCTTCATAGGAGAGGTTATTATCTAGACCTAGAACCTTAATAGGAAGAATGGAATCGGGGAACTAATGCACTTCTTAAGCATGGAGACAAGAAACACCAGGTGAACCGAAGGTAGCTCACTAGGTAATTTCATCTCATAAGCAACCTTGCCAACCCTTTGCAAAATTTCATAGGGACCCACATAGCGAGGACTCAACTTCCCTATCTTTCCAAATCTCATCACCCCTTTCATGGGTGAAATATTTTAATACACCTTATCACCTTCTTCAAATCTAATCTCTTTCCTCCTATTGTCGGCATAAGACTTTTGCCGACTATAGGCTTCCTTCAACATGTCCCTTATGAAATGAACTTTCTCCAAAGTTTCATATACTAATTCGGGACCAAAGAGTGAATAGTCACCAACTTCAAACCACCCAATCGGAGATCTATATCTCCTATAATATAAAGCCTCAAAAGGATCCATGTATATAGTCGAATGGTAACTATTGGTACAAGAGAACTCAACAAAAGGCAAGTGTTGATCCCAACTTTCATTGAAGTCAATAACACAAGCTCTAAGCATGTCCTCAAGGGTTTGAATAGTACGCTCCACTTGACCATCCATCTGGCGATGGAAAATGATGCTTAGCTTCACTTGAGTACCTAAACATTTTAGGGATGACCTCCAAAATCTAGATATGAGTTGTGAGCCCCTATCCGATATGATGGACAACGGAATACAAGAAATACACACAATCTCATCTATGAAGATCCTTGCATAATCCTCCGTCGAGTTAGTGGACTTGACGAGAATAAAATGAGCGGATTTTGTCAATCTATCCAGCACCACCCATATATAGTCATTTTGCCTTCTTGTCCGAGGCAAACACACAACGACGTCCATATTAATTTCTTCCCACTTGCAAGTGGGAACTTGCATTTCTTGGAGTAATCCATCCAACTTTTGGTGCTTGACTTTCACTTGTTGGCAATTTGGACACCTTGCAACAAATTCCGTTATGTCCCTTTTTATGTCATCCCACCAAAACACTTTTCTAAGGTCATGATACATCTTAGTACATCCCAAAAGAATAGAATAACGTGAACCATGATCTTTCTCAAGTATTAAGTTTCTCAAGTCTTAACATTGGGCATACACAACATTTCTTGATACCTCAAAACACCATGCCCTCCTACGGAGAATGACTTATTAAGCTTACCTAGAACCAATTCCTTAAACTCCATCAATGATGGATCAAAGGTGTTGCTTAGACTTCACCTCAACCACCAAAGATTATTTGGAGTTATGATGGACCATGAAACCACCATTTGGATAATCATCCAATGTAACACCGAAACAAGCTAACCTACGAACATCTTTCACTAAGTCTTTCTTGGTTTCTTCAACATGAGACAGACTACCCATGGTCATACAACTTAGAGCATTCGAAACTACATTGGCCTTGCCGGGGTGATAGAGAACACTTATGTCGTAATCTTTTAACAATTCCAACCATATTTTTTGTTGGAGATTTAAATCCTTTTGAGTGAGCACATATTTAAGACTGTTATGGTCAGAATACATATCCACATGAACACATACAAATAATGCCTCTTTTCAAAGCAAACACTATGGCCTCTAACTCATGATTATGAGTTGGATAATTCTTCTCATGCACCTTAAGGTGTCTAGAGGCATAGGCTACTACTTTCCCATGTTGCATAAGGACTCACCCCAAGCCTACTTGGGATGCATCACAATATACCAAAAAGCCCTTGTTACCATCTGATAAAGTTAACACCAGAGCGGAGGTAAGCCTATATTTCAAAATTTGGAAGCTTCTTTCATATGCCTCCGACCACTCAATTTTCACACTCTTTTTGGTCAAGGTAGTCAAAGGAGAAGAAATGGATGCAAAACCATCCACAAACCTCATATAGTACCCGCTAGACCCAAGAAACTCTTAATGTCAGTTGGAGTCGATGGTCTAGGCCTATGACCATACATAGTTCGAAATTTTGTTTTAGGTATATCCTCACCTCTCATTCTAAGTTGGTGATACCACAATCTCAAGTCAATATTAGAAAAATAGCTTGCCCCTTGGAGTTGATCAAACAAGTCATCAATCCGTGGGAGAGGATACTTGTTCTGAGTAGTGACTTTATTGAGTTGGGGATAATCAATGCACATTCTAAGGGACCCATCCTTCTTCTTCACAAACAATACCGTAGAATCCCATGGAGAAATATTAGGTCTAATGAAGCCTTTGTCTAGTAAGTCTTTGAGTTGAGCCTTCAAATCTTTCAATTTTGTTGGAGCCAGCCGATAAGGAGGAATTGAAATGGGGTTTGTATCCGGTAGGTAGAAAGTCAATATTAAAACCAATTTCCCATTCGGGAGTGATTCCGGGTAGATCTTTTGGAAGACCTCCGAAAATTCCCTCACTACGTGGACTAACTCAATGTGAGGATTTTTGGGGTCTAAATCTTTGACACTTACAACATGGTATAAACACCCTTTGAGATCATCCTACAAGCGTTTAAACAAGAAATGATACTACTTCTAGGAATAGAATTACCCCCTTTCCGTTATAAAATGGGTCCATTTGGAAAATTGAACTTGACAATTCTTCTCCTAAAATCTATGGAAGAAAAACAATCATGCAACTAATCCATTCATAAAATGACAGAAAAATCAAGCATATAAAGTTCTACTAATTCAACATGAGTAACTCTATTGGGAAACATTATAGGAAAATTTCTATATATCCTCTTTGCAACCACCGAATCACCTATCGGGTAGTTACCATAAAAGGTTCATTTAGGATATCGAGCAAAATATCAAAATTTCTAGTTACCAAAGAAGTTGTAAATGACAACTAGCACCCAGATCAAGTAAGCATAAACATCAATTTCAAAGACTTGTAACATACTGGTCACCACATTGGGAGAATTCACTTGTTCATCCCTAGAGCGAAGAGCATAAAAGTTATTTTCTTGGAGTATCAATATTAAACCACTTATTTGAGTTTTACCACTCCCCTTGTCTTGACCCTTCACATTAGGGATATCTATAACCTTGTGGCTACTCTTGCCACACCAAAATCAATTGTCCGTCCCAACTAGGCATTCACCCATATATTTCTTGCCACACTTTCCAAAAGTTGGCTTCTTGCTTGGTGAACTAGCACCTCTTCCCTTTTGTGACTTAGGGTCAGACACCCTATCATCATGAGCCGTGATAAATTTGGAAGGAACTTGATTGGAGAACCTCGTCTTGAATCTAGGTTTGTCTTGAATTTGCAACCTTCCCTTTAAAGAACCACTTTCCTCTATTCTTCATCCTTACTCTACTTTCTTTCACTTGTTGAGAATGAACCATTACATGAGAGATATTCATATTATCATGAAGCATAGCCTAATGACATTCTTCCATCAAGTCTTCGGACACTCTCCTAAGAAAATGACTCATCTCATCCCTTCGGTTTGACACCAAGGATGGTGCATACTTGGACAATTTAGTAACTTCAAGGATACCTCCTTGACGAAGGTTGATGAATTCTTTCACCTTAGCTTCCCTCAACTCTCTAGGAAAGAACCTATCAATGAAGACCTTCTTGAAGATCTCCCAAGTCACCGGACCAACTCTTAGCATCCTATTATCTCTTCATTTTGTGTACCATGTTTGGGCACATCTTTGATTTGATAGGCCGCCAACTTGGCTTTCTCTATCGAAGTTACACACATAACATATAAGATCTTATAGACCTCATCAAGAAATTCTTGAGGGAATTTATCCGCTTTTGACCCAAAGAACATAGGAGGGTTCATCGTAGTAAAGTTTCTCAAACAAGAAGCCATAGTGCTAGCTTATTGAGGCACTTGAGGTCCAATATACCGATTCACTTAGGACTTCATAGCTTGGACTTGAGAAGTGACAACATTAGCTTAAGTGGTTATTGGTTAGTCCAAACTGAGAAAAGCCAACGTTATCTTTCCATCCGTCATATGTGGATAAACAACCGGAATTTGATCACCTATAGGAACTTGCTCATGTGGAGGCACTTGGTTGTCTTACAGAGGAGATTGGTTGTCATGCGCTCCCGTATTTGCAATCCCTTCTTTGGCCCTTCTTGCAGCTGCCCTTCTAGTAGTCATATATATAACCACAATAAGAAGTTTAGGTGAAAGAACATAAGGTACGAGTCTAGAGGCATGACTTAGGAATACAAGAAGATGAAAATTTCCTAAGCATCACATAGTCTCTCATTCATAAGTGTGACACGCTTCACAATTATGAACAAAAATCTACATAGACGTTGTTTTATGAGAAATCGATCCTAAAGATATTTAACCTCATGATCTGATACCAAGTTTGTCACATCTGGAGAGTACCCCCTAGACATAACCGACATCATCGTCCTTGGAGAGGACTGATACTAGCCTCTTAGCATTGGTTATTACATATCATAGGTTAAAAAGTGAGGAAAATTAAAACTTTTCATATACATCTACATCATGAGGTTTACATAGACCTCTCGCTTACACATAATATATGCATAATGAGTTTACATAGACTCCTCTCATAGAAAGTTTACATAGGCTTCTACTTTTATGATACATAAACAATATACACAATATGGAGTTTAATAGAGATGTCTCATATAAAACCATCTAATGTGGGATAGAACAATTCGGACATAGCCCTTAAACAAATGTATATTTTCCACTTAGGGCTTACATTAATGTCTTGAACAATAAAAGTGAAACAAATGTCATTAGACTATAGAAAGTAACATGGGTAGAATATGAAAAGTCATCATCCTCATATCTTGAGGTCATACCCACACTTGGAGAAAAGATCCAAGCCTTCCTTGAAAATTGGCCACAAACCCTTCAACGACCAGAAACTAAAATGTTTTGGATAAAGGGAGAAATATGGGTTAGTACACCACTTGTACTAAGCGTGGGAACATAAGCACACATAAATTTAGAAAGCATGCTAAAGGGGAATTTGTTCAAAACCATGCCAAATTACTTTGAAAAGCCTTATGCACAACCAAGAGCACATGTAAGACAATAATCATATATACCTTAAGGAAATATCATATTCAACACAAGACCAACATCGTAAAGTTAAGTCAAGTCAACATGTGTAATAACATATTAGAGTACATAACTAAAAAAACTCCAACATCATCTTATAACAACAAAGCATATATAAGAGTTCATCACATTACAATATATGGAAGACCCTTAGTCATAACCCCTTACCAAGCTTACAAGTTCAATGAACAAGTGAAGCCCCATCACCCCACTCAACCAAGTAAACCAACCTAAGAATCACATATAATTTCTAACTTCATATAACATAGTATCATGACTATTCATCATCATATTTAACAATATAGACCAACAACATGTTCATAAGTGAAACCAACATCGTGTAGTATCATCAACATGTAAAATCAAAATTTGCATATCATTTAATTTATAAGAATATAAGGACATAAAAAAGTAACAACATCCTCCTAGGACTTCCCGCAAGGCCAACTAGTGGAATGCATAGGTAGAGTCCCATTTCCCTACCTAGACTAAGTCAAACCCCTTAAGTCCTCCTAGTTAGAGTTCACTTTATTACTTCATTTTACTTTCGGGAACACTTGCCTTAACTTACATAGACCATATGAGCTAATGTGGAATCCGATGCCAGGAAACCCTACACTGGAAGATGGAGTACTACTTTCCAAGGTAGTACCCATAGCATCTAGGTGGATCCACTAGCTAGTATTCCTAACGGGGCAACATAGTTCAAGAAATAAGAGACTTGTTTGAGACCCTCTTTATGCCATTGCAATTGTACTCTCTATCTCATCAGTACAATAGTGAACCTACCTTCCTTACTTGGGAAGGGACACTCCTCACGACTAGTTCACTCGGTGCTAAGCTAGAGTTTCTTTTGAAATGTCTTTATTTAACAATCATAACTTAGTTTAGGTCATAGAACACTAACTCCTTGTACAGTCATAGTCATTAGCTCAATAGGAATTGCATGAGAATATCCTTTCAATACAACCCGTATATGTGATATTAACACATTATCATCACCATGTCATAGTAAGGCACATAGGTAATTCATAACTAACCTTATATAATTACATCCTAATCATAATCTCACAATCCACATAATCAAGACATTTCAATTGCATCATCATACCAACACCTATTTAATTTAATCACAAGATAAACTTCAACTAAACTTCGTCATCAAGTACAAGCCATCACAATTGAAGTAAAGGTTTAAGATCACAAGGTCTTACCCATTCTCCCTCAAAAGCCATCATACAATATCTTACCATCAACCAATTAATTTCATACATTAATAGGTGGAATAACATCATGCAATAGTAATCTATACAATAACTAAGTGAATTATATCATCGCTATCCAAATTAACTTCAATTCACACTCTAGGGTTAGGGGAGAAGGGTTCATCATGAAGTATTGAAGAAATAAATTCAATACCAATTCACAAGCAAGATCTACGATTTGGGGGAATTGGGAAAAGGACTTGAATCAAACAAAATTACCATTAATCAACATTAATTACTCAACAATATATACTTGATTAGTCATAGGAAATCACAATTAATCACACTTAATCATCAATTTCAAGTGTTGAAGAAAACCCATCAGTAGAGAAAAACCCTAAGAATTGGGTGATTTAGAAATCAACTTTGAGAGGACCTCTTTGGGAAGGGAATCCGAAGAGTGTAGAACCCATACCTTAATGAAGCTTAATCAAAAAAATTTGAGGATAAAATTTGAGAACTTGTCCTTCTTCTAGAAGCTTCCAATATTCTTCAATGATGGTTGAGTTGAGAGAGAAAGTAGAGAGAGGTGAGAGCTTTTGGATTTTGATTTGGGGATTTGATTTGAGTGAGTGAAATTGACTTAAAACTGACCCAAAACCAATATATACTTGTCCCCTAAATTACTCAAAATATCCCTCACTTAATTGGGTCTTTTTGTGAAGTCAAATTTACTTTAAAATGACGTAAACGAATTTGGGAAGTGGCTGCGTGTCGCGGGAGCAGTTCCAATTATTTTTTCTAAAATCTGGGTTAAGGAAGTGAGACTTGTGGAGGCCGCACTTTTCAAGGAAAAAAATTCCTAGCCAGTGCGTGGTGGGCCACTCGCAATGGGCTCCATACATTGGCTGCCCGCAGGCTGCTATGGCAGCCTGCTCGCAAAAGTTCGGGTCATCCTCAAGGACCCTTCGGACGGTCCTTGGGGAGTTGTGACAGGAAGTTTGGACCCTTTATAATATATTTTACCTATTTAAGTTTTAGACTGCATAGGACACTCCTAACCTTCACCTAACATAGGGACGTCTACTAGTTCAATTTAGCTAGTTTTCGTACATCGAGGTCTTTCTATGTCAATTTGGATCTAACCTTTTCTAACCTACTTTATTACATTAATATAGTTCTGGAAACATCATTTTAATCATTCTTTAATAAGATAATCTCTAGTCTAAGTCATGGAACTTCCAGAGTGTTACGTTATCACCCCTTAGGAACATTCGTCCCCGAGCGACACTAAAATCTTTTGAAGGGAAAGGATAGACTCAATAATAACATCCAAAACCAACACATACATACTAATGGGTCATAGATCATAAGAGTACTTCTCAAATAAACTCACACATAGGCAACAATATTACACATAGCAACTAAATTCATAATGCACAACACATAAGAGCTCGACATTTCATAGCACATAATGAGGAATTACCTTCTCCACATCAACATGAGCTCAAAATACATCAAAGAGTTACTTATGACAAAACTCCTTTAAAAAAAGATCAATATGCTCAATATCATTTCATGAAGGCAACAACACCAAATACACAAATAAGTGCGAATCAAGCAAGAGAGCATTTTTCCATGAAAACTCATTTTAGCAAAAATTTTTACAATAAATATGCTTATCTTTGAATAAAAAGTCAAATTCAAATTTACTAATTATTTTCATCATTAATAATAACAACTGACCTTAATTAGTAATGAGATGAGGATAACAAGACTTCATGTCGGCCTCGGCCTCCCATGTTGCTCCCTCAACTAGGTGGTTTGTCCATAGATTTTTTACGGAGGCCACCTCTTTGTTCCTCAGCCTCTTCACTTGCCGATAAAGGATTTCCACAAAACCTATTCATTGGAGAGATTCTCATCCAGTCGTAGACCCTCAATAGGAAGAATAGAGTCGAGGTATCAATGCACTTCTTAAGAGGTACTACTAACCTCAACTTTTACTAGATGTAGGAGGAAAGAGATGCGGGTAGCGGGACTTCATGTCGTTCTCGGCCTCCCATGTTGCACCCTCAACTAGATTTTTTCTCCATATAACTTTTAAGAAGGAAACCTCTTTGTTCCATAACTTGTTAACTTGACGATCTAGGGTCTCAAGCGGAACATCTTCATAAGAAAGGTTCTCATTCACCCCTAACCCTTAAAGAGAAAGAATAGACACCGGGTGGCCTATACATTTCTTGAGAATAGAAATATGAATTAACGGATGAAACGGGGATAATTCACTTGGTAATTTCAACTAATAAGCAAATTTTATGACTTGTTTCCCATAAGGAACCACATAACAGGGACTAATTTTACCCTTCTTACCAAATCCATCACCCCTTTCATAGGTGAAATCTTCAAGGTGAAGGTCTCTTCTTCTATTGTCTGCATAAGAAATTTGCCAACTATAGGTTGTTTTCAACCTATCTCTTATCGTTTTAACTTTTACCATAGCCTCATAGACTATATCGAGAAGAAAAAGTTAAAGTCTCCTACCTCAAACCAACCAACCGGAGACCTACATCTTCTACCATAGAGTTCTTCAAAAGGTAACATTGAAATACTAGAATGGTAGCTATTATTGTAGGAGAACTCTATCAACGGTAGGTGATCGTCCAAATTACCCTTGAAGTCAATGACACAAGCCCACAACATATCTTCTAGGGTTTAGATGGTGCTTTCCATTGGCCATCCGTTTGAGGACGAAACATGGTACGAAGTTTCACTTGTGTACCTATCCCCTTTTAGAAAGACCTCCAAAAACGAGAAGTGAATTGGACACCTCTATCCTAGATGATGGACAAAGGGATTCCATGCAAACTCAAAATCTCATTAAGGTACAATATAGTATATTCCTCCACTGAATAAGTACATTTGATGGGGATGAAATGGGCAGATTTTGTAAATATATCAATAATTACAAATATGGAATCATTTTGCCTCCATATGCGAGGAGTACCTACAACTAAGTCCATATTGATATCTTCCCATTTCCAAGTAGGTACATCCATTACTTGAGTTAACCCTTCCGATATTTGATGTTCAGCCTTGACTTGTTGACAATTAGGACATTTGGCCAAAAACTCTGTTATATCCCTTTACAAACAATCCCAGCAATAGACGTCTTAAAGATCACGATACATTTTGGTGGCACCCGGATGAATGGAATATCGGGAACCATGATCTTCTTCCAAAATTTGTCTTCTCAAGTCATCTACATCCGGTATACACAATCTACCTTGGTCCAAAGTAAGTGACACCCCTGGAGAATGACTCATTGAGCTTGCGAAGAACCGGTTCCTTCAACTCTATAATATAGAGGCTAAAGGTGTGATTATACTTCACCTCAACCACTAAAGACGACTTGGAGTTATGAAGAACCATGAAACCCCCTTCAGAGAATCTTCTTAGAAAACACCCAACCGGCCAATATATGAACATCTTTCACTAGTTCTTTCTTACCTTTTTCAGCATGAGTCACACTATCCATATTCATTAGATTCGAAGCATCCTCAACAACATTTTATTTTTTTGGATGTTAAAGGAAACTCATGTAAGAGTCCTTCAAAAGTACTAGCCACCTTCATTGTCGGAGATTCAACTAATTTTGAGTGAACATATATTGAAGACTCTTGTGGTCGGTAAATACATCCACATGGACACCATATAGGCGATGCCTCCATATTTTCAAAGCAAACACAACGATCACTAATTGAAGGTCATGAGTTGGATAGTTCTTCTCATGCACCTTAGTTGTCTAGAGGTGCATGAGTTGATAGTTCTTCTCATGCACCTTAGTTGTCTAGAGGTGCATGAGTTGGCTAATTTTTCTCATGCACCTAAGTTGTCTAGAGGTGTATGCTATTACCTTACCATGTTGCATGAGGACAAACCCAAACCTAATCGAGAAGTGTCACAATACATTACAAACCCTTTGGTACCCTCTGGTAAAGTCAACACTGAAGCGTAGGTAAGCTTATCTTTCAATAATTGGAAGCTCTTTTCACATGATTCCGAACACTTGAATTTGGACTTCTTTTGGGGAAAGAACATCAATGGAGACACGATAGATGAAAATCCCTCAAAATACCTCCTATAGTATCTGGCCAAACACATAAAGCTTCGAATGTCATTAGGACTCAAAGGTCTAGGCCAACTTTTGAACGCATCCATCTTTCTCGGATCGACCTTCATACCTTCACTAGAGACTATATGACCAAGAAACTCAACCAACCTCAACCAAAAGTCACATTTACTAAATTTGGGAAAGAGTTGGTTCTCTTTGAGGACTTGCAAAAATATCTTCAAATGGTTCATGTGATCATTCTCACTCTTAGAGTATACCAAGATGTCGTCAATTAAGACAATCATAAATAAATTGAGATAACTTCTAAAAATTTGATTCATGAGATCCATGAAAGATGCTGAGGCATTTTTAAGATCAATAGACATCACTAAAATTTAAGAATGACTATATCTTGTGCGGAAAGACATCTTTTGAATAGCGATACCCCTCACCCTAAGTTGGTAATACCCAACCTCAAGTAAATTTTTGAAAATTAGCTCGCTCCTTGGAGTTGATCAAATAAATGGTCAATCTTAGGGAGTGGATACTTATTTTTTATAGTTACCTTGTTCAAAAACTGGTCGTCGATATACATCCGAAGATACCCATCTCTATTTTTCACGAATAACATTGGACCACCCCATGGAGATATGCTTGGTTAAATAAAAACCTTATCTAGAAAATCCTTGAGTTGAATCTTTAATTCCTTCAACTTGGCTGGGGCCATCCGGTAAGGAGGGATTAATATGTGTTTTTGGTCCGGTAATAAGTCAATACCAAAGTCTATTTCCTATTCAGGAGGAACTCCGGGTAAGTCATCGGGGAAAGACTTACGGAAAATCCTTTAGTACGGGGATAAACTCTAATGAAGGAGCCTCAGACTCAAGATCTTGAATCCCACAGCATGATAGATATACCCCTTAGCAATCATTTTAGAAGATTGAAGACATGAAATTATTTGACTCTTTAGAGCTATGTTTTTCCCCTTCTGTTCCAAAATGGGTTCGTTAGGAAATTGGAACTTTACTACCCTAGTTCTACAATCAATGGAAGCTAAAAAAGTATATAGACAATCCATTCTCAAAATAACATCAAAGTTAATCATGTCAAGTTCTACAAAATCAACTAATGTGACTCTATTGGGCAATGAAATGGGCTAACCCCTATAA
Organism: Solanum arcanum; assembly: GCA_027789145.1. Lineage (NCBI taxonomy): Eukaryota > Viridiplantae > Streptophyta > Magnoliopsida > Solanales > Solanaceae > Solanum > Solanum arcanum. Next base: position 51,766,633 of record CM050933.1, read on the forward strand.
ACTCTTTTAGCAACCACGGAATCACACACCGGGGTAGAAATTGAAAAGGGTTCATCTAAGACATCGAGAACCATATTTAACTTCACAGCCACTAAAAAAGTAAGAAAAGACAAAGTGTCACCGAGCACTGCATAAACATTAATTGAAAATACTTGAAACATACCGGTAGCAATATCTGGATCTATCTCTTGATGACCTCGTGATTGAAAAGTGTCCAGTGACATTTTAAAGTTAGCCTTGAGACGTGCTAGAGTGCGTTAGTATGTTTCATGAGGTTTTATGTATTGTTTGGAGCTCAAAATGATAGAAAGCGTTCCAAAAACATAGACAGACGTATTTAGGGTGGAAATGTCCAGGAAAGGATCCCCAATGGCCCCGAAAAAAGTCCCTCAAGGAGGACCCCAACCATTTCCTAGACACTTCCTGCATAGTGTCAAACGACGAGACCGTCGACGCCTCGTGTGTTAGTCGACTCCCCATCGATAGGGGGCGTAGGTGACAACTTAGACTCCTGATCTTGAGACCCATTTGATCAATCTTTAACTAAGATGATGGTTTCCAGTATGGTCTGTCATCTGGTCGACGCCCCGTAGGTGGCGTCCGTCGAAGCAGGCCTGTAATTCTCGCAGCTTACTGTTAAATGAAGAGGTGAATTGGGAAATTCACCCCCATCAAAATAAATGTATGGGCAGTTAATTTAGGTAGTTTTAGGTATTATATTATTATTTAAATAATAAAAGATCCCTTTAGACTCTTACTCCAAATTAAAACCTCTTTTTCACAATAGAACTCTCTAGAACACCATAAAAGAAGAAGAGAAATTGAGGGCAACAACTTAGGACGAATTCATCAAGGATTCAAGCTGGGATAAAAGCTATAATATAAGGTATGTGAAGCTTTTTTTTTATGGATTATTCCATCCATGAAGTCCCCCTAGTTTCCCTTCAATTGTGAATTCAAAGAACCCCAATATAGAGGGTTGTGATTGCATTGTGGGCAAGACTTGATTGTGATCCCAATCTAGTGGATACCATTAAATGATGTTTATATGATTATTATATTCTGTTTCCATTATGTTTCCATGGTGAATTATAGTAATTGAATTTGAAGGTGATCATGGTGATATTAGGCCATTAGAGGCTAGATGAAGGTTTTATGTTGATCTTCATAATTCAATTGTATTCTATACTATTTGATCATGATTGAATTACCTAGATACAAATCGAACTAGGTATAATTGATTAAGGATGATCTGGACCTAGGAAGTTTGAACTAAACCTCTGTGATCCTGTATGACTAGAATTGCCTTCTAATGATCTTATCAAATAGATTATCATGTAATTAATTATGAATCATGAGGGAATAAATGAAATAGTAATTTGTAGGGCTTATGGTCATTGTTGATTACGAATTTGGGGGTAAAGTCATGATGAGGATGATTGTGATGATGTTTCCTTTCTTTTCTACACCTAGACATGAACAGGATTAGGATAAGCAAGTTCTCACATGGATGAAACCTAGGTTGACCTAAGAACCGAAAATGAATCAATACATGGTATACTAAGAGTAGGTTGAAGATGATCTGTATGGTCACTTATTGTGTAGTAGATTTGGTGAGACACCACCAAGTGCATGGTAGCTTGATATGCAAATCTCATGATAGCTTGAGATGACAAGGTCTCAAGGGTAGCTTGAGATAATAAATCTCTAGAAGGTTTGGGTTGAAATACTCATGGTAGCTTGAGATGTTGAAATCTTATGGAAGCTTGGGTTATAATACTCATGATAGCTTGGGGTTTTGAACTTCATGGTAGCTTTACTTGGTTTAGCCAAAACCATTACATGGTAACTCTAGGAGAAAGGCCTATACTATAATAATGGTAGATTGATTCACATGTAAGGTGTATTTTATGCAATAGCTTGAGATTAGTTTCTCATGGCAGCTTAGGTTGAGGATTATTCTACCCTATGGTTAGCTTGCGTCTACATGATTGGTTGCATGGTGGTTATGTTTGTTGTATCCTTCATTTAGTAGCTTGGTTAGTATGTTGAGATGCTTTCCATGGTAGTAGGTCTATTATGGTAGTATTTTGAGATTAATAGACAAGGTTACAAGATAAGTTATCTTGGGATAAGGTTAGTGTAGAGATGTACTTAGTATGGATGGTAGTATGAGATACCATCTATACATTGCACAAGTATGACTCGAAGCTACCTATGACATGTCCCCTACATGATGTATGGTTAGCTTGGATAGTGACTATGGTTTCATTCCATGACATGGTTGACTTAAGATGATGGTTCCTTGAAAAGATGAAGTAAATCTACTAGAGACTCCTAAGATGACATGAAACAAGATAGGATGGATTCAAGATGTGCTTAGTGTGTGAGGTAGTATGAGATGCTTCACATGCATTGCACAAGTGTGATTTGAGGTGGCCTAGGGGAATATTGATCATATATTATGGTGAACTAAATTCTTAATTATGATAGTGCATTATGATAAAATATGACCAAAGAGATGTACTTATCTTTTGTATTATTATGGGATGCTACCTTAGCCTTGCACAAGTATACTTAGAGGTGGCTTGTGATATGGTTAATTTGATTAAAAGGGACAAAAAGTTTAAGTATGAACTCCTATATGTTTTATGATGCTTTAATATGCTTATGATATTCATTATATGCTTATGGCTTTATCTCTTATGATTATGTCTATTATTGACTAACCCTTTGAGATATCTTATGTTTGGTGTGATAGTTTCCATATTTAGTACATATAGTACTAAAACTTATTTCCTACATGTTGTCCATTTAAGGTATTGAGAAGATTGATTTGATTTGAAGGGTAGAGCTCCAAGGTTTCAAAGAAGAGAACATTGGTGAGTCCTCATAGCATCCGAGGACACCACCACTATGTTGTCTTTATGTTTTTCATTATTTTAGACCATTATGGGTTGTGACCCAATACTCTTGTTATTAATGTTGTCATAGATGGTTTAAGACATATGTTAGACATTTTATGAAATGACTTCCCATTAAGTTTTTGAAGAAAATCTTATAAATTTCGCGCTATATTTCGTATATATGCAATGAATGATGTGTAAGGGCTTTTACAGGACCTCCAAAAGGTCAAGTATGCTGTGTGACAACTCAAGAATGCCCTAACTTCTAAGGTTTACTTGCAGGTCATTACAAAATGGGTATCATAGCATAAGGTTATGAAATGGTCTTAGGATGTCTCAAAAACCATGTCTAGTAGAGTCTAATCCATCAGAGTAAGTCGCGATACACGTATGAGTAGGAGGTCACGAGATGCTTAGAAAAGTTCCACTTCTTCATTCTTCAAGTCGTGCCATAGAATTTGTCTATAGTAGGCCCTTTTCTAATGTTTGCCTATGATTTTGTAGGTTATGGATAACTCTAGGGCTAATGCAAGAAGGGAAGGAGATGAGAGTGGGGCGCAAGAGATTCCTCCCCGAGTGCAACAACAAGTACCTCCTCAAGTTCCTAATGACCCTCCAATAGGGATTTCTTTGTTTGAGGAATATAGAGCTTCTACGATATCGTTGGCTCAAGACTTAACAGCCCAAGCTAATAGAGGAGAGGTGGCTCCGGTTAATCCTATCGGAGGAATGAGTTCTACTAGAGTAAGGGAGTTCTTGAAAATGAATCCACCGGAGTTCTATGGCTCTAAAGTTGATGAAGATACTAATGGGTTTATTGATGAGGTGTATAAGGTGCTTGAAATCACGGGAGTGTCTTCCATTGAAAAGGCATAGTTGGCTGCCTATTAATTGAAAGGTTCTTTCCTAAGAAATTGAGGGAGTCTAAGTTGGGGGAATTCATAAACCTTAATCAAGGTGATATGAGTGTCAAGGAGTATGATTTGAATTTCACACTCTTGTCTAGTGTGCTCCAATTTTTGTAGCAAACCCTAGAGACTTTATGAATAGGTTCATGACGGGGGTGTCCAAACTAGTAGAAGAAGAGTTCCATACGACAATGCTTGTTGATGACATGAATATCTTCCAACTCATGGTGTTTACTCAACAAATATAAGAGTCCAAAATTAAGTAGGAGAAAAAGAGAATTAGGATGGATAAGGAGGGGTCCAATAGACATAACCGTTCTAAGAATCGACAAAAGATTTACAGACAAGGTTATTCTAGTGCTTCTAGTATGAGGATGAAAGGGTGTCTAACCCTAGACCTCAAGGGAGGAATAAATATTCCCGACTTACTTGCCTAGGTATGGTAAGAAACATGAGGATAGGTGTTTGGACGGTAGGAATGGTTGCTATGGATATGGTGAGAGTGGCCACATAATGAGTGATTTCCCTAAGTAAAGCTAATGTGAGGGAAGGCAAGAAAGTTGCTACAAATAATGAGGAAGGTGTTACCAAAGTAAAGAATAGGTTCTATGCTCTCCAAATCCAAGGTGATTAAGAATGATGTCGTTATGTCCCTCTTATGTATGTGATTTTTTTTATTGATTTATGAAAATTTTAAGAATTTATTTTGATTATGATATGCCTTGTGATTTTGTGGTTTCCTTATGATGAGGAATTGATGTTAGAAAGACATGTGTAGCTTTTTCCCGAGTGGGGGATAAGTAGCCTTTGTGGGAAGTCTTTGTATGGTTATATTTAGGTTGGAATTGAATTGTTTCCTAGATTTGGGTACATGTATTTAGGTATAATGCAAATATGATGGGCTACTAGTCTAGAATAGGTACTTTAAAGAAGAGTTTAGTAAGGTGTTATTTGAGGACGAATGTGTCATACTCCGAAAGTGTAAAGCCTAATATAGAGCCTAACATGAGAGTCTAAGAGTTGTAACATTGATTTAAATTCACTTATAATGTATATGAGTCATTTAGGGGGTTCTAGAATCAAAACGTCAAGGCACGTCCATGACGTCCGAAAACTAGTTCAAAGGGTGCTAGTGTGCCTTATCATATTTGATTAAGTTTTAAGAGCCGGAAAATGAGTAAATTTGGTGGTGAGGTATCTAAAACGTATTAGATTTAGTTATAGTCAAAAAGTCCGAGTACGTCTCCCAAGTACCAACCAAGAGCCCTTGAGGAGGACCCTTGCAATTTCTCAAAAAGCTGCCATGAGGCAATGTCCATCAACGGATTGTAGGCGACGAAGAGTTGGTGAAACAACGGGGCTTCGATGCCTCCGTCAATTAAGACTTAGACAATTCATATAATATGTTTTTTGGACATATCCCTGCCCAAAACCATAGATGTGCAGCACGGAGGCCACACTGCTCGTCAGCTGACCTACGACCCGTTAGTCGGGTTCTCGTATGTCAAGTCTGTGGTTGATTGTTTTGTTTTACTTAGTTAATTTATTTAATTAAGGGGTTAGTTAATTAGTTAGGGGTTAAGGGATGCATAATTATGTTAGTTAATAACTCTTATAAAGACCCCAAACCTAATTAGACTAAACAAACCTCTTATAATATCCAAAACCCAATTGCTCAACCTTTTCTCTTCTTTCTCTCTGCCGAAGAAACTCCATCGAAGACCAAGCAAAGGAGTCTTATAGTGTCGAAAATAGGGGGATTTTAACAATAATTATCCATCAATTACTAAGGTATGGGATTCCTTTAACCATTGGGATCTCTTTCCCAAAAGGGTTCCTCCAAATTAATTTCAAAAAGTTGAGTTCCAAGTGGGTTTCCTTCCAATATGAAATGATCTTGTGAATTTCGTTGTTTATGATTCCTTTGGTTATTATGAGTATATTAACATGTATTATCATTCCATTATACTAATTCTTGATGAATTGACCTAGTATGTGGAAGATGACCTTTTCCCCTTAACCCTAGTTGTGATCTTGAATTGAATTATATAGCATTGATATAATTGGCTTGGTTAATGTGTGAATTACTATCGTATGATGTTATTATGACAATTTATGAGTATATTGTGATATATGGTAATCCAATTATTCTAGTTCTTGAGTAATTGACCTAGGTTGAGAAGTAGACCATGAATTTGACCTAAGTCCCTAATCTTAGGCTATGAACTAGGGATAAATTGTTGTGCAGTGATTGAATTGACTTCATTATAATGTTTATTAATATTTTTATATAATATTACAACCATTTTGGGTTAAATTGTATGGTTGATGGTAAGACCTTGAGGATGGCTTGAGAAGGATATTGGGTCAAGTCTTGTGATCTTAATTCTTTACTTCAATTATGATTACTTGGGATTAAGTGATGAAGTTGTATTGAAGTATACCTTATGTTAACATTGATAGGGTTGGTATGATTTTTAATTGGAATGTCTTGAGCTATGGTTTGTGAGTTGTTGGCAAAGATGTAAATGTTATAAGGATGGTGATACTTACAAATATTCCTTATTATGATGTGATATATAACGTGCTAACCTCATTATATGAATTGTAATGAAAGGAAAATACTCATGCAATTCTTATTGAGCTATGATGATGATGATTATGTAAGGTATAAACCCTATGACCGACATTAAGCTATGATGATTAATTAAGGCATTAAAGACGTTTCAAAAAAGACTCTAGCTTAGCACCGAGTGAACTATAGTGAGGAATGTCCCTTACCACATAGGGAAGGTAGGATCACTAATGTACTCAAAAGATTGGAGACTATCATGCATGTAAAATAAAGAGGGTCCCAACTACATCTCCTAGTTCATGTTTTGGTACTACCTTGGCAAGTAGTCCGCCTTCTTTCATTGTAGGGTTCCATGACACCGGATTCCATATTAGATCATTTGGTCTATGTTGGTTAAGGCAATATGTTCACATAAAGTAAAGAAATGGAATGAACTCTAACTAGGATTACCTAAGGGGTTTAGCTTAGTCTAAGTATGGGTATGGGACTCTACCTATATATTGCACTAGTTAGCCTTGAGGAAAGTCTTAGAAGGATGTTCTTATGTATGTATATGCTTATCAATGTAAATGTTATGTATATTATGATATTACATGTTGATGACACTATATGATATTTGTTTCACTTATGAACATATGTTGGGTCTCTATTGCTAAAGTATGATGATGTTTACTCTTAATGATATGCTATGTGAAGTTTGACATTGGTTATGGTTCTTATTAGGTTTACTTGATTGAGTAAGGTTATGTGGCTTTCCTTAGTCATTTAAGTAGTGGACTTAATTAGGGTTCATGAGTAATGGTGTTGCTTTGGTTATGATGTTATGAATTCTTATTCATGCTTGTTAATGTTATGACATGATGATAGAATTGTCGTGAATATGTGCTCAATTATGTTGATATGTATATTGACTTGACTAGACATAGTATTGATTGATCTTGTGATGAACATGGTCTTGACTTAATGAATATGTACTATTGACATGTGTTGGTTATTGAATGTGCATAAGGCTTTTCAAAATAAATTAGCATGCTTTAATGAAAGTTCCATTTTTAGCATGATTTCTATGTTGTGTATGCATATGGACCTATATTTCATACAAGTGATGTGTTAACCCAATTTCTCCTTTTCCCCCAACATTTTAGGTTCCGGTCATTGCACGGCTTGTAACGACTTTTGAAGGAAGACTTTGATTTTCATTCTCCAAGTTGGGTAGGTCCTCACCTCTTCGAGGACTTCTGGCTTTGGATATTGATTAGTCTTAACAACATTATTTTCATTTACTTTCACTTGAGTACTAAAGATTTTATAGCCTATACATGGATTTTATTGTATTGATGTATATGTGTGTGTGTGTGTGCAATCAAAATAGAAGACTATGTAATCTTCTAGGGTGTACTTGCAGGTCTTTACAGTTGACCCTTGTAGTATTAGAAGGACCTTGGTTGGAAAACCACTTCTTGAACCTGTGCTTATCTTGATCCTCAAATCTATCCTTGAAAGAGTTCCCATCTTCGGCCCTTGTCCTCTTCAATTCACTACCAACTTGCTTAAGCTTATTATCATCAATTTGATCTGCATGAATCATGAGAGGAGTGATGTCCATGCTAGGAATAAACATATCTGACCTACATTTATCAACCACAAGGTCGGATATTTTCATAAAAAAATTGTTCATCTTAGCCCTAAAATACACCAACTTAGTAGGAGCATGTTTGGATAGTTGAGTGAACTTGAGGCTATACTCTTTCACACTCATACCCCCTTGACAATGATTTATATATTCTTTCATTTGTCTGTCCCTTAATTCCAAAAGGAAGAACCTATTAAGGAAGGCCGTCTTGAAGGAAGCCCCATTAACCGGATCTTCTCTAACGGTTTCTTATCATTCCATTATTCATAACAAACTTGAGCCACATATTTAAGTTTATAGGTGGATAGTTCTGGCTTGTCTTGTGAAGACATACCCTTAACATCTTGCAGCTTGAACACTTCATCAATGAATCGTTACAGGTCCTTCCACTTTAGAACCAAAGAAAGTAGGGGGATTCATCCATGTGACATCCCTAATCCTTGAAGCTGTAGTGCTAGCACTGGGTTTACTTGAACCCTATTATCCTTAGTAACTTGAGTGGCTACACTTGAGTCAAGCTATGAATAGCCACTCTTATATAATATTAGACATAACCCATTCTTCAATAAGAACTTGAGGGTTTTACGGAGCTTGAGGGGGAACTACCTCATTCACATTCTCCTCCTCGACCCTTCAAGCATTATTTCTTCTTGTATTAATTGTCTATAAGCAAAAGAAAAGGGTTAGAAGAAAATAACTAGATAGAGTTAAGACTCTTAGGCATCACTAAAGAATAACAAAAGAGTGAGAGTTTCCTAAGCATCTCATAGCCTCTCATACATAAGTGTGGCGAGCTTCACACCATTGAGAAAGACTTTACTTGACGTTGTATTTTCGGAAATCAATCCTACATTATTCTAAACCTGGCTCTGATACCATATTTTTCATTACCAGGGAGCACTCCCTAGACGTTACTGACATCTTCATCCTCGATGAGGCCTTAGACTAGCCCTTAGCATACTTAATTGCATATCATAAGTAGACAAAATGCGGAAAATTTAAAAACTTAACATATGAAGTATACGTAGACTTCTAGTTTATCCATATATGAAGTTTACATAGACTTATAGCTTAACAACATAGTCAAATTCATTAAACTAGTTTAATATTGTCTCATGCATAACCATCTATTGTAAAAGTATAAGATTTGGGCATAGACTTTACACTATTACAATATGCCTCATATAGGACTTACAACAAAGTCTCAAAAGATAAGAAATGAACATTGTCTTAGACATAGTCAAATAGTAAAGCTAGAATAGTGGAATCATCCTCGGACTTGAGGACTCACCAACAACTTGGGAACCTATCCATGTCTTTCTTGAAAATGGCCTTGAAGCTCTTAAATGGCCGAACCTACATTATTGTAGAAATAGAGAGAATATGAGTTAGTAAGAAACACATGTACTAAGTATGAAAACATATTCAATTAAAACCTTTAGAAGACATGCACAAAGGGACATTTTCTGTAAAACATGCTAAGTCACTTTGAAAGCCTTTATGCACACACAAGAACATATACAAGTCAATAATTACAACAACATTAAGACATGTTAATATTCATAAACAAGAATAGCGTCATCATAAATTCATATCAACATTTTATATTCTAGAGTTCATATCATCAAAACATACAAGACCATCAATCACAATCCCAACCCAAGCCTATAAGTTCAATGCTCATGTGAAGACCCAATAAACCCACATAAACAAACTAAACTAGTAAAGATACAATAAGTAATTTCCGTTCCTCATATAACATCATATCATGTGTAGTCATCATTTACATTGCAATTTAAACCAATATCGTGTTCATAAAATAAAACCAACATCATATAAGAGAAACATTACATAGGACCAACATCACACATTTTAATCATCTCATAAGTGCATAAGAACTTCTCCCACGACTCCCCTCAAGGCTAACTTGTGAAATACATACGTAAAGTCCCATACCCTTACCTACACTAGGTAGTACCCCTTAAGTCACCCTAGTTAGTTTCCAGTTTTATTAATTTCTTTTATTTGTTTTTCTTTCGGGAGCATTCACCATAACCGACAATAGACCATAAGAGATATGCATAGAATCAGGTTTCGTAAAACCCTACACCAAATGAAGGTGATCTAGTTTCCAAGGTAGAACCATAAATATGAACATAACATTCTAGGTGGATCCACTAGCTAGTGTTCCTATGGGGGCACATAGTTAAGGAACTAGGAGATTTTTTAGAAACTCTTTTATGCACATTTGAATTGTAGTCTCCATCTTATGAGAACAATAGTGAACCAACATTCCCTATTGGGATGGGATACCTATCATATCTAGTTCGCTCGGTGCTAAGCTAAAGTCCCTTTTTGAAATGTCTTTAAGCATCCTTAACATTAATTTATAGTATAGGTCTTAGGAGACTAACCCCTTGTATAATCATGATCATATCTGTTTAAGTTTAGTATGAGAAATTCCTGTTATCATAACCCAACATTTAGTGAGATCAACACATCAAGTCATAATAATAAGGTACACAAGAGAATCACTTTCAATCTTGCTTGATCATACCCCTATCATGATCTCACATTCAAAATATTCATAACATGATATCATATTCATCATATTATTCCTATTTTATTCACATTTCATACTTTAATTGAACATCATCATTAAGAATACACCAACATAATTGAAGTAAAGTATTCATTTATATTAAAAGTTTTACTAATGGCTTCCAAGAATCTCCTTAAAGATCTCACCCTTAATTCCACAACATTCATACAATAATCCAATCACCATCATCATCTAATAGGAACTTAAGAAATAACACATCAAATTACCAAATCCCTAATCATATATAAACCTAATTCATAGTTAGGGTGACTGAAAATGGGTTATTCATGGATCTTTCAAAAGAGTAGGTCTAAGTATATTGAACTAAAACAATCCACCAATAAACACTAATAATCTAAAAATATAAACCAAAAGAATATCACATTAAATCAATTTAAAAGATCCACGAAATTGGATGAATACCATAATTTTGAAAAATATTGAAAACCAAACTTTGAAGAACCTCTTGGAGAAAGGAGTTCCAAGAGTGAATAGCTTCCATACATTGTTAATTCTTAGAGAATTGTAGAAGAATCCTTGATGTTGAAGCGCTAGTGAATCTTGACCTTGTTCTTTAATATGGGTCTTTTGGGTAGTGAGAGAAAGCCAGATAGAAGTGGTAGTGATTTGGGTTTGAGAAATTATGAGGTGTTAGGTTAGTTTAATGTGTTTTACCCTTTTATAGTCCTAAAATATCTAATTAAACCACCCATTAACAACTAATTATTAATTAACTAGTTAACTAATAACCCCTAACTCAATCGAAATTGGACAGTGAAACAAGGTCCCAAATGACAAAACCCCATCCACGAGGCATCCACTTGACCACGGACTGTACTGGTCATCCTTGTCATGACCCGGGAGCACCCCTTAGACGTAAATGACGTCTTCGTCTTCTAAGAGGACTTAGAGTAGTGCTTAGAATACATAATGGCATATCATAGGTAGGAAATTGCGTAAAATTTAAAATTTTTACATAATAAAGAAAATTTAGACTTCTCGTTTATCATATATGAAGTTTACATAGACTTCTCATTTATGAACTTTACATAGAATTCTCATTTATGTAGTATACCCAATTCGTAAAGTAATCTAATATATGTGTCACATATAAACCATCGATTATAGAATCACAATATTTGGGCATAGCCTTTACACTAGTACAATATGCCACATATAGGCTTACAACAAAGTCTCAGTAAGGAACAAATCCTAGTCTTCCTCGAAAATGATCTTCTACTCTTTAATGGCCCGAACCTACATAATTGTAGAAAAATAAAGAATATGGGTTAGTACAAACCACCTGTACTAAGTATGGAAACATATGCAAGTAAAACCATCGAAATCATGCACATAGGGATATTTTGTCCAAAACTATGCTAAGTGACTTTGAAAACCTTTTATGCACACATAAGGACATATAAAAGTGAATGATCGTAGCATCACTTAAGACAAGTTCATATCCATATACAAGAACAACATTATCATAAAGTAATATCAACACGATTAGCATCATCATAGAGTTATATAAACAATTCATGTTCTAGAGTTCATAGCATCAAAACATACAAGACCCTTACTCACAATCCCACCTCAATCTTACAAATGCAATGCTCATGTGAAGCCCCATAACCCCACATAATCAAGTAAACTAGAAGAGACCATAATCTATGCCTATACATCATATAACATCATATCATGTGTAGTCATCATCATACATAGAAATTTAGACAAATATAATGTTCATCAATGAAGTCAACATTATATAAGGTCAACATCATGTAAAGTCAACAATTAGCATTTCATTCATATCAGAAGTGCATAAGAACATACTCCTAGGACTTCCCTCAAGGTCAACTTGTGCAATGCATAGGTAAAGTCCCTTACCCTTACCAACACTAACTAAACCCCTTAAGTCACCCTAGTTAGATTTCATCTTTATTACTTTCATTCATTCATTTTACTTTCGGGAACAATCACTTTAACTGACATTAGACGATGTAAGCTAAACATGGTATCCGGTGTCATGAATCCCTACACCGAAAGAATGTGCTCTACTTTCCAAGGTAGAACCATAACATGAACACAACATTCTTGGTTGATCCACTAGCTAGTTTTCCTATGCTGGCACATAGTTGAGGAACTAGGAGATTTAGTAGAAACTCATGTATGCACAGTGAATGGTAGTCTCTATATCATATGAATTATTATGAACCTACCTTCCCTCATTGTTAAGGGACACCTCTTATATCTAATTCGCTCAGTGCTAAGCTAAAGTCCCTTTTTGAAATGTCTTTAAGACATTCTTAATCATCAAATCTTAATATAGGTCAAAAGAGACTAACAACTTTTATATTAGTGTCATTTTCTCATTAGGTTTAGAATGATAAATTCCTTTTATCACAACCCAATATTAGTGAGATCATCAAATCATAGTCATATCATAATAAGGCACACAAGAGAATCACATTCAACCTTGCATAATCATACCCCTATCAAGATCTCATAATTCAACATACTCATAACATGCCATCATATTCATCATATTATCATATTCCTACTCTATTCACACATTCATCTTCAATTGAACATCATCATCAAGAATAAACCAGCATTATTGAAGTAGAGAACTCATAGTCATTAAAATCTTACCAGTAGCTTCAAAAACCTATTTCAAGACTTCACTATTAATTTTAAAATATTTATCCATAAATTCAAACAATCATTACCATATAATGGTAAATTATACAAGAATTCAATCACTTGTATCATCCTAATCACCAATAAACCTAATTCATAACCTAGGGTTAGGGAAAAGAAAGAATCATGGATCTTGTAGAAAAACTAGGTCAAAACCTAAGGAATTACAACAATTAACCCATAAACAATCATAATATATTAATTAATAAATACAATACAAATATTTAATTAATTTGAAAGAGTACCCAAAAAGTTGGATGAAAACCCAAGTTTTAAACTTCTTTGGAAATAATTTTGAAGAGCCTGTTAGGGAAAGAGATTCCAAGAGTGAATATATTCCTCACCGTAAAAATCCTTGAATAATGATGGATAAGAACCTTTATCTTGTATACATAATGATGTTTTAACCTTGGTCTTCAATGGGGGTCTTTAAAATTAGAGAGAGATAGTAGAGAGAAGTGAGATCTAATTATGTTTGGGATATAATGGGGTGTTAGGTTAGTTTAATGAAATCCAAATCTTTTATAGTACCCAACTATCTTAATTAATCACCCTCTAACCCCTAATTAATATATTAAATAATAAACTAACTATCCTAATCTTGACCGAAATTAGGCAGTGCAGTAGGGGACTAATCGATGACTCCCCATTGACCAGACACGGACTGTAATGGTAGTCCGTAGTTTTTTTCATAGACTCATTTTTGAAGCCTTTTTCTACTGAGGCTAAGTGTAAATTAACGAGCACCATCGACAGAGCGTCATATCTTCGATGACTCGTCATTTGGGCTTGTGGTTGCACACTGCCACGAGACTATTTTTTTAGGGTTAAATGTAGGGTCTTCCTCAAGAACCCTTAGGGTGGTCCTTGGGGAGTCGTACCTTGAAGTTTCGACCCTAATCACACTCTAACATATATTCTAAGACTTTTTACCAAATTTGGCTTAATTTCAACTCTTGAGACCCCTTGAAACACATAAAGGTATAATAGCTCATCTTTCACAAATATCAAGACGTTGTGGTCGTTTCTTGACATTTTGACTCGTAAACTTCCTAATTGAGATTATTACCTTTGTGTAGGATTAGAAAAACTGTTTTAAGGATTAGTTTATCTAGTGAGGCTCTAGACTAAGTCATGGACTTCCGAAGTATTACATTACCGCCTCTTTGGAACATTTGTCTCCGAATGACACCTAAATCATTTTATAGGGAGAGAAAGAGACTCAATACTAGCATTCCGACCAATAAACATAACAATATTAACAACATACAATCATGAGTAACAATCTCATAGGAGTACTTTACAACTTCATTGACCATATAAACATGACATTACACATAGCAATTCAAATCACAATTTACCACATATAAGAGCTCAACACTTCATATAACATAGTGAGGAACTATCTTCTCAATATCAACATGAGCTCAACATGAGCATCAAGATTTACCATGAAAACCTTCATAATAGAAAACATTAGACATGCTCCCTACAATTTCATGAAGGCAAACATACACAGAACACAAATAAGTGGAAGTTAAATAAGAGAGCATTTTTCATCAAAACTCATTTTAGCATTCACCTTTACTATGATATGCATATATTTAGAAAAACAAGGCAAGTTCACATTATTCATGAATTTTATTTTAAGAGGAACTAATAGCCTCAACTTTGACTAGGAGTAAGAGCGAAGAGATTAGTATGAATGAACTTAATGTCAGCCTCGACCTCCCATGTTTCATCCTCAACTAGATGGTTTCTCCATAGGACTTTTAAGGAGACGACATATTTGTCCTCATATTTTTGACTTGATGATCTAGGATATCAACTGGAACCTCTTCATAAGAAAGATTCTCATTCACCCCTAACCCTTCAATAGGGAGAATAGAGACTTGGTCGCCCATACATTAATAAATCATAGAGACATGAATTATGGGGTGAACCGGGGCTACTTCACTTGGTAATTTCAACTCATTAGAAACTTTCCCGACCTGTTTCAAAATGTCATAAGGACCCACAATACCAGGGACTAAACTTTCCCTTTTTACCAAATATCATCACCTTTTTCATAGGTGAAATCTTCAAGTAGACTCAATCACCTACTTCAAACTCAAGTTCTCTTCGTCTATTGTCGGCACAAGACTTTTACCCACTATAGGTTGTTTTTAACCTATCTCTTATCATCCGAACATTTTCCAAAGCCTCATAGATTCTCTCCCGAATAAGGAGTGAAGAATCACATACCTCAAACAACCTAAATTGAGACCTACATCTCCTACCATAGAGTTCTTCAAAAGGTGCCATGGAAATACTCGAATGGTATCTATTATCGTAGGAGAACTCTATCAACGGTAGATGATCATCCCAATTAACATTGAAGTAAATAACACAAGTTCTTAACATATATTCTAGGGTGTGATGGTGTACTCTCTTGACCATTCGTTTGAGGTTCAAAGCGATACTAAGATTCACTTGAGTACCTAACCCCTTTTGAAAAGACCTCCAAAAACTAGAAGTGAAATGGGCACCTCTCTCCTAGATGATAGACAAAGGGATCCCATGCAAACTCAAAATCTCATTAAGGTATAACCTAGCATATTCTTCCGCCGAATAAGTAATTATACTGGGAGAAAGTGGGAAAATTTCGTCAATCTATCAACAATCACCCATATTGAATAATTTTATCTCCAGGTTGAGGAATACCCACTACAAAGTCCATATTAATATCTTCTTACTTCCAAGTAGGAACATCCATCACTTGAGTTAGACCTCCAAATCTTTGATGCTCGACCTTGACTTGCTCACAATTAGGACACTTAGCAACAAACTCTGCTATAGCCCTCTTTAAACCATCCCACGAATAGAACACTTAAAGATCACGATAAATTTTTGTAGCACCCAAATGAATGAAATATCAAGAACCGTGTTCTTCTTCCAAAATTGGTCTTCCTAGAGCATCCACATCCGGTAAAAACAATCTACCTTGTACCTAAGTACCCCATCCCTCTTGGTAGAATGCCTTATTAAACTTGCTAAGAATCGATTCCTTTAACTCCATCAATGCAGTATCAACGTGTTGCTTAGACTTCACCTCAACCACTGAAGATGATTTGGAATTATAATGAACCATAGACCTCCTTTTAGAGAATCTTTCAAGCGAAAACACCCAACTAAGGCAATCTATGTACCTCTTTCACTAACTGTTTCTTATCATCAGGAACATGGGTTATATTACCCATTGACATTTGACTTAGAGCCTCCGCAACCACATTGGCCTTGTTGGGGTGGTAGAGAACACTCATGTCATTGTCCTTCAAAAGTTCCAACCATCTTTTTTTCTAAAGATTCAACTCCTTTTGAGTGAACATATATTGAAGGCTTTTGTGATTTGTATATACATCCTCATGGACTCCATATATGTAATGCTACATATTTTCAAAATAAACACTACTACCGCTAATTCAAGGTCATGAGTTGGATAGTTATTCTCATGCACCTTGAGTTGTCTAGAGGTATAAATTATTACCATACCATGTTGCATGAGTACACAACCCAAAACTACTCGAGAATCATCAGAATACACCACAAACCCTTTAGTACCCTCTTGTAAAGTCAACAACAGAGTTGAGGTAAGCTTATCCTTCAACTCTTGGAAACTTCTTTCACAAGCTTCTGACTACTCAAACTTAACTTTCTTTTGGGTTAATGTTGTCAAAAGAGAAGCAATAGATGCAGATACATCAACAAAACACCTATAATAACCGGCTTAACCCAAGAAACTTCGAATATCGGTTGGAGTTAAAATTCTAGGCCAATTATTAACCCCTTTTATTTTCTTTCGATCGACCTCTATACTCTTACTTAAGATAATGTGACAAAGAAAATCAACCAATCTCAACAAAATCTCACACTTACTATGTTTGGAATAGAGTTGATGTTCCTTAAGGACTTGCAATACTACCCTTGGTTCATATGGTAATCCTTACTCTTTAAAAAACCAAGATATCATAAATGAAAACAATTGAAAAGAGTGGTAATTTCGTAACACTCTATTCATAAGGTCCATAAATCCGCCGGGGAAACAGTTAACCCAAAGAACATAACTAGGAACTCATAATGACCATACCTAGTTCATAAAGATGTTTTAGGTATATCTTCCCCTATCACCCTAAGTTGGTGATATCCCGACCTCAAATAAATTTTTGAAAAGTAACTCTCTCCTTGGAGTTAATTAATCAAATCATTAATCATAGAGAGAGGTTCCTTATGGTGATCTTCATTAGTTTACGGTAGTCAATGCACATCCTGCGGGACCTATCGTTATTTTTCACAAACAAGACCAGAGCTCCCATGGAGATATGTTTGGTTGAATAAAAACCCTTATCAAGCAAATGTTTTAGTTGAACCTTTAAATCTTTCAACTCAGCCGGAGCCATCCGATAAGGAGGAATTGAAATAGGGTTCACGACAATAAATCTATCCGGAAATCTATTTCCCATTGAGGCAAATTCTGGGTAATTTATCAGGAAAGACTTTGGAAAAGTCCTTCACTACGGGTATTGACTATAAAGGAGGAACTTCGAACCCAAGGTCCTTAACACTCACAACATGGTAGAGATATCCCATAGAAATCAACTTACTAGCTTTTATACACGAAATGATTCGACCTGTAAGGATTGAGTTTCTCCCCTTCCATTCCAAGACCGGTTTAGGAAATTGGAACTTAACTACCCTTGTTCTACAATCAATATAATAAACACAAGCATGTAAAAAATCCATCCCAAATTCTTACCACACTTGGTACAAGTAGGTTTTTCACTTAGTGAATTTCCACTTCTTCCCCTTTGGGACCTATGGTTAGACACCCTATCCTTACTAGCCTTGGGGAAATTAGAAGGAGCTTGGTTGGAGACCCTCTTTTTGAAACTAGTCTTGTCTTTAATTTCCAACTTTCCCTAGGAAGTACCTACTTCATAAGGCCTTGCCCTCTTGAACTACCTATTCTTCCTCTTAAGCCCACTCTCTTACACTTATTAAGCATACACCATTAAACGAGAAATGCTATGTTTTCATGTAGCATCACCGAATGACACTCTAATACATGTTCATCCGATACACCCGTCGCAGAATGGTTCATTTCATATATAGGATTGGACACCAAATAAGAGACATACATAGACAACTTAATGAATTTCAAAGATTATTCTAGAACAATCATACTGACTTGACGAAGGTTGATGAACTTTTCCACTTTTGCCTGTATTTTCTCCCTTGGAAAAAACCTATCAAGAAATGCCCTCATAAAGACTTCCCAATTGATGGGACCCGCTCTTAAAGCCCTATTGTCCCTCTATTGAGTGTACCAAGTTTGAGACACATGCTTGAGTTGATATGCGTCTAGCTCGACCTTCTCAATTGAATTGACTCACATAACACAAAATATCTTATAGAACTCATCCAAAAAAAGTCTTGGGATTCTTCATTCACCTTAGACCCAAAGAACATCAGAGGGTTCATCCTAGTGAAGTCCCTTAAGCAAGAAGCCATGGTACTAGAATTTTGGTTCACACGAGATCCAACTTCTCTGTTTGCTACAGCTGCCAAAGATTGAGCTTGAGTAGATACCGATTGAGCTTGAGTAGTCATGACTTAAGCCATGTTTATGAAAGTCATCGTCATATATCCATCACTCATAGTCGGAAAATTGACCGGATCTTGGTCACCTTGTGGAGCTCGTTCTTGAGAAGGAGCTTGATTGTCTTGGGGAGGAACTCCCGCATTAGCAATTTCCTCTTCAACTCTTCTTGAGGCTGCCTTCTAGTAGTCATAACCTATAACCATAATAAAAGGGTTAAAAGAAAAAGGACGCATAGAGTCAAGACTCTCGAGGTACGACTTCAAGAATACTAAAGAGGTGAGAATTTCCTAAGCATCACATATCCTCACATTCATAAGTGTGGTGCTTCACAATTATGAACAAGACTCTACGTAGACGCGGTTTATTGAGACATCAATCCAAATATTACTCAACCTTATGTTCTGTTACCAAGTTTTTCAGGACCGTGGAGCACACCCTAGATGTAACCATTGACTTCGTCCTCAAAGAGGCCTTAGACTAGCCCTTAGCTTGCATCATGGCATATCATAGCTAGAGCAAAATGTGGAAAATTTTAAAGTATCACATAGTGAAGTATACTTAGACTTCACGCTTATCATATGTATGAAGTTTACATAGACTTCTCATTTATGCAATATAGTGAATTCATAAAGTAGTCTAATATTTGTCTCACATACAAACCATCTATCATAGAATCACAAGATTTGGGCATAAACCTTATCCTAGTACAATATTCCACATATAGGCATACAACAAAGTCTCAATATAACTAAAGAACAATTTTCTTTAGACATAGTCAATATTAATAAAGATAGAAAAGTGGCATCATCCTCGAACTTGAGGACACAACAATAACATGGGAACAAATCCAAGTCTTTCTTGAAAATGGTCTTTACTCTTCAATGGCCCGAACATACATAATTGTAGAAATATCAATAATATGGAATATATGTAAGTAAGACCATTGAAATCATCATCAAAGGGGTTCAAAACAATTCTAAGTCACTCTGAAAGCTTTTTATGCACACGTAAGTGCATAGACAAGTAATTGATCATTGAATCACTTAAGACAAGTTCATAACCATATACATGAACAAAATTGTCATAAAGTCATATGAACACGAATAACATCATCATAGACTTATATCAACTTTGCTATTCTAGAGTTCATAACATCAAACATACAAGACCATTACTCACAATCCACCTCAAGCCTATCAAGTAATTTAGAAAATAAATCATAAGTACTGCCTATGAAAGTCATATAATATGTATTCATCATCACACACATAAATTTATACCAATATCATGTTCATCAATAAAGGAAACATCATATAAGATCAACATCATGTAAAGTCAACGATTAGCATTTCATTCATAAAATAAGTGCATAAGAACATACTCCTAGGACTCCCCTCAAGGGTAACTTGTGAAATTCATAGGTTAAGTCCCATACCCTTACCTACACTAACTAGAACCCCTTAAGTCACCCTAGTTAGAGTTCATTTTTATTACTTTCGTTCATTGATTTTACTTTCACGAGCAATCACCTTAACCAAAATTAGACCATGTGATTCAAACATGAAATCCGGTGTTGTTAAACCCTACAACGAAAGAATGTCCTATACTTGTCAAGGTAGAACCATAACATGAACATAGAATTCTAGGTTGAGCCACTAGCTAGTTTTCCTATGTGGCCGCATACTTAAGGAACTAGTAAATTAACTATTAATTCACATATACATATTGCATGGTAGTCTCTATCTCATGAGAATTGATGTGAACCTACGTTCCCTCATTGGGAAGGGATACCTCTCATATCTAGTTCGCTCAGTGCTAAGCTAAAGTCCCTTTTTGAAATGTCTTTAAGCCTTTCTTAATCATCAAATCTTAATATATTCCATAGGAGACTAACCTCTTGTGTAATCATGTCATTATATCATTAGGTTTATAATGAGAACTTTCTTTTATCACAACCTAACATTAGTGAGATCACCACATCATAGTCATATCATAATAAGGCACACAAGAGAATCACATTCAACTATGCATGATCGTACCCCTACCAAGATCTCCCTATTCAACATACTCATAACATTCCATTGTATTCATCATATTATCATCTTCATAATCGATTCACAAAATCATAAATCAATTGAACATCATCATCAATAATAAACCATCATTATTGAAGTAGAGAACTCATAATCATAAAAGACTTACCAATAGCATTCAAAACCTCTTTCAAGACTTCACCGTCAATTGCACAATATTTATCCATAAATTCAACCATCATCACCATATAATAGTAAATTACACAAGAACTCAATCACTTATATCATCCCTGATCACCAATTGTCACATCCCGAGAGTACACCCTAGAAGATATGGTGTTCTCGGACTTGCAACACGGCATACTTGACCTCTCGGAGGTCTTGTACAAGCCCTTAGACATCATCCATTGCATATATGTATGAAAAATAGTGTGGAATCAAAACTTTTCACATGAAAAATCTAAAAAATCTTTCATACAAAATGATAGAAAATACTAAGTCTCAATATACCCCAATCTTACACTCAAGAATACTTAGGACACGGCCCATACAATAGATATATTGTAATACTTAGTCTATTACAATACTTTGAATAAAAGAAGTCTAAGATAGCAATATCCTTGAATCAAGTGAGGACATAACCCAACTTTGCTTGAAAGATTCCTAGTTTGCAAGCTTTGCTTCAAGGCACTTCTCACCTTCTACATACAACTTTAGACATAGATGAAATGTATGGAATTATTACAATGCATGTACTAAGTATGACATAATGCATAAATCATGAGAAATGGACATTTATGAGAAACATGCTCTTTTTGATTAAACTGTCATATTAAAAGTGTAAGAATCACATTTAAATACCAAACATCATATTTAGAACAAATTCCAAATCATATTCAATTTATATCTAATTATAGTGACATTACATTGAACACACAACAACTTCACATATATCTCACCTATCATAAGATAGCATGAAGAATACATCAAAAGACATATACATGAGATTATCCTACCAAAGATGATTCTAAGGCTCATTTGAGTGAGTTATGAAGTGACTGCCCATACAATCCCTTCACACACACCTTGGAGATCCTTTCGACTACCAAAGATAAGGTTAATCCCATTTCATTAATCAATTTTCCCATCTTGTGTTATCCTTATGAGTTCTCTAGGTAAGACCTGTAGAGACCATTCCTATGCCCCCTCCACACCTTAACTAGGTAATCCTTAAATCTACTCTAGTTAAGTACTTATTCATGAACATATTTTTTAACTTAAGACATTATCTTCTTTAGTTCATTTACGAGATATTGAACATTTAAGGACATTCAAATAATTGTCTTAAAGAAGACCTAGTGACTCACACATTAACATCTTCAAACTTTAATTGTGCAATGTCTAGCTAAACTTTATAGATATTATCCAACACTAGTAGGTATACCATATGATGAGAAGATGCAATAACTGACATAGACCATACTATCTATGCATGGAATCCTGAGTCATGAACCTACTCTGATGAAGGTTTGTTCTACTTGCCAATGGAAGAATCTACGACACATCCCATATAGGCACATGGTTAAGGAATATCGATGGTTTCTTTGTTATCTAATATCATATTATTTAGAGAAACTTACAAAGCACACTCAATCAGTGCTAGACTTTGTTCTCATAGATTATTTCAATAAAGGAGAATATAAAGAGGTTGAAAATCAAGTTCACAACTCAATCACATTACACCTTACCAAAGAGGGTCCACTAAGGCTACCTACAATGGTCAAGAGGATTGCTCAATGACTTTCCTAAGGATGATTTCACTCAGTTCCAGCCAACCAAATTTAAGTCCACCATTCACACAAGAAGGATACTATTACGACTTTCAACTTCAAGGATATCTTAACCTTACATCTTGGATGAAGGTTCCACCTAAAGGACCTTCTTAAGTATGTTTAAGGTCACATGTCAATCTGACATACAAAAAAAAGAATCTTTAGCTTACTAAGTGAAGAAGTCACTTTCACATTTTACATGTATCAAGTAAGGAACACAAGTATACCAAAACAAGACACACACATACTTCACCATATCACATATAGAATACAATTCTAGAAGAACGTAGGAACAACCAATGTCAACTATAAGTCACCCTATTAATTACTATAATATCATAAATCTATGTCATCACAAGTCTCATATAATTCATCACGAAGCATCATACTTCAATCATCAAGTAATACCCATGAAAACTTCACTATAGCCTACTAGAGACACACATCATCAACAAAAATAACTCATTCTTTGACTCTACATAAACACATAAGTTGATAATACCTTCACAATACTCACATATTCAAGTTATAAGATGATAAAGCCATAATTCATAAAGAAATGTTGACAAGGACACATCATTTCACAATTTCTAAAGTAATGTCGACAAGGCCACATAATTTACAAGTATAGCACACAAGAACCGCCACTATAAGTAAACCTTACCAAACATTATTATCATCTAAGATATATAATACACAATATAGAGAAAGTTATATCAACGTACCACCAATCAAACCTCATAACTCCAATCCGTAGCCAATTCAATCAACTCAATATACAAAGGCCCTTAACAATAACCATAGTCACCAATTAAATTCAATAATCACAATAGACAATGAATCAAATATTATGTAACATGAATTTATCAAATTAGGACAGATTACTTACAATTCTAGCATGATTCTTTCATAGTTCAATAGCCCTAATCAAACTACACAAGAATTCAATAATCAAAGCACTAATAAAATAGTCAAAACTAGGGTTTCATGATTTGCATGGGTTCATAGAGTTTTTAGGTTGATCATCAAACTAACATTAATTCAATCAATGTACAATGATTTAAAACGTTTTATGCAAGAACCCATCACTAGATATCAAAATAGGACAATTTCATCTTTTGAAAGACTTTGGAAATCACATTGAATTTTGACTCCTTGAAGAAAAGAGATTAAAGGATGAAGGTAATATCTTTTTTATTCTAAGACATAAAAATTCAGAAGAACCGATAGAGAAATCACCCCCAAGCTCCAATATCCATTCAAGTTTCAATGGTGGTCTAGAGAGTTCTTTAGGGGTTTTGGGTTTTGATTTTTTGGAATAATGAATTCATCCAATTGTTTTAGACTTATAAAACTATTTATACTACCCAAAATAACCCTAATAAACCGTCAAAATAATTTTAGTAAGTCTAGGTGAAAACCCCAAAATACCCTCCCCTTGGTCGAGACACTTGCAAAAATTGCAGGTGCCGTCGACGGATGGACACCTAAACCTCGTAGCCCAACCAACAAACCGTCTTGTTGGTCCGTGTTTTGGGTCATGGGCTTGAAATTTGCAGCTCAATCTCCCACTCCTATGTCCCCACCAACGTCCTCCACCTACGGGGCGTTAACCAGCCTACTGGGCATCGATTGCCATCTGCAGGTGGGACTGCTTTTGGCAGTTTTGGCAACCAAGATGGGTCGTTCCTCAAGGACCCTTGATTGATCCTTGAGGAGTTTTGCCTAGACATTTCCAACTTGAATATGTCTATATATATTTTAAGATACCCTAACAAAAATTTTATCAAAAACGAAAACGTAAAGCTTGACGAAACACACCAAGACACATGAGGACATTTCAAGGCAAACCTTTCGAACATCATGGACGTTCTTAGACGTTTGACCTCCAAACATCACGAAACTTTAAAAACTACCTCCTAATATCATTTTAACCCATTTTAGGACTTCAAAACATCAATACAAAAGTCTTAGGCTCTAGTTTAACCTATGTCATCTTAGAGATGTTGCACCAATCAACCTAATTCATAACCTAGGGTTAGGGAAAAGGGAGAATCATGTATTTTGTAGAGAAACTAGGTCAAAAGCCTAATGAATTAAAATAGTTAACCCATACACAATAATAATATATAATTATTAATCAATACAATACAACATTAAATCAATTTGATGCAGTACCCATAAAATTTGATGAAAACCCAAGTTTTAGACATCTTTGGAAACCAATTTCGACGAGCCTCTTGGGGAAAGAGATCCCAAGAGTTCATATCTTCCATACCATGAAAAACCTTGAATAATGATTGAGAAAAAACTTGATCTTGGAAAAAAGTAGAGAGAAGCGAGAGCTAATTGGTTTTGGGAAATAATGGGGTGTTAGGTTAGTTTAATGAAGTCTATCTTTTTATACTCCAAAACTAATATAATTAAGAACCACTTGATTCATAATTAGTCTATTGAATAAGTAACTAACTATCCTAAACTTGACCGAAATTAGGCAGTGCACTAGGGATCCAATCGACGACTCTCGATCGATGCCCCATCGACCAAATCACAGACCGTACTGGTAGTCCGTTGTTTTTATCAGAGACTTCTTTTTAGAGCCTTTTGGTGCTGACGCTAAGTGTCAAACAAAAAGAACCATCTACATAGATTCATTCCATCGACAACTCGTCATTTGGTCTTGGGGTTGCATAGTGCCACAAGACTATATTTTTAGGGTCAAATATTGTGTCCTCCTCAAGGACCCCTAGGATGGTCCTTGGGAAGTCGTACCAAGATATTTCCACACTACATAAACTCTAACATATATTATTAATCTTTTTACCAAATTTGACTTAGTTCTAACTCTTCAAACTCTTTGTAACGCATGAAGGCACACTAACTCATCTTTCACAAATCTCTAGACGTCATGGTTGGTTCTTGACATTTTGACTCTAAAACTTTATAATTGAGTTTTTTAAACTTTTTTTAGGCTTAGAAACACTATTTAAGGATTTGTTCATCTAGTGAGGCTCTTGATTAAGTCATGGACTTCTGGAGTGTTACAATAGTGGTATGGTTCGTACACTTGTTTTTGTAGGCTTTTGGTTCTGAGGCTACATGTGGACTTACGAGACCAATCGATGGGGTATCAACCCATCGATGATCCATCGTTTACCCCTCCTGGTTCACACTATTTTTGAAAGATTTTAAAAGGTGAAATGTTGGGTCATCATAAAGGACCCTTGAGGTGGTCCTTGGGGAGCCGTACCCAGACGTTTTGACCTTAAACAGACTCTAATATGTATTATAAATCTTTTAACCAAATCTGACTTTTATACGACTCTTAAAAGTCTTGAACACACCAAGTCACACTAGGTCATTTTTCACGAATCTCCGGACGTCGTGGTAGTTTCTTGATATTTTAATTCTAACACTTTCTAATTAAGTTCATGACCTTTGTTTAATCTTAGAAACGTTGCTTAAGGCTTCGTTGATCAAGCGAGGCTCAAGACTAGGTCATGAAACTTCCTAGTGTTACAAATAGTATCATCAAATTCTTATTTCATCACAATATCTGATGAAAACTGTTAAGTTATAGGTATTTGAGGATTTAAGGAAAGCATGTACACTATGTCACTTAAAATAGGAAAGAGGCTGATAAAAGTGTAGAAACAAAAGTTTGAGCTTCGCCAAGTCCACTTGGTGGATCACTGATAGGGATCGATAGCGCCTTTTGTTCTAGTGTGGTGAGCCCTGAAGAAAAGAGTTAAATCGGTTGAAGAGAAGAGAAGTCGGCGCATCGCCGATTAGTTCCGTGAAGTAGTTTCTCTGCGCCAAATGAACCAAAGCACTAAGATGCTTAAGGCTGTACCAAAAGGTTGTGGACTACACCAATGGGAGAATCGATTAATCAATTGGCGATTCACATTAAAGTCGCCAAATGATCAGCTGCAATATAAATATGAAAGCTGTAAATACTAGTAGAGTTGTAGTTTTTAGTGATTTCAATCATTTTTTTCTAAAAATTCCGACTTAAAAATACCATTAGAGTTGTACTACTTTTAATATTTTACTCTCAAAGTTCTTAAGGGTTTTGAAGACTTGAAGAAGAAAGGGTTTCTTCTCTTTCAATTTTGGAAGTGGGTCTCCTTTATTTTTCTCTATTTGCTTAAATCAAGATTTATTTCTCATACCCATTTGATTTGAAAATTATTGAAGGCATAATTTATGCTTCTTGTTGTGTGGCTAAAAATCCCTATTCTTGGGGTCTGATTCATCAAATATGATTTAATATTGTTGTTGGGTCTTGCTTGTTGGTAGATTAAATTTAGTTTAACTGTGATTTTGTCTAGTAGTCGTGGATTAATATAATGGATCCTTAGTTAAAAATACAAGTTCACCTATCAGCTCGATCGATAGAGGAGTCGCTAAACCAAGACATTTAGATTGAGGACCTAATGAGTGGGTCTACATAAGGTTCAACAATAGAGGGTGCGACCTGGTCCCATATTCTAACACTCAGCTCGAGAGAGTTAGTGTGATAAGGTGTAGGTTGGTCTTCATGCGGAAAATGGGTCTCCAAGAGGAACCCACTTGACACAAGGTAAGTTGCTCGATAAAGAACTTATTTCCATATAAACCTAGCCTAGCCACTATTTTTCTACAAATTTTCTATCAAAAGCATGTACCTAACAATCTCGATTAATTCATATTGCGGTCACATCCCATGAATTCCCCCTTTTATTGTTTAGATTTCTTGTTTTTTAGTTACTTTTACTAGTTGGAACAAACCCCCAATTCAATATTTGACACTCTCATCCCACTTCCTCAATGCTTTTATCGTTAATTTCTATAGCTATGACTAATTAGAATGAAGTTCTCATTAACTACAACTCTTCACTATCACTCCCTTAGGTCTCGAGCCCAACCCTCGGTTGGGTTACTATATTATCGATGATTGTAAAATGTCATTGGTCATGATAAGCATCAAAATGATGCCGCTGCTGAGGAGTGGTGTCATGTGAAGATGAAGTTAAATCGAGTTTTGATTCTTGCTTAGTGTGAGCTTTACTAACTTATCTTTTAGTTTTGTTTCGTTTGCTTGGGTTACCATTTCAGAAAGGATGAGTGTAAACGGGAGCAATGGTAGTTAGGTGGGCCACAAAAATCACATTAGAAACCTCAATGATGTTGAAGAGCCCAACATCAATGACTATCATCTTATGGGAGGTGTTGGAGACATCCGTTTACCCCTACCTGAGAGAAATGTAGTGTTCCACATAACAAGCACCATGCTGCACTTCTTGCAGTTAAAGGGACTTTTTAGGGATTGGCTCATGAGCACCCCATGAGCATCTTTGAAATGTCGTAGATGTGTGCGAACCTTTCTCTTTCAAAATTGTCTCTCAGGAGTTTGTCTTGTTGAGTCTATCCCCTTTCTCATTAATGGGAGAAGTGTGCAAATGGCTAGCAGAGCTGCCACAAAAATCCATCACTTCGTGGGAAAAATTGGTAAGCGCATTTGAAGTTTGGTGATGTCACTGTGGGATACCATTCAGAGCTTTAAGTGTTTGAACAGGGATCCTACGCATGAAACTTGGTTGACAATAAAAAAGATGGTGCTCTAATGCTCAACCCATGGTCTTCCTGAGAACACCTTCTTTTAATACTTTTACCGTATCCTAGACTCGTTAAAGAAGGAAGGTGAACAACAAGTCCAGTTGGCGAGCCATCGTCAGATTTGGTGAACCCAATTTCTTCCGCCGTCACCCGCAAGATATATTCAGATTGAATCCTATAAAACTCAACGGTTGGCAGTAACTATTGGCGCATTCCAAACCAAGTTGGCGATCTCTATGAAGATGTTCGTTTGGATTCCCGCATAAACTGAAGATCCTATTAAATCCAACAAATGAACTAAACATTCGGCGTTTCATCGAGTGATTAGGAGAAATTGATTTATACTGCCGAATGGTAAAAATCTGACGATCTTTTTTGAGTAAAATGGTTAAAGTTTCCCTTTTCATTTACTCTATCTACCTGTTCGTCTTCACAAACTCACACCAACACTATAGCTTTTATCTTTCCTGCAATTTTAGAGTATTTTGGTTTACAAATTGTGCTTGTAATTTGATTGCACTGCCGCCTAGCATCTCAATAGCATTTTAATCGGCATCTATGGTTTGTAGTCGAACCCCTCAGTTTTTTTTATTGTAATAGTACTTATTTGCATTATATAATTCTTGTGGAATCTATACTGAATTCTCCGAGTTGATTCAATTGTGTGTATTATCAACTATTCTTCGATCCCTCTATCTTAGTTAGGGAAATCATGCTCGAGTATGCTTTAAGTTGAAATTATTTTACCATGAGAATGAGAAATTTCTTTATGTATTCATTGAATTTGCTTCCCTCTTGCCTTTTATTTGATGATTATAACCTTGATTGATCTGTAACATTCTATGAGACACTTGACATCACCAAACACTCTATGCGATACACCGAAAGACTTCTTGGTTAACCCTTTCTCTACACCCTTATACCATATGGCAGTCGATTAGGCAAATCACCTAAGTGGATCAGCACTTCATAAAATTGTTTGGCGAAGTGATTCTACCGTTGAAATCTCGCTGCACATTTTAAAATATTTCCTAACATTTTTTGAAGTCATTGCAGAAATGTCTAGACCAATGGTCGCAGGGAGAGACATGCCACCTAGACATACACAAGCAAGAGATTTCAAATGGAGTGAAAAGATAGCAGAACTTGTAAAATAAAGAAGAGAGAAAAGGAAAGCAAGTTCCAGCGGGAGGGTTCCCATTGACCCGACTAATTCTTTGTGGAATCATGGACTCTATACGGATATGGACTCCTTTAGGACAACCCATGATTTGGACAGGATGATTGCGGCTAATATTGCCGCCGAGGATAAGGCAAATGAACACAATGAGAACCAAAATGATAATACTCCGGGGACCATTGTTAAATTCCATGTTGATGCATCGGGCACTGATGCCCCGACAGATAGAGCGAGCGTTTTGACACGAGGCCCTCTTTACATCAGTCTCTATATTTTGTTCTTTTCAGTGCAAGATATTTATCAGTTGCATTTGAGGAAAAATGTTATCTTATTTGTGGTGGGGTGAGGCCCACCTTTATGTGTTGGTTTGGCATATCTTTTTTTTTTGTGTGTTTTCATTTTATATTTTGTCTGTCCGCTTTTAAATTTTTTTATTTGTGAATGTTTAATCTTATGGACACTTAATGATTTTAATTTGCAAAATGATTTATAACACCTTTTTCAAATAATTTCATATTTTTCAAAAATATTTGCAACCTCTTGTCTTGAAAGTGGTTATTCTCTTGAAAATTTGAGCATCAATTTCAATAAATATCGATGATTTAAATAGTTCTTTCAATCAACAAAAAATAATGTGCGACTACAACGAGACCAAATAAAGTCACATAGACAATATGTGAGCTCTTTGCATCTCTTTGTGACTAGTCACATGTCAAATTGACTATCGTGTAATGACCATTGCATACTATCAAAAGTTCAAAGTTTTGTTTTATGTAGTATCGATGCCTTGGGTGATAAACTTACCTTGAACCATGATATCCAACACCTAAATTTTCCCTGTTAGTCTAGTCAAGTAAGTAATGCTTTACCTTGATATGATCTTAGGCAAATTTATAGAGTGTGAGCCAATTTGACATATACCTCTTTTGTGATTTCCCATGTGAATATATGAATTTTTCTTGAACACCCTTTGAATCTTAACCTTCTTTGGAAGAAACTGTATGGAAACTATACCTTTCTTGATCCCTTCTCCTTTGTCTCATGAAATATTGGTTTGATTGAAATAGCCAACTTAGGGAAAAAGCTTAAGTTGGGTTATGGTGAAAATAAAAAGGAAAAGTCAAAAGAAGTGACTTGGTGTTACAAAAATATGGATACCCTCCATATAAAATTAAAACAGAAAGAGAAAGAGAAAATAAAAGAAATGAAAAAGAGAATTTGTGGAATAAAGTAAAAAAGGAATAGGGTTTCCAAGCAATCCATGAAAAGGGAACAATCGGATAACTTATGAGCATTAACAAAAATTAGGAAGGAGTAATTTGAGCACCACAATTCATGAGGACCATTATTCACTAAGCCTAAATGACCATACCTTTGAACTCAGCCCCATTACAAGCTTTAGAAACACCTTTTTTATCTCGACAAAGCGGAAAAAAATGTTGACTCGATGACAAGGGCAAAACTATGGGTGAAAGTATGTATTAAGTTCCTATTTTCGAGAGAGAGTGTTGTATCTAATTCATAAAATTTAAATTTTATTATACAATTGTGTGTGAAAATTGAATCATCATTAGTGTGAGGGCATTCAAATGTTTATGTTTGATCTTGAACTTGCATTTGGATCAAATAATTCGAGCTCGAGAATATTTTACAATGGTGTGTGACAACTTGAATCATTGAGTACACAATTGATATTTGCAGAAGTTTTTTGAGTCTTGTTGTGTGCATTCACGATTGGTTCTTGTGCAAAACTATTTGAGATATCCTTTTTGAAATGTTGAACCTGAATAACGCTCAAACTTACTTATCAAATAAGAAGTAAAGCGGTCGTATCAAGTAAAGAAACCAACTAATGAGGTTGGGATCGTTCCCACGAGGAAAATAGTTCAGACTTAACTTCATACTATTATTTGGTCAATTATTTCTTTGTAAAACAAAGACAATAAAAGGGGGGTTTTCATTTCTAAATGAATGAAAATAACTAACTAAATTAAAGTAGACAACTAACATATTCAAATGTTGGAGTTTAATCAATAAATAAAAGTAACTAGGTTTACGTGTTCCCCATAGATTCTTAATCTGATAATTCTAATTATAAAAATTCTTTCCTAGTATCTTGCATGCAAAGTGATAAGTTATGTATTTGTAAATCCTTGATCTGGCATCTAGCAAACTTCACTACGGACCTTGGTCCGGCTACGTGTGTTGCTATACTAACCCTTACCTTTACCTCATATTAACTATTGTATTCGATATTTGTCTGAGTTATAACCTCGTACCAATCAATACTAGCCTATTAGATATTATACACTAAATATATGTTGATAATTCTTTTCCTATTATCTACCTCCTTTGTCCGGCAAGTAGCATTAAGGCGAGTTCTAACGTTGGACATCCGTTAAAAGACTTCTATGTGAAAGAATTATCAAAACATGCAAGACACTATTCTAGAATTGTTATTTTAGTTAGATTTTATCTCATTATTCACCCATGGTTCCCACAACCCTAGTTATGGAGTTTAGTTACCCATAGTCATAATAAGAATATTCATATATATATATATATATATATATATATATATATATATATATATATATATATATATATATATATATATATATATATATATATATATATATATATATATATATATATATATATATATATATACATATATATATATATATATATATATATATATATATATATATATATGTATATATATATAATAAAATATAAGAATTCATGCACTTACTTCAATGAGAAAGAATAAAATCCAGAAATTTACTTGATTAACTGACAAAATCACCAACAATCAACTCCAGAGAAAAGTGTAACAATCCAAAGTGTAATAATCAAAATAATCTCTCAACAAAGAATCTAACATAAAAGTATCTAATAACAAAGCGTCTAAAAATCAAGAGTCTAACGAACAAGAGTCTAACCCCAAAAATGTGGTTTTTTGAACTATTTATAAAAAACAAAAACCTAATCAAAGAAGGACTGTATTTGCTGAAAATTTGTCAAAACGCGGCTGGGTCGACGGACCTCGCGACGGGTCGTCGTGGTCACGACGGGCCGTCATGGAGTCCTTCGTCCCATACCTTACAAATTCTTCTTTTGGTCTCTTCATTACCCTCGATGACAGGTATGACGGATTGTCACAGGCACAACGGTCCGTCGAGGGTCTCCGTTCCAGAACACTTAAAATCTTGGAATTTGGGTACTGGGACTACTTCTCTGATCTTCACGACGAACCAGCAGGACGGACCGTCATGGCTACGACGGTCCGTCACGCACTTCGTAACCTCACACTTGGTCAGACTTCCCCATCTTCCTTCAGCAGCTTCACTACGACGCCACCTATGGACAGTCACAGGATCGACGGACCGTCACAAGCTCCGTAGGTAGTGCTTTTCTGCATTTCTTGCTCAAAAACATCCGCGTTCATCTTTCGACAGATTTCCTGCAAATAAAGAGAAACTTACATAAAAATTAATAAAAAAGGCTTTTGGACACACACTAAACTTAAGGAAACAACATCAAAAACACCGTGAAACCACGGTATATCAACACCTTCAACTTAAATTCGTTGTTTGTCCTCTAGCGACGCACTATGACTCACTACATAATCTTTGTACAATAGTATCCATGTTTTATCTTTCGCAATCATTTGACTATCAATACCAATAAGTCTCATCATATTTATGCATGTTATCACTATTAGGGTAGAATTATGCGGAATCAGACCATGACATAGACTCACCACGCACTAACACCTATCCTCTTCAATTTCTCACCGAGGTGCTAATATTTCCGAAATTGTAACTCGTGTCCTCACCTCAAAACAACATCCTCATTTTTCACACAATGATTTCAGTTTGAGTATAAGTATTACTTTTCAATGCTGACTGTCAGAACAAATTCACAACTCATTCATACATATTGCCATAACCTTTCTCCTATTTTCATTGCTTTAAGTTCGCTATAAAACTCTTAGGATCACGATAGGACTTTCTTAGCTTGTAACATACGCTCAGGGTCAAGTAGGGTATATTTAGGTATACTTTAGTGACTTTTTGCCCTCCTTGTCATATTGGCTAAATATACCACTTTTTATCATTTTATTTCGCCCAATTTCTCATATGCTTTCACCTTGCTATTTTCCCTTTTGTATTCATTTGTGTAAGTGACTCTTCTTCTTTTCTTGCTTGTATTTATTGTAATTTTTTTATTTATATTTTTTTTAATTTCACTTTTATTTCAAATGATTCTTGAGTCCCTTTAGTTTTGTTCTTTCTCTCTCTTTGTTCTTTCAACCCTACTTTGCTGAGCATTCCTCATAATAGCCACCCTCAACTCATGGTTTTTCCATGAGTCAAAGTACACAATACCCAAGTTGGGTCTAGGACATAAAAAGGTTGTTTACTGCATTAGCCATTCTCAACTTATGCTTTTGGCATAAGCTGAGGTGCACATGTCCAAAGAGGGTCCAGGGCCAACACATTATTCCTAGAAAAGATCAGTTGGGGTGAAAAAGAAAGGTCTAGTTTAAGCTCAAATCATTTGGATCAAAGAAGGATTAATTTCATTTGTTTTTTCAATTTAGGCTAAAAATGGGCTTTATTGAACAAGGGCATATGATCCTTTCCTAATTGTCTATTACAACCTACTTTTAGCATGACTAATCAGGCAAGTTCTAGCTCAGTACACATAGTGGACTATTCAAATATTCCTCACACATACTTGATATCTCATCACTCTACCAGATTATGAAACACCTAGTTCAAATTTTAGACTTATGGTCATGCAGTGGTGTATCTCTATGTCATGCTTATCAATTACTATGACTAGTCACGAATCATTTTCATTTCATCAGGATATCATTTTAGCCATCATGCTTCAGAGTTAAACTATGTACACAAGATATAGATATGCCATTTCAACAATAAAAATAATCAGTCTTTTGGGGAAAAAGAACCAGGCAAGAAAAACCCCCAAAAATAGTGAATTGGGCTACTCAGACTCCACCCTAACACTCACTTTCCATTTACCCCACCCTCAAAAAGAGACATGCAATTGTACCCAATGCATAAAAAATTAAAATACGAGAGTGGTAGGTGAAGCAAACCTGAGGTGCAAAGCGCACAAGATCAGCAAGCTTGTGGGTTTTATTCCCCATAACCCACTACCTCTGTAATCTGGACACCCTCAGTAGTGTCCTCATCAACAATAACACTATCAGCAGTGCCTCCCGCTATTTCCACATTTCTAGAGCTAGATGCCCCAGCAGCTGACTCTACAACCCTCGTCCGACATGCCTCCTCATCAGAAAGCGAGGCTCTCCTCACAGCCTCCATCTCACGGCGCTCCTTTTTACGTGCTCTTGCCTCATCCTCCTCTCGACCCTTACGCCTCTTGGCATGCTCTCGAGGTGGAGGTGGTGGAATCTCAGAAGTGGTGAATAAGGCCGCCATGACTGTGTCCACAGCAGGCTTTGCAAAAGGGGCCTCAGACTCAGGCACCCTAGCCTCTAGGATCAAATCAATGTCTGCTCGAAGACTCTCGACCGCAGCCTAAAGGGTCGACATATCTACCTTAGGGGATGGCCAGGCTACTACCAGCAACTCAAAAGCGTCCAAGCGCTGATGAACCTCAGCGATCTTCCCTCTGTGTGCTTGACCATACTTTGCTCCAAGCACTCTTCTGCCTCAGCAATAGAGCTCTGCATCCAAGGTTGGACGTGATGCAGAAGTGTAGCCATATGTGACTCTAGTTTTGGACCCTACCAAGCGGGACCATAGCGGGGAAAAGGGCTGAGTGAGAGGAGCTCAGGGTAGTGCTACTACCTGAGATAGACTCGACCTTTGTAGTGTCAGTTGTTTAAGAAGCAGCCTGCGTAGACGTGTGAGCCTGTGCCATCTTATCAGTCAGATTGTCACCAAGTGGAGGCAACTTTGGATGGGGCCCTCTGCGTGGAGCCAACTCGTTGGTCTCATCCCTGATGAGGCCGATATTAACAGTCCCCAGCGGAGTCTTGAGTTGATCGATGTGCCAGATGGGCACAACTGAGGACATGCATAAAAAAAATAAAATGTACAAAAAAGGGTAAGAAGTTGAGACCTTAAAATCCCTCTCGTTCATGACCGCCTGTAGAAGCCAAGCAAAGTTCACCTCAAACCCGGCTATCATCGCCGCCATCAGAACTGCACGATCCCATGTTACTATATTATCAGCGGCTGTGGGGGAAAGGCAGTGGCGAACAGTTAACCATAAGAACTTTGCAGTGAAGGTCAGGTTATCCTTCTTGATGGCTCCCTTCGGCTCAGTTACCCAGTTGGCACCCTCTTCATAAACAGAAAAGTGTAGGTCCATCCACCTCTGTGTGGTCTCTCTCAGTGATGGCTTATGCAAGAATTAGCCATCTTTGATTATTTTCCACCGGTAGTCGAACTCAGCAGTGAGAGGGGTCTGTTTGGCATCAACATCATCGCCGTATAGATACCGGAGAATAGAAGGCAAGGAGATATCAACCTGAATGCCACATACTCGGACATGCTCAAGTGGGGTCTATTTGGCGGGGGCAGCCCGCCTATCAATTTGTGATCTGAGTGTAGCCACGTAGAAGGCGTAGAACACTTGGACTAACACATCACAATAACGGCCAAAAGAACGCGCTGTCCACTCATGTCGATGTCAGGTGAAGAGATTGTGGATCTCTAGCATAGTAGGGAGACTTCCCGTAAGGACCCGCCTCTCTAATGTAAGGGTCCCTGTCATGATTCCTTTATCATTCAAAAACTTTTCTCTGAATAAACTTGATACTTCCCGTTGACACACCACCAGTTGGGTTGGTCGGCAATCGGGGTGAGAGCATGATTCAGTGAGCCGAGAGTTGATTCAGAACTATCAGCCTCATTAGACGAGGCAGACTGTGCAGCTCTGGCGGGTGCAGGGACTTCAGCAGAACCGGAGGCTTCTTCTGACCACGAGACTTTTAAGGAGCCATACACTCCTTCTTCATGAGTAGCTGACCCAGAAGGTGTGCGGATCAGTGTGCTCTCCTCATTAGATTGAGAGGCAGTGACTATGCTGGACGCCACCTTTTTGGGCATAGCTCTGGCAGCACGTGCAACCGGGATGGAGTGGCAGTGCCTTGGGGCACTTACTCGGGTCACGCTCATCATCAAAGCCAATGACAAGGCGCGCAGACGGGGCGACAAACTTTGATCACCAACGTGTGTATACTCGAACTTGTTTTGGTGCCATGATAGATAGTACTTGTAAAGAATCGATATTAGTACGAGAAGGAGAAAACACGACGAGCAAAAATGAAAAAAAAATATAAGAGCAAAACTCTAATGATTTTTCTATAATAACAAAGAAACACGACGGACCAGGTGACGGTTCGTCGTGAGTACGAAGGACCGTAATGGGGTCCGTCATGTCTTACTTCAACTATGTTGATATGGAGACCCCTGAAGGAAAGTCTCTGACAAGTATGATGGATAAGCAGGACGGACCGTCGTGACAATGATGGTCTGTTGTCGATGTTTGTAGTGGAGTCCCTTAGGAGAGGGGTCTCTGTCTGTCACGAAGGTTGTGCAGGATTGACCGTCGAGGGTATGACGGTCCATCGTAGATGTTTGTTAGAGGACACTTATAAAAAGTATGTAGAACCTCAGGTGATGGGTCTCTCACCTTCATGACGTTTGTGCAGGATGGACCGTCTAGGGTATGACGGTCCGTTGTAGATGTCTGTAAGAGGACACTTAGAAAAAGTGGGAGACCCTTAGGAATAGGGTTTCTGACAACCAGAACGCTTGTGAAAGACGGACCTTCGAGGGTATGACTGTCTGTCGTATATGTCCGTAAGAGGGAACTTAGAAAAAGTTTGAGACCCTTAGAAATAGGGTCTCTAACAACCAGAACGGTTATGCAGGATGGACCGTCGAGGGAACGACGGTCCGTTGCATGTGTACGTTGGTGGACACTTAAAGAAAATTGGACGGCGAGGTGATGGGGGTGTTGGGAAGGACCCTATGACGGTCCGTCGTGGGTACCACGGTCCGTCACCGGGGTCTCGTTCTGTCACTTAGTGATAGCACTGGGGATATCACAATCATCCCCTATGAACCAAATGGAATTTATAGTGTTTAACCTA
The DNA here is from genome assembly GCA_027789145.1 of Solanum arcanum. NCBI lineage: Eukaryota > Viridiplantae > Streptophyta > Magnoliopsida > Solanales > Solanaceae > Solanum > Solanum arcanum. Next base: position 51,804,405 of record CM050933.1, read on the forward strand.
CATCTGTCTAACCTAAATACCTAGTAAACTAGCAATGCTAAAGCACCTATTTCTAGAGTTTTAATAAGGAAAATTTGAGGATTCTCAACCTGGGTCACAGAAAATTTGTATTAAAGAATGCACCCATCAATAAGAAATAGGCTTATACTAATTGATAAAGAAAAGTGCAATGTAAATGGGTAGAAATCAAAGACACATACAAGAGAATTTGAGAAAAACAAGAGAGGAACGTACTTGGTGATCAAGAAGAGAACCACAGCAACAGACTCTGACTAGTAAAAAGTGGATTTTAGGAATTGGGGAATTTGGGAAATGATCGGTTGAAAGAGAGGTAGGAAATGGGATGTATAAAAGAAAGGGAATCGGAGAAAGAGGGAGAGAAACCGTTCAAATGAAGGGGTGGGGGGTTTTATAGGTTGAAAATTTATAAAAGTTCCCAGCCGGATCGGGTCGGGTCGGGTATGCTCACTAATGAAGCGATGAGACTACGACGACGGTCCATCACATGTAAGACGATCCGTCATTTGTTACGTCATGTGTTACCTTGTTTTAAAAATAATTAAAAGACGTACCTATCACGACGGATTCATGCGACGTTCGGTTGCGTGCGTGATGGTTTGTCGATGTGTCTGTCAGTGACTGTTGCAGAGTGATTTTCTGCAGAATTTCCTGGTGATGTGCCTGCAAATTTAAAACCCATTAGTAGAAAATTCTACCATTACTAAAAAGAAAAACTGTAAGTATTGGGTTGCCTCCAAACCAGCGCCTGATTTAACGTCGCGGCACAACTGAGGATAGTTAATTACTCAGCCTTCATCAAGATAGTATGCCTCGCTCACTTCATTTGCCGATTCAGTATGCCCAGAATATAGTTTTATTCGTCCTCCATTCACCTTAAACCACACTCCCTCCTTGGTTTCTAACTCAACTGCTCCATGAGGGAACAATTGGGTAATCAAGTAAGGGCCACTCCATTTGGACTTGAGCTTGCCTGGAAGCCAGCGCAACCTAGAACTATCTAAAATCACCAAATCCCCAACCATAAACTCTTGTTTTTCACATTTTAGGTCATAATCCTTCTTTATCTTTTCTTTGTAGGATATAGCAGATACCGATTGGAGCTCACCACTCTGCCTCATGGACCTACAAATGTTGAAGGTCGCTTCTTCATTGTTCAAATAAAATTTCATCTTCCCCTTTTCCATATCAACTAAGGCTCTAACCGTAGCAAGAAATGACCTCCCCCAAGAATAATAGGCACTTCAAAATCGACTTCAGAATCAAGGATAATAAAATCTGCTGGAAATATGAACGACTCCACTTTTACTAGAATTTTGTTGAGTATCTCTATAGGCCTTTTCAATATTCGATTGGCCATCAGTAGCCGCATCACAGTGGGATTTGGGTCACCCAAACCCAACTTCTTATTAATCGAGAGGGGCATGAGATTTATGCTTGCCCCAGATCACATAATGCTTTCGCAAAATGTAATGACCCGACTATACAAGGAATAGTGAACGCACCCGGATCTTCTTTCTTTTGTACGAGAGATCTTGTAGCAATAGCACTACAATGCTGCATTCTATCATCATCCTCGAAAGTGACCGATCTTTTCTTTGTAACCAGATCTTTCATAAACTTTGCATAACCAGGCATTTGTTCTAGATCTTCTACCAAAAGGACATTGATAGAAAGTTGTTTCAACATTTTTATAAAATGCCGATATTTATCATCCTTGATCTTTTTCACTAATCTTTGAGGAAAGGGTGGTGGTGGTCTAGGCATGTGAATTACCTATATAGGCACTTCAGCATCTTTTCATGTGTTATCTTCCACTTCACCACTATCCTCTACCGCCTTATCATTATCTTTTATAACCTTTTGGTCAATGGCCTGCTTACCATCCCGAGTAGTGTATGCCATACAGTGTCCGTCCTTTTTTGGATTTTGGACAGTGTTGCTAGGAAGAGTGCCCGATTGACGTGTGTTCATAGTCACAGATAATTGGGCCATTTGAAACTCAATCTGCTTGATCGATATTACATGTGTAACGACTTTCTGACCAATACCCGCTAAATCACTCCTTAACTCTTAATGTTCTCATCATTAGCATCGAACCTCCTCATCATTTTATGCAACATATCCTCAACTCGCGCCATACTATCTCCACCATCCCTAGGAGTACCTTCACGATTTAGAAGAGGGACATAGGGCCACTTCCTATCATTTATGTTACCATAGTTACCCCTGATGAAGTTGGTGTCGCGGTTGTAGTTTCCATCTCGGACATAATGACCCTCATAGTTATAGTTACCATAGATACGACCTTGGTTTCCTTGACCTTGGCGCCAATTCTCTTGTTTTGAGCCTTGAGAAATCGATCAAAAACGCCCCATCTGCTCATTTACTACATAGGAATCCTCCGCATAATAGCATTCATCATGTGGTGGTGGTGGTTTAGACAAGCAGTTAATTGCATTTATCTTTTCTGCACCCCCAGTGATATGTTTTAATACAAACCCAAGCTCAGTTCTCATCTAAGCCATCTCTTCACGAATCTCATCTGTGGGTGGGTTGTGATTGGATTGCATAGAGAAGGTATTTCTCCCAGTATCTGACTTCCTAGTACCCCAAGCATTATTGTTCCGGGAGATTTTCTCTAACTTTTCAGCAATCTCAGCATAAGGACACTCTCATGAGAACCACCTACTATGGTATTCAACACCACTTTATTATTATCATCCTCTCCCCAATAGAAGTATACCTTCAGTGACTCATCATCTGTACGGTGATTGGGGACGCTTTTCAAAAATGAGGTGAATCTATCCCAAGAACTAGTAACTGACTCTCCTGGTAGTCCACAAAGTTGTTCACTATGTCTTTGTGGTTTAGTTTCTTGGAGACCGGGTAGTAGCATGCTAAGAAAACGTCCCTTAGTTGGTTCCAAGTGAAAATTGAGTTATAAGGGAGCTTAGTGAACCAAATAGCAGCCTCTCCCATCAGTGAGAGAGGAAAAACTCTTAGCCCTATTACATCTAAGTCCAAGTCAGGCCTCCCTACACAGCTTTTACACACTACGCTTACCTTAGCTATATGGGCATGTGGATCCTTAGAAGGTAGCCCCGAAAACAAACCTTTAGAAGTGAGCATTTGCATCAGGCTACTATTTACCACAAAGGTGTGGCCTGGTGGTTGAGGGGCAAGACAAGTGGCCCATCGGAGTGTGTTATATTGTCATAGCCTCTGTACTATTCTTGGGGACTTGGAGCGGGATTTTTTCCCCTCTATTGAACATCAACTGAAGCGGGGATGTTCTAATTTGGATCATCATCATTAATACCCAAGTTTCGATTCATGTTGCATAGTGTACGCTCTAATTCGTGATCGTAAGGAAACAAGAGTTCTCTTCCTCTCCGTGTATTTGGCATACAAGGAAGATAGTTCTGCATGAATCAAAAACAATAAATAAAGTAAAATAAAGAAAATATTGACTAAACATTTAGTAATTAGTTTAAGTTAATATAAAAGCTACTTTCCCTGGCAACATCGCAAAAATTTATTAACGCTCAGACTTACTTCTCAAATAAGAAGTAAAGCGGTCGTATCAAGTAAAGAACCCAACTAATGAGGTTGGGATCGTTCCCACGAGGAAAATAGTTCAGGCTTAACTTCAATCTATTATTACTATTATTTAGTCAATTATTTCCTTGGAAAACAAAGACACCAAAAGGGGGAGGGGGGAGTTTATTTCTAAATAAATAAAAAAAATTAACTAAATTAAAGTAGACAAATAACAAATTCATATGTTGGAGTTCAATCAATAAATAAAAGTAAGTAGGGTTTATGTGTTCCCCGAAGGTTCTTAATCTGATAATTCTAATTATAACAATTCTTTCCTAGTATCTTGCATGCAAAGTGATCAGTTATGTATTTCTAAATCCTTGGTCTGGCACCTAGAAAATTTCCCTCCGCACCTTGGTCCGTCTACGTGTGTTGCCATACTAACCCTTATCTTTACCTCATATTAAGTATTGTATTCGATATTTGGATGCGGTATTAACTCGTACCAATCAATACTAGCCTATTAGATAGTATACACTAAATCAATGTTGATAATTCTTTTCCTATTATCTACCTCCTTGGTCCGGAAAGTAGCATTAAGGCGAGTTTTAACATTGGCCATCCGTCAAAAAGACTTCTAAGACAAAGAATTATCAATACATGCAAGACACTATTCTAGAATTGTTATTTGAGTTGGATTTTATCTTATTATTAACCCATGGCTCCCACAACCCTAGTTATGGCGTTTAGTTACCCATAGTCATAATCACAATATTCATATATATAATATAAGAATTCATGCACTAACTTCAATGAGAAAGAATAAAATCCAGAAATTTAATTGATTAATCGACAAAATCACCAACAATCAACTCTCGAGAAAAGTGTAACAATCAAAAGTGTAATAATCAAAATAATCTCTCAACAAAGAGTCTACCAACCAAGAATCTAACAACCAAGAGTCTAACCCCAAAAAAGAGGTTTTTTGAACTATTTTTAAAAAAACAAAAACTTAATCAAAGAAGGACTCTATTTGCTGAAAATTTGTCCAAATGCGGCTGGCTCGACGGACCTCGCGATGGGTCGTCGTGGTAACGACGGGGTGTCATGGACTCCTTCGTCCCATACTTTGCAAATTCTTCTGTTTCTCTCTTCAATACCCTCGACGACAGGTATGATGGATTGTCATAGGCACAACGGTCCGTCGAGGGTCTCCGTTCTATAACACTTAAAGTCTTGGAATTTGGGTACTGCGACTACTTCTATGATCTTCACGACTAACCAGTTGAGAGACCGTCATTGCTACGACGGTCCGTCACGCACTTCGTAACCCCACACTTGGTCAGACTTCCCCATCTTCCTTCAGCACCTTCACTACGACGCCACCTATGGACCGTCATAGGCACGACAGACCATCACAAGCTCCGTAGGTGGTACTTTTCTGCATTTCTTGCTCAAAAACATCCACGTTCATCTTTAGACAAATTTTCTGCAAATAAAGAGAAACTTACATAAAAATTAATACAAAAAGGCTTTTGGACACACACTAAACTTAATGAAAAAACATCAAAAATACTGTGAAACCACGGTATATCACACATCTTTTTTTAAATGTTGAATCATTTAGGACTATATTTAATAGATATGGTGTCCTCAAATGATTATTTTATCTAAATATATGATGAAAACTTTTAAGTTTTAGGTATTTTAGGATTTAAGAAAAGCATGGACACTATGTCACAAAACGAGAAAAATTGCTGAGAAAAGTGAAGAAATGAAAGCCTAAGCATCGTCAAGTCCACTTGGAGGATCACCGATTGGCATTGATGTCGCCTTTTGTTCTAGTGTGTTGAGCCTTGAAGGAAAGGGTAAAATCGGAAAAAGAGAGGAGTAGTCGGTGGATCGCCGAGTAGTTATGTGAAGTAGTATGTCATCGCTCAATGAACCAAAGCACGATGATGCTAAAGGTATTACCAGAAGGCGGTGGAATACACCAAAGGGAGAATTACCGAGTAAATTGACAATTCCTACTAAAAATGTCGAATGATCCGCTATAACACAAACTTGAAAGGTATAAATACTATTGGAGTTTTAGTTTTTAGGGAGATCAATCATTGTTCTGAGAATTCCGACTTAGAGACAAAAAATATTATATTTTCTTAGTACTTTTAATATTTTACTATCATGTTTCATAAGGGATTTGAAGACTTGAAGAAGAAAGGGTTTCTTCCCTTTCAATTTTGGAAGTGGGTCTCCTTACTTATTCTCTCTTTTCTCAAATCAAGACTTATTTCTCATACCCATTTTATTTCAATATTATTGAACGTGTAATTTCTATTTCTAATTTGTGGCTATAAACCCCCATTATTGGGTGTGATTTAGAGAATATGAGTTAATGTTTTTGTTGGTTCTTTCTTGTTTGTAGATTAATTTAGTTTAATGGTGATTTCATCTAGTAGTTATGGTTTAATCTAATTGATATGTTGAAAATACAAGTTCACCCATATTGTTTTGGCTCGCTCGAGAGAGAAGTCACTAAACAAAAACCGCTATATTGATGGCCTAAGGAGTGGGTCGACATGAGGTTCATCTCTAGAGGATTAGAATTAGTGACATATCCTAACATTCTGTGAGATAGTGAGTGGGCTAAGGCATAGACTAGTCTTCATGCAAAAAATGGGGGTCCTAGAGGAACCCATTGACATGGGTAAGTTGCTCTAGAGAGAACGTATTTCCATACTAAAATGATATCGAAATATATCATGTCTAACTCAGCAAGATCATCTGTCATGATTTATGAAGAAACAAAGACTAGGATATTTTTTATATCCATTAAGTAATAATAGAATCACTAATAGGAGTAGAGACTAGAAATGTTCTAGACTGATTTCACCACTAACATCAGACTTTTCAACAACATTTGGAGTAAAAAAAAATAATGTAGCACCTGGGTCAAGAAATGCATAAATATCAAACTAAAAGACTCATAACATATTTGTGACTCCATTTGGGGAACCATCTTGAGGAGTCTAAATGGCATAAACAATGCTCTAAAGATAACTAATAAAATCTGCTGAAACACCATATAAAGTTGAATGACTCGAAGAAGCATTAGGATGAGCCTCGCGACCCTTGCTAGCATGCGAAGGGAAATATATCATTCAATGTCAATCATATGATGAGTCATAGATTTGGACTTATTTAGGGCTTTGTTTATATAGATTTAGTGTCCTCAAATGCTTATATTATGCAAATAAGTGATGTAGAACCCATGATTTCAGGTATATGGATTAAGGAACAAATTAAGTACACTAATTTGCAAAAAGGAATAAAGTGAGTTGAAAGAATGAAGAAATGCAAGCCTAGTGATCACCAATTTCACTTGGCGAGTTGTCAAATGGTCATTTCACTGCTAAAGTTTGAGTGTGCCAAACCTTGAGGTAATAAATCAAATTGGAAAGATAAAAAAAGCAGTCGGAGAATTGCCTAGTGGTTATATGATGCAGTGTTTGATCACCCAAAGTTATAGACCTTGAGGTTGCTGAATACCAAGGCCAAAGGGAGAAGGAATTGATCAAAGGGAGGCTCGCCGATTGGTTTAGCGAGCCCGGCTTAGTTTACCAAGTGGCTTGTCGCAACACATTTTTGACGACTATAAATACATTTTTGATCATTTAGTTCAAGGATTTTCCAATCCTATTTTAATCTTTGGAAATAATTATTCTTTAGACTAGTTTTCTTATTGAGTTTTCTCTAAAAAAATTTCAGCTTTTGAAGGATTAAAGTTTTTAGCTTTTAAGAAATTGGAAGTGGATATTTGAGATTCTTTGATTTGGAGCATTGTAAAGACGAATTTAATCGTACACAGTTCATGGAAACTCAATTTGGTAGTGAATTTTTTAAATCTTTTTTATGATGTGTAGCTAAAACCCTAATTCTTGGGGTGTTATGTGATTATGAGCTTATTTAGTTAATGGGTTTTGCTAATTGTTAGTTTAAATTCTATTTAGAATTGATTTCAATTACTAATTGTGGTTTAATTAAATAATTGTAGTTGCAAATGTAGTTCTACCCTTGTGTTTTTTGCTTGCTCGAGAGAGGTTTTAATACTAAGATTATTGATTAATGGTCGGTGGGTATTAGGTTTACCTAGGTTCAGCTTGAGAGGGTGAATGAACTAAGATGTGGGTTGTTCTTACTTTGCATGTTTGTTGATGTTCGAAAGCAATGAAATTGATTTAGGAAACTTTTTTTGAAAGAATGTTTACCTCCTATACAGTCTAGCTAACTCACTAATATTTAGCTGTTTTTGAATAGTTGCAACTACCCATTTGTCTAGATTAGAATAACATCTGAAGAACCCATCTCATTATTGTTATTTTGTGTTATTTTCCAGTGTTTGTAGTTGTTAAGAAAAATCAAAAACCCCATGTGACATTTGTGTCATTCCCTGATTTGAATGATGTCTTTGCTCGACAATTTCTCTTCCTCTGACTAATATGATCATATTTTCACTTCTCAATTGATTCTAATACACGTAGAGCTCCCAATAGGATTCAAATCCAACTCAGTTAGTTGGGTTATATACTGATTAATGACCGTTGACACTTACAATTGGATGAAGTGTCTTTAAAACATAGTTAATCAACGACTCCACTACCGGGGAGTGGTGTTTCTTCAAACTCTTTTGGTGAAATTGAATTTTGTTCTTTCTAGTCATAGTTTAATCTACTTAATTTTAGTTCTAGTTTGTGTGTTGCAATTTTAATCATATGACTTAATGAATATGTCAGAATGAGTGGTATGGTCTTCTTGAATGTGCATAAGGCTTTTCAAAGTAAATTGTATACATTTGGAGTAAACTCAAGAATAGCACCAAGATCTGATCTCCCGGACTAGGAAAGAAGTGCACTGATCCACGTAATCCACTATTAAATCATGTTGTTTGATGAATTTTCCCTTTTTAGCATGATTTTATGATTTGTGTGCATATGGTCTCATACTTAGCACAAGTGGTGTACTAACCCCATTTTCTCCCTTTATCCCAAATATTTTATGTTCGTTTTATTGATGGATATCTGAGACGAATTTAAAGGAAGACTTAAAATTCTCATTCATCCATGTTGGGTAGGTCCTCACTTTTCGACGGTAATGCCAATATCAATCTTATGAAGTTCTTCTAGTTTTGATACTTCTATGTTCTTTCCTTTTAATTTGAGTACTAAACATTGTATAACATATATGTGGTTTTACTACATTGATGTATGGGATATCCCGAATTGTTATACTCTTATTAGATTGTTATGAGATGACACATCCATTTGAGACTACGTGATATTTTACATATATATATGAGCAATAAAAGTAAAAGACTATGTAATCTTCCTATGCGAAGGGTCTATGTATACTTGATATAAATATTATTTTTATGTATATGTCTATGTAAAACACAATGTTAAAGTAATGAGAAGTTTTTAATTTTTTTCGTATTTTGGCCTATCAATATAATGATGTGACCTAAGAGGCTAGTCACATCCTTAAAGAGGATGATGACACCGGTTACGTCTAGGGGATGCTCCCCGGATGTAAAAAACCTTGTATCAGGGCATGAGATGATTATCTTTGAGTCGTTGTCTCTCTCAACCACATCTATGTAAATTCTTACTCATAATTGTGAAGCACAGCACACTTATGGATAGGAACCTATGTGATGCTTAGGAAACTTTCACTTTCTTGGAAGTCCAATATAGTGCTACTATAGTCTTGTAGTATACGTGCTCTTAGTTTCTAATATTTTTATTTTGATTATAGGCAATGAATACTCGAAGGAACGAGGCACGAAGACTTGATGAAGAGATTGCCAATGCGGGAGCACCTCCTAGAGGTAATCAAGTCCCTCCTCTTGAAGAAGTGTTAATAATGACCATGCTTCAGTGGTGATATAAGGACTACCCTTCTCCACATGTCCCAATCCATTACGACTCAAGTACAAGTTGTCCCTACTCAAGCTCAAGCAATGACGACCCAAGCTAATCGAGAGGTTGTGCCCCAAACAAACCAACATGTTGGTTCTATGACCTCCCATTTGAGGGACTTCACTACAATGAATCCCCCTACTTTCTTTGGTCCAAGGTTGAAGAAGACTCCCAAGAGTTCATTTATTAAATCTACAAGATCCTTTATGCTATGGGTTGACTACTAGTGAAAAGGCTGAGTAAGCCACTTACCAACTCAAGGTTGTGGCCCAAACTTGGGAAGTCCAATGGAGATGCAATAGGCCCTTAAAAGGTTGATCGGTTACGTGGGAAATATTCAATAAGGCTTTTATTCTTAGATTCTTTCCTAGGGAGAAGTGGGAAGCTATAGTGGTGGAGTTCATCAATCTTCGTCAAGGAGCTATGAGTGTTTCTGAATACTATTGAAATTCACTAAATTGTAAAAATATGTTTATTCTTTGATTTTCGATCCGAGGGATTAAATGAACCTCTTTGTGACGCGAGTGTCAGATGAATTGCAAGATGAGTGTAATTCGGCTATGCTACATAACAATAAGAACATTTTCATCTCATGTTTCATGCTCAACAAGTGAAAGAGGCAAAGGATTATAGAAAGAGTAAAGATCTTAAGAGGGAAAGATCTTTCGATGGTGGTTCTTCAAAGGGTAGGCTTGATATCCAAGACAAGCCTAGGTTCAAAAAGAAATTTGCTAATCAAGTTCTTTCCAAGTTCCCTAAGGCTCGTGATGATAGGGTGTCTAACCCTAAGCCTAAGAAGGGAAGGGATACTAGTTCACCGAACAACAAGCTACTTGTGCTAAATGTGGAATAGGTCATATAAGAGAATGCTTATTTGGAATGGGCAATTGTTTTGGTTGTGGAAAGAGTGTCTATAAGGTTAAGGATTTCCCTAATGTGAAGGGGAAATACAAGGGTAGTTGTCAAGCTCAAGTAAGTGGTTCTAATGATGCTCCGAAGAAGAATCACTTTTATGATCTCCGCTCTAGGGGTGAGCAAGAGACTTCCCCCGACGTGGTGGCTAGTATGTTGAAAGATTTTTCTATTGATGTATATGTTTTACTTGACCCCGTTGGTGCCTTGTAATTTTTTACTCCTCTAGTAGCTAAAAAGTTTGACATTTTACCCGATATTTTGAATGAACCTTTTCTGGTATCTACCTCGGTGTGTGAGTGTTGTTGCTAAAAAAGTATATAGAAATTCTACGATAATGTTGCCAAATAGAGTTATGCATGTTGAACTAGTAGAATTTGATATGTTTTATTTGATGTCATATTGGGTATGGATTGGTTGCATTATTGCTTTGCCTCCATAGTTAGTAGAACAAGGGTGGTGAAGTGTAACTTTCAAAAATGAGCTCATTATAAAGTGGAAGGGTCGAAATTTTATTGCTAGAAGTAATACTATTACTTGTTTAAAATCTTGTAGGATGATCACTAAAGGGTGCTTACACCATATAGAAAAAGTCCAAGATTTAGAATCCTAAATTCCTCTCATTGACTCTGTCCCCGTAGTGAAGGAATTTCTGAGATTCTATCGTAATGATCTTCACGTTATTCCTCCCGAATGTGAAATTGATTTTTGTATCAACTTGTTACCAGATAGAAATCCCATTTCAATTCCTCCTTATTGGATGGATCCGGCTGAATATAAAGAGTTGAAGGCTCAACTCAGAGATTTACTAGACAAAGGCTTCACTAGACCTACTATTTCTCCATGGGATTCCCAATTTTATTTGTGAAGAAGAAGGATAAGTACCTTAGGATGCGCATCTTTTATCGTCAACTCAATAAAGTCACCATTAAGAACAAGTATCCTCTCCCTCGAATGGACGAATTGTTTGACTAACTTCAAGGGGAAAACTACTTTTGTAAGATTGACTTGTTTGGTCTCACTAATGCTTCAGTGGCAGTTATGGATCTCATTAATAGGGTGTTTTGATGTTTCCTAGATTCATTTGTTATTATCTTGATTGATGACATCTTGGTATATTCGAAAAATGAGGGTGAACACATAGAAAAATTAAGGTGGTGTTCCAAGTGCTTAAGGGAAAACAATTTTTTCCAACTATAGCAAATGTGAGTTTTTGTTGAGGTCGGTGGCGTTAATTGGTCATCATCTCTAGTGAGGGAGTTGAGGTTGATCCAAGGAAAATGAGGCGGTGATAAGTTTGCCTAGACCATTAACTTCAACAGATATTAGGAGTTTCTTGGGTCTAGAGGGTTATTATTAGAGGTTTGTGGATGATTTTGCTTCCATTTTTTCTCTTTTGACTATTTTGACCCAAAAGAGCAAGAAATTTTAGTGGTCGGACTCATGTGAGAGAAGCTTTCAAATCATGAAAGATTAGTTCGACTACGACATTGACTTTACCAGAGTGTACCAAGGGTTTCTTTTTATACTTTGATGAATCTTAAGTGGGTTTAGGGTGTGTACTTATGCAATATCCGAAATAAATAGCGTATTCCTCTAGACAACTTAAGGTGCATGAGATAAATTATCAAACTCATGATCTTGAATTAGCGGTCATGGTATTTTTGTAAAAATATGGAGGCATTACTTGTATGGTGTTCATGTATATGTGTTTATCGACCACAAGATTTTACAATATGTGTTTACTCAAAAGGAGTTGAATCTCTGACACAAAAGATTGTTGGAATTGTTGAAAGATTACGAATATAGTTGCAAATGCTCTAAGTCGTATGACCATGGGTAGTGTGTCTCATATAGAGGTATCCAAGAAATACCTAGTTAAAGATTTTCATAGGTTGTATATATTGGGTGTTAGATTGGAAAATTCTCTGAATGGTGGTTTTATGGTCCATCATAAATCCGAGTCATCTTTGGTGGTTGAGGTGAAATCCAAATAACACCTTGATCAACCATTGATGGAGTTTAAGGAATCAGTTCTTGGTAAGCTTAATGAGTCATTATCCTTTGGGGGCGATTGTGTGTTGAGGTATCAACGAAGGTTGTGTGTTCCTAATGTATATGGTTTGAGGAACCTGATTTTTGAGGAAGCTCATGGGTCTCGTTACTTCATTCATCCGGGTTTGACATATATGTTCCATAACCTTAGGGAAGTGTTTTTGTGGGAAGGTTTGAAAAGGATACAAAAGAATTTGTTGCTAAGTGTCCAAATTGCCAACATGTAAAAGCCGAAGAAATCAATATTGATTTTGTGGTAGGTTTTCCTAAGCCACAAAAGCAATATGACTCTATATGGGTGGTTGTGAATAGATTGACTAAATCCGCTCATTTTCTTCCTGTCAAGTCTACCTATTCGGAGGAGTATTATGCAACGATCTTCATTAATGAGATTTTATGTCGCGATGCTATTCTGTTATCCATTATATCTGATAGGGACGCACAATTCACATCTAGGTTTTGGAGGTCATTCCAAGAAGGGTTGGGTACCAAATTAAAGTTAAGCACCACTTTTTATCCCCAAACATATGGCCAAGAGGATCGTACTATTCAAACCCTTTAGAGCTTGTATAATAGATTTGAAGGGAAATTGGGATTTGCTTACAACAATAGCTACCATTCATCTATATCTATGGCTCCTTATGAAGAATTGTATGGTAGGAGATGTAGATCTCCAATTGGGTTTTTTTAAATGGGTGAGTATTTACTTTTGGGTTCCGATTTGGTTTATAAGACTTTGGAGAAGGTTCATATTGTAAAGAATCGCTTGAAATCAGCCTATGGCTAGCAAACATCCTATGTCGACCATAGGAGAAGGGAATTACAGTTTAAGGAAGGTGGTTAGGTGTACTTGAAAATTTCTCCTATGAAAGGGCAGGTTAGATTTGGAAAGAATGGGAAGTTGAGTCCTCGTTATGTGGGTCGCTATGAAATCTTGCGAAAGACTTGTTAGGTGGCATATAAGTTAAACTTTCGGTTTAAACTTGTCTAGTGAATTTGCTACGGTTCATTCGCTTTTCCATGTTTCTATGCTGAAGAAGTGTATCGGTAACCCCGAGTCTATTCTTCCTATTGAGGATCTTGGGGTGAACGATAACCTCTCTTATGAGCAGGTCCTGTAAAAATCCTTAATCGACAATAAAAGAGGTTGAGGAACAAAGAGGTGACCTCCGTAAAAGTGTTATGTAGAAACCACCTAGTTGAGGGAACAACATGGGAGGACGAGGCCGACATGAAGTACCGTTATCCTCATATTTTTCGTAATGAATCTTAGTTGTTCTTGATAATATTAAAAATAATGACTAAATTGGAAGTTTCTTTAATATTGGTGAAGTTTTGCAAAAATGTGCATTTTTGGTGTCATTGCAGTGATGTTACAGTAAATTGTGTACACTGACTTGAAAATGTGCAATTCTTCTTGTTTTGAGTTATGTTGTTAACTTTGATATGGTGATTCTTATATGAAATAATATTGAGCATGTTGGTAAGTTTAGGTTTGGCATACTTGATTCATATATGATATGTTGAGCACATGTTATTTTGTGAGAAGGAAAAATTTACCATAATGTGATATTGGGCCTTATGTGTGGTAATTCATGTTTTTGAATTTCTATGTGTAAATGTACCGTGATTTGTGTTGTAACTCATGTTGTATTGTTATTTGTTGGGATGCTAATCTTGAGCCTATTCGTTTCTTTTATATGATTTTGGTGTCATTCGGGGATGAATGTTCGTAAGGGGGGATAATGTAACACTTTGAAAGTCTAAGACGTGTTCTAGAACCTAACATAAGTATCAAAAGGTTTAGAGTCTTTTTTAACGTCTATCTTAATGTATATAAGTCATTTAGGAAATTTAGAACTCAAAACGTCAACGAACGTCCATGACGTTCGAAAACTAGTTCAATGAGGTACTAGTGTGCCTTAGGCTATTTGACTATGTTTTAGGAGTCGGAAATTGAAGAATTTTTGTGGAAGGGTGTCTAATATGTATTAGAATTTATTCATAGCCGAAACGTCCGGGAATGGCCACCCAAGAACAAACCAAGGGCCCTTGAGGTAGTGTGCACCAACGACTTGTCATCAACAAAACGTGTTCCACTCGACGAGGCATAGATTGCCTTCGTGGATGGACAATTAAAATATTTGGCCAATGCCTATTTTGACAATTCTCTGAACTCAAAGACGGACCAACAGGACGGTTGGTCCCATTGCCGTCGTTTGACAAATGAGGCGTCGATCAGGGAGTCGTTTGAGAGTGAATTGTTCAACTACTCCTTTTAAGTTTCGTGAATTTAATTAATTAGTGGTTAGATAATTAACTAGGGGTCAAGGGTGGTCTAGTTAAGTTAGTTAACAACCTATATAAAGATCCTAAGCTAATTAAACAAACCTAAGCTCTCATAATTCTCAAACTCTAACTCTCTTCCTTCTCTCTTCTTTCTCTCTCCCAAGATGAAGAACACCATAGGAGGAAAGGTAAAGGTGGGTTATAGTGATGCAATCATAAATGTATCCAACAATCTTTATCAAACCATAAGGTATAAGAGTCCTTTCACTTTTGGGACTTCTTTCCCCAAAGGGTTCCATCAAATTGATTTTCAAAGTATGATATTCAAGTGGGTCTTTTCCGATCTCGAAATTCGTCTATCAAATTTATCATTTATGGTTTATTTTGATTGTATTGAGTAAATTATGATGAATTAGGACTATATTACACTACTTATTAATGGATTTGTCTAGTTTGTAGAAGATGACCTATTCCCCTTAACCCTAGTTTGTGATCTTTATATGAATTATCTAGTGTTGGTTCAATTGACTGGGTTAATGGTTGAATTACTATCTTATAATGTTATTGTATATATTATGAATAGATTAAGATGAATTCTTTTCCAATAATGCTAGTTCTTGAGTAATTGATCTACATTATAACTTTGACCTAACTCTCCTATCTTAAGATATTAACTAGTAATGGATTGTGATATAGTGATTCAATTGGATTTGTTATCATGATGGTTATTATTGTTTTATGATATTACACACTTATTGGATTGAGTTAAGGTTTGATGGTAAGACCTTGATGATGGATTATGAAGGAGGATTGGTAAGTGTTGTGCTCCCTATTCTTTACTTCAATTGTGGTAAATTGTGAGTAAGTCATGATATCGCAGTGAAGTATACATTGTATTAAGAATGATAGGGTTGGTATAATATTGAATTGAAATGTGTTGACTATGGTTTGTGAGGTGTTCGCTGAGATGTAAATGTTATAAGTATTGTTATACTTACCAATGTGCCTTATCATGATATGATTATGTAAATGTGGTAACTCACTCCTATGAATTGTAATGAATGGATTGTACTCATGCAATTCTAAATGATTTATGATTATGATGATGATTAAACAAGGGATAGACCCTACGACCTACTTTAAGCTATGATTATTAATAAAGTCATTGAAGACATTTCAAAAGGAATTACCTTAGCACCGAGTGAACTTGACAATGGGAGGTGTTGACTTTCCATAGAGGAAGATTCACCCTATAGTTCCACATGATGTGTTGACTGCCCTATGAGAGATACTCATTCTATTGATTCCCATGATATGAGACTTCAATTTACAAGTGGAATGTAGAGAGTTCATACCCCTCTCTTATTTGTTGAAATACATTGTTCCCATAGGAAGACTAGCTAGAGGATCCACCTAGAAAGCTACATTTATGTTTGGTATTACTTTGGCTGGTAGACCACCTTCCATCGGTATAAGGTTTGACACCACTGGATTCAAAATTTAGCTCTTATGGTCTATATCGGTTAAGGAAAGTGTTCCCTAAACTAAAATGAAGTAATGAAGTACAAACCAACTAGGCTGACTTAAGAGGTTTGTCCAAGCTTAGGTAGGGGTATGGGGATCTACCTATGCCTAGTACTAGTTTTCCTTGTAATAAGATTTATAAGGTTGTGCTTATATGTATATGTATATGCTTATAATTGTACATGATATGTATAAGATGATCTTGCGCATTGATGATACGACATGATGGTTGGTTTCACTTATGAGTATGTCTTTGGTCTCTATTTCTAAAGGATAAGGATATGTAATTTTAAATTATATGCTATGTGAAGTTTGATATTGGTAATGGTTCTTGTTGGTTTACATTATTAAGTAAGGTTATGGGTCTTTGCTTGGTCATTCCACTTGTTGACTTAATAGGAGTTCATGGGTAAATATCTTGCTTCTGTTATGTTGTAATGAACTCTTTTTATTCTTGTCGCTACTAAAACTTGATGATAGAGTTGTGTTGACTAAGTATTCAAGTATGTTGATATGCATGTTTATTTGAATAGACTTAGTATTGTTGATCTTGTGATATACATGCTTTTGACTTAATGAATATGTCTTAATGATTGGTATGGTCTTCTTGAATGTGCATAAGGCTTTTCAAAGTAAATTGCTTACTTTAATGAAATGTACCTTTTTAGTATGATTTTATGATATGTATGCATATTGTCTCATATTTAGTGAAACTGGTTTACTAACCCCATTTTCTCCATTTTTCCCAAATATTTTATGTTACGATCATTGAAGGACTTTTGGGATGACTTTGAAGGAAGACTTGGAGTTCTCATTCGTCCATGTTGGTTAGGTCCTCACTTTTCGGGGGCAATTCCAATGTCAAGCTAATGAATTTATTATTGTATTAAGACTTATATGTTCTTCCCTTTTCATTTGATTACTAAACATTGTATAACCTATATGTAGCTTTATTACATTGATGTATGGTCTAGGCCAAACTGTTATACTCTTATTTGATTTTTATGAGATGATACATTCACTTGACACTATGTTATCTTTTATATATCTATGTGAAATAATAGTAGAGGACAATTAATCTTCTTATAAGAAGGTTCTATCAATGGTTGATATAAATATTATGTGTATGTAGAAGTCTATGTAAACCTCAATGTAGAAGTAATGAAAAGTTTTTAAATTTTCCGTATTTTGGCCTATAAATATAATGATGTAAGCTAAAAGGCTAGTCTTTTTCCTCAAAGAGGACGATGACGCCAATTACGTCTAGGGGGTGCTCCCTGGATGTGACAACTTACATGCTTATGAATGCAAATGATATGTCTATAATGATCGTACATGTTAATGACACCATCTAATATTGATTTGACTTATGGATATGTTGTTGGTCTCAATTGCTTGATATGATGATGATTATTCTTGATTTTATGGTATGTAAAGTTAGGCATTTCCTATGGTCCTTGTTTGGTTTGCTTGATTTAGTAAGGATATGGGAACTTACTTAGTCATTGCAATAGTGGACTTAATGGGGGTTAATAATGGTCTTGCTTAGGTTATGAAGTCACGAACTCTTATGTCTACTTGTTGATATTATAACTTGACGATAGAATTTTATTGATTAAGTGCTCAATTATGTTTATATGCATGTTGACATTACTAGACTTGATATTGTTGTTCTTGTGTTACACATGGTCTTGACTTAACGAATATGTGCTTATTGATTTGTATTGGTTTTTATATGTGCATAATGTATTTTCCAAGTAACTTACCGATCTTTAATAAAATGTTCCTTGTTGGTATGATTCTATGTTGTATGAGCATATTATTCCATTCTTAGTACAAGTGATGTGCTAACCCTATTTCCTCCTTTTTGTCCAACATTTTAGGTTTCAGTCGTTGAAGGAATTTTTGCCATTTGCAAGGAAGGATTGTAATCATTCTCCAAGTGTGATATGTCCTCAAGTCCGAGGATTATGCCTTGTAGTTACTCTAGCTACGTTTCTTTGTTATAGTTTAAAGACAAACATTTCATTCTACTTGTTCCAAGAAATTCTTGTAAGTCCTATGTGGCATATATACATTGTGTAAGGTCTTGTACCCATATTGTTTGATTCCGTATAGATTGTTTAATATGAGACATCCCTTTTAAGACTATATTATGTATGTTGTCTATATGTGGCATATATGTAATCTTCTTATACGAGGAGTCTATGTATACTCGCTATGAATATATTATGTGTAAGCGAGATGTCTAAGTAAACCTCGTCAAGAAATTGTAGATGAAATTTTTTAATTTTTCCGCACTTTTTAATCTATGAATGTAATGATGAATGCGAAGAAGCCAGTTCTAGTCCTCCCCGAGGAGGATGACGTCGCTTACCTACAGGGGGTACTTCCCGGATGTGATAAACTTGGTAGCATAGTATCTGGTTGGCTATCCCTAGAATTAATGTCTCATTAAATCACATCTATATAGATTATTATTCATAATTCTGAAGCTCTCCACATTTGTGAATGAGAGACTATGTGATGCTTAGGAAAATATCATCTCCTTTTATTCCTATGTCGTGACTCTAGATCTTGTTATATACTTTCATCGAAACCTTATATCGTGGTTATAGGTATGAATACTCAAAGAGCTACTGCTGGAAGGGCGGAGGAAGAGATGGCGAATGTGGGGGCTCATGACAACCAACTGCCTCCACTTGAAAAAGTTTCTATGGGTGATCAAGTTCTGGTTGTTCATCCACCGATGACCGATGGAGAGATAAGGGTGGCCTTTCTCAATGGCCCAATCCATGCCTCTCAAGGGAATTCAGTCACTTCTCAAGTCCAAGCCATGACGGACCAAGTGAATAGGGAGGTTTGACCTCGAGTGCCTCAACATGCTAACACTATTGCCTCTCATTTGAGAGAATTTACTAGAATGAATCGACCTATATTCTTTAGGCTCAAGGTAGAATGAGGACCCTCATTATTTCCTCGATAAGGTATATTAGAATCTCAATGCCATGGGGGTGACCTCTATTGAGAAGGCCGAGTTGGCAGATCAACTCAAAGATGTGGCCCAAACATGGTACATGCAATGGAGGGATAATAAGGCACACAGTGGTGGTCCAGTGAATTGGGAGATCTTCAAGAGGTATTTCCTTGATAGGTTCTTTCGTTGAGATATGAGGGTATCTAAGGTTGAAGAATTCATCAACCTTCGTCAAGGAGGTATGAGTGTACTTGACTATTCCTTGAAATTCACTAAATTGTCCAAGTATGCTCCATCCTTGATGTCAAACACAAGGAATGAGATGAGTATTTTTCTTACGGTGGTGTCCAAAGATTTTGTTGAAGAATTTTGTGCGGCTATGCTTCATGATAATATGAATATTTATCGTCTCATGGTTCATGCTCAACAAGTGGAAGAAACTAGGTTAAGGACTAAGAATAGGGAAGTCAAGAAGGGAAGATCTTATGAAGGTGGTTCTTCTAAGTGTAGGCTTTACATTCAATACAAGCCTACTTTAAATAAGAGGTTTTCTAATCAAGTTGCTTCCAAATATTTCGAGGCTCGTGATAATAGGGTGTCTAACCCTAAGGCTCAAAAAAAAGGGGTACTAGTTCATCAAGTAAGAAGTTAACTTGTGAAAAGTGTGGTAAGAAGCATTATAGTGATTGCATTGTTGGGACGGAGAATTGTTTTATGTGTGGAAAGAGTGGTCACAAGGTTAGGTATCGCCCTAATTTGAAGGGGTAAGAAAATGGAAGTGGGCAGGCTTAAGCAAATGTTAATAATGTGGATTCTCCAAAGAAGAATCCCTTCTATTATCTTCGCTCTAGGGGTGAACACGAGAGTTCTCCTGATGTGGTGACCGATATGTTACAAGTCTTCTCTATTGATGTTTATGCTTTAGTTGATCCGTTTGCTACATTATCTTTCGTTACTCCCTTGATAGCTAGGAATTTTTATTTTTTTCCCAATATCCTAAATGAATCTTTCATGGTAACTACCTTGGTATGTGAGTCGGTTGTTGCAAAGACGGTATATACAAATTGTCCTAAAACATTACCCAATCGAGTTACTCAATTTGAATTAGTATAACTTGATATGGTCGATTTTTATGTCATTTTAGGGATGGATTGGTTCCATGCACTACACCATTTTCGGCCTACAACAACACCACGTAAGTGTAGCCTAAACAAGCAAAAAGTGTGGCCTTTTGTAAAAGGCTACACTTTTGGACATTCAACAACAGTTTTTAGGGGCTGCCCAAAAGAAGCGTAACCTTTGACATTAGGCAACACTTTTTAAATGTTGCCATCTTTGGCTACACTCAAAAAGCGTAGCCAAATAGGTATAAGGGCACGCTTTGAAGACGTGCATTAGCAACACCTATTTTTTGTTAGACTGCACTTAAATGTGTTGCCTTTTCAAATTTATTGGTCACACTTAAAAAGTGTTGCCTTTTATTGGTAATCTATTGCAACACTTTCAAAATGTAACTTTTTATCTACCTAGAGCAACACTTACAAAGTGTAACATCAACATTTATAAGCCTACACGTAGCAAAAATATATATAATATATTTACATACATACAAGTGAGTTAAAACACAAAATGAACTAATTAATCATTAAATTGAAGTTATATATTTCAAATAAACTTCGAGAAATATTTCATGTATAACCAAAAGATAGTTCAAAAACTCTTCATCATCCACTTCAAATTTGATCACCTCCATTTCCCTACACAAATAAGATATTGGCAGTTATATAGAAGATGTAAGATGTTCAAATTGCAACAATATAGAGAGGCGAGAAATCCAGCAGTTACAGAAAATTAGATTGCATCTTTTGATGTTCAAAGTAGATGCCTACTTGTCTTTTGATGTTCAAAGTAGATTATCTTCCCTTAGGTGTCTAGAATTCCAAATGAGTTCAACAACAATGAATAATTGCATTAGGGTTCAAACTTCATAAGAAACAATATAAAATATTTGGTGTTATACAATAACCATGATGCACGCAAACTAGCACGAACCCTAAAGAAAAAAGGAATTAATGAGGAGACACAAACAATTAGATTCTCCTAATAATTGTTTGTTTATTTGTTTGAAGTTATGGAAGCATGCCTTCTACTAGGATGTCAAAAGTTATGGTTATAACCTGGATATTCTATATAATAAGAAAGAAAATATACTTTACTGACAGAAATATTTATACAGAGAAGCAGCAGTTACAGAAAACATTAACAATAAATCTGCAGATTGCAGATTCCATACCATGCCAATGTTCTATACAAATGCCAAAAAAACAATGAAACAAAAGAAGCAAGACCTTAGCTCAATTTAAACCAAATACATTAACAACAACTAAAGAGAGACAAGTCCAGATTGTAGATTACAGTAGCAGCAAAAATTAAGGAAAATTAGATTAGTTTCCTTGTGTAGTTAATATGTTCCACACGATCAAACAAGGAAACTAAATCAGACATAGCAAAACTACACTTCAACCATACCAAACAAGCAAGATGAATAGTGGTCAAGAGAAACAAAACCTTAGCTCAATTCAAACCAAATCCACTAACAATAAATTACCAAAGATGAAATAGCAAAAACAATATGTAAGTCAATAAGCAAGATCAAAGATCTGTTATACGTAGCCTGTGCAAATACGTTTCTTAGTTCTTAGGAAAATCAGAATTGATAACAACACTAACTGCTTGAATATCAATTCCTCTAGTAAACAAATCTGTTCCATCAAGAAAGAACACAAAATTAAGAAATTTAACAATTAATCAATTTGACATTTCAGCTGTAACGGAAAGCGCGAAGGACCGTCGTAGCCATGACGGTCCGTCCTGCATGGTCGTCATGAAGATCAGAGAAGTAGCAGAAGAAACTTGCAAGTATAGGACGATGGAGTCCACGACGGCCCGTCATGACCACGATGGATGACCACGACGGCCCGTCATAACCACGACGGCCTCTCATGACTACGACGGCCCATCGCGAGGTCCACGACGGCTCGTCGTGACCACGACATCCCGTCGCGAGGTCCGTTAACAAGTGTTTTTAAAACAGAACTCTGCAAATTCCAGTAAATTAATAAGATCTCTTGTTCCCATAAAAACCAAGCTTACGTATGCCCATTTATACATAATACAACTATAAACTAAACTCCCAAATCAACAAAATTCGTATAAACAACACAAGAACATAAAAACCCTAACTTAAATTTTTGACTGACACACAAGAATATCAAAATCTTAAACATATAATTTAGACTTTTGAAGGTAAAATCTCTTACCTGATAAACTCTATTCCAACAACCTAATGCTTTAAGACATGAGGCAAGTTGATTTGTGAAGCATTTTCTTTCAATTTTCAAAAGGAAATTTGATGGAATAGCAGTTTACCAAGATATCATTGAAGAAAATCTTCTTCTTCAGCTCTCCAATCTTGAACAACCACGCTGAGAGGAAAATTGTCTTCTTCAGTTCAAGTTCAGATAAATCGCAGTGCTCTTCGATTCTTCAGCTAACAATTGTGTTCTTCAGTTGAGTTTGACAGAAATGTGACGACAATTGTAGTACAAATTGATTTCTTCCGTTCTTCGATCCTTCTTCAGTTCATGCAAATGGTGTTCTGTAGCTGAAAATGGAAGCTTCAGCTGAAATTTAAGGAAATGTTGCCTTTTTTTTTCTTTAATGTTTTATTCTTTTTAATTTTTCATTAATGTTTTATTTTTTTGGCCAAATAAAAATGGGAGGAAGATTAAACTTAAATGTTAAAATGTTGGAGGGAATATAAAATTTTGGTGAAAACACTAAGGCCACATTTTTAATGTGTTGTATTTTCAATTATAAAAATAACACACTTTAAAAGTGTGGCCATTCATGTAAATAGTTGTTGCCAACTATAACAACACTTATAAAGTGTAGTTTATCCCATTAAAGAGCACACTTTAGAAGTGTTGCTAACATTAATGTAGCTAAAAGTCAAAATCATATGCTACACTTTAAAAGTGTTCCCAAAAGTATTTTAGGCAACTCTTTATAAGCGTTGTCAAGATTTAGTGTTTCCCTAGACCTAAAATGGTGTAGTGATGATTGTTTTGCTTCCATTGATTGTAGAACAAGAATTGTCAAGTACAATTCTCCAAATGAATCCGTCTTAGAGTTGAAGGGGGAAAATTATATTCCTTGAGTTCGTATTATATATTAACTTAAGGCTTGTAAAATGATCTCAAAAGGCTGTTTACACCATATTGTAAGTGTCAAAGATTAAGACTCCGAAAATCCTCTCATTGAGTTAGTCCCCGTAGAGAGGGAATTTCCGGAGGTCTTTCCTAATGATCTTCCCTGAATCCAACCCAAACGAGAAATTGATTTTGGTATCACTTGCTATCATATACCATCCCCATATAAATTCCTCCTTATCGGATGGATCTATTTAAAGAGTTGAAGGATCAAATCAATGACTTACTAGACAAAGGATTTATTAGGCCTAGTATTTCCATGGGTGCACCAGTTTTGGTTTTGGTGAAGAAGGAGGAGTCCCTTAGAATGTACATTAATTATCGTCAACTGAATAAAGTCATTATTAATAATAAGTATCCTCTCCCTCAGATTGACGAATTTTTTGATCAGCTTCAAGGGGCAAGCTACTTTTCTAAGATTAACTTGAGATCGGAGTATCACCAACTTAGGGTGAGAGGGGAGGATATATCAAAAATGGCTTTTCGAACTAGATATGGTCACTATGAGTTCTTAGTAATTTCCTTTGGACTCACTAATGCCCCGATGACCTTTATGTACTTCATGAATAGGGTGTTTCGAAGTTATATAGATTCATTTGTCATTGTGTTCATTGACGACATCTTGGTATATTTAAAAAATGAGGGTGACAACATGGATTATTTGAGAATGGTGTTGCAAGTGGTTAAGGAACAATAATTATTTGCCAAGTATAGCAAATGTGAGTTTTGGTTGAGGTCGGTGGCATTTCTTGCTCATATCATACCTAGTGAGGGGGTTGAGGTTGATCCAAGGAAAACCGAGGCGGTCAAGAATATGCCGAAGCCATTGAATCCAACCAACATTCGATGTTTTTTGGGTCTAGCAGGATATTATAGGAGATTTGTGGATGGTTTTGTTTCCATTGTATCTCCCTTGACTACTTTGACCCAAAAGAGTGTGAAGTTTGAGTTGTCAGAGGCATATGAAAGTAGATTCCAAATCTTAAAACATAGGCTTACGTCTGCTCCGGTGTTGACTTTACAAAAGTATACCAAGGGCTTTATTGTACATTGTGATTCATCAGAGTGGGCTTAGGGTGTGTTCTTATGCTAAGTGGGAAAGTAGTAGTGTATGCTTCTAGAAAACTCAAGGTGCATGAGAAAAATCATCGAACTCATCATCTTGAGTTAGAGGCTGTGGATTTTTCATTGAAAATATGGAGGCATTATTTTTATTGTGTATGTGTAGATGTGTATACCGACCACAAGAGCCTTCAATACGTTTTTACTCAAAAAAAGTTAAATCTTCGACAATGAAAGTGGTTGGAATTGTCGAAAGATTACGATATGAGTGCTCTATACCACCCAGACAAAGCCAATTTTTTTGAAGATGTTCTACGTCGTATGATCATGGGTAGTGTGTCTCATGTAGAAGAAGCTAAGAAAGACCTAGTGAAAGATGTTCATAGGTTGGCTCATTTGGTGTTAGACTTGAAGAATCTCCAAATGGTGGTTTTATGGTCCATCGTAACTCTGAGTCGTCTTTTGTGGTTGAGGTAAAGTCTAAGAAATACATTTATCAACCCTTGATGGAGTTGTAATAGTCAGATCTTGGTAAGCTTAATGAGTCATTCTCCTTAAGGAGTGATGGTGTCTTTAGGTATTAATGGAAGTTCTGTAAGACCTATGTTGATGAATTGATGAATCAGATTCTTGAGGAATATCTTGGTTTCCGTTATACCATTTATCAAGGTTACATAAAGATGTATCATGACCTTACAGAAGTGTTTTATTTGGAAGACTTAAAAAGGGACATAGCAGAATTTTTTTGTAAATGTCCAAATTCCCAACAAGGGAAAGCTGAGCACCAAAAGCGAAGTGATTTACTTGAAGAAATACAAGTTCCCACATGGAAGTGGGAAGATATTAATATGGAATTCGTGGTAGGCTTGCCTCAAACACAAAAGCAGCATGACTACATATGGGTGGTTGTGGATAGGTTGACTAAATCCACTCATTTTAATCCTGTTAAGTCCACATACTAGGTGGAGGATTATGAAAGGATATTCATAGAGGATATTTAGTGTTGCCATGGTATTCCGTTATCTATCAGGTCAAATAGGGGTATACAATTCACATCTAGGTTTTAGAGGTCATTCAAAAAAGGGTTGGCGACAAAGCTGAAGTTAAACACCACTTTTCATCCCCACAAGGATGGTCAAGCGGAGCGTACTATTAAAATCGTTGAGGATATGCTTAGAGCTGGTATCATTGATATTAATGGAAATTGGAATAAATATTTGCCTTTGGTTGAGTTCTCCTATAACAATAGTTACCATGCAACTATATTTATGCCTTCTGAGGGTTTTCATGGTACGAGATGAAGATCTCCAATTGGATTATTTGAAGTGGTCAAGTCTTCAACCCTATCCCAAATTGATTTATAAGACTTTTGAGATTGTTGATATGATAAGGAACTGATAGAAATCAGCCTATAGCCGGCAAAAGTCTTATGCCAACCATAGGAGGAAAGACTTAGAATTTGAAGATAGTGATAAGGTGTATCTAAAAATTTCCCCACGAAGGGAGTGATGAGATTTGGCAAGAAAGGGAAGTTGATTCCTCGTTATTTGGGTTCCTATAAAATCATTTAAAGGGTTGATAAGGTTGCAGATGAGTTGAGATTACCTAGTGAATTTACTTTGGTTCATCTGGTGTTCCATGTCTCCATGCTTAAAAAGTGTATCGGTAATATCGATCCCATTCTTCCAATTGAGGATTTAGGTGTAGAAAATAACCTCTCCTATGAGAGGTTCCACTTTAAATCCTTGATATACAAGTAAAGAAGTTGAGGAACAAGGAGGTGTCTTCCTTAAAGGTGTTATGGAAGAACCACCTTGTTAATGGAGCAACATGGAAGGCCGAGGCCGACATGAAATCCCGTTACTCTCATCACTTTAATAATTAAGGTTAGTGTTCCTATTAATAATGAAAATAATCAGTTAATTGAATTTGACTTGGATATGCATATTTATGATAAACGTTTTTGCTCAAATAAAGTTTCATACCAAAATGAAATTTTTCTTGTTTTTGTATTCATTATGTACTTGGTATATATGTTGTTGCTTTTATGAAATGATATCGAGCATATTTATAGGTTGAATTTTCTCTTAATTGACTCTTTAATGATTATGTAGAGCACATGTTGTTTTGAGAAGGAAATTCCTCATGTTGTGATGTGAGATCTTTTGTGTTATAATTGATATTTAGAGTTAATTTATGTAAATGCCATGTTGTTATGATTTGAGTTGTAACTCATATTGAATTTTGCATGTTGTTGTTTGGGCTGCTAGTATTGAGTCTATCCTCTCCCGTCAAAAGATTTTTAGTGTCATTCGGGGACGAATGTTTTTAAGGGGGGGATATTGTAACACTCCGAAAGTTCAAAAACCTAATCTATAGTATCACATGATTATACAAAGGTTTTAACACTGTTTTAAGTCAAATAATAATTTATAAAGTCATTTAGGAAGTTTTAGAGTCAAAATGAAAGGAACGTCCATGATGTTCGGAGTGTAGTACATAACGGCGCTAATGTGCCTCAGCCAATTTCACAGGGTTTTAGGAGTGAGAAATTGATGAAATTTGGTAAAAAGGTGTCTAAAAAGATATTATAGTAGGTTTTGGGTCAAAACAACTGGGTTCCAAGGACCATTCTAAGGGTCCTTGATAAGGACCCTTTCATTTTGAACCAAAGCCATCAAATAGGACAGTGTAGGCAGTGTCCACCTACGCTTGGTATTGAGAGGGCATAGGTGAGACGATGAGGCGTCTATTCCTCCATCATTGGACAGTTAGCCTCCTTTCAAAAAGTTTCCAAATGCAGGGTCTCTAACCAAAATGACGGACCTGCAGGTTGGTTTGTCCAAAGGTCTGTCGACTGACCTACGGACCGTAGGTCGTGCTCTCGTAGGTTAGTCCAGCCATTTCACTAATAAGTCTTAATAAGTTCATTTAATTAAGTTAGTTAGTTATGGGGTTAATTAGTGATTAGGGATTGGTTAATTAGGTTACATAATTAACTAGAAAACCTACCCCAAGTCCAAAACCTCACTTAATACCTCTATATTCCCAAACACAAATATTTTTCGTTCTCTCTACTTTCTCTCTCCCAAAAAGAAGAAATTAATTTAAGGGCTAGGTCAAGGTCTTAGGGAAGAAAGAAGGGTGTTTTTCTCCATAAATTTTCTACACTTAAAAAGGTATGTCATCCTTTAAGCTTTGGTATTCCTTCTCCCTAAGTGTTCTTCCAAATGTTGATTTCAAAAAGATGAGTCATGTGGGTTTTCTTCTATTACAGATTTTCTCTTCTAAATGGTATTTTGTATAGTTTCTTTTGGTTATTACACTTAGATTATTATGTATTATGACTCAATTATTCTAGTTCTTGATGAATGAACCTAGTATGAGAAGTAGATCATGAAATTGACCCAAGTCCCCTAACCCTAGACTATGAACTAGTGATGAATAGATGTGTAGTGATTCAATTGACTTCATTATTGTGTTAATATACTATTTTGTGATGATGTTACACCTATTTTGGGTTTTAATTACATGGTTGATGATAAAACCTTAGACGATGACATGTGAAGGATATTAGGGTAAGTATTGTGACCTCAAAACTTTACATCAATGATAATCACTTGTGTTTAGTGATGAAGTTCTATTGAATTACACCTTATGATAAGATTGATTAGGATTAGTATGGTGATGAATTGAAATGTCTTGATTTATCGCTAGTGAGTTGTTTACTAGGATGTAATGATATAAAGTTTGTGATGAGTTTCCTATGTGCCTCATCATGATATGGATATATAAATGTGCTAACCTCACATGTGTGAATTGCATTGAAAGGATGTTCTCATGTAAATCCTATTGATCTAAAGACTACGACTATATAAGGAGTAGTCTCCTATGACCTAAACTAAGTTATGATAATTAATAAAAGACCTTTCTAAATGGACTCGAGCTTAGCACCGAGTGAACAAGAAGTGAGAAGTGTCCCATCTTACATAGGGAAGGTAGGATCACTATTGTACTCTTGATATTGGAGACTATAATGCATGTAGCATAAAGTGGATTCCAACTAAATCTGCTAGTTCTTGAACTATGTTGCCCCCATAGGAATACTAGCTAGTGGATCCACATAGATGTGATGTTAATGTTTTTGTACTACATTGGCAAGTAGTCCACTTTATTTTGGTGTAAGGTTCCATGATACTAGATTCCACATTACCTCATGTGGTCAATGTTGTTTATGACATGATATTCCCAAAAGTAAAATGAAGTAATAAAGTGAACTCTAACCAGGATGACTTTAAGGGATTTGGCTTAGTCTAGGTAGGGGTACGGGACTCTACCTATACATTGCACTAGTTATCCTTGAAGGAAGTCTTAGAAAGATGTTCTTATGTACTAATATGCTTATAAATGTAAATAATATATATATGTTGATCTTACGTGTTAATAGCACTATATAATATTGGTTTCACTTATGAATATATTCTTTGTGTCCATTGATAGATATGATGATGATTATTCTTAATGTCATGGTATTTAAAGTTAGGCATTTGTGATGGTCCTTGTTTGGTTTGCTTGATTGAGTAAGGTTATGGGATCTTACTTAGTCATTCCACTAGTGGACATAATGGGGTTTATGAATAATGGTCTTGCTTAGGTTATGATGTGACTAACTCTTATGCACACTTGTTGATATTATAACTTGTTGATAGAATTGTCTTGGTTATGTTCTCAATTATGTTGATATGCATGTTTACTTGACTAGACTAAATATTTTTGGTCTTGTATTACACATGGTCTTGACTTAAGGGATATGTGCTTATTGATTTGTATTGGTTCTTGAATGTGCATAATATATTTTTAAAGTAACTAAGCATGCTTTATTAAAATGAAACTTTTTTGCATGATTTCTATGTTGTATGTTCATATGAACCCATACCTAGTACAACTGACGTGCTAACCCTGTTACTTCTTTTTTCCCCAACATTTTAGGTTCCGATCGTTGAAGGGATTGTGTCAATTTTTAAGGAATGCTTGGAATCATTCTGCAACTGTGTGTATGTCCTCAAGTCCGAGGAGGATGCATTGTTATTACTCTCGCTACGTTTCTTTGTTATAGTCCAAAGACGATCATTTCATTTTACTTGTATGAAGATATTGTTGAAATCTCTAAGTGGAATTCATACAATATCTAAGGGATTGTGCCCATATGGTTCGATTCCAGTTAGATGGTTTAATATGATACATCCCTTTTAAGACTATATTATGTATCTTGTCTATATGTGGCATAAAAGTAGAAGACTATGTAATCTTGTAATACGAGGAATCCACGTATACACGCTATGAATATATTATGTGCAAGTAAGTGGTCTAAGTAAACCTCATGAAGTAATTGTAGATGAGAATTTTTAAATTTTTCGCACTTTTCAACCTACGAATATAATGATGAATGCTAAGAAGCTTTTCCTAGTCCTCTGTGAGGACGACGATGCCAGTTACGTGTAGGGGGGTACTTTCCGGATGTGAAAATGTTCTAGGAAAAACCTTTAGCATGAAAATGCACATCTTTACAAGACAAATCAAATTCAATTTATTCATTCTTTTCGTTATAAGTAGGAACAACTAACCTTATTCAAAAAAGAGATGAGGGTAACAGGACTTTATGTCGGCCTCGGCCTCCCATGTTGCTCTCTCATCTAGGTGGTTCTTCCTTAACACCTTTACAGAAGCCATCTCCTTGTTCCTCAACTTCTTTTCACTTGTTAATAAAGGATTTAAATTGGAACCTCCTCATAGGAGAGGTTCTCGTCCACACCTAGACCGTTAATAGGAAGAATGGACTCGGGATCAACGATGCACTTCTTAAGGCTACAAATATGGAACACCGGATAAACTGCTGCTAGATTACTAGGTAATCTCAATGCTTTTGCAAACTTTCCAACCCTTTTAAAAATTCCATAGAGACCCACATAACGAGGAATCAACTTCCCTTTCTTTCCAAATCTTATCACCGTTTTCATGGGTGAAATAGATACACCTTATCACCCTCTTAAAATTCTAAATCCCTTCTCCTATGGTTGGCATAAGACTTTTGCTGGCTATAGGATGTTTTCAATTGGTATGAACTTTATCCAAATCTTTGTAAATCAATTTGGAACCAAAGTGTGAAGAATAGCAACCTTCAAACCATCCAATAAGAGATCCAAATCTCCTACCATACAAGGCCTCAAAAAGAGTTAGTGATATAGTTGAATGGTAACTATTGTTACAAGAGAACTCAACCAAAGCCAAGTGTTTATCCCAATTTCCCTTGAAATAAATTACACAATCTTAAAGCATATCCTCAAGGGTTTCAATAGTAAGCTCTGCTTGACCATCCGTTTCGGGATGAAAATCGGTTCTTCACTTCACCTTTGTACCTAACCCTTTTTGCAATGAACTCCAAAACCTAGATGTCAATTTTGCACCCCTATCCGATATGATGAATAACTTAATACCATGATGACACACAATCTCATCTATGAAGATCCTTGCATAATCCTCTGCCGAGTAAGTGGACTTGACAGAAATAAAATGAGTGGATTTGGTCAACCTATCCACAACCACACCTATAGAGTCATTTTTCCTTTGTGGCCGAGGAAAGCCTACCATGAAGTCCTTATTAATATCTTCCCACTGCCAAGTGGGAACTTGTATTTATTGAAGTGATCATTTGTCTTTGTCACTCAGATTTCATTTGTTGGAAATTTGGATATATTGCAACAAATTCCGCTATGTACCTTTAAAAGCCTTCCCACCAAAACACTTCTCTAAGGTCATGATACATATTTGTAGTACAAAGATGAATGGAATGACGAGAACCATGAGCTTTGTCATCAATCTCGTTTCTCAAGTCATCTACATTGGGAACACACAACCTTCCTTGATACCTAAAAAGACCATCTCCCTAAGGAGAATGAATCATTAAGCTTACAAAGAACCGATTCCTTCAACTCCGTCAATGAATGTTCAAGGTGTTGCTTAGACTTAACCTCAACCACCAAAGACGATTTGGAGTTATTATGGACCATAAAACCACCATTTGGAGAATCTTCCAATTTAACACCCAAAGGAGACAACCTATGAACATCTTTCACTAGGTATTTTTTGTCTTCTTGCACATGAGACGCACTACCCATGGTCATACGAAAAAGAAAACCCGCAACCTTATTGACTTTGCATAGGTGGTAGAAAGCACTCATGTCGTAATCTTTCAACAATTCCAACCACCTTCTTTGTCGGAAATTAAACCTCTATTTGAGTAAACACATACTGTAGACTCTTGTGGTCGGTATACACATCAACATAAACATCGCAGATATAATGCCTCCATATTTTCAAGACAAATACCATGGCCTCTAAATCAAGAACATGAGTTAAATAATTCTTGTCATTCACCTTAAATTGTCTAGAATCTTAAGCTACTATTTTCCAATGTTGCATAAGGACACACCCTAAGTCCACTCGGGATTAATCACGATATACAACGAAACCCATGGTGCCCTCTGGCAAAGTCAACATCGGAGCGGAGGTAAGCATATCTTTAAAAATTTGGAAGCTTCTTTCACATGACTCCGACCACTCTAATTTCACACTCTTTTGGCTCAAAGTAAATAAGAAAGAAGAAATAGGTCCAAAACAATCCACAACCCTCCTATAGAATCTCGCCAGACCCAAGAAGCTTTTAAGGTCGATTGGAGTCAACGGTCTAGATTAATTTCTGAATTCCTCAGTTTTCCTTGGATTAAACTCAACTCCCTCGGTACAGATGATATGACCAAGAAACACCACAAAACATAGATTAGCTATACTTGGAAAATAATTGGTTTTCCTTAATACCTTGTAACACCACTCAGATGGTCCATGTATTCACCCTAATTTTTGAAAAAACCAAGATGTCGTCAATGAAAACATTGATAAATAAATCTACTTAACTTCGAAACACCTTATTCATGAGGTCCATAAACACCGTCAGGGCATTACTGAGACCAAAGGACATTACTAGAAACTCATAGATACCATACCTAGTTCAAAATACCATTTTTGTATATCCTCACCTATCACCCTAAGTTGGTGACACCCAAATCTCAAGTCAATCTTAGAAAAGTAGCTTGCCCCTTGGAGTTTATCAAATAAGTCATCAATCTGAGGGAGAGGATAGTTGTTCTTAATAGTTACTTTATTGACTTGGCGATAATCGATGCACATTCTAAGGGACCCATAATTTTTCTTCAGAAACAAAACCGGAGCACCCCATGGACATATACTAGGTATAAGGTATCCTTTGTCTAGCAAGTACTTGAGTTAAGCCTTCAACTCTTTCAATTCGGCTGGACCAATCCGAGCAGCAGGAATTGAAATGGGGTTGGTATCCAATAGCAAGTCAATACCAAAATCAATTTCCAGTTTGGAAGGGATTCCAGGAAGATCATTTGGGAAGACATCTCACTACGGGGAATAACTCAATGGGAGGGTTTTCAGAGTCTAAATCATTGACTCTAACATTGTGGTATATGCACCCTTTCGATATCATCTTACAAGCCTTTATACAAGAATTGATACAACCTCTAGGAATAGAATTTTCCCCCTCCCACTCTAAAATGACTTTCACCGAACCTTGAAAGAGAGAAATCACCACGATGTGTCCTTGCCCTCTTTGTTTCTCTAGCACTATGTTTGAGATTTTCCTCCTCCATTTGTTTAGAATGAGTCATCAATCTCCAAATATCCATATCTTTAATCAACATTGTTGTTCTACACTCTTTGACCATCATTTCTGAATAACCGTAAACCAACTTACTCATACGAGTTCTAGAATAAGTAATCATTGTCGGAGAATAGTTTGGCAATTTAGTATAAACTTCATAGAGTATTCCTTCACACTCATACTACATTGCCTTAGTTTTATGAACTATTGAAATTATCCTCCCTCATATCAAGGGGAAAAAGTGATCTAGAAATGCTTCATTGAACATTTCCCAGTTCAAGAAACCCACATCACTATCCCTCTCTTCCTTCCATTGAGAAAACCACGGTTGAGCAACAAACCCCCTTTAATTGGTAAGAGGACAAGTACACCTTTTCAACCATAGTCATACATACAATGTCCTGAATCATTTGGATTCCTTCAACAAAATCTTATGGATATTCATCTACTTTCAAACCATGGAATTCTAGAAGATTCATCATCATGAAGTCTCGAATCCTTTTCTTTGTCGTACCCACATTTGGGTTCGTGCGGACTACAACCTCTCTATTATCTTGTGTTGTCATAACTTGGTACAACACTTTGTCAAAAGCCTAAATTCTACATTTCAGACTTTCTCGTTCAAAAGTTCAATTTGAGCTTGAGGAACTTCACTTTCAAAATCTATGTTCCTTCTCAGTGGAATTCTTCTATGAGGCATGTTCTGAACAAATGAATAAAACAAGAATTAGAACTCAATTCTATCACATAACTTTAGAATAAAGAAAGAAGTGAAGTTTTTTAAATTCTTGTCGCTTCCTATAAATAAATGTGACAAGCTTTATACTCATGAAAAACACTTCACTAAATGTGGCTTTCCAGAAACCTTACGGCTCTTTAAACTTGATGCTCTAAATATCAAATTTGTCATGATCCAAGACTTACCTCTATAAATCAACTCAAAAGACAGTGAAATTTTCAATTGTTTGAAGCTTGTGAGAAAATTTTCCAAGAGTTGAAAAATAGACTCACTTCATCCCCTATTTTGACATTACAAAAATGATCGGATGGTTTTATGGTATATTATAATGCCTCGTGGATATTTTGTGGTTTTGTATTATAACTAGCAAATAAAATGACCTAGGATAGAGCCTCACCTAATGAACAATGGTAAAAATGGTGTTTCCAAACCTAAAATAATTTAATTAACTTGATCTGGAAGTAGTAAAGTCTAAACGTCAAGGAACGACCATGACGTCCGAAAACTAGTGAAATTGAACTAGTAGGTGTCCTTAGGTCTTGTGAAGGTGTGAGAGTGTCATCTAAAATTTAAAACTTGTTAAAATACTTTAAATAGGTAAAATAATGTTTTTAGGATCAAAACGTCCAGATGCGACCCTACAAGGACCATCCTAGGGGCCCTTGAAGAGGATCCAAATTGACCAACAAGCTGCCAAAGGTAGCTAGCATTGTGCTTGGAGGAAGCATGTCCGCGTTGCGGACTAACTCTAGGGACAAAATGTTGGTCCCGCCACGGACATTGTCGCGGACTCCTTGTCCCAAAAATTAATTTCTAGAAACTTAGGGGGAACACCTCCACTATGTGAACTTGTTCCACCACAAATATTTTAAAAATTAAAGTCAAGTTTGACTTAATTAAAAGTTTCAACTAATTGAGGGGTGCTTTGGTTATTTTACGGGATGGTTATATACTGATTTTAAGTCAGTTTTACCCGACTCTTACCCATCTAAAACAAATCCCCAAATTGAAAACACAATTGTTCTCACTTCTCTCTAAATTCTCGCTCTACCCAAACCTCCATTAAAGGACATTGGAGCTTTAAGAAGAAGATCAGTTCTCCAAGTTTTATACTCAATTTCGTGGCTAAGTCTTCATTAAGGTATGGTTTCATTCACTCTTGTGATTCCTTTTCCGAAGAGGCCTCTTCAAAGATATTTTCATAATCCCCCAAAAGCAAGGATTTTTCTCTACACATGGCTCTTCTTTTAAAATTAAAATTATGGATCAATTATGATGAATTATGATAACTTAGGGTTTTTAGGTTTAAATGATGGGTAATTGTTGTTGTTCACTTGAAATTCCATTGGACCTATGCTCTTCCCCAATTTCATAAATCTTCGATCTTGTTTGGTAATTTTATTTACGATGATAAATAAATCATTTGTTATATTGGTGTTAATTGTGTTATTACTTCATGAATTTGCTTATAGTATGTATTGTTTGGGTTTTTACCTTATTCCTTAAGAACCCACGAATATCCCTCTTTTCTTAACCCTAACCTTGAATTATGTTGATTAATGATTAAAGGCGATGTAATTGAATATGTTGTTATATAACTGACTATTGTATGATGATGATAATTAGTTTGGAGTCTTGAATGGGTTTCTTGGAGGCCATTTTTTAGATCTTCAAGGTCATGAACATGTTATGGTAGTATTATTGTGTTATCTTTGGCAATGTTGGTTAATTGAAATATGAATGATGAAGTTATGAATGTATTGTCATGCTATGATTATGATGATTATTACATGATGATAGGTGTGCTATTATGAGGTCATAAAGGTAATTATCATGTACATCATATGACTATGATATGATGTAATGTTCTCACATGATGAGTTTTGGATGAAAGGGTTTTCTCATCTGGAAAACTATGAGTTATGAACATGTCATATGAGAGGTTAAACTCTTATGACCTATGTTATGAATTAATGTTAAGAAAGACTTGAAGATACTTAAAAAAGGGAATTTAGCTTAGCACTGAGTGAACTCGACATTGAGAGGTTTTCCTTCACAAAGAAAGGGAGGTTCACATTATGTTTTCTCATGAGGGGGAAACTACAATTCTAGTTAGCATAAAGAGGGCTTCTAGTAACAACCTCTTAGTTCCTTAACCATGTGCCCCCATATAAAACTGATCTAGTGTATCCACCTAGATGTTCTATAAAATGTATATGCACTACCTTGGAAAGTAGGACACCCTCCTTTCAATGTGACGAGATGACACCAGATTTCATGTTAGCTCACATTGTCAATGTCGGTTATGGCAAAGTTTCCCGAATGTTAAAATGAACGAATGAAGGTAACAAGATGAACTCTAACTAGGACTACTTAAGAGGTGTTACTTAATTTAGGTAAAGGTATGGAAAAGTATCTATACATTGCACAATTTGACCATGAAAGGAGTTCTAGGGTGGGCTCTTTATGTACATATGATATGAATGATGTTTGTTTCACTTGATATACATGATGTTCGTCTAAATTGTTATGCATGTTATTAACTTGTTAGGATGATGTATGAGGTAAAAGACAAGTCTTATGATCTCTTTGTTACTTTACTTGGTTGAAGTGGGGTTATGGTGCTTCACATACACATTGTACTAGCAGACTTGCATTGGGGTTACGAGTATGGTATGGTGATGTATTGATGAAATAGAATCTAAGGATGAAATCTTTACTATGGATTTATAATTATGTTACTCTTGAGAATGAATATGAATATGGCTTGTTATTGTTGTTGTGATATGAACATGTATATGTTCTTGGCTTGTGCATAAAGTCTTTTAAAGTAAAATTAGCATGCTTATAACCAAATTTCCCTTTGTGCATGATTTATTATGTTTTACTTGCATATGTTTCCATACTTAGTACATGTAGTTTGTACTAATCCATATTTGTCCTATTCTCTACACAAAATGTAGGATCGAGCCATTGAAGTGTTTCTAGTCCATTCTTGACTTGGATTGTTATTCACAAGTTAGTGAGTCCTCAAGTCCGAGGATGGAGTTGCTTAATTCTAGTTTCATTTTCCTTATTCAAAGAATTTTTTGTAATTCCTATTGTAATACTTCTTGTTGATGTAAGAGCGAAGTCCCAATTCTCATACTTCAATCATTAGATGGTAACATGAGACACATATAGATTCTATTTTTTATATATGTGAAGTGAAGTTGAACTTGAAATGAAAAGTTTTAATTTTATTCGCTTTTTTTTTTACCTATGATGTAATGATTTATTCTAAGGGATTATCTAAGGCCTCTTCGAGGACGAAAACAGCGGTTGCGACTAGGGGGTGTTCTCCGGTCATGACATTTTGTTTTGATGCAACATGAGAAACTTATTTCTTATGCTTTAAGGCAATTGAAGGTGCATGAAAACAAATTGACTCACGTATTAGAGTTAAAAGTGGTGGTTTTTTCCTTAAAGATTTAGAAACATTACCTTTAAGGATTTATAGGGATGTGTTCAACAATCATAAGTATTTGAATACTTGTTCAAGCAAAAGGATTTTCACCAAAGAAGATAGCTTTAGTTGGAAAAGAATTGTAATACCAATGTCAATTAACATTCAAGTAAGGTGAGTATGGTTGATGATACTCTTAGTAGACTAGTGATGGGTAGTGTTACTTAGGTATAGGTGGTATGAAGGAGTTATTTGATGATTTTCATAGAATAACTTGATTGGGTGTTCGGTTGGTTGATTCCAAGGATGGAGGCGTCATCGTTTGAGATGATTCATAATAATGTCTTAATTCAGATGTGAAGGTTAAGTGATCTGGTTATATAGAGCCATTTTGCCTTTGAGTCTGAAGAAAACCTACCACGAAGTCCATATTAATGTCTTCCCATTTCCAAGTGGGAACTTTTATTTCTTGAAGTAAACCATTTGGCTTTTGGTGCTCAGCTTTCACCTGTTGGCAATTTGGACATTTAGCAACAATTCCGCTATGTCCCTTTTCAAGCCTTCCCACCAAAACACTTCTCTATGGTGATGATTAATCTTTATATTATTCCGATGAATGGAATAAGTGAACCATGAGCTTCCTCAAGAATTCGGTTTCTCAAGTCATCAACATTGGGCACACACAACCTTCCTTGATACCTCAAGACACCATCCCACCTTAAGGAAAATGACTCATTAAGCTTACCACGAACTGATTCCTTCAACTCCATCATGAGTGATCAAGATGTTGCTTAGACTTCACCTCAACCACCAAAGATGATACAGAGTTATGATGGACCATAAAACCACCATTTGGAGAATCATCCAATCTAACACCCAAACAAGCCAACCTATGAACATGTTTCACTAGGTCTTTCTTGGATCCTCTACATGAGAAACACTACCCATGTTCATACGACTTAGAGCATCCACAAACACATTGGCTTTTTCAGAGTGGTAGAGAACGCTTATGTCATAATCTTTCAACAATTCTAACGACCTTCATTGTCGGAGGTTTAACTTTTTTTTAGTAAACACATGTTGAAGACTTATGTGGTCGGTATACACACCAACATGAACACCATACAAATAATTCCTCCATATTTTCAAGGAAAATACCACGGCCGCTAACTCAAGATCATGAATTGGATAATTCTTCTCATGAACCTTAAGATTTCTAGAAGAATGAGCTACTACTTTCCCATGTTGCATAAGGACACACCCTAAGCCCACTCGATATGCATTAAAATATACAACGAAGCCCTTGGTACCCTTTGGTAAAGTCAACACCGGAGCGGAGGTAAGCCCATCTTTCATGATTTAGAAGCTTCTTTCACATGACTCTGACCACTCAAATTTCACACTCTTTTGGGTCAAAGTAGTCAAGGGAGAAGAAATGGACGCAAACCTATCCACAAACCTCCTATAGTATCTCGCTAGGACAAAAAGACTTCTAATGTCGGTTGGAGTCAATGGTCTAGGCCAATTCTTGAACGCTCGGTTTCCTTAGGATCAACCTCAACCTCACTAGAGTTGATATGACCAATTAATGCCAATGCCAGCGACCTAAACAAAAACTCACATTTACTATTCTTGGCAAATAATTGGTTTTCCTTAAGCACTTGTAAGACCACTCTCAAATGGTCCATCTGTGCACCCTCATTTTTTGAATATACCAAAATGTCGTCAATGAAGACAATGACAAATGAATCTAGGTAACTTTGTAACACCCTATTCATGAGTTCCATAAACATTGTCGAGGCACTTTTGAGACCAAAAGAAATTACTAGAAACTCATAGTGACC
This sequence comes from Solanum arcanum, assembly GCA_027789145.1. Classification (NCBI taxonomy): domain Eukaryota; kingdom Viridiplantae; phylum Streptophyta; class Magnoliopsida; order Solanales; family Solanaceae; genus Solanum; species Solanum arcanum. The sequence goes on from CM050933.1 coordinate 51,843,802, forward strand.
AAATGTAGTTCAAAATGGCTCTCACCCTAAGTTGGTATTACCCCGATCTCAAGTCAATCTTAGAAAAGTAGCTTTCCCCTTGGAGTTGATAAAAAAAATGTCGTCAATCCAAGGTTGAGGATACTTGTTCTTTATAATGACCTTATTGCGTTGGCGATAATCAATTCACATTCTTAGGGACCCACCCTTCTTCTTTACAAATAATACCGGAGCACCCCATGGAGAAATACTAGGTCTAATGAGACCTTTGTCTAGTAAGTCGTTGAGTTGAGCCTTCAACTCTTTCAATTCGGTCGGATCCATCTGATATGGAGGAATTGAAATAGGGTTTGTATCTGATAGTAAGTCAATACAAAAATCAATTTTCGTTCGGGACGGATTCCGAAAAGATTATTAGAAAGACCTCCGGAAATTTCCTTACTACGGTAAATAACTAAATGGAAGGATTTTTGGAGTCTAAATCTTTGACTCTTACAATATGGTATAAACACCCTTTTGTGATCATCTTACAAGCCTTTAGACAAATGATACGACCTCTATGAATAGAATTACCCCACTTCCAATCTAACACTTCGAATCTAAGAAACCCTATCATCACGAGCTTTTGGGAAATTTGGAAGGAACTTGATTATAGAATCGTTTCTTGAATCTAGGCTTGTTTTCAAGTTCTAACCTCCCCATTGAAGAACTACCATCATAAAACTTGACCCTCTTGGCCTATCCATTCTTTCTCCTTAACATAGCTTCATCCACTTGTCGATGATGAATCATGAGACGAGAGATATTCATATTATCATGAAACATAGCCGAACAACATTCTTCTACCAAGTCTTCCGACACTCCTGTAAGAAAATAACTCATCTCATCCATTTGGTTATACACCAAGGATGGACCATACTTGACAATTTAGTAAAATATTAAGGAGTTGTCAAGTACACTCATATATCCTTGACAGATTGATGAATTCTTCCACCTTAGCTTCCGTCAACTCTCTAGGAAAGAACCTATCAAGGAAATCCCTCTTGAAGATGTCTCAAATCATCGGACCACCTCTAAGTGCCCTATTATCTGTCCATTGTATGTATCAATTTTTATCCACATATTTGAGTTGATAGTCCGCCAACTCGTCCTTATAAATTGAGGTCTCACCCATAGCATAGAGAATCTTATATACATCATTGAGAAAATCTTGGGGGTCTTCATCCGACCTTGATCCAAAGAACATAGGTGGGTTCATCCTAGTAAAGTCTCTCAAACAAAAGGTCATAGTGCTAGCATGTTGACGTACTCGAGGTTCAAACCTCCTTATACACTTGGCCATCATAGCTTGAACTTGAGAAGTGACGGAATTAACTTGAGAGTTCATGGCTTGGCAAAATTGAGAAAAGCTTCCCTAATCTCTTCATCGGTCATCGGTGGAGAAAAAATCGGAACTTGCTCACCCATAGCAACTTCTTCAAGTGGAGGCACTTTGTTGTCTTATAAAGGCACTTGGTTGTCATGATCCCCCACATTAGCCATCTCTTCCTCGGCCTTCTAGCATCTGCTCTTTGAGTATTCATACCTATAACCACGATAGAAGGTTTAGGTGAAACTTTATAATAAGACACTACAGGCATGACATCGAAATGCAAGAAGATGAGAATTTCCTAAGCATCACATAGTCTCTCATTCATAAGTGTGGCGCTCTTTACAACTATGAATAAGAATCTACATAGACATGGTTTAATGAAACAGAAAACCTAAAGAGATTCAACCTCATACTCTAATACAAAGCTTGTCACATCCGGGGAGCACCCACTAGAAGTAACCGGCGGCGGCGTCCTCGGACAGAACTAAGACTATCCTCTAAGCATTCGTCATTACATTCATAGGTTAAAAGTGCGGAAATTAAAACCTTTTTCTACATATACTTCATGAGATTTACTTAGACCTCTTGCTTACACATATTATATATATAAGGTGTTTACTGAGACTCCTCGCAATATGAAGCTAACATAGTCATCTACTTTCATGTCACACACACACACACACACACATATATATATATATATATATAATACACAATATAGTCTTAAAAGGGATGTCTCATATTAAACCATCTAAACAAATAGAAAAATATGGGCATAGCCTTACACAAATGTAGAAATTCCACTTATGGCTTACAACAATATCTTCAAACAATATGAGAGAAATGATTGTCTTTAGACTATAACAATGTAACAAAGGTAGAGTGAGAAGAATGATCATCCTCGGAACTTGATGACATACCCACACTTGGAGAAATGATGCAAGCCTTCCTTGCAAATTGGTCACGAACCTTCAATTACCGGACCAAAATTTATTGGAAATGGATAAATATGGGTTAGCACATCACTTGTACTAAATATGGAAACATATGCACACACAACATAGAAATCATGCTAAGAAGGGATATTTGATAAAATCATGCCAAGTTACTTTGAAAAGCCTTATGCACAACCCAAGAACACATATAAAACAATAATCATACATTTCTTATGATACAAGTATATTCAACACTAGACCAACATACTCAAGTTAAACCAAATCAACATGTATATAGCATTGTAGAATTCATAGCCAATGCAACTCTAACATCATGTCATAATCACAAAGCATGTTCATGAGTCCATAACATTACAAGATAATAAAAAAACCTTACCCATAACCCTTCACCAAGTCTACTAGTGCAAAGTTCAAGTTAAGCGCGATAACCCCACTCAAACAAGCAAACTAACCAAAAGGATCATGAACAATGTCTAACTTCACATATCATAGAATTATAAGTATTCATCCTCATATTTAGAAATATATGATAATAACATGAAGAACCAACATTAGCGTAACATTTATTTTATAAGATCATAAAAGCACAAGAATCACTTCTTAGGAATTTCCTCAAGTCCAACTAGTGCAATGTATAGGTAGAGTCCCATACCCCTACCTAGAGAAAGTCAAACCCCTTTAGTCCTCCTAGTTAGAGTTCACTTTATTTCTTCATTTTACTTTTGGTAACATCTTTCCTAATAAGATATATACTACGTGAGCTAATTTGGAATCGGTGTCATGGAACCCTACACCGAAAGAAGGTGGACTACTTGCCAAAGTAGTACCAATACTTAAACATAACATCTAGGTGGATCTTCAAGCTAGTATTCCTATGGGGGCAACATAGTTCAAGAACTAGAAGATGTGTTTTGGACCCTCCTTATGCAACATGCATTATATTCTCCAATCTCATGAGTACAATAGTGAACCTATCTTCCCTAATTGGGAAAGGAAACTCCTCACTACTAGTTTCACTCGGTGCTAAGCTAGAGTCCCTTTTGAAATGTTTTTATTTAACAATCATAACTTAGCTTAGGTCATAGGAGATATCTCTTTATACATTCATAGTCATTAGCTCAATAGGAATTGCATGAGAACACCTTTCAATATAACCCTCACATGTGAGATTAGCACATTAACATCATCATAATATAGTAAGGCACATAGATACTTCATAAGCAACCTTAAATCATTACATCTTAAGAATAATCTTAAAATCACATAATCAAGACATTTCAATAGCATCATCATACCACAACTACTTAATCCAATTACAATACATACTTCAATTGAACTTCATCACCAAGTACAAGACATCATAATTGAAGCAAAGGTTTAGGACATCAAGAATTACATAATCCTTACAAATCCATCATCTTGGTATTACCATCAACAAACCAATTCAATCAAATAATGGGTGAAGTAACCTCATTCAATAGTAATTAACACAATAATGAAGTCAATTGCATCACTATAACTCAATTCAACACTAGATCATAACCTAGTGTTAGGGACTTGGGTCAATTTCATGATCTATTCAACCTACTAGGTTAACTCATCAAGAACTAGCATAATTGAATCATAATACAACATAATATAAGAATAATAATCCAAATAAACCATAGAAAATACAACTTCAAAGATCAAATTCGTAATTGGACGAAACCCATATGAAATTATCTTTTGAAAACAAATTTCTGAAGAACCCTTTAGGGAAAGGAATCCCAAAGGTGAAAAGTTCCTGTACCTTTTTAATTGTTGATGATTGATGGAGAAAGTTCTATTATTACTTCCCTAATGACCTTGACCTAGACTTTCAATGAAGTTCTTATTTGGTAGAGAGAAAGTAGAGAGAAGGAAGAGCAATTTGGGTATGGGAATTCGGGGGTGCTAAGTTGTCTTTAGTCTTAAGGAAGGTTATATAGTTAATTGACTAACCTAATTAACCATACCCTAATCACTAATTAAACCCCTAATTAAATTAACAAATTATATGAACTCAATAAAACTTCCCGCGAAATTACAGGCTTGACCTACGAGACTACGACCTACGATCTGTAGGTCATCCGACGGGCCTTGGAACCAACCGTCTTGAGGTCCATCGTTTTCGTCAGAGATCCTGCATTTGGACACATTAGGGAATGTGACTAAGCGTTCAACGACGGAGGCATCAATGCCCCCATCATCTCATCTACGCCTCGTCAATGTCAAGCGTAGGTGGACACTGCCTGCACTGACCCATTTGACAGCTTTGGGTCAAAATTGAAGTTTCCTCCTCAAGGAACCCTTTGGGTAGTCCTTGGGGAGTTGTACCCGGATATTTGAACCCTAATACTACTCTAATATGTTTTAGACACCTTTTTATCAAATTTCATCGAATTCTGGCTCCTAAAACCCTATGAAATAGGCTAAGGAACAATAGCACCTTTTACACTAGTTTCTGGATGTCATGGACGTTCCTTGACGTTTTGACTCTAAAACTTCCTAAAAGTACTTTTATACATTATTATTGACCTGAAAATAGTGTTATAAACCTTTGAAGCTCATGCGAGGCTCTATACTAGGTCTTTGATTTTCGAGTGTTACAAGATGGTTTCAAGATCAAGCCTCTTAATCTTCCATTGCTTCAAAGTTTTTTTGGCATCAATGTGTGATAGTTTTCATCCATGGTTCCCTTTCCTCCATGGAGTTCCTAAATTCTCTAATTTTGTGAGGTTATATTTCCCAATCAAGTTAGTTTTGTTGTTCCCTTATCAAGAGTTCCTTTGAATGTTGGTTCACTTTTTTTTTATGATTTTTTGTACCTGAATCGAAGCAATTGCATATTTTAAAGTTCATTTCCCATGAAATTATGTATAGCCCAGGTTTTCTAAGATATGATGATATAATGTGGCTCTTGAACCATGAAAGATGAATCTATGAAACTATGCATGTCTTTTCTTTATGAAATTGATGTAAATGAATTTTAAGATGGTTTGACTTCGAAGACATGATGAAGCTTATGAATCATTGAAAAGAAAGCATATTCATGAAAGTATATTTATGACTCAAGTAAGCTTATATATTATCTTGTCTATATGTTCTATGAAGTTTAGCCACATGACATGAATGACATTTAGTTTTGCCCTCAATACTTTTCAGGCTATTTTCCTAAATTAGGTCTTGATTAGTATTGTATTTGGATATGCCATTAATAATTAGATACCACGATTTTAAAATTATTTCCATTACTATTTTGGACATCTCTAACATAAAGTGAATGACCATGAGCCTTAAAAGCTATTATGAAAAGATCATGGACGATGAAAAGTTTTCTCATGCATGGTCTAAGGAGTTATCATGTGATAAGACAAGTTAAGATTAATAATTACTATGTGGTTTTATGCTTAGACCTGAGAGGATATTGAGATGGACTCCCTCCCCAGTTGAGACCGGGTTTCTAGGATCAATCTCCTTATCCTTTACCTATGTGCCCCAATAGGATGATTGTCTAGATATACATTAGCTAGGGGATCCACTTAAGCTCAAATTTATGGTTCTCCCTTGGAATGTTGGACAACCATTTTTAGTGTGGGAGACACCCAGATTCCATGTTATAGATCGCATGGTCTCTATGTTGATTAAGATTACTTCCCATAATAATGAACCAATGTTACCTTTAAAGTATCTCATATGTGTTCACAAATGATTTTACTTGTATAAATCATTATTACATTTTATCTTTTCTAACTCTCTTATCTTATGTTTCTACTTTGTCTTTGCATATCATGAAATGTCCTTTAGCACGATTTCATAGTTTTATGCATGAATATCATACTTGGTACATGTTTGTGTTAATGCATACTCTTTCCTACCGTTCCTTAAATGTAGGGACCGACCTTACATATTCGCATTTCTGTGGCTTGGAATATCATATAGAAGATTTAAGATTGGTGAGCCCTCATGGGATATCATACAGAAGATTGAAGATTGGTGATTCCTCATATTCTGAGGACCGAACTTGTTTTCCCTTTTTTGTTTTAACTTTAAGTTTGAACATAAAGTATGGAATATGCGCCGATTAACTCTTATGTACTAGATGGCTTTGAGACAATGTTTAGAATTCCATATTTTTCTCTATTAAACCTTTATATATATGTTATATGTCATGTCACATCTAGGGTATACTTTTGATCGTAACAAAGACTATAACATTTAATTTTTAAAACACATTACAAAATTAATAAATAATACAAATTGACAATTTTAAAAGAGATGAAGAATTTATAGTTTTTTTATTAAAAAAAGCTTCAAGTTCGTTACAATCAATAAACCATTCCACAAGTAAGGCTTTGAAGCAACAATAAGTTGTTAGATTTTTCATTATTTATTATTCATCACTTATAAGAATAAGCAAGAATAATTTGAAATGAAGGAAGGGGTGGGGGTATTTCAAAGAAGAAGAAAAAAGGTTGAACAGACGAGGGCTCCAAAAAGAAGAAGAAAAAGATGAAGAAGAAAGGGGTGAGGCAAGTGTGGATGGAGGCGTGTTTGAAAAATACGAAAAAAGGGGTGTGGTTGGGGGTTTGAAGAATGAAAATTAAATTGGGGATGGAGGATTTTGAAGAAGGATAAAAAAGGTGTAGGGTTCGTCTAAAAAGGGAGTTTTGTAGGTTAAGGCTGAGGGCGGCAGCGGTGATGGGTGTGAGGAAGAACAAAGGGTGGGGATGTCGGTTGATAAAGTGGAAGGGTAGTGGGATGTCAGGAAAATGGAACCTTATTGGTTGGAAAGAACAAGAAGGGTCCTATTTCAAGTATGTGGATATATTATTGTGGTAGCACTAAGGTTTCCTTCCTTCATTCATTCAAAATGGTACTTATTCATTAATGACACCATGATAGTATATACTACTATAGTATCATTAAGCTTTGTACATTGATTATATATACAACATTGACTAATAAGTAGTTCTGTAACAATCCAAAAATGAGTATGCTAAGTAAGACTTCTACGCACCTAGAATGCATAGGTTAGACGGGTTCACATGGATTGATGCGTGTGGAATAAGACATCTAAACCTATGCAACCTCCAAGCCAACCAACTTGGTGAGTTGGTTGGTCTAGGAAGGGTTGGTTCCATCCATGTTGGGTACTCGAATACTAGGATTCACCCGGATGAGTCTTAACCTGACTTAGAGGGTTAGTCCTAGGTTTTAAAGGTTCTAGGGGTAAAAAGGTAATTTTAGGTCTAGGGGTAGTATGGCAATTACCCTAGGCATATATTTAATTAATTAAATAATGTTTTTAGTTAGTCAAAATTGGTCAAAGCTCCATGGTCAAACTCGAGTTTGACCGGATCTCTACACTCGGGTTCAAGCCGAGTTGGAGGCACAAAAAGGGACGACATAAGTGAATTAAATTTTAACAAAAATAAAAAGGGGCATTATTGTAACTTAATATATAGATTATAATCATATTTTATTATTTAAATTATGTTAAATAAGTCAACAACAAACTCGCTAAAAAGGGGCGCACGACTCCCACTAGGAGTATGCTTCATGCCCACTCTTAAATCTTTATATTACTCCTAAAAACTTTTTCAGCTTTACCTCACAATTCAAAAATAGAAAATAAACGTAAACTCACTGTTCTAAAAGTATTCTTGGCTGCATCCATCGAAAAATAAAAGGAAGAATCCGTACACCTAATTGTTTTAAGCAAAAAACTTCACTTGGGAATAAGAATCAAAGCTCGGAAGAAAGGTTTGGGTTTCTTCTCTCTTGGTCCCTTATCCAAGAGTCCCCTAAGGCTCAGTTCAATTTCAATCTAAAAACTAAGGTTGTCCCCGTTGCATGCCCCTGTCATTAGATCCTATGAACGATTTATGCATGCGTTGGTATGACTTATGGTAGATGATCATAGGAATGTTTGTGATTTTGTGCAATGTGTGTTCTCGAACTGATTACGATGTCGTTATGTACGTCCTAATATTGAGGATTACACGTGCACAAGTATGTTGTCTTTCATGTGATTATGTTGTTACAGACTACTTGAAGAAAATGTGTATTATGTGTTACATAGTGTTGTGTGTTTAACATGCAAGAAGAAACCGTGATGTTCATGAATAAGAAAATGAATTTATGGTCCCTTAATTAAATGTTAGGCTGCCGATTCTTTGAAGTCTAAGACTCTCGGTCATGGCCTCAATCACTAAAAGGAACTTTGATGTTAATTCCACAAGGACTAAATATTCATCAAAGGCCCTAATGAACCCGAATTCTTCACTATAGAAACTAAGGAAATCGTTGCACAACAAAGGTTAATACATACGAAATCGTAAGTTACTGTGATTACGAAGTTGGGTTAAAGTGTCATGCCTTAGAACTTAAGAGGTGCTACGGATAGATGGAAATTATTTTAGAATGAAATATTGGTTAAAAGTTCATGTAAAACTCTAAGATAAACGTCTAGGCTAAATTCAAGAAATGAACTAATGGCCTATACTAATTGACTATGTCTCTGTTAACCACATGTAAAAAAAAAATGTTTCCATTGAGGGTAGAACCCGAGACCTCTAGGTCTTAACACTAAGAGAATAGGCCTTGAATTAAAAGAAAAAGAAATAGTGTGAGAGAGGGGAATCAAACCCGGATCCAAGTCCAAATGTGTGGGATACATAAGTCTCACATATAATAAAAATTATATTCTTCCCAAGGGATTCGGACACAGTTCCACTTGACTGAAATTGTGAGGCATATAAGTCTTACAAATAAAAAAACCAAATGAAACCAATAGGGATCGAACTCGGGTCCCCTTTTGCCGAATGTACAAGATGCATAAGTCTTGCACAATATACACTTAAATGATCACGAAACACTTAACTAGATATGAGTAACCCGGAAGGGGTACTAATTATGAGTGTAAAGTACACTAAAGGCCATGAGCATGGCATATGATGTAAGTTAAGGGCAAGATGAAGAAATGAACATTCACGTAATGCGGTGAGTAATTATGTTAAACTATGATGCTAATGAAAATGGTGAAAACAAGATAAGAGGCTAATACGAATGGTGAGACAAGTCTCAACCAAGCCAAAGTAAAGGTCACTAAAAGTACTCACCTAAGAGAATGTTTAATATTAAGAGACAAGTCTCAATCACACTCTTTATGTAAGTGTAAGGACAATTCACACTTAATACGTAAAGAAAAGATGAGAAATTATCTAATGATCTATGACAACCTCATGCTAAGAAGAAATCTTCAATGACGTATGAATTACATGTAAATAGGAACTTTAAACTAAGCACCGATAGGCTAGCTATGAGTAGTGATTCCTTCTTTCGGGAAGGGCGGAGGTTCACATAAATTTAATGAGATGAGACTGTCCACCAAGGTGGGTATGGGTCTCCTTTCATCTCCTAGTCTTTGAACTATGTTGCCAACAGAGGGAACTAGCTTGGTTCGAAACCTTAAAGCTAGCATGTTTTTGGTTTTACTTTGGCCAATGAATCCACCTCTTTTTGGTATAAGGGAGACATCGGATTTCATGATGCTCACATGATCTATGTCGGTTAAGGCTAAAGTTCCTCAAAGTATTAGAGATAATGAAATGAACGATACTGAAGGTGCTTGTGCATGACAATCAAGAGGTGAAATCGGATTCAAGTCATGACATTAGGTCATTCTTGGTCCTTGCACTTCATGAACCTGATGAGAGTCTTAAACTTCATCTTAGGTATAACTGGTGTTTACATCAGCGTATGACTGAATGAAATGAATAATGTGAAGTGCAAATGAGTAAATGAAGAAAACTCTGTGTTCGATAAAGGAGATCCTCGGGTTGAGATCCCATATGTTGGGCCCTCACATGAGATGTCTTAATGCTACATCCATGATTCCAAGGTCTTATGGATATGAATTGTATACTATGTGAAACATGAAATGTATATATATGTGAATCTATATGTGTATTATGTGTGACATATTCATGGTATGACCTTTCTATTATGAAATACTCAAAGTCAAGAGACTTGACCTTCTAAGAAAGCATGTTGATTAGGAGGAGCCATTACTGTTCATGCATTACTGTTATGTGTTGTTTCATGTACTCATACTTAGTACAAGTGTAAACTAATTGCATACAATATTACTATTTTAGGTGCAGGTGCAGGTGGACTTTGAGGGTATCATTGCAGCTATTCAGACTCAGAGATTTCATCTGGACTTGGTAGGTCCTCATGCATTCGAGGATGCCTGCCTTCATATTTCTTGCTTAGTAGTAGGTTTGAACTAGTGGGGTATGTTCCACTAGTGTTTCTTTCCTATGTTATTCAGACGCTTGTAATGATGCCGTTTTGCCAAGTATTACTTATGACATGAGATTTCATTTCTTTCAAGTTTTATGATGATGGTTGATGTATGAGCAATGAACTCCCTTAAAATGTGCGTTTAGATGAAGACTATATATATACTTCAACTATAAACAAAAGTTTTAATTTTTTTTGCTAAAATTAACCATATAAATGTGATGAATGCAATAAGAGGCTTGTCTGCGACCTCTGAGAGGTCAACGATGCCGGTTGCAATTCAGATTCTAGAATCCAGGTCGTGACAAGTTCAAGAAAGAAATTCATTATTTTCAATGATATCATCACAACATATAACATACGAAGTTGGTATCATCAAGGACATTTTCATATATTTTGTAACACTCTTCAGATCATGTATGATACCAACATAATATAAGAATATGTCGTTGTGGTAGTACTAAGATTTTCATCTAATTTATTTACAGAACTTCTCATTCCTTAATGATACTATAACAATATAATCATATACTAATATGACTTTGTAGCAAAAAAAAATACTATTATGATATCATTAAGGTTCCTACAGTATTTCATGTACAACCAACTCATTTCTCATTGATATTGTCACAACATATCATATATTCCCATGGTATCAATAAGAAATGGGTAGTTATATAAATAAATTAGTGAATATAATTTTGTTTTTATTTTATTTTTATTAGTCCTAATTTAGTTAGATAATAGTTTTATCTTTGTATTTTATTTTGTTTTTTGTAAAAAATGAAAACAAGACAAATAAATTATTTAAAAGGAGGAAAGGGAATAAATGAATAAATAAATGATAAAATGATGCCAGGTCAATATAGAAATAATGTAATGGTATCATTACAAGCTAAAACAAATTAAAAATATAAGAAACAAACACAAAATAAAGCATAACTTAAATTTAAAAAATAATATAAAACGACCAAAAATATGAAGCTAAATTGTGGCAAAAATAATAAATATTATGATTTAAAAAATATGAAAGAAAAATAATAAAGAATAAAAAACCAGAAAAAAAAAGAATTAAAAAAAGGAATATGAAAAAAAATAAATCTTACCAAGCAACAAAAAGAAATTTAGATGAAAAGAGAAGCAACATAAATTTACCAAAAAATAACAATAAACAACTAGATTGAAAAAAAGAGGATACAAAAAAAGAAGTTGTTAATTCCATTTCCATTTTTTAAGAAAGTGGAAAGTTGGTGCACAATTTAAGGACCACGAATCATGGTGGAAAAATAATAAATAAATTATTTTATCTATATGTGGTGGAGGGGGACGGTCTTGTAAAATATTTGGCAAGTGGGTCCAGTAAGTTTAAATATGTTGGATTGGGTCCAATTTGTGTGGTTTTCCTTTTTATTATGTATCAAATTTATTTTTATTCCATATCAACTTTATTTTGTATATGTATCAATTGTATTATAACAATTAGTATTCTGCCAATTGTATTTGTCGATACAAATTGTGATTCTTAATACATTTGATACAATTATATTAAATATATGATGCAAATTAATTGTACTCAGACAATTATATTTATATATATTTTTGTATAAAATGTCTTTGTATTCTATATCAATTGTATTCGTTATACAACAAACACAAACATACATTCATCCTTTCTCTTCCTCTCTGAATATCACTAGTGTCTCTCTCCTCTCTCTCTCTCTCTCTCTCTCTCTCAATATCAATCTCACACTCCTCTATTCCTCCTAATATGTATATAATTGTACTCATTTTGATACAAATCAGTTGTATCAATTGTATTTGTGATACAATTTAACACAATGGATAACATGCATACATCCCCTCTCCTCATCTCCTAGTCTCACTCGTCTCTTGTTATAATTCGTAATTAAATAAAAGTAAAGTTATATTTCTCCAATTAAACTCAAACTATAGTAATTATGAGAATTTCCTATTATGTAATATCCTATTGTCACGTCCCGCCAATTCATAGTAAGATTTTGCATCCAGATAGGAGGTGAAAAGTCTAGAGTTGCGGAGAGGTTTATAGAAATCTCTAGAAGCCCCTAGATCTTTCTAGAAGGCTTTGGAGAGTTCTAGAATGAAGAGTAGATATTTTCTAGGAAAACTTTGAAAAATCATAGAAAGTGTAGAATTCTCTATAAAGGGGAACAAAGTATAAATAACTTAGGGACTTGTGAGTAAATTTTTATTTACACTTTATCCCCCTAGGAAGAAGTAAAAATAATATAGAAGCCTTCTTCCAAAATTCTCTAAGACTTTCCTTTCATTCTCTTAGCAATCTTAGCATTAAGGGCTTACTTGAACTTACAAGATCTTGAAATATTAGAGAGTAGGTTGTCAAGTGTTGCACGGAGCTATAGAAAGACTCTAAGTTAGTGACACTATGTAATCACTATAAGTAGCACCGCTTTTTTTGGCAATGGAGTACTTAAGAAGCGAGCTACACTAAATGGCATCAAATGGTGATTTCAACTATCATCCTAGGTGTGAAAGGCTGAACAACATTCACATATGTTTTGCAGATGACTTGCTGATGTATTGCAGAGCTCATTTGGTATCAGTAAAGTTGATGACTATGGTTTTGTGAGATTTTTTGAAGCATCTCGGTTACAGGAAATAAAGACAAGAGTCAAATTTACATTGTTGGGGCGCATGAACACACAAAACAAGACATTGTGGATACCTTGGAACACACTGGGAACTCTGCCTTTTAGGTACCTTGGTGTGCCGCTAGCTGCTCAAAAACTTGGAGTTAATTCATATATTCCATTAATTGAAAAGATCACAACCAAAATCACTTGTTGGTCTGCAAAATTACTGTCTTATCCGGAAGGCTAAAAATCATTAAAGTAGTTTTATTTTGAATGCATACATATTGGGCCTAGGTTTTCCTTCTTCCTAAGAGAGTCATCATGGTAATTGAGCAATTTTGCAGGACTTTCTTATGGACAGGGTCAGTGACAGTCTCAATTCAGGCATTAGTTTCTTGGAAAAGTATTTGCCTACTAGGAGTTGCATGTGGACTCAATGTTTTGAATCTAGGCATTAGGAATTCTGCAGCAATCCTTAAACTATTATGCGATATAGATAGGAAGAAGGACTGATTATGGGTTCAACGGGTACATAGTTTCTATATCAAGAAAGGAGACATTAGTGACCCCAGTGTGCTTCTTGGTTAGAGAGCAATTGCAAATCAGATCAAGTGCAACACTACACAAGCACCTGAAAGAAATGCGAATGAGAGATTTTTCAACCATAAGAATGTACATATCCCTGGTGCCTGATCATCTTATAGTTACTTGGAAAGAGTTAACTTGCATCCAATAATCCATCCTAGACACAAATTCATCATTTGGCTAGCCATTCAAAAAATGACTTGCACTAATTGAGAGAATGTAGAAGTTTGGTATCAATATACCATATGACTGTGCCTTCTCTGGACAATATACATGGACTTTTCATCATATGTTCTTTGAGTGTGTAGAGACTAGCACCATATGTAGTCATGTATAACATTTGCTGGGTTTTATAAGATTGTTGGAATATCTGCGTCCACTACCAGTCAACAGACCATGTCCCTTGACACAGCAAAAACAGTGCAGAAGATTAAACAATATGAAGAACACAACACAGGAAGTTTACGTGGAAACCTCCTTGCTCAAGAGAATAGAACCACGACCTGTCACACAGGATTTTCAACCATTTTCACTAATCTTCACAAGCAAAAGTGAAACCCGATTACAACAACATGAGAAAAAGATATTAATTTCACAACCAAACATTAATTCTATTGCTTGAAGAGCCTAAGAAGATTTTACTCTACCCACTAAGCTATCACCACTAGACAAATTAGGATTCAACTAAGCAACACACATGTTGCCCACTAAATCACCACACTCCGGATGACTTAGGATTTTTACTAAGCAACACACAACGTTTCCCACTAAATTAGTTTGAGTAAACTAACATAGAATTTTCAACAAATCAAAGAATCTGAATCCTTCATAGATTAGGAACAGATTTACAATGTAAGCATGGAAGAAATAATCCTAAGACAACCAAGAAGATTGCAGCTCTATCAGGTCCCTGTTGCTCTTAGGATGATCCTTCTTGAAGTTGGCGTTTGCTTTTTGATCTTTTGGATTTTTTAAATCCAAAACTTTTGTTTGCCAAAATCATGTGTTTGTGTTGTTAGAGAAGAGACTATATCCAAATGGACACAAAACCTTGGGACGAGGCTATTGGCTGAGAGCCTGCTGTCATAAAAAGTTGTGCACCAACCCCTCAGACTTGGCAGTTTTTTGACAGCTGTCTTTTCGTCCTTTTCACGTCACAGTCTTGCGGGAACCATGTCCCTTGCTTGCGGGGAACAGGTCCCTTGAAAAATTGTCTGTGAGTTCTTGAAAAAGCCAACCTCTTCCATTCTGATCGCTTCAGTACGCTGGCACCTCAACTACCACTGACAGGACAACTTTACAGTTGTACACCATTTTGTATCAGATGAAGAGAACTCTTCCTGGGACCAGGTCCCTGCATTTGTCAGATACTAAAATATACAATATCGTCCCCTTTTCTTATTGGTGTTGGACACGGCACTTTTCACCTATCACCTACATGACAACTTTTACGACTGTACCCCATTTGTATCTGGATGAGCAAAGTCCCTACATTTGTGAGTGTCATCAAAACACCAAGGATATAACATTTCCCCCCTTTTTGATGATAGTTTACAAAGATACCTCACACTTAGTTTATCATTCATCTCATTGTCAGCACTTCAAATAACAAGGATTTGGTTCCTTGTTAGATCGATAAGTTTGTTAAATCATCAAAACTTCATATCAAGTTAGAGCTATCATCTTAACTCAATTTTGAACTAACATTTTCCCCCTTTTTGATGATAACATACTTATCACCAGTTCCCCCTAATAAAAATAATTCTTAGGGTAACTGGAGTTTCATCATCTCGACGTTTTTCAACTCATCAAAATATCAACATAGCATTTTCCTCCTTTTTGATGATGACATACTTATTCATAAGTTCCGCCTATCAAAAATAATTCTTGGGGTAACTGGAGTTTAATCATCCCCGAAGTTTGTCACATCATCAAAACATCAACATATCATATTCCCCTTTTTTATGATGAAAAAATCTTCTTCCCCCTATCGACAGGACCAGGTCCTCGTTAGGTAGGAAGCATCAAGAATTTATTCCCCCTATCAGTATGACCTATCTCTTTAAGTAGCTACCATTGATTCCTCCTATCGATGTGACCATGTATTCTTCAAGCAGTTACAGCACTATTGATCTCATACCTTACCTTAACAACTTTCCCCCTTTTGACATCATAAAAAAGGGTTAAAGCTGTAAACCAAGTTTATAAAAATACATGTAAAATACATAAGCAAAATATCAGCAATTAAAGAATTGCAAGTATGATTACAAATGAAAACCAAAACGATGCCCAAAGAGAGAAATGAGGAGTGACATAGAGAGGTTGGAAGAGAACGGATGATTTAGAGGCATGGTATTGAAAGAATAGAATTAGTACATCATATCCCCTAGCATGACATTTTTAGAATTTTCTCTTAACGTTCAGCATATTGTGCAGCCCAACATGTATATTGAACCTTCCGGGCCAATTTTTTTTTTAAAAAAATTGTGTTTTCGCACCTAGTCCCTCTGATAGTGTTATTTCAGAAGATAGACTTTTAGAGAACTCATTTTAGTATTCCGGTTAACACGAGCAACTGTCGTAGCTTCCAGCACAAGCCTGATTTTCTCATAACAGAAGGATTTGTAACACAAACAACTCAAGGCCTCCAAGATGCATGTCACAACAATTGAGAAACCAAAAAGATTTCTTTTTTACAATCAGACACCTTCCTATATAAAATACTTTGAGTTCTCAGAGTATGAACTTCTCCCTTTTTCAGACATCATCTTTTTCACTTCTTCATATTTCATGGGGTACCTGGTCCCTCTTCAAACTTAAAACATCTTTATAAGAGAGATCTCCAGTAAGAGTAAAGAGTTTAACAACTTGAAGTGTGTTTTGACAGAGGAAAACGATAATTTAAAAATGAACTCTGATATTTGACGCTAAATTGATTTTTCTAGGAAAATAGAAAGAAGTATGGAATATAAACAAAGAGAGAGGAAGTATAATTTTGGTACTCAAAACATGATTCAGGTTCCTGAATGACAGACATGTGGCAATTGCAATGGTTCTCATGCATAATTCAAATTGCAATGATAACGGTGCTAACCTTTTAAAAAGGACCAGGTTCCTTTCTATAGTTTAAATGTCATTTCCTAAATCTTTCCAGACCACCCTTTTCCTTCATCCCCTTTTCCTGTGTGTATACTTATAAAAGGTATGAAATTTAACTTGCTAAAACAAACATAACAGAAAATAAAGGATACCTACTCCCTTTTCATAATCATGAAAGAGTTAATTGCTTCAGCCAAGATCCATTCAAGAATATTTAAGCATTACCAACATCAGATTGATTATCTAAGTCAGTTTTTTATAACAGCTTCAAGATATTGCTTGATCCATAAGAGTTAAACCGATCAAGATGCACTTGCTAAATTCTTTGTCTCAATTGATGAAAGAGCGACTGAATATTGCATTTTAATTCCCCATGAGTAAAATATCAACCTTTAATAGAAGTCATTTCTGAGGTACTCTTTCCATCAACTAGATACCTAGCACAGCATCACCATGTACGCAAACTCAAACTGTCTCCTACTGGACAGAGTAGGACCAGGTCCCATGTCTTCTTCAAAATTCTTCAATTCTACTAGTAGCCTTCAAAGGTGATTTCTTTGTACATGAGTCGAGTCTTCAAACCCGTTTCATCAACATCAAGCTTCAAGTTAGTGACCAAAAAGTATGAATTGTCCAGACACCCATTACATAATTCTTTTCAGCAGCTTCTTTAATCTTGTACTGGGTCCATTTCTTTGTTCAGACAACAATTGCCCTGATCACGCTGTGCGATCTTCTTCTCTTCAGCTAAGTTACTGTGAGTACACACTACTCCTAACTTAGGACTTTGGTGAAGATTTTCAAGACACTCAATCTTCCATTTTGCTTGCAAAACATCATGATAACATTGCGCCTCTGTAACATTTTCTTGACTTGAAGTATGTTAAGCCATTTGAGCGGCTCAGAATTGTACTTTTCTTGATGACCAACGGTACCTTTTGAGTTTTCCTGAACCTGTAGGTCTAATAAGAGTTCTCTCATCGTGATCATTTAGATTTCACCACCCATTAATGTGACAAACTCTTCACAAAATAATTCAAAAGATAGATCCAAAGAAGAATTCATTGATATACAATTGAACGATTAGCAACTCCTTTCCTAGTGTATTCAAAGAGAGGATTTTTGACTTACCTCACTTGAAGCCATTTTTGAAGAGGAACTTGGAAAAACTATCAACTTGTTGGGGATCTAGTTGTAATACTTTGCTTCTTGCAAACTGAGCATGATAATAATCTTCATTTTCACCTTCAGCACTCATATTATCAGTTTGAACTGCATCATCTTTGTACAACACTTTCTAGAGGATGCGGTCCCTCATCAGGTTCATCATCTGCATCAGCTTCTGTGGGATTGTTGGATTCATGACGAGAATATTCTTTAGGAAGCTCACTATTTAAACCATCTTTTCAATTCTGAAGTAGCACTTCCATCTCAGAAACATCTATCTTGCAACTTCTAAACTCTTCTAGACTCATCAATAAATGTATGACCAGTTTTAGTATGCCCCTTATAAGCCATGCTGGAGGAATAGTGTACCACAATTATTCTTTCATCAATATTGAGATCACTTCTCAATAATATCATTATGGACACACAACATCTAGTATTTATAACTCCAGCCGAAAGTTCTTTGGAAGATTAAAAGTATGCATGTTTCACCTGAAGGATAGTCTGATCTGCTTCTTACTTAACATCAGTTACAACCTCTATCATCTGCAAATATCCTTTTATGCAGCCTGGACCAGGTTCCCCTACACAGGTTTGTGCAGCAAAGCAACACACACATGAGTTGGTCTCATGTGTCATACCTCAACATTCTAACCTCGAGCGTTAAGTTCAGTGAGACTGTCACAATGAGCAGTAAACAGATTACCAATACACATGTTCTTGCATCTCTCATCTATCAAGATCGTCGCCCAAGAGAGCAAGTTTGTGACCACACATTCTTTCTAATAAAAAATTCACATAATTTCATTCATCACAAATCTATTAAACGCTTGAAATATTGTACTTCAATTATTGACATTGTACACATCCTCAATGGTGTATTCCATAGAATTTTCAAACATTTCTAACGAAATATACCTTTTCTTGCTATCACCAAATATGACACCTCCACCTTGAACTTCCTTGAGAGAGAGGAAGTCTGGTGCTTTTAACATCCACCATTCATGAATCGACACTGGTTGTTGCCACTTCCTCTCAAAAGAATGTCATATCACGTGTTAGCATTGGGAACCCACTATAGTTGGAGTTCCCAGTAAGCATTTAAAAGAGTGATAAGAGAATTCTTTGTCCAGTGAGACAAATTGATCTTTTTCAACTTAGGAACGGAAGCACGACCATGTCCCTTCTTCTGCAAGTTCTTCTGTTTACCAGATCCCTTCTTCTGCAAGTTCTTGTGATTACCAGGTCCCTTCTTATGCTTGTTGCTTTGTTGACCAGGTCACTTCTTTTTCTTGTTCCTCTGTTCAGAAGATTTTGCGAGGTTATCTTGATTCCTTTTAAAAGCTGGATAGTCCTTCTTAAAATGACCATCAAGACCACAATGAAAGCACAAAAAATTTTCTTGCATAGACACATTTTTGTTTTGGAGATTGTAACAAGGACCTTTGCTGGAATTTCCTAACCCTTTCCGATCATTTTGACCTTGACTGGATGATTGGCAAGCAATTTTGAAGATGTGGACCATTTGAGAGATTTGTTCAGTTCTTCTTTGACGCGGACCAGGTCGCTCTCCAACTGATTATTTCTCTCCAAGGCAATAGCAAATTTTGTTTCAGCAGTGTTCAGAATAGCTTATAGCTCCATTTGCATACTACTAGCCTCTTTTTTTTCTTTGCCACATTTCTCACTCAACATCTTCAATCTCTTTTTGAGTTCTAGATTTTCAGCTTCTAGAACTATCACATTTTCGTCCACAACAGACATTTTGTCAACCAAAGCGACCTTTTCTTCATGAAGAATATCTAGTCTATTGTTCATCAACTCTTTTTCAATTGTTGACTCAATGATAGAGTCAATAAAAAAAGCAGCTAGATTCTCAACTTCTTAACACAATAAACATGCAAGTTTTGTTTAAGATCAGAAAGGGTTACCTCTTCTTCATCTTCCACATCATCATATTTTGCCATCAAAGCAAATGTGGCATCAAACACATGTTTATCACGTTTGACTGCAAGCATGAGTACATCTACATGACATTCTATTTCATCTAACTCACATGAAGAGTCTGCCCATACATCAAAAGCTTTCATTATGATGTAGCCAACTGCAACTTTTCTTGCTTTCTTATCGGGGACTTGGTCCCTATTTCTGCCTTTCTCTCGTCCAGGTCTTTGATAAGTTTTGACTTCAACCTTATGCATAGGGCAATCTCTGATGAAATGTCCTGGCTTTCTGCACTTGTTGCACAGGTGGTTTGCATTTACAGGTCTGTTTGAATTTTCTACCTTTTGTAAGCCTCTATGTTTCCTTTCCCATTTTTGATACATTCTCGTGAGGCATGTCATGTCCTTATCTTCATCAAAATTTTCACCAGATATCATCTTGATAGCTAGAGAATTCTCTTTGTTAAACTCCTTCTTTGATGCTTCTTGAATTTTGTTGAGTGGATCAACCATCTTTCCACAAGAATCTTTCTTGGTGTTAACCAATTAGAGAGCACTCACTCTGATACCACTTGTTGGAATATGTGCGTCCACTACCGGTCAACTGACCAGGTCCCTTGACACATCAAAAATAGTGTAGAAGATTAAATAATATGAAGAACACAACACAGACAGTTTAGGTGGAAACCTCTTTGCTCAAGGGAGTAAAACCACGACCTATTACACAGGATTTTCAACCGTTTTCACTAATCTCACAAGCAAAAGTGAAACCCGATTACAAAAACGTGAGAAAAAGTTATTAATTTCACAACCAAGCAATAATTGTACTGCTTGAAGAGCCTAAGCAGATTTTACTCTACCCACTAAGCTATCACCACTAGACAACATAGGATTCAACTAAGCAACACACAGGTTGCCCACTAAATCATCATGCTCCGGATGACTTAGGATTTTTACTAAGCAACACACAAGGTTGACCACTAAATTAGTTTGACTTAACTAACTTAGACTTTTCAACAAACGAAAGAAAATGAATCCTTTATAAATTAGGAACATATTTACAATGTAAGCATGAACAAAAAATCCTAAGACAACTAAGTATCTTGCAGCTCTATCAGTTCCCTGTTGCTCTTAGGATGGTCGTTCTTGAACATGATCTTTGCTTTTTGAACATTTGGATTTTGAAATCCAAAACTTTTGTTTGCCAAGAAATTGTGTTTGTGTAGTTGGAGAAGAGACTATATTCAAATGGACACAAATCCTTGGGACGAGGCTATTGGCTGAGAGCCTGCTATCATATAAAGTTGTGCACCAACCCCTTAGACTTGGTAGCTTTTTTACAGCTGTCTTTTCGTCCTTTTCACTACGCAGTCTTGAAAAGGCCAACCTCTTCCATTCTCATCAGTTCAGTACGCTGGTGCCTCACCTACCACTGACAGGACAACTCTATAGGTGTACACCATTTTGTATCAGATGGAGAGAACTCTGCCTGGGACTAGGTCCTTGCATTTGTGAGATACTGAAACATAGAATCTCGTCCGCTCTTCTTATTGGTGTAGGACACCGCACTCTTCACCTTCCACCTGACATAACAACTTTTACGACGGTACCCATTAGTATTTCGATGAGAGAACTCTGCCAAGGACAAGGTCCCTGCATTTTTTAGGATCATCAAAACACCTAAAATATAACACTTATCCTCTTTTTGATGATAACACACAAATATACCTCACACTGAGTTTATCATTCATCTCATTGTCTGCAGTTTCATTAACAAGGATTTCGTTCCTTATTAGATCGATACATTTGTTAAATCATCAAAACTTCATATCAAGTTCGAGATCTCATCTGAACTTTGCTTCGAACTAACAAAGACAAATAATGGACTGAAGAAATGAATTACATGAGTCTACTAGCAAGAAGCAGAGGTGGACTAGCTGAGATAGCTAGTTTTGCCTTGACTATGGTCGTGTACTAGGTGTGGCAAGTCCGAAACTGCATTCGATTCCACAAACGGCCATTTCACTATAAATTGTTGGTCAAAGATATGGTACTACATATACACATTAAAGGAAGAGACATTGCTACTTGGAAAGTGACTCTAGACAAATGAGCACATTATCCTGTTTAAAGTACATAGACCTCTTGATAAGTATGTCATAGTTTTTTTTTTATGTTTTCTGTTTGTATGAAGATGTAGTTTGTCCAGGCTGCTGGTACTGTACTGTAAATATTTTTTATTATGAATATAATATGCCAGCTACCAAAAAAATAAAAAATCATGTTTCACTAAATTTCAATCAAATAGGAATTATTTGGTCTAAATATAGCAGAGCTACAAGCTGAAAAGCCTGACCCAACAACAGTTGGAGCAGCAAAATCACCACCGGCTATGGCAGCAGCTGCAAATCCACCAGCACCTGTGGCAGCAACAACAAATCCAGCACTGGGTGCAGAAAAAGCACCAAGTCTATCACCAACATAACCCAGACTGGAAAACCCACCACCAGTGGAACAAACTCCAGAAAAACCACCTCCAAAAGCACCAGCAGAGCTATTGCTCATAAAAACTCTCCCAAATGAGCTTGCAGATCCCACACATGTTCCAGGTATCCCAGCACCAAAAGTACATATTATTGAACCTAAAGCATGTTACCTTTGTCAAACCTGAGCCGGCTGGTCAAACCCACTCACTGCTGGAGCCTGAAGCGTGGAGTGAGGCTGAATCTACCAGGAAAGGCACCAAAATTGCAGGTGATGATGGTTGAGGTGGATGTATCGGTTGAAAACTAAATGATGCTGGTCGAAATAACTCACTGCCGTGTACTTGTAAATAAGGAGCTTGCTGGAGATGAAGCTTCATTCACTGATACTGCACCAAATGGATTAGGTTTTGTAGAAACTGAAGTAGCAGCAGTTCCAATACCAAACCCAACCAGGTTAGCAAGTGCATTCACATTCATCTAACTATTCTCAAAGGCTTCCTCTTCCAGCTCATCCTCATGGTTGACAACATCTGAATAACCTCTCTTTTCATTGATTGCACTATCAGCCCCTGATGGTGGAATGAAAAAAGCAGAAAATGGTTGTCCACGTATATTATTCAAGCCGACATTTGAGACTTTACTTGATGCCTCACGAGGATTGACCTTGTCTGCAGATTTTAAACTGACACTGTTCAATTGCGTAATTTGATTGGACCAAAGGTTCAACTTGTAAATTAAATACACTTATAGACACCATAGATGGTGAAGCTGAACCAAGTGAAGATAGTTGTCAGAATTTATATCTGCCTTTCTATATAGTCTGGCAACTGAAGGCTGTGGGGACTCGGACCTTGTCCTATCTGAGGAAGGCATAATGGGTAAGGAATCTAGTTATTGACTGCTTGGAAGAGATGAAGATTGTGGATGATTGAGATTGAGAGTCCTTTTTGTTAGAACCCATATTGGATTTATTGACTACATTGGCCCATGAAGATGAAGATATTGATGGCATGATTTTTGCTTGTGACAAAGAACTCTGTCTTGATGCTTGGGAAGAAAATGAAATCTCATTACCCTGGCTTTATTTACAACTTCTGAGTGTATGGCCTTTACAGACAGAGTGAAGGCAGAATTAGCAGCAGCAACAGTTGGTAAGGACTAGTGTTAGATTCAAACTGTGTGCTTCCGCTAGTCACAGGTGCATTCTTCCAATCTCTAACAGATTGGGTTACCATCAGCATTTGAAGTGTCAATTGTAAAATTGATTGGGTCAATGTCTGCACGAGGACTTGACGTGTTTGGCAGCTGCTTTCTTTTCCCTGATTGTTAATTGGCCTTCGATCCCCCTGTTTGCACAATATCTTTAAGTGATATTATGCTTCTACCTGATCTTGTCGTATCAAGATTGGATGTATGTACCAAACTATATTGGCTAGTGACTGCAGTCAACTGTGATTTATGTTGCAATGAATAGACTGGAGAACTCATCGGTTGTGTATGCAAGTTGCATGTCTTGGAAGTCCATCCGCCCATTGGAAAACAAGATTTCAGTGGACTGTTTTCTGGCTAATCATGAAGACCTGCATATGTTTTAGCAAAATATATTCAAATTGTGTTACATCCCTTCATTGAACACACATTCAACATATTTATTGGTTTAGGTTGGCAACCTTTGCGTGTGTTAAGAATAGGTCTCATGATAATGAAATAAAATAGTCATCTATATTTAAGATTTTTAAAATTATTTATTAGAGTTATATGTGACTTGAATTTAGAAGTTAGTCTTTTATTTGTTATTTGAACTTTCCTGATAAGTTAGTAGCATATTTTTTCTATTTTTAGTTAGAAACTATATCTATAAATGTAAGTCGTTGATTTAATAAAATAAATCTCTTCATAATACTGTAGTATTTTTTTCTGCATAGTCTTTCTATGTTATTTTTTAAACTTTTTATTAAAAAACCAACAATTGGTATCATAGCCTTCTTCTTTAGGGACCTGTGAGTACAAAAATGAATTTCGAAAATTGTTTTTCACAAATGTTCCTCCTATTTTTTATGGTGAAAATTATCAACTATTGGCTGTGTAAGTGAAAACTTACTTATGTGTTGTTGATCTTTGAGTAACCGTGGAAACAGATTATGAAATTATTCCGCAACCAAATAATATCTCTGTGACACAAATCAAGAGTAACAAAAGGAAAAATAATCATTAAATCCAAAGGCAAAAACAATTTGTTTGCTACTGTATAGATATTGGTTTTTACGAAAATCATGAGTCTCACATCACCAAAATATATTTGGAGTTATATGAAGAAAGAATACAAGGAATGAAGATATTAAACTTTATGAGAAAATTCGAATTGTAGAGAATGAAAGTGTCAGAAAAAGTCAAGGAATACTTTGACAGATTGCTTGGTATTCTCAACAAGGTAAGATTTATATTCATTGATTTTAAAGATACATGAATTGTTGAAGAAGTTCTTGTTACAATGCCAGAAAGATATGATGCGTGTATAACTACGTTGAAAAACACACAAGATCCGTCCGAAATTACCTTTGTAAAATTGTTAAATTCTTTGCAGGCTTAGGAACAAAGAAGACTAATGAGCCAATACGACATTAAAGATATTCAATTGAGCAGTCGCTAGTCTCCCTCACGTCTTAAACTGGTGATGTTTCTTATCCAGTGACAAATACCAAGTATAGTCCTGGAACCAATTTAAGGAATGCATCAAGAAAAACTTTAGCTCAAAGAATAATGAAGCTCCACATATTAGAAAAAATTGAACAACAATATCATTTTCCAATAGGAGCAACAATATGAATAGATGCTTAAGTTTCTCCTCTTAAATGGAAGTTCCCAACAATCTACCCCACACCAACCTACATAATTTACTCAAATAAAAACAGTCAACAAAACATAACAATTTTTACTTTTGTGCTTTACTATATAATCTAGGATTTGGGAAGCCCGAAAAATTGTCTTTCTTGTTCTTTTGCAAAATATTTGTAAGTACATATACCCTTCTATTGTATTCACTAATTGTTGAAAGATTTCACTGACAATACCTACTCAACCAATTACTCTTACGTCTTCACTCCAAATTTATTACTAATCTGTTGGTTATTACTCATTTACTTTAGTTACTGCAAATTCAAAAAGTTGTTCCTCAATTATTTTTTAAGAGAAAATTACGCGGCTAAGAAAACTTATACTATTAAGTTATTCATCAGAGCTATACTTTGCAATAATTACCATTCGCGACTAACATTTTACATTAATTGTGTGGGCTTACTTTGAGTTTGTATAATTAGTCATATTTGTGAATGTATAATTCGCCAGGATATACAAATACATATGTATAATATACAATTTTATAACATATATACAAATACAATTCACCTCTCTTTCACTCTCTACCCTTTCTCGCTCGCCTCTCTCCTCCCTCTCTCAATCTCTCTTGCCTCTCTCCTCCCTCTCTCGATCTCGCTTGTCATTTATACAAATGTATATGTATAATATTCATTTATATACAATTTACCTCTTTCCTGCTCTCTGCCCTCTCTCGCTCGCCTCTCTGCTCCCTCTCTCGATCTCGCTTGCCTCTCTCCTCTCTCTCCCAGTCTCACTCGCCTTCTCTTTCCTCTCCTAATATCTCTTGCCACATATAAAAATGCATATGTATAATATACAATTATATAACCAATATACATATACAATCACCTTTCTCGCACTCTTTTCCCCCTCTCTCTCCTCTCTCCTGTATCTTCCAGTCTCGCTCTCCTCTCTCCTCTATATAACATGTAGCTATAAATTATAATTATCAAAATATAGATATGAAGATTAATTAATTATTTTTAAGTAACTATATGTGAAAGTTTCTCCTTTTTTTAATACTTGATGTTGAATTCTTTTGATTATTTTGAACTTGCACAATTTTTCTATGTTGATATTTCTTTTCTTTGTCCCCCCCCCCCCCAATAGGTTTTGTGATTAAAAGGCAACATCAATAATCTTGTCTTGTTTTAAAGCTCATTTCAAAGTGCTCTCATCTGGATAATGATAGGATTCGCAAGGAGTTGTTTCAAGGATTGATCTTCCCCCAAAACATCCCATAAAACAGATGTTCTAAAGTATGATTTCATTCTCATCCACCAAATTTAATAGTTCTCATTGGTAAAAATTTGTGGGGCATTGAAAGAGAGATTGTTTCTTGTCACATGATTGAAAAGTGAGTTCAAATTGATATTTGTTAAATACAGTATGTGCGGTGAAAATAACCTTGACGGGACAAAAATAGTGTTTTAAAGAACTCAAATATCCCTTCAGATCAAGGAGGCTCTTCATAACAAGGTTGTTTTTTTCAAAAGAAGGGGTAGCAAAAAAAGGGTTGAAATTGTCTCTAAATATTTTTCTCAAGTATAAGAGGGGACTTGAAATAGCAATCTTGCAACAAAAATCTACATAATTAAAAATTCAAAAATGTAAAATATCTCAATAAACTAAAATAACATAGTAAAAAATAAAATTCAAATTATCCTAAACCTAAGCAACTTATTATTAGGCTAAAAATAATACCTACAAGTTATTGTTATATTCTAGGTGTTTTGATGATCCTCCCAAATGCGAGAACCTGGTTCATGTTTGAGTGCTCTCGCCCAAATTCAAATGGGGTAAAACCGTAAAAGCTGTCATGTCAGGTGGTAGGTGAAAAGTGCAGTGTCCTACACCAATAAGAAGAGCGGAGGAGATTGTATGTTTCAGTATCTCACAAATGCAGGGACCTTGTCCCACACAGAGTTTCCTCCATCAGATACATAATTGGTTACAACTGTAAAGTTTTCATGTAAGAGGTTGGTGAGGCGTTAGTATACTACACCAATCAGAATAGAGGAGGGTATTTGTCCAACGGGTAATAACTCTTTATGTTGGATGTTTTTAGAATGACAAACACTATCTTATATTCAATCATCCAAAAAAAGAAGTCAACCACCAAACCTTTTTAAGAAGTCACAAAGAAGTTTGCGAGGGACCTGACACGCTCAAACTTACTTCTCAAATAAGAAGTAAAGCGGTCGTGTCAAGTAAATAACCCAACTAGTGAGGTTCAGATCGTTACCACGAGGAAAATAGTTTAGACTTAACTTCAATCTATTATTACTATTGTTCGGTCAATTACTTCCTTGGAAAGCAAAAACAATAAAAGGGGGGTTTCTATTTCTAAATAAATGAAAATAACTAGCGAAATTGAAAGAGACACTTAAAAACTTCGGATGTTGGAGTTTAATCAATTAATAAAAGTAACTAGGGTTTACGTGTTCCCCACAGGTTCATAACTTGATAAATCTAACTATAATAATTCTTTCCTAGTATCTTGCATGCAAAGTGATAAGTTATGTATTTCTAAATCCTTGGTCCGGCATTTAGAAAATTTCACTCCGCACCTTGGTCCGACTACGTGTGTTGCTATCCTGACCCTTACCTTTACCTCATATTAAGCATCGTATTCGATATTTGACTAAGTTATTACCTAGTAGCAATCAATACTAGCCTATTAGATAGTATACACTAAATCTATGTTGATAATTCTTTTTCTATTATCTACCTCCTTGGTCCGGCAAGTAGCATTAAGCCGAGTTTTAACGTTGTCCATCCGTTAAAAAGACTTCTAAGCGAAAGAATTATCAATACATGCAAGACACTATTCTAGAATTGTTATTTTAGTTAGGTTTTACCTCATTATTTGCCTATGGTTCCCACAACCCTAGTTATGGAGTTTAGTTACCCATAGTCATAATCACAATATTCAAATATATGATATAAGAATTCATGTACTTACTTCAATGAGAAAGAGTAAAATTCGAAAGTTCGCTTTATTAATCAACAAAAATCACCAACAATCAATTCAAAGAATCTCAAAATAATAAAGAATCTAACAATGATAAAGGGACTAACCAAATAATCAAGAGTCTAACCTCAAAAACGAGGTTTTTCAAACTATTTATAGAAAATAAAAAACCTAATTAAAGAAGGATTCTATTTGCTAGAAATCTGTCAAAACGCGCTTGGGTCGACGGACCTTGCGACGGATCGTCGTGGTCACGACGGACCGTCATGGACTCCGTCGTCCCATACATGTGCAATTTCTTCTGCTGCTTTCTTCATTACCCTCGACGGCAAGTGTGACAGATCGTCACAGGCACAACTGTCCGTCGAGGGTCTCCGTTCCAAAACAATTGAACTCTTGGAATATGGGTACTGGGACTACTTCTCTGAACTTCATGACGAACCTGCCAGACGGACCGTCATGGACACGGCGGACCGTCATGGACTCTGTAACCCCACACTTGGTTAGACTTCCCCATCTTCCTTCAGCAGCTGCACTACGCTGCCACGTACGGACCATCACAAGCATGACGGACCGTCACAAGCTCCGTAGGTGGTCTCTTCTGCATTTCTTCACTAAAAAAAAACCTCCGCATTCATCTTTGGACAGATTTCTGCAAATAAGGAGAAGCTTATATAAAAATTAGCATAAAAAGGCTTTTGGACACACTAAACTTAAGGAAAAAGTATTAATAATACCGTGAAACCACGGTATATCAGGACCTTATCCCCACAAGACTGTGTCGTTAAAAGGTTAAAAGACAACTATCAGGAAAGCTGCCACATCTGATGCGGCAGGTGCACAACTTTTCCAACAGCAGTCTTTCAGCCAATGGGATGGTCTCAACGAATTTGTAATGATTTATATTATCTCTTTCCATCAAACACAAATTCATGTTTTGGCAAACAATGTTTTGGATTTCAGAAAATCCAAAAGCTCAAAAAGAAAAGGTCATCTTCAAGAAGTGTCATCCTAACAACAACAAGGACCTGATAGAGCAACAAGATATATAGTTGCCTTAGGATTACATCTTCCGTGCTTACATTGTAAATCTGTTCCTAATCTATGAAGGATTTTGAATTTTTTTTCGGGTCTGTAAAAATCTAAATCAGTTAAGGTTAACTGATTTAGTTGGTAACATTTTTTATTTCTTAGTCAAATTCTAGGTCATCTAGATTTAGGTGGTTTAGTTGGCGATGTGGCACCCGCTTAGCAAATTCTAAGTTATCTAGGGGTGATAGCTTAGTGGGCGGTCTTGTATCCGCTTAGGCTCTTCAAGCAATCGGTAGATTATTTGATTGTGAGATTGATAGATTTTTCTCACATTTGTTGTAACTGGGTTTCACTTTTTCTTGAGAATATTAGTGAAGACGGTTTTAAATATTCTGCAACAGGTCGTGGTTTTACTCCCTTGAGCAAGGACATTTCCACGTAAACTGCCTGTGTTGTGTTCTACGTATTGTTTAATCTTCTGCACTTTGCTGTGTCAAGGGACCTGGTCCGTTGACTGGTAGTTGACGCACATATTCTAACAAGTGGTATCAGAGTAGGTTCTCTTTATCTAATTAACACCAACAGAGAAGTTCGAGCGTGAAATGGCGTCACAACAGAATAAGGAAAGAGATCAGTTTCCACTAGACATCCTCTTTTAATGGTCATTTCTCTAAATATTGGAAGATTCGGATGAGAGACTACCTCATGGACGAGGATAGTAAAGTATGTGACGTCATATGCAAAGGTCCTTAAGTTCCAACTATGGAGGTTAAAGATGGAGAGGTCACAAGAGTCATTCCCAAAACTCAAAACAATATAGTAACTTTGACAGACTATTAGTCCAGAAAAATCACAAAGCAAAGAAGCTACTGATGTGTGGCCTTATTATAAATGAATACAATATGATTTTATCTTGGGAATCAGCCAAGGAAATCTGGGATCTGTTGAGAACAACTTATGAGGGAACGGAGGAAATGAGGAAATCTAGGCTATATCTCTTTACTACTATGTTTGAAAGTGTCACCACGAATGAAGGTGAACTCATTCATGAAATGAGCACTAGATTCTCAACAATCACAAATGAGCTCATGTTTCTTAAAAACCTGTTCCCATTGTCAAACAAGTCTCTAAGATACTGGAAATTTTTCTTAGATCTTGGACAAATGATTTTTTGACTGCTGATGAGACAAAGCGCCCTGAAGAGGCGACTCTAAATACACTATTTGAGCTTCTTGAAGTTCATGAGTTGCATAGAAAAAATGATTGTCTCATTATGAAGGGAAAAGACAAGAGGACAGATCTGGTTGATGATACTGATCATAAGAAAGAAAATTATGTCAAGATTGCAGAAGGTAAAGACAAAGAGGGGGACCAGGTCTGTCTATAGATAAACAGAAGACAAACTTTCTTTCGGGTGGTAAAGAAGGATCTGATTCATGGGAAATTTCCTCAGGTGATTTAGATGATTGCGTACACAATAGATGATGCTTTCATGTCAAATTCAGATGAAGAAGATGTTGATAAAAAGGTAAGTCTATCCTATTTCAAGCAAAATTTGAATGCCTTTTCTACTAGTAAGATGAGCAAGCTGGCTGTTGTATTACTTGATTTGACAAGTGAGATGACAGATGAGAAGGATCTAATAAACAATAGTCTAGACATCTTTCAAGATGAAAAACTTTCTTTGGTTGCCCAAATATCTGATATTGAAAGTCAAATGGTTGTTCTAGAAGCAGAAAATCTTGAACTGAAGGAAAGGATAAAAGGGCAACTACTACAATTTTTAAAGGAAAGAATGAGGCTAGCAATTTGTAGTTGGAGCTTGAAAATAAGCTGCATACTGCTAAAATGAAGATTAAAGTAGCTTTCGAGAGAAATCATGCGTTGGAGAGGGACCTGGTCTGTATAAAAGAGAAACTTGAAAATTCCCTCAAATGTACTAATTCCTCTAAGATCCTTACAAATTTACTCGGTCAAGGAAATAACATAAAAGGAGATCCGGGATGCTAAAGGTTAGATCCCTAACATATTCGTCACTAAAAAATTGTTTCTAATGCTGATGATGTAACGCCTTGAAAATTCAAGATGTGTCATTAAGCCTAACATAGGAGTCATAAGGTTTAAATGTTGTTTCTAAGTCCATTTTTAATGCATATAGGTAAAATTAGGAGGTTTAAGAACCAAAATGCCCAAGAACGTCATGACATCCGGGAAGTTGATTCAAAAGAGTGTTAGTGTGCCTTAGCGTATTTGACTTGCTTTTTGGAGTTGGAAATGTACGAAAAGTGGTGGAAAGGTATCTAATAGGTTTTTGAGTTGTTTCATGGTTGAAACATCCGAGTACGACTCCCCAAGAACGAATCAAGGGCCTTTGAGAAGGACCCTTGTAGTTTGATGCAACACTGCCTGGCACTGTGCATCGACAGGACAGAACACAACCTGTGTATGTATTGACGGGGCGTCGATTCCACCGTCGTCCAATACTTAGTCTGTTTGAGAAGGTCCCTTCACCCGCACAACCTCTGAACTCATCGACGGAGTGCAGAGGTGCAGGCTATGATCCGTGTGTGGATCGACGGGGCGTCGATGCCATCTTCATATTACACTTAGAAAATTCATGGAAGCCCCTCACCTGAAGAGTCTCTGAAATCATCGACTGAGTGCAGGACAGAGATGTGAGGGACGTCAACTCATAGACGGTCCATTGATCGGGGTTTCGTCTGTGAGTGTCGAGTTTTCTACCTAATTTAAGTTGGTCTCATTTAATTACTCAGGTGGTTAGGTGGTTTAATTAGGGGTTAATGGAGTCTAATTAAGTTGATTTAAGACCCAATATAAATACTCCCAACCCTCATTATTCTAAAGAAAGCTCACAAATAAACTCTCTTCCTTCTCTCTTCTTTCTCTCTCTAGTTGAACTCACCATTAAGGACTAGCAAGCATTAGGGTTGGGGGGTTAGAAAGGGACGAATTCACCATCAAATTGTTTTCAAACATTAAGGTATGATATCGAATTCACCTTTGAGACTCTTTCCTCAAAGGGTTCCTTCAAAATAGATTTCAAAAGTTGAGTTTTCTTATGGGTTTCATTCAATTATGAAATTGAAGTTATGAATTGAGTTGTTAATGATTCCTTTAGGAATATATTGATTATATTAACATGTAATTTTGCTTGTTTATAGTAATTTTTGATGGTTTTGTCTAAATAGAAGAATATGATCCTTCATCCCCAAACCTAGGTTATGATCTTGACCTATATTGTATTGTGATCATTCAATTGAGTTGGTTATTGATTATATTACTATCCTATGGTGTTATTATGATTACATTAAGATGAATTGTAGTCCTATGATGCTATTTCTTGAGATGTGATTTACATTATGAATTATAATTGTAAATTAGCCAATGTATCTTGTCTTAAGTTGGGAGCTAGTGTTGAATTATGTTCTAGAGATGCAATTGGTCTTATTATCTTATTGGTTATCATTGTGTGATGTTACTCCCCAAATTGGGTTGAGTTATGCATTGATGGTAAGACTTTGATGATAGACTATGAGGAAGACTTGGTAAGTCTTAGAATCTCTATCTTTATTTCCAACTGTGAATAATTATTGTTAAGTCATGATATTACATTGGAGTATGCCTTGTTCTAGGACTATAGGGTGGTATGATGTTGAATTGAAATGTCTTGACTATGTTGTGAGGTTGATTAAGGTTTATGTGATATAATGATGGTGAAAACTATGAATATGCCTTGATATGCTATGAAATGCTAATGTGATAGCCTAAGTTATATGAATTGTGATGAAAGTATTTATACTCATATAATTCTTATTGAGCTATTGATGATGATGATTATACAAGGGGTAGACCCTATGGCCTAAATTAAGCTATGATTGATAATTAAAGGCTAAAAGACATTCGAAAAGGGAATCTAGCTTAGCACCTAGTGAACAAGATTGAGGAGTGTCTTTTCCCACATAAGGAAGCTAGGAACACTACATTACTATTGAAATTAGAGATTATAATGCATGACACATAAAGAGGGCCCCAACTATATCTCCTAGTTCTTGAACTATGTTACCCCCATAGGAATACTAGCTAGTGGATCCACGTAGTTGCTAGGTTTCATATTTTGGTACTACCTTGGGAAGTAGTTCGCCTTCTTTCGGTGTAGGGTTGACACCACATTCTACACTAGCTAATATGTTCTATGTCGGTTAGGGAAAGATGTTCCCAATAGGTAAAACGAATTAAAGAACTTGAACTCTGACTTGGATAACCTAAGGGTTCTAGCTTTGTCTAGGTAGGGGTATGAGACTCTACCTAAACATTGCACTAGTTAGCCTTGAGGGGAGTCTTAGGAGGAGGTTCTTCTTTATGTTTATGTTATGATAATATATGATGTATATATGATGACCATGCCACATTGTTGATACTATATGTTGATTAGTTCATTTATGAATATGCCTTGGGTTATAATCTTAATATGAAATGTAAACCTAAATGCCATGATATGTAAAGTTGGACATTGGTCATGTTTTCTTGTTGAGGATACTTGATTGAGTAAGGTTATGTGGCTTTTTTTGGTAATTGCACTTGTTGACTTGATAAGGACTTGCGAGTAGTTGTCTTGCTTATTATGATATGTTTGACTCTTATTCATTCTTGTGATATTATTCCTTAATGTTACGGTTGTAGTAAATAATGGTTTCAAGTATGTTGGGATAAGTTTTACTTTTTGAGATAGTAAGCATGTTTGGTTTGTTGATGTGACTTACTTGACTTTGCATTAGGCCCCTAAAAGGGTAATTTGGCATGTTTAGATAAAAATTCCTTTTTAGGATGTTTTGCTTGTGTATGTTCATGAGATCTCATACTTAGTATATATGGAGTACTATCCCCATTTTCTTCCCTTTTTCAAAAAGTTTTAGGTTATGGTTGTTGAAGAGTTTTGAAGGCGACATTTTTGAAGGATTGGATTCTTCCATTCATCCAAGTGGGGTAGGTCCTAAACTTATGAGGGCAATGCCATATTCTAGCTTACAGAGTTTTTATTAGTTGTATGAATCTTTCATTTCTTTACTCTTTATTTGAGTACTATACTTTTGTATGTCCCATATGTGGTCTTGTTTGATTGATGTAATAGCTACGCCGATATTGTGTTAATCGTTTAGACGGTATGCGATGAGACAATCATTGAGACTATTTCTATATTTTACGTGTATGTATGTGCAATAAA
The DNA here is from genome assembly GCA_027789145.1 of Solanum arcanum. Classification (NCBI taxonomy): domain Eukaryota; kingdom Viridiplantae; phylum Streptophyta; class Magnoliopsida; order Solanales; family Solanaceae; genus Solanum; species Solanum arcanum. Next base: position 51,878,475 of record CM050933.1, read on the forward strand.
GTAGAAGGCTATGTAATCTTCTTGTATGAAGAGTCTACGCATACTCGATATGAGAATATATTTTGTTTATGTAGAGGTCTATTTAAACCTTCAAGTAGTGATAGTGAAAGTTTTAAATTTTTCTGCATTTTTCAACCTATGAATGTAATGACATGAGACTAAGAGGCTAATCTTAGTCCTTGAAAAGGACGCCAACGCCAGTTACATCTAGGGGATAAACCCAGATGTGACAAACTTTGTATCAGAGAATGAGGTTGAATGTCATTCAGTTATTTCTCTCTCTCTACCACGCTTATATAGGTTTGTATTCAAAATTTTGAAGCGCGCCACACTTATGAGTAGGAACCTATATGATGCTTAGGAATCACTCTCTTTCTTGGAAATCTTATATCGTGCCAATCGAGTATACTTATGGTGTGCTTTTGCATCTAATCCTATTGTTGTGCTTATAGGAACCATTAACATTCTAAGTAATGCGGCTCGAAGACTTGAAGAGGAAGTGTCTAATGCGGGTGCTCCTCCCCATGGTGACCAAGTTCCACAATTTGAGAAAAATGCTAATGTTGATCAAGCACCGGCTAACCCTCCACCTATGACGGAGGAAGATATAAGGGCTATTATTTATCAAATTTACCTAGCCATTAATACTCAAGCACAAGAAACAAAGGTTCAAGCCCAAGCTATGACGGCCCAAGCGAATCGAGAGATTGCTCCCCGAGCTCATCAACAAGTTTCTACTACGGCTTCGCCTCTAAGGGACTTCACACGAATAAACCTCCTATCTTCTACGGATCTAATGATGAGGAAGACCCCCAAGAATTCATGGATGAGGTCTACAAGATACTATATGCTATGGGGGTGTCCTCAAGTGAGAAGACCGAGTTGGACACATACAAACTCAAGGATGTGGATCAAACTTGGTATGTGCAATGGAGGGATAATAGGCCATTGAGGGGTGGTCCGGTGACTTGGAAGATCTTTAAGGCGGATTTTCTAGATCGTCTCATACCTAGGGAGATGAGGGAGGAAAAAGTGGTGGAGTTCATCAATCTTTTCCAAGGAGGAAGGAGTGTCCATGAGTACTCTTTGAAATTAATTAAGTTGTCCAAATATGCTCATTCTTTTTCTTCGATCCTAGAGACTAAATGAGCCATTTTGTTATGGGGCTGTCGGAGGACTTACAAGAGGAGTGCCAATCGGCCATGCTACATGACAACATCAACATGTCCCGTCCTATCGTCCATGCAAGAAAGGTTGAGGAGGGAAAGGCTAAGCGAAAAAGTAGAGATGGTAAGAGAGCTAGGTCATATGATGGAGGTTCTTCGAAGAATAGTCTTTAAATACAAGACAATCCTAGATTTAAAAAGCGGGTTTCTAATCAAGTCCAAACCTGTCACATCCCAAGACCACACCGTAGAAGTTAGGGTACAATCTCGAATTGTAACCAACGTACTCGACCTCTCGGAGTTCTTATACAAGATCTTTCATATCATTCATAGCATAAACAAAATGAAAGTAGTGTGGAATTAAAAATTTTCACAAAACATAATATAGTCTTAAAATCTCTTTCAAATAAAAGTAATAGGAAATACTAAGTCTCAATCTCATCATCTAAAGACAGAAGAATACATGGGACACGACCCACACTTCAAAATACGAATGTAGAAATACTTATTCTATTACAATACTTCAATAAGAAATATGAAAGACATATATATGCCCTTGATTCAAGTGAGGACATACTTCAACTTTTCTTGAACCATCTTCTAAGTCCAAGTCTTCAATTTTCAAAACTCTTCACCTACAAAGAAGTATATATATAGACAAAAGCATGGGTAGTACAACCACATGTACTAAGTGTGACATTATGCATAAAAATCATGAAAATGGATATTTATTGGAAATATGCATCTTTTCACTTAAAAATCATATTTTAATCACAAGAACAACATTTATCAACTTATAAACACATAAGGAAACATTTAAACCAAAAATCACAATTTAAGGAGACACTTTCCAGTGATTCCAAATCACTGTACAATGAATAAATTCACTGTCACAAATGAAGTACTTTACCTTCAAATTTAAGTCTCCTAGCATGTAGTTTCCTCACTAGAAGCTATCCTAAGACTCACTTAAGAAACACAAAGAGAGACCGACCATACAACCTCCCTAAGCATACCTAAATGACACTCAAGAACACTCATAATCAGTCACATACACACTTCAAGACATGAAACATATCAACATATAGGTAATATAACATTCTCCTTCCAAAGGCTATCAAAAGACCTACTTAAGTAAATAAAGAATATAACATCCATAATGACCTTTTCAAGATAACCTAAATAGTCTTTAAGAATACCTAACGATTATATCATTTCCACAAAGTCAACCAACTTCCCTAACTAGAGTCATCCTCAAGACTTCCAAAGATAATTCATGAAGAGATCATCCTTTATGCCCTCTTCACACTTTAGCTAAGGAATGTTTAGGTCACTTTAGATTAGGCACTCATTTATTTTTATACTTCTTAAAATAAGTCTATTAGTTCATTAAGTCTCATACAATACATAAAGGACATTAAACTAATGGTCTTGGACAAGACCTAGGAACTCCACATAACACCTTCAAAGCCTATTGTGCAATGTCTAGATAACGTCTTATACCACCACCTCCACCTAAAGCTCATAAACTTCTCCAATGCTAATAGGTATTCCACATGATGAGAATAGGCAATAACCAACATAGACCATGATATCAAGAAATGGGATCCGGAGTTCTATCCTACTCCGATGAGGTTGTTCTACTTGCCAATGGTAGAACTTGGACACATCGCCTGTAGGCACATGGTTAAGGAATGGGAAGGGCTTCTTTGTATTCTAGTCTCATACTTTAACTAGAACTAATTCCCTAACCATACTCACTCGGTGCTAGCCTTCTTTTTCATAAAGTAATTCGTACATTAGTTTCACATAAAAAAGGTTCCATAACAAGTTCATAACCCAATCACATTTACCCTACCAAGGAAAGGTCAGCTAGGGTTACCTCAGAATAGCGACAAGAAGATCATGAGGACTTTTCTAAGGATTAATATGATGCCATTCCATCCAATTAACCTTAAGTCTATAATTCCCTTAAATTAAAAGGATACCATTGCGGCTTACAACTTCAACTATCTTAACCTTACTCTTCAGTCAAGGTTTTCACATAAAAGACTCTCATAACATCATTTAAGGTAACATGTCATTCATACATTCAAGACTAAGAGTTTTAACACCCTAAATAAAGAAATCACATATTCATTATCATATATATCAAGCAAGGGACACAGGTCAACAAGGACAAGAGATCACATAAATCACTTTTAACCATAATTCAAGTCATTCTAGAAGCATCTAGAAACAACTCTAACATCTTGAAGTCATCCTATATTAGTAAAATCATCAATATATTCCACATAGACTCGTATAGACAATTAAGAATAACCAACACTCTACCCTAACACATACTCATAACATGAAAGTTATAGTCTAACATGATCACCAAAGACAACGTGAATAGATAAATACTTATATGACTTCACATGTATATAGATATTGTCATGCTTCACATAATCAAACTACACAATTAGTCATATTACTTCATCATATTGCATAAAGTAACGCCGATAAGGCCACATCAACTGCAAGTAAAGAACATAACACCGCCACCATAAGTGGATGATACCAATCACCATTGAATCGAAGTATAAATAACACCAAAACAAAAGAAATATGTCATCATACCCCCACATCATCCTCAACAATTTAATTCAAAGTCAACTTACTCAATTCGATAACACAAGACCCTTACATAAGACCATAACAAAAAATTTAACATAAAAACTACAATAATCAATGAACTAGGTTAATGCAATGTAACTTCATCAATCTAACACAACCTAGATATCGATTTAATACAATTATCACATCATTAGATAGCCCATAAGAAACTACATAAGAATTTATCAACATTAGATCAATATCAAGTAACACAAAACTGTGTCAAAATCTAGGGTTCATCCAATTCGTGGGTTTATAAGTAATTTAGACTGAAATCACAAATACAATATCAATTAGATCATAATTAGATTTTCAGAAATCATCTATGCAAGAACCCATGGTAGAATCATGAAATTGGACAATTCAACTTTAGAAAACATCTTGAGAGTTGGGCTCCTTGATGAATAGAGATTAAAGGATCAATATCCATACCTCAAGGATGATAATTATTCACTTTGATGAAGAATTTCCACGAAAACATCACCTCTAAGTTGTTCCTTGATTTTGACTTCAATGGAGACTTTGAGAGAATTCTAATGATTTTGGGGTTTGGATTTAGATGAATGAAATATTGTAAGTGTTAAACACTTATATACTTGTTTAAAATACCCAATATACCCTTAAAAAACCTCCAATACATCCATTTAGAAGTGGGGTAAATTTACAATTAACCCCTTGACTTAGCAGCAGACCTGTGCGCAGAGACAACCTTCCCTAAATACGCCATTGACGGGCGTTAGCCCATTGACGGTCGTACTGGCAACCGTAAGTGCTCCTGAGACTTATCATGGCTCCCTTACTTCTCCCACACTAATAGCCTTCAGACACACCCATCGACGGGGTGTCGATAAAACCAGGAGTCGTCGATTGCTTCATCATTTGAGGCCTGCCTGGGACAGCTGTGACACCAAGTTGGGTCCTTTCTTAAGGAGCCTTGGATGGTCCTTGGGGATAAGTTTCTCGGACATTTCAAACCCAAATACGATTGGTTATGATTTTAAAACCTACCACATAAATTTCATCCGAAACGAACACGTAAAGCTCGACGAAACATGCCTAGGTACACAAGGTCATTCCAAGGCATATCTTTTGAACGATATGGACGTTCTTGGTTGTTTGACCTCCACACTTCTCAAAACTCAACACACTTACTATACATGATATATTTACTCATTTAAGGACCTTAAAACATCATGAATCAGACATAATCACATAAAACCACATACAAGGCACATAGGTGACTAAGTCATCGAACGTCTTAGTCGTCCCTTGACGTTTGATTTCCAACACATCTAATACTTTAGATAATGCCTCTATACCATATATTATACATATTTAAGACCTTAGACCATACATACCAATATGTTAGTATCTAGTTCACCTAGGTCATTTTCGGGGTCTTACAATCTCTCCCACTTGGACAATATTCGTCCTCGAATGACACTTGCCACTCTCCGAACACTTCAAAGATTAGAGATTCAACTAGAATCACATAAACAAACCATACCACACATAACTAAGAAGAAAACATCAAATTCAAATAGACAAGAGATTCACAACACACAAGAAACTAGAAAACAATTCTGTAACTCATTATGCTACAAAACTCATCACATCCTTCATTCCAAATAGTAAAAACTCATTTTATGTTCGATATCAAACTTATATACATAAGATCTAACCATATTACAACAATTATAGATCAAATAATCAAATAGTCTTTTTTCAACAAATATTACAGTGAAGATTTTATGCAATTTTCAAAAATCCAAATTTTAGGAAATTCATCATATAAACTTGCTAATATGCAAAGTAACATCATACGAACACATATTAAAACATAATCATAACTTCATAGAACACAAAATTCAAGAAGTTAATAAAATTCAATTCCAACAAAAGTCCTAAACATCATGCACATGCAACATGCTTGTAGGATTTCTATCCCGTCTACAAACCATACTCCCCTACTTAGAAGGAACTCATATCACAAGAAGAGAAAAAGAACTTACCAACGTCATCATCACTCTCCTTCTCATCCGTCTGCTCCAATCTAGAGCGGAGTGCATAGAAGTGCCTCTTTCTTGAAGCATCATCCTTTGGAACATTAGGAGCTACTTGCTTACCATCTCTTCCTCTAGAAGCAATCATAGGATAATCTCTCATCTTGTGTCCATCTTACCACAACCAAAGCAACTCCCGGTACCCAAAAGACACTCACTATAATGTTTCTTGCCACATTTGACACAAGTAGGCTTGACATCCTTGGAACCACCTCCTTTCTCAACCTTGGACTTAGCACTCCTAGATTCTTCTTGAGATTGAACCTTCTTCATAAACCTAGTTTGATCTTGATCATTAGAACCACTCATTTACAAAATTCTAGCCATCCTTCTAAGTTTATATTCTTCAATTGATTGCGCATACACCATGAGTCTAGCCAGGGTCATATCATCATGCAACATAGCGGTACGCATTCCTCCATCACTAAGTTGGCTACTCCCATCACAAAATGACTCATTTCATCTCTTGGATTGGACACAAGAAGGGGAATACCTATACAATGTTAAGAATTTCAAAGAGTAATCCTTAACACTCATATTTCCTTGTTTGATATTGATAAAATCCTCCACCTTAGCTTCTCTCCTCTCTTGGGGAAAGTAATTACCAAGAAAATCTTCCTTAAATTCTTCCCACTCAATAAGCCGCCTACTCCGGCCTATTATCCTTCCATTGAGTGTACCAAATTTGAGAAATATCTCTCAATTGATACGAAGACAACTCCGCCTTCTCCCTAGATGTAACCCCCATAGCACTCAACACCTTATACATCCCATCAAGAAACTCTATGGATCCTCCCCCACTTTAAATCCAAGACAGATAGGAGGATTCATCATCACTAAATCTCTAAACCTTGTTGTCATAGTGCTCTCCACAACCCTAGGCATCATATTCAAATTAGATTGCATAGTCAAGACTCGAGCTATAGCAATCAAAGTCTCTCTAATATCCCTATTAAACATCTCCAGAACCTCAATACCTCCTTCCACATTAGGAATAAGATCACCTTGGGGAGGCACTTGGTCACCTTGGACACCTCGCCAGCTTGAGGAACTTGCTCAACTTGCTCGACTTGAGGGGGAATCTCCTCATTCATCCTCTCCACTTCCAATCTTCTAGCAGCCATCCTTCTAGTATTCATCTCCGAAAAACAAAATGAAACTCATAAAAAGGATAATTATAACATTTACCATACCACATGACATAGGAGTAGAAAAGAAGGGAAATTCAATCGTCATATAGCCTCTCTCCCATATATGTATCGCAACTCACATTGATGGTAAAGAATCTACTACACGTGACTTGGTGAGACTTTTTGATTCCAAATACTACTTTCAAAAACCTGGCTCTAATACCAAGCTTTTCATATCACTAGTCCACACCCTAGAAGTTAGAGTACAATCGTGGATTGTAACAGGTGTACTCGACCTCTCAGAGGTCTTATACAAGCCCTTTCAAATCAGTAATTGCATAAACATAGTGAAAAGTAGTGCAGAACTAAAACTTTTCACAAAACATAATATAGTCTTCAAAATATCTTTCGTATAAAAGTAATATGATATACTAAGTCTCAATCTCATAACCTTAAGGGAAAAGAATACTTGGGACACGACCCATACTTCAAAATAAAAATATAGAAATACTTAGTCTATTACAATACTTTGAACGAAAAACATAAAAGACATATATGCCCTCGAGTCAAGTGAAGACATACTTCAACTTCTCTTGAACGATCTTCTAAGTCCAAGTATTCTTCTCAAATATCTTCACCTACCAAGAACTATATGTATAGCTAAAAGCATGGATTAGTACAACCACATGTACTAAGTATGGCATTATGCATAAAAATCATGAAAACAGACATTTATTGGAAATATGCATCTTTTCGTTTAGAAATCACATTTTAATCATAGAAACAACATTTATCAACTTAGAAAAAAATAAGGAAATATTTAAAACAAAAATCACAATTTAAGGAGCCATTTTCCAGTGAGTCCAAATCACTGTACAGTGAGTAAATTTAGTGTTACAGTTAAGTAGTTTACCTTTCATTTGAAGTATCCCTAGCATGTAGTTTCCTCACTAAAAGCTATCCTAAGACTTACTTAAGCAACACAAACAGAGACCGCCCATACAAACTCCCTAAGAATATCTAAATGACACCCAAGAACACTCATATAAGTCACACACACACTTCATGACCTCAAACATATCAACATATAGGTAATGTGACATTCTACTTCGAAAGGTTATCAAATGACCTACTTAAGTAAATCAAGAAGATAACGTCCATAGTGACCTTTTCAAGATTACCTAAATAGTCTTTAAGACTACCTAATGATTAGTTCATTTCCACAAAGTCAACCAACTTCCCTAACTAGAGTCATTCTCAAGACTTCCGAAGATAACACATGAAGAGAACATCCTTTATGCCCTCTTCACACTATAGCTAAGGAATGCTTAAGTCACTTTAGATTAGGGACTCATTTATTTATATACCTCTTAACATAAGTCATTGGTTCATTAAGACTCATACACCATATAAAAGACATTCAACTAATGGTCTTAGACAAGACCTAGGAACTCCACTTAACACCTTCAAAGCCTATTGTGCAATGTCTAGATAGCGTCCTATACCACCACCTAAACCTCATAAACATATCCAATGCTAATAGGTATTACACATGATGAGAGTAGACAATAACTGACATAGACCATGATAGAAATACATAGAATCTAGAGTTTTATCCTACTCCGATGAGGTTGTTCTACTTGCCAATGGTATAACTTGGACACATCCCATGTAGGCACATGGTTAAGGAATTTGAAGGGCTTCTTTGTATTATAGTCTCATACTTTAACTAGAAATACTTTCCTTACCATACTCACTCGGTTCTAGCCTTCATTCTCATTAGTAATACATACATTACGTTCACATAAAAGGTTTCCATAAGAAGTTCATAACTCAATCACATTTATCCTACCAACGAAAGGTCCACTAGTGCTACCTCACAATGGGGACAAGAAGTTCATGTTGAATTTCCTTAGGTTAATATGATGTCGTTCCATCCAATTAACATTAAGTCTATCATTCCTATACTTTGAAGGATACCATTATAACTTGCAACTTCAACAATCTTAACCTTACCCTTAAGTCAAGGTTTTCACATAAAAGATTCATAACATTATTTAAGGTCACATGTCATTCATACATTCAGGAATAAGAGTTATATAACCCTAAATAAAGCCATCACATTTTCATTATCATATGTATCAATCAAGGGACACAAGTCAACCAAGATAAGACACCACATACTTCACTTTTACCTATAATGCAAGTCATTCTAGAAGCACATAGAAACAACTCTAACATATTCAAGTCATCCTATATACTATCGTAACATCATCAATATACTCCACATAGACTCATATAGTCAAGTAGGATTAACCAAGACTCAACCCTAACACTATACTCGTAATGTCAAAGTCATAGTCTAACATGATCACCTAAGACAACATGAATAAAAGAATATATATATGACTTCACATGTAGATCAACATTGTTATTCTTCACATAATCAAACTACACAGTAAGTCATATTAGTTCAAGTAGTTGTCAATAAGGCCAAGATCTTCATATTGAATAAAGTACTGCCGGCAAGGTTACATCAATTGCCAGTAAAGCAGATAACACTGCCAACATAAGTGGACCATACAAATCACAATAGAATTGAAGTATAAATAATATCAAAATAAAATTAATAGGGAATCATACCCCCACATTATCCTCCACACTTCAATTCAAAGTCAACTTACTCAATTCGATAACACAAGACCCTTACCTAAGACCATAACCAACAATTTAACATGAAAACTACAATAATAAATGAACTAGGTTAATTCAATGTAAATTCATCAATATAAAAAAACCTATATATACATTTACTACAATTATTACATCATTAGATAGCCCGTAAGAAACTACATAACAATTCATCAACATTAGATCAATATCAAGTAACCCAAAACTTAGTCAAAATCTAGGGTTCATCCAATTCATGAGTTTTTAGGTGATTTATATTTAAATAATAAATACAATATCAATTAGATCATAATTCAATGTTTAGAAATCATCTATGCAAGAACCCATGGTAGAATCATGAAATTGGACAATTCAACTTTAGAAAACATCTTGAGAGTTGGGCTCAATGATGAAGAGATTTAAAGGATCAATATCCATACCTCAAGGATTATAATTATTCACTTTTATGAAGAATTTCCACTCAAAAAGTCCCCTGCAAGCTTTTCAGTGATTTGGGCTTCAATGGAGACTTTGAGAGAATTGTAAGGGATTTTGGGGTTTTGATTTGGATCAATGAAATATCCAAGTGTTAAACACTTATATACTTATTTATAATACCCAATATACCCTTAATAAATCTCCAACACATCCATTCATATAAGTGGGGTGAATTTACAATTCACTCCTTGACTTGGCAGTAGACCTGAGCGTAGAGACAGCGTTCGCTGATGACCCTATTGACGGGGCGTAACCCTAATGATGGGCCGTGCTAGCAACCGTTGGTAGGTCCTTAGACTTTTCATGGCTCCCTTACTTCCCCCAGACTAAGTACATGCAGACGAAACACATCGATGGGGCGTCGATAGGCCCACAAGCCGTGGACTGCTCCGTTGTTTTGGGCCTGCCTTGGATAACTTTGACACTAAGTTGGGTCCTTGATTGTCCTTAGGAATAATTTTCCCAGAAGTTTCCAACCCAAATACGATATTCTATGAGTTTAACACCTCACATATAAATTTCAGCCAAAACAAACACGTAAAACTCGATGAAACATGCCTAGGCACACAAGGTCATTCCAAGGCATATCTTTCAAATGTCATGACGTTGTAGGTCGTTTGACCTCCAAACTTCTCGAAACTCAACACACTAAATATGCATGATATAAATAATTTAAGGACCTTAAAACCTCATTAATCATACATAAAAACACAGAACCACATACCTGGAATATAGGTGACTTGGTCGTCGAACCTCTTAGACGTCCCTTGACGTTTTACTTCCAACACAAGCTTATACTTTAGCTACTTCCTCTATACTATATATTGGAAATATTTAGGACCTTATACCATAAATACCAATATGCTAGGTTCTAGTTCACTTAGGTCATTTTTGGGGTCTTACACTTCCAAATTACCTGAAGCTAGTGGTGATAGGGTGTGTAACCCTAAATTCAAGAAGGGAAAAGGTAATAACACCTAATGAGAATCCAACTTGTGTAAAGTATGGTAAAAAGCACTATGGTGATTTCCAAAGGGGACGGATAATTGCTTTAGTTGTGGCAAGTGTGGTCACAAGAGGAGAGATTGCCCAAACTTGAAGAGTCAAGACAAGGGCAGTGGTCAAGATCAAGCAAGTTGTTCTAGTGATGCTCCAAATAAGAAACACTTCAATACTTTACATTGTAGGGGTGAGAAAGAGACTTCTCCAGATGTGGTTACCGATATGGTGAAACTTTTATCTCTTGATGTATATGCCTTACTTGATCCGGGCGCTACTTTATCATTTGTTACACCTCTACTAGCTAAAAATTTTGATATTTTACCCGATATTTAGCATGAACCTTTTTTGGTGTCTACTCCAGTGGGTGATTCGATTGTTGCAAAAAGGGTGTATTGAAAATATCCAATAATGTTGCCCAATATAGTTTCGTTTGTTGATCTAGTAAAACTCGATATGCTTAGCTTTGACGTTATATTGGGTATGGATTTTGCATGCTTGTTTTGAATCAATTGATTGTAGGACAAGAGTGGTGAGGTTTGACTTCCCAAATGAACCCGTTGTTGAGTTGAAGGGGGGAAATCCTATTCGTAGAGTTCGTACTGTTTCTTGTCTAAAACCATGCAAAATAATCTCAAAAATATATCTAGACTCCAAAGTTCCTCCCTTTGAGTCGGTACCCGTAGTGAGTGAATTTCCGGAGGTCTTCCCTACTATCCTTCCAAGTATTCCTCCTGAACGGGAAATTGACTTTAGCATTATTTGCTACTGGATAGAAATCCCATATCAATTCCTCTTTATCATATGGCTCCGGCTTAGTTGAAGGCTCAACTCAAGGATTTACTATATACGGGTTTCATTAGGCCTAGTATTTCTCTGTGGGGTGCTCTAGTTTTGTTTGTATAAAAAAAATATGGGTCCTTGAGAATGTGTATTGATTACCGCCAACTCAACAAGGTTACCATTAAGAATAAGTACCCTCTCCCTCGGACTAACAACTTGTTTGATCAACTCCAAGGGGCGAGTTACTTTTCAAAAATTTATGTGAAATTGGAGTATCATCAACTTAGGGTGAGAGGTGAAGATGTACCAAAGATGACCTTTCGTACTAGGTATGGGCACTAAGAGCTTTTGGTCATGTCGTTCGGTCTGACTAATGCTACGATGATGTGATAGACCTAATAAATAGAGTGCTTCGAAATTACCTAGATTCATTTGTCATTTTCTTCATTGACGATATCTTGATAGTTTTGAAGAATGAGGGTGATCATATGGGTCATTTTAGGATGGTATTTAAAACCCTTAAAGAACATCAATTGTATGCCAAATATAGTAAGTGTGAGTATTGGTTGAGGTTAGTGACATTTCTTGGGAACATCATCTCTAGTGAGGGAGTAGAGGTAGACCCAAGGAAAACGCAAGCGGTGAAAAATTGGCCTTGACCATTGACTCCAATCAACATTAGGAGTTTCATGGGTCTAACGGGTTATTATAGGAGGTTCGTAGATGGTTTTGTAACTATTGCATCTCCTTTGACTACTTTGATCCAAAAGAGTAAGAAGTTTGAGTGGTCGGAGGTATGTGAGAAGAGCTTCCAATTGTTGAAAGATAGGCTTACTTTTGCTTCAGTGTTGACTATACCAGAAGGCACAAAGAGTTTTGTAGCGTATTGTGATGCATCCCGAGTGGGTTTGGGGTGTGTTCTTATGCAACAAGGGAATGTGATAGACTATGCCTTTAGGAAACTTAACGTACATGAGAGAAACTATCCCTCTCATGACCTTAAGTTATCAGCCGTTGTATTTTCTTTAAAAATTTGGAGGCATCACTTGTATGGGATTCATGTTAATTTCTTTACCTATCATAAGAGTCTCCAATATGTGTTTACCCAGAAGGAGTTGAATCTCTGACAAAGAAGGCGACTAGAGTTGTTGAAAGATTATGATATGAGTGTCGTTTATCACCACGACAAGGATAATATTATTGTTGATGCCCTAACTTGTATGACTATGGGTAGTGTATCCCATCTTAACAAAGCCAAGAAGGACCTAGCAAGGGTAGTACATAAGTTGGCTAGATTGAGGGTGAGACTGGAGAGTTCTCCGGATGGGGGGTACTATAATTCATCGTAACTCCGAGTAATCTTTAGTGGTTGAGGTGAATTCCAAACAACACCTTGATCTAGACTTAATGGAGTTGAATGAATCATTCTCCTTGGCGGGATGGTGTGTTAAGGTACCAAGGGAGATTAATTGTTTCCTATGTAGATGGGTTGAGGGACCAGATCCTAGAAGAAGCACATGGGTCCCACTACTCAATTCACTCGGGTTTGACAAAAATGTACCATGACCTAAGGGATATATATTGGTGGGAAGATCTAAAAAAAGACATAGCGGAGTTTGTCGCTAAGTGTCCGAATTGCCAACAAGTAAAGGCTGAACACTAAAAGTCGGGTGGCTTACTACAAGAGATCCAAATTCCTACTTGGAAGTGGAAATACATCAATATGGACTTTGTAGTAGGTTTACCTCGGACTCAAAAGTCATATAATTCAATATGAGTGATTGTGGATCGATTGACTATGTCCGCTCACTTTATTCCTATCAAGTCTACATATTCGGCGAAGGATTATTCAAGAATGTTCGTAGATGAGATTTTGTGCCACCATGGCATTCCGTTATCCATCATACCGGATCGGGGAGCACAATTCACATCTAGATTTTGGAGGTCGTTCCAAAAAGGGTTGGGTACTACGGTAAAGTTGAGCACCATTTTTCATCCCTAAACGGATGGTCAAGCGGCGCGTACAATACAAACCCTTTAAGATATGCATAGGGTGTGCATTATTGATTTTAAAGGTAATTGGGATAAACATTTACCTTTGGTGGAGTTTTCCTATAATAATTATTTTCATTCATCCATTTCCATGGCCCCTTATGAAGCCTTGTATGGTAAGAGGTGTAAGTCTCCTATTGGATGGTTTGAAGTGGGTGCTTTATCGCTTCTTGATTCCGAGTTGATTTATAAGACTTTTGAAAACGTTCATATCATAAGGAACTGGTTGCAAACGGCCTATAGTTGGCAAAAGTCTTATGCTGATCATAGGAGAAGGGATTTGGATTTTGAAGAAGGTGATAAGGTGTATTTGAAAATCTCACCCACGAAAGGGGTGGTTAGATTTGGCAAGAAAGAGATATTGAGTCCTTGTTATGTGGGTATCTATGAAATGTTGGAAAGGCTTAGTAAGATTTCCTATGAATTGAAACTTCTAGTGAATTCGCTTGGGTCATTCGATTTTCCATGTTTCTATGTAGAAAAAGTGTATCGGTGATCCCGAGTCCATTTTTCATATTGAGGGTCTTTGTGTTACGGATACCCTCTCTTATGAGGAAGTTCTGGTTCAAATTCTTGATAGGCAAGTTAAGAAGTTGAGGAATAAAGAAGTGGTTCCCGTAAAGGTGTTATTGAAAAATCATCTAGTTGAGGGTGCAACATGGAGACCGAGGCTGGCACGAAGTCCCGTTACCCTCATATTTTTGAGAATTAAGGTTAGTTACTCTTTTGAATAATGTAAATATGACTAGAAATTAAGGTTTCATGATTTTTGGGTGAAGTTTTGCACATTATGCATTTTTTTAAAAACATATAGTGAAGTTACTGTAGTATTTCTCTTAAAAACATGAAATTTTGCTTTCTGCTTGTTTTGAGTTATGTTTTGCATTTTGGTATGGTAGTCTTTATGAAATGAAATGTAGTATGTTGTTAAGTTCAACTTTGTGCTAACTGACTCATATAATGTATGTTGAGCTCATAAGTGTTGTGAGATGGAAATGCCTCATGATTAAGTGTTTTGAGCCGTATGTGTGGTAATATGAGTTTTGATATTTGCCTTGTTGACATAACATGGTTTATGTTGATTTGATATTGTTGATTGGTGGGTTGCTAGTCTTGAGTCTGTTCCTTCCTTCAAAAGAGTTTTGTTGTCATTTGGGGACGAATGTTCCTAAGGGGGGGTGGGGGGGTGGGGATAATGTAACACCTTGAAAATTCAAGACGTGTCATAAATCCTAACATAGGTGTCATAAGGTTTAATTACTGTTTCTAAGTCCATTTTTTAATGAATATAAGTCATTAGGACGTCCATACAGTCCGGGAAGTTGGTTCAAAAGGGTGTTAGTGTGCCTTAGCCCATTTGACTAATTTTTAGGAGTCGAAACTGTATTAAAAGTTGTGGAAAGGTATCTTATAGATGTTTGAGTTGTTTCATGTTTTAAATGTACGGGCATGACTCCCCAAGGACCAATCAAGGGCCCTTGAGGAGGACCTTTGTAGTTTGATGCAACACTGCCTGGCAATGTGCATTGATGGGATAGAAGACGGACCGTGTGTGGATATACGGGGATCAATGCCACCGTCATCCCACACTTAATATAGTTGAGAAGGTCCCTTCACCCGCACAACCTCTGAACAAATCGACGGAGTGCAGAGGTGCTGGCTACAATCTGTGCGTGTGGATCGACGGGGCGTCAATGCCACCGTCGTCCCACACATAGCCAATGCATGGAAGCCCCTCGCCTGCACTTCCTCTGAAATCATCGACAAAGTGCAGGACGGAGGGGTGAGGGACTGTCGACTCACAGACGGCCCGTCGATCGGGGTTTCGTTTGTGAAGATCGAGTTTTCTACCTAATTTAAGTTGGTCTCATTTAATTAGTTTGGGGGTTAGGTGGTTGAGTTAGGGGTCAAGGGAGTCTAATTATATTGATTTAAGACCCAATATAAATATTCCCAACCCACGTTAATCTAAAGACAACTCATAAATAAACTCTCTTCCTTCTCTCTTGTTTTTCTGTTTACTTGAACTCACCATTGAAAAGTAGCAAGGATTAGGGTTTGGGGGATGGAAAGGTACGAATTCACCATCAAATTGTTGTCAAAAGTTATGGTATGAGAGCTAACTCAGCTTTGAGACTCTTTCCTCAAAGGGTTCCTTCAAAATAGATTTCAAAAGTTAAGTTTTCTTATGTGTTTGATTCAATAACGAAATTGAAGTTATGAATTGTGTTGTTAATGATTCCTTTAGGTTACATTGAGTAGATTAACATGTAATGTAACTTGTTTATAGTAATTGTTGATGAGTTGGTCTAAATTGAAGAATATGATCCTCCATTCCTAACCCTAGGTTGTGATCTTCACCTATTTTATATCATGATCATTCAATTGAGTTGGTTATTGATTAGATTACTATCCTATGATGTTATTATAATTACATTAATATGAATTATAATCCTATCATGCTAGTTCTTGAGATGTGATATAGGTTATGAATTGTACTATAAAATTAGCCTGTGTATCTTGTCATAAGTTGTAAGTTATTGTTGAATTATGTTGTAGATATGAAATTGGCCTTATTATCTTATTGGTTATCATTGTGTGAGATGATGTTACCCCTCAAATTGGGTTGAGTTATGGGTTTATGGTAAGACCTTAATGATAGACTATGAGGAAGACTTGGTAAGTCATAGAATCTTTATCTTTATTTCCAATTGTGATTAGTTGTTGTTAAGTCATGATATTATATTGGAGTATGCCTTATACTAGGATTATAGGGTTTTATGATGTTGAATTGAAATGTCTTGACTAAGTTGTGAGGTTGATTAAGGTGTATATGATATAAGGGTGGAGAAAACTATCCATGTCCCTTGATATGCTATGAAATGCTAATGTGATAACCTCACTTATATGAACTTTGATTAAAGGATTTATACTGATACAATTCTCATTGAGCTATTGATGTTGATGATTATACTACGGGTAGACTATACGGTCTAAATTAAGCTATGATTGATAATTAAAGGCCTGAAGACACTTCAAAAAGGGACTCTAGCTTAGCACCGAGTTAACTAGATTGAGGAGTGTCCCTTCCCACATAGGGAAGGTAAGAACACTACATTACTCTTGAGATATACTATAATGGATGGCGCATAAAGAGGGTCCCTACTATATCTCCTTGTTCTTGAACTATGTTGCCCCAATAAAAATACTAGCTAGTGGATCCACGTAGTTGCTATGTTTCATGTTTTACTACTACCTTGGCTAGTAGTCTGCCTTCTTTCAGAGTAAGGTTTTACTACATCGGATTCCACACCAGCTCATGTGGTATATGTCGGTTAGGGAAAGATGTTCCCAAAAGGTAAAACGAGTAAAGGACTTGAATTCTAACTTGGATAACCTAAGGAGTCTAGCCTGGTCTAAGTAGGGGTATGGGGACTCTACCTAAACATTGCTAGTTATCCTTGATGGGAGTCTTAGGAGGAGGTTCTTATATATGTTTATGTTATGATAATATATGATGTATATATGATTATCATGACACATTGTTTATACTATATGTTGATTAGTTCATTTTTTATAAATATGCCTTGGGCTATAATGTTAATATATGATGAAATGTAAACCTAATTTCCATGATATGTAAAGTTGGATATTGGTCATGTTTTCTTGTTGAGGATACTTGATTGAGTAAGGTTATGGGGCTTTTCTTGGTTATTGCACTTGTTGACTTGATAAGGACTTGTTGATTAGTTGTCTTGTTTATTATGATATATTTGACACTTATTCATTCTACTGATATTGTTCCTTGATGTTAGGGTTGTAGTAAATTATGGTTTCAAGTATGTTGGGATAAGTAATACTTTTTGAGATAGTAAGCATGTTTGGTTTGTTGATGTGACTTACGTGACTTTGCATTAGGCCCCTAGAGGGGTAATTTGGCATGTATTGATAAGAAGTCCTTTTTAGCATGTTTTGTTTGTGTATGTTCATAAGATCTCATACTTAGTACATGTGGAGTACTAACCCCATTTTCATCCCTTTTCCAAACATTTTAGGTTCGTTCTTTGAATAGTTTTGAAGGCGACATTGTTGAAGGCTTGAATTCTTCCTTTCATCCAAGTGGGATAGGTTCTCAACTTCCGAGGGCAATGCCATCATCTAGCTTACGGACTTGTTATGAGGTTAATGACTTTTTCATTTCTTTACTTTTTAATTGAGTACTATGCTTTTGTATGTCTTATATTTGGTCTTGTTGGATTGATGTAAGGGATATGCCCATATTGTGATATTCATTAAGAGGGCATGAAATGAGACAATCGTTGAGACTACTATTTCAATATTTTACGTATAAGTACGAGCATTAAAAGTAGAAGTCTATGTAACCTTCCTGTACGAAGGTTCTATGTATACTCGATACCAATATATATTATGTGTATGTAGAACTCTATGCAAACCTCCAAGTAGTGATAATAAAACTTTTTATTTTTTCCGCATTTTGAACCTATGAATGTAATGATTTGAGACTAAGAGACTATTCTTAGTACTTTAAAAGGATGACGACTCCAGTTACATCTAGGGGTAAACCCGGATGTGACAGATGATCTATTGTGTGTGCATTGTCGTTGAGATGGACATTTTAAGTGAGACTATCTTGCATTGAAAAATATGGAGAAAGTTAATCGAACTTTTCCAAACCATGGAATATACCAAAGAAGGTACCTAGTCTTATGTGTGGTCAAAAGTTAAAGAGATACAGTCTTCCTTACTGGACAAAAGATTTGCTTATCACTCTAGGCTAACTAGTGATTTGCCATGCAAGAGAAAGGAGGTAGCATCCATTAGTGTGGTTAATGAATACATGAATGTTCAAAAGATATGATTTTGATAATTACAAAACTTTCTCTCTAGCAAGGCTCTTAAATATAGAGGTATCTCATTTGGCGAAGGCAGAAAAAGGTATTTTTTTGGGGGCAGACATGCTTGGAAAATCTATGGAATGCATTATTGAGGATGTGTACTTTGTCAATGTTTAAAGTACAATCTTTCAAGTATTTCATAGATTTGTGATAAATTAAATAATGTTATGTTTTTTGTTAGATAAAATGAGTGGTCACAAACTTGCTCTTCAGGAGATGATCTTGATAGAAGAGAGAGGCAAGAACATGTGTATTGCTGATCTATTCACTGCTCGTTGTGACTTTATCACTGACCCTAATGCTCCAGGTGAGACTTTTGAGGTATGATTTAAGAGACGTACTCATGAGTGTTACTTTGCTGCACAAACCTGTGTCAGGGGACCTGGTTCCAGTCTGCATAAAATGGTACTTTCTAATGACCAATGTTGTGAGTGGTGTCAAGGTGAACCAGATTAGACAATCCTTCAGGTGAAACATGCATACTTTTAATCTTCCAAAGAACTTTTGACTGAAGTGGTAAATACTACGTGTTGTGTGGCTAAAATGATGATATAGAGAAGTTTGATCTCATATTTATGAAAGAATAGTTGTAGTACACTCTTCCTCTAGTAAGGCTTCTCAGGGATTTACTAAAAATTTTCATGTGTTTGTTGATGAGTTTGGAAGAGTTTCGAAGTTGCATAGAAAGAAGTGTCTAAGAAGGAGGGGTTTTTTCAAAATAGAGAGATGGTCTAAATGGTGAGCTGGATGAAGAATATTCCCTTCATCAATCCAGCAATCTCAAGGAAGCTGATGCAAATGATGAACCTATTGAGGGACCCCTTCCTCTAGACTATTGTTGAACAAAGATGATGCAGTTCAAACTGATAAGCTGAATTTTGAAGGTGAGAATAAAGAAGCTGATCAAGCTTAGTTTGAAGATGCAAAGTATGACAGTCGGTTCCCAAACAGGATGATCAGGTTGTCCAAGTAGCTCCTCAGTAATGGCTTTAATAAAGGTAATGTTGTCAAAAACCCTCTCTTTGGATTCACTAAGAAAGGAATTGTTGATTATTCAGGTATGCATTGATGATGTCATCTTTAAGGCAATCTTTGAGGTGTGATGAGAGGAGTTTAAAATGAGCATAATGGAAAGATTAAATCTCTTTTTGGAGCTATAGATCAAGCAAACCTCAAAATGTACTTTTGGTTGTTAAGAAAAGTACATTTATGAGATGCTCACTTGTCTTAATATACTTGAAGTCAAGACAATGAGAAACAAGGGTGATGTTATCTTGAAGTTTTGTAATATAGAAGATCAAGTGGATAATATGTTCACTAAAGCCATAAGATAAGACAAGATGTATACTCGTATAGAATCTATAGGGAAGAAGATGACACAACGTTCACGGTAATTGATGTTTGATCAAAGACAAGTACTTAGTACCAGTTCAGAGATGCCAAAGCAGCTGAAAAAAGTTTCATGTTATGAGTGCCTAAAATATTTCTACTCTCATCGGCACTAACTTGAAGCTGGAATTTGATGAACGTGGTTCAGGGATTCCAATTTTGTACAAAGGAATCACATTTGAAACCTGCTCAGAGAATCCTAACACATTCTATTTTGTCCATCAAGAGACTATCTGACTTGGAGGAACAAGGTGATGTTGATCATGATGGATATCTTGTTGATAGGAAGAGTACCACATGAACGGCTTATAGGTTGATCTCTCACTCAGGAGGAACTAAAAGGCAAGATTCAGTTGTTGTTTCAACAATTGAGGCAAAGTATATAGCAGGTGAATCTTTAAGTGTTCAACTCTTGTAGATCAAGCAACATCTTAAAGCTCATAGACAACATGCTGAGATAATCAATCTAAAGTTGGGAATGCTAAAACTCTCTTGAACGGATCCTTCCTGAAGCAATCAACCCTCTCATGACTATGCAAAGAGAGTAGGTATCCTTGCTTTTTTACTTATGTGTATTTTAGCAAGTTCAGTTTCATACCTTTTGTAGGCCTACAAACATGGAAAAAGGGGATGAAGGAAAAGAGAGGTCATGACAGATCTAGGCAATGATATTCAAACTACATAGAGGGACCTGGTCCTTTCTCGAAAGTTAGCGATCTTAACATTGCAGTTCGAATTATGCATGAGAACCATTGCAATTGCCACATGTCTATCATTGAGGAATCTGATTGTTGCCTCATATTTTGAGTACCAAAATGATACTTCATTTCTCTTTCTTTGTATTCCATATATATTTCTATTTCCCCAGAAAAATCAAGTTACCTTCCAAATATCAGAGTGTTTCGAAATTCCCTTTTTTCTTCTCTTCTTTTCAAGCACACTTCAAATATTTAACCCCTTTATTCTTGATGGAGAATTCTGTGATGAAAATGTTTTAAATAAAGAGGGATCTGGTCCACCACGAAAAATGAAGAATTGGAAAAGATGATGTTCAAAAAGGGAGAAGTTAATACTTTGAGAACTCAAAGTTTTTTGAAGAGGAAGGTGTAAAAGAAATCTTCTTGGTTCCTTAATTGTTGATCTATTCATCTCTGAGGCCTTGCGTTGTTTGTGTTACTAATCTTTCTGTTATGAGAAACTCAGGATGATGTTGGAAGGTATGATAGTTGCTCGTGTTAACTGGAATACTGAAATGGTCTATCTCAAAGTCCAACTTATGAAACAACACTATCAGAGGGACAGGTGCCCAAAAAAAAGGGAAAATTGGCAGCCTTGAAGGTTCAACGTATTGGTTGGGCTGCACAGCATGCTGTACATTAATAGAAGATTCTTGAAATCTTATGCTAAGAGATATGTTCTATTAAATCTATTTTTTCAATCTCTTGCCTTTAAGTAATCCTTTCTCTTCCTATCTCACTATGTCAGTTCTCATTACTCATTTGGGAAATTGTTCTATTTTTAATTTGTAATCATATTTACAATGCTTTGATGGTTGATCTCTTCTTTACGGTTGAAAAATGTCTTGTTTCTACTGACTTGTCTCATTACTTTACGTATTTTCGCGCATGCTTAGTATTGCCCAAGTGGCCATGAATTTGCTTGAACTGCATTTCTATGAACTTGGTTTACTGCTTTAACCCTTTCCATGATGTCAAAACGAAGAAAGTTGTTAAGGTAAGGTAAGGTATGCTATAAAAGGTGTTATAACAACTTGAAGAAGTATGAGATCAATGGTGCTATAACTTCTTGAAGAAGTATGAAATCAATGGTGTTATCACTGCTGGAAGAAGACATGAGGCCTGCCAATGGGGGAATCAATGCTAGCTACTTTAAAAGGAATTGGTTTTTCCAATGGGGGAATCAATGGTATCTACCTGAAGAGGACTTGGTCCTGCCGACATGGGGAAGAAGTTGAAAAAGTTTTTCATCATCAAAAAGGGAGAAAATGCTATATTGCTATTTTGATGAGTTGAAAAACTTTGGGAATATCAACTCTAAAATACTATGTAGTTTTTTGATGAATGGACAAACTTCCGGATGATTCAAGTCTTGTTACCCGAAGAATTCTTGTTGATAGGGGGAACAGGTGAATAAGTATGTTATCATCAAAAAGGGGAAATGTTAGTTCAAAGTAGAGTTGAAGATATTAGCTCGAACTTGATATGAAGTTTTGTTGATTTAACAAAATTATTGATGTAACAAGGAACCATATCCTTGTTATTGGAACTGTTGACAGTGAGATGAATGATAAACTCAGTGTGAGGTATATTTGTGTGATATCATAAAAAAGGGGAAAATGTTATATTCTAAGGGTTTAGATGATCCTCACAAATGCGGGGACCTAGTTCCTATCAGAGTGCTCTCGTCCAGATACAAATGGGGTACATCTGTAAAAGTTGTCACGTCAGGTGGTAGGTGAAAAGGGCACTGTCCTACAACAACAAGAAAAGCAGACGAGATTGTATGTTTGACTATCTCACAAATGCAGGGTCCTTGTCCCAAGCAGAGTTTCCTCCATCAGATACATAATTGGTTATAACTGTAGAGCTGACACAATAGAGGATGGTGAGGCATTAGCGTACTACACCAATCAGAATTGAGGAGGGTGTTTGTCAAACGGATGATAACTCTTTATTTATGAAATTTTTAGCATGACAAACAAAATATTATATTCATTCATCCAAAGAAGGAATTCAGCCACCATGCCTTTTTGAAGAACTCACAAAGAAGTTTGCAAGGGACCTTTTCCTTGCAAGAGTTCGACGTTGAAAAGTTAAAAAACAACTGTTAGAAAAGGTACCACATCTGATGCGGTAGGTGCACAACTTTTCTAAAAGTAGGCTTTCAGCCAATGGGATCGTTTCAATGAATTATTGGTGATTTATATTATCTATTCCATCGAACACAAATTCATGTTTTGGCAAACAAATTTTTGGATTTCAGAAAATTCAAAAGCTTAAAAAGTAAAGGTCATCTTCAAGAAATGTCATCCTAACAACTACAAGGACCTGATAGAGATATAAGCTATAGAGTTGTCTTAGGATTATATATTCCGTGCTAGCTATGTAAATATGTTACTAATCTATAAAGGATTCATATATATTATTTTGTTTTTACAAGTCTAATTCAATTAAGGTTAACTGATTTAGTGGGCAACATTGTTTTGTTGCTTAATCAAATTCTAAGTCATATAGAGTTAGGTGGTTGTAACACTTCGAAAATGTCATCACTTAGAATAGAGCTTAACATATTAAATAATTTTTAAAATGATGTTTCCATACCTATATTAATGTAATAAACTCATTCGAAAAAGGTTAGAGCCAAAATGACTAAGAAAGGCCTTGACGTCCGTAAGCTAGCTAATTTGAACTAGATTACGTCCCCGTGTTTGGTGATGGTGTAGTGGTGTCAAATGACGTCCAAACCTTGTAATGATACCTTGTATAGGTATTATGTAGTACAAAGGGTCCAAATGATTGGTAACTACACCCCAAGGACCTCCCGAAGGGTCCTTAGGGAGGACCCAAACATGTATTGGTAGGCTGCCTCGTAGCCTGCAAGCAGGACAAATGTTGAGGTGTGGTACGCGACGCTCAAGGAACACGAGGTGTTCTGCCTCAATTTTTTAGAGAAGCCTCGAGAAGCAAGGCTGACGCACACCTCACTTCCTCAACTCAAAATTCAATAAAAATGACGGAATTTGGCCCCGCGATGCGCAGCTACCTCCCGGAATTGTTAAAGTCGTATTTTTGGTAATTAAACCTATTAAAAAATTCCATTTAAGTGGAAGGTCTGTTGGGTAATTCATAGGATCACTATATATTGATGTTAGGTTAGTTTTAGACTACTTTACACGTCCAAACCAGATCAAACGAAATTTCTCTCATTCTTTCAAGAACACTCTCTTCTCCAAACTCCATTGAAGAACAAGAAGAGTTTAAGGAAGAAGACAAATACCTCAAGCTTTTCGTCCAAATTTCGTGGATTATTTATATATAAGGTATGGGTTTTTTACTCTTGGGACTCCTTTCTCCAAGAGGTCCTTTCAAGATAAATTTTCAAGTACTTCAAATACTAGGGTTTTTACTCTACAAAATAGGTTTTTCTTCCTAACCTTGGTTAATGATTTTCAATAAAAAGTAACTATTTTCAATGGTCTATTTCACACGAATTGATAAGTATGTGGTTAGTTAGGATTGAATTTTGTGTGAAGCATGTTCTTATCTAGATGATGGTTTCATATGGTTAATTCTACTACTTGATGACACGTAAACGTAGGGATTGGAATTAAGACTAGAATGACCTCTTAAATGACCCTCTCCCTTATCCTATATTTTGAATTTATCTTGTATATTATTTGATGTGTTGTTTTTTATTATGCTATTATGTATTTCACTAAATATGGTTATGAATATTGTAAGATTAATAAGTTTATCGGAAGCAAGAGGTAAGTCTTGTAAGTGTGATTACTACACAATGTTTATATTAGCCTATAAATTATGATGCTAAGTTACGAAAAGTATGTATGCTGTTGATATGAGAATATGCTGGGAGATGAACATGTAAATTGTGATATCATGATAAGAATACGAAAAATGCAAGATTATGATATCCTCTTGTATGCTTTACACAAGGTTATTATGTTATGTTAATCTCACAGATGAAGTGTTATGATGAAAGGAAATTCTCATCTAATCTTAAAGAGCTCATGATAATGTTTATACAAGGATTTAATCTCCTATGACCTATTATAAGTTTATGATAAAACATAATTAAAGGTTTTTCAAGAAAGGGACTTAAGTTAAGCACCGATAAACTAGATACGAGAGTTGTCCCTTCTCTAGTTAGAAGGTAAGTTCACATTGACTCTCATAAGATTGAGGCTGCCATGTCATGTGGAACTATGGGTCTCTAATATATCTCCTACTCTTGTACTATGTTGCAACCATAGAATACTAGCTAGTGGATCCACATAGAAAGCTATGTCATGTTAGGTTCTACTTTGGTCGGTAGACCACCTTCTTTCTGTGTTGGGTTTTATGAAACTGGATTCCATGTTTAGCTCACGTGGTCTATGAAAGTTAAGGAAAATGTTCCCTCATGTAAAATAAAAGACAAGTGAATGGATGTTGACTAGGGTGACTTGAGGAGTCTACTTAGTATATGTAGGTGTATGGACTCTACCTAGACATTGCACAAGTTGACTCTAAAGGAAGTCCTAGGAGATTGTGCTTATGTAATATGATAAAATGAAAGATATATATTTATGATACATGATGTTACACTTATATGAAGTTGGTCTTTAAGATGAATATGTTATGAAGTGATGACTACTTATGTTACAAGTTATATGAAGCAAAGTTTTACCCATGGTCTCCTATCTTATCTACTTGGTTGTGTGGGGTTATGGGGCTTCACATAACCACTGCACTTGTAGGTTGGGGATGGGATCATTGGTAAGTGTTTTGTATGCTACGTTATATGATCTATTAAATATGAAAAGTTAACATGACTATGATAATATGTCTTTAGTTATGATAATGCTTTATGTTGATGGAATCCTTGACTTGTATGTGTTCCATCGTATGTGCATTAAAGACGTTTACATGAATTAGCACATTTTCTAAACATATGATAAATGATCCTTTTTAATGCATGTCTTTAAGTGTTATGTGCATATACCCATATTTAGTAAATGTGGCATACTAACTCCATCGCTTTATATTACTACAACTGTAGGTTCCGGCTTTTGAAGTTTAAGGAGGCCAATTTGAAGAAGCTTGGAACTCTCTCTCCTTGTCTTGATATGTCCTGATGTTTGGGACACTATTATTTATATTCCAGCTTACGAAGACTTAGTAGATATTAGGAATATCCTATTTTCCGTCATGTTCTTTCGATTCTTTTGTATTAAGGCCTATATGGAAGATTGACTATGTATTGGCTAAGTCCAGATTAGCACTCCGTAGATGGTTTGATGTATGTGAGACAATTTCTTAGAATATGGTATGGTTTATGAATGGAACATTTGAAGTCTAAGTATACTTGAAGTAGAATGTAAAAGTTTTAAATTTTCCACAATTTTTACTGATCACATGTTATGGCGAATGCTAAGGGGTTGTCTGAGTCCTTTGAGAGGATGAAGACGCCGGTTTCATCAGGGTATGCTCTCAGGGTATATCCGCCTGGGCTCTTAAAGTAATTGGTGATTACTTTATTGTGAGATTAATAACTTTTTCTCACGTTGGTTGTAACTGGTTTTCACTTTTGCTTTAGAAGATTAGTTAAGATGGTTGTAAATATTGTGCAATAGGTCGTGGTTTTACTCCCTTGATCAAGGAGGTTCCCATGTAACATTCCTGTGTTGTGTTCTCCGTATTTTTAATCTTCTGAACTATTTTTAATGTGTCAAGAGACCTAGTCCGTTGACTGGTAGTGGACTCACATATTCTAACAATTATGTCTTCCTATTGTTCTACAACCAATGGTTAATGCCACCAAATTGCATTCAAGATCGGCCGTCCTTCCACAAAAGTATTATGTGAAGATGAAACAGTCTCATTCAAAACCTTTTTAAGTCTACTAGAAAACACCTTAGATATGATCTTTTAAATGCCTCACACTACAACAATATGACTATACTCCCCAAAGAGCGTAGCTCCCTCCCGTTTAGGAGTACTGGCAATGAATGTAGCATTTAACCTCCTGTTGAACTCCCCTCATTGATGAAAGTCATCGATGGTCTCCATAATATTGGTCATAACTCTACCCCAACAATGTTGGAAGAAAGCCAAAGTAAATCCATCAGCGCCCGGGCCTTCCATTATACTACGTAGTTGTGTTAATAGTCGCTTCCTCATGTGCCCAATAAATGAAATATTGAGGTTTAAAGTGGTAATATCAACAACATTTAACAACATCAACTATTCATATTGAAATATGACGTTTTATGCAACAAAGCAACAACCCACCTAATGGTGATCCAACATCAACTTGGAAATGGAAATTTCATCAGCATTTCAAGAGAAGTCTAGAATATTATCCCATTAGGTGAGTCACGGAATCTCGTTGCTGTCTCTACTTCAGCGCTCGTCACAGGACTTGTCTGCTTTCTCTTGGATCATTAACAGCAAGAAAGACTAATACTTCCTTGTTGAAAGGTGTATTTACAACCTTTTTACTAAGTGGAGACTTATCAGAGGCACCATCATAGGATTGACTTATTGTTTTAAACTATTCCTTTTTAACATTCTTAACTTTTTCATGATAATCTATGCTCAAATCAATCATCAGTTTCGAGAGACTTTTAGAAAGATGCTCTTCTACTGATAGCTGTGTATTCATTGTATTACGTAAATTGTGCAAGGAAAGGAAATTCCTAAAATACAACTAGCTCCTATGTTCACTAAAGATGGAAAAAAAGTTCTTGTACAGAGGGAATGCAGGATAGAAAAAGCAATTATATTATTCTCGTGAAAAGAATGTAGGAAGCAATACATGCAATGATAGTGAAGTGAGAGTAAAAATGAGACAATTATAACTAAGATACACCTATTTGTGTATCGAAAGACAGTGGGAAAAACCCAATACCTAGGTTGTCAAGGCATGCTCTGGAAACCTCTTTTACTTGTTTGTATCCCGTCAGCATCACCAAACTTATTCAACTTGAGAGTGTTAAAATAATGTCACTCCAAATCAATCATCTACTTGGTTAAGCTCTACAAAAAAAAGTGAAAATTAAAGTGATGAGGAAAACATTAGGAAGGAAAGGAACAAAAGAATTAACATTGATCATTCTGATGGCACCTTATTAACTTCGTTTACATGTTGTCTCTTTAACTCCAGTTCAAAAGATAATTTCTGGCGATTCAAGAGATCACTATGCCGTTCATCAGTAGCTTGCTTAAATATTCATTCCGTGTACTTTCCTCGCTAAAACTGGAAATAAAAAAAGATATATGATACATCATAATAATGAAATGAACAATAATAACAACGCCTCAATAAGTTGAAATCGGCTATATAAATCCCTAACTCTTCATTTAAGCTCATTTGATACCATCATCATACTAAAAATAATTTTATCCTATAGAAAATCTAGTAATAAGAAAACTTAATCAGAAACATCAGCTCTTGTGGAAATAAAATTTAAATATAGCATATATAAATATGAAACAAAAAAAATATTAGTTCTTTATCAAGTCTAAAACCTATCCACAACCATCACTTATATGGTTACTAAATTGAACAGGTAACTGGCCTAATGTCTTTGATCACTTTGATTACAAACAGCTTTTTTTCCCCAAATAAATAGTGCTTATACAATTGTTATATGGTTTTTAAGCTCGAATATCCCAAAAGAGAGGCAACTAGAGACATAAATTGAGGAGAGACAAAGGAGAGAGCTTGGGAAATAATTATTGTCCTCTGAACATATCGCTTGTGCTTCCAGATGTACAATTTGAAGCTGATGTAGCAAAGCATTATAATTTACATCATAATTAAATAGTTTAAAATAGAGCCTCACATGAAAAGAAAAGACTTTAAAAACTATTTTAAGTCCAAAAAGAATGTATTTAAAAGATTTAGGAAGTGTTAGAGTCAAAATGTTAAGAAACGTCTATCACGTCATGTGAATTGTGAAATGTGCACTAGTGTACCTTGGCATGTTTCAATGGGTTTTAGGAGTCAGAATTTAATGAAAATTGGTAAAAAGGTGTTAAAAAAGTATAAGAATATGTTCGGGGTAAAAAAGTCCATGTACGACTCCCCAAGGACCACCCTAAGGGACAGTAGAGAGAACCCCTCATAACCCCAAAAACAATGTTTTGTAGTGGCTACCTATGAAACCAATCGACGAGCCGCCGTCTAATTAACGAGCCATAAATTGATCCGTAGTACAATAAGTATCGAAAATCCAAAAGTGGTCCAAAAGACTAGTCTCTTGAATCAATCTACGGTTGTGCAGTAGGGGGCATCGACCGACCTATGGCCCGTAGGTTGAGGTCTCATAGGTAACGGTCTAGTTTTGACAGTCGAGTATTAAATGACAAAATTGATTATTTAGTTTCTTAGGTGATTAATTAAGGGTTAGGGGTGTATAATTAAGTTAGTTAAGGGACTATATAAAGATCAAAACCTCATTAACATAACCCATTCCCCAAATTAAAATTCTCTCTTCCTTCTCTCTATTTTCTCTCTCTATTACCCCAAGACTCCACTGAAGATCAGTTCAAGACAATAAGGGCTGAAAGAATTATAATTTCTCTCTATTAATCCTCAAATATTGTTAAGGTAGGAGAACTCTTCACTCTTGGGATCTCTTTCCCTAAGATGCTCCTTTAAATTGATTTCCAAAAGTTGATAAAACGTGGGTTCTTCCTAAATCCAAAATTGATCTTTCAAATTGTATTTTTATTGATTTATTTTAATTGTTATGGATATATTATGATTTATTATATTTACCGTAGTTCTTGATGGTATACATATTTCTGTGGAAGAGATCATGAATTGACCCTATTTCCCTAACCCTAGGTTATGAATTGATGTTGAATTGGTTAGTGATGTTGCAATTGGTTTAGTTCTATTGTTGATTACTATTATATGATGTTATTAAGTCTATTAATGGATGAAATATGGTTGGTTGATGGTAATACCATGGAAGAAGGCTTGTGAAGGTGAATTGGTAAAACCTATGAGCTTGAATACTTACTTCAGTTGTGATGGATTATACTTAATGATGATGTTCAATGGAACTCTTAATTGTTATTAGACTAAGTATGTGTTGGTATTATGAATAGAACTGAAATATTTTGATTAAATGGATTGTGATATTATGATTAAGGTATGATGATATAAGGTTGGTTGTGAATCACTTACGGGTCTTACTATGACATGATGATGATAATGTGTTAATTTCACATATGATGGTTGTATTGAAAGGAAGTTCTCATGCAATTCCTAATGAGCTAATGATTATGATATACAAGGTGTTAGTCTCCTATGACCTTTTATAAGCTATGATGATTAATAAAGGCTTAGAGACATTTCAAAAAGGGAGTTTAGCTTAGAACCAAGTAAACTAGTTATGAGAGGTGTCCCTTCCAAATGTAGGAAGGTAGGTTCACAATGGTTCTCATGAGATATAGAACGCAATTGTGCATAAAGAGGGTCTCACGTATGTCTCCTAGTTCTTCAACTATGTTGCTCCTATAGAAATATTAGTTAGTTGATCCACCGAGAATGCTATGTTAATGGTTTGGTCCTACCTTTGAAAGTAGACTACCTTCTTCTGGTGTAGGATTTCATTACACTAGATTCTATATTTATGTCACATGGTTGATTGTCGGTTAAGGCGATTGTTCCGAAAGTAAAATGAAAGTAATAAATTGAACTCTAACAAGGGTGACTTAAGGGGTTCTTCTAACTATAGGTATGGGTATGGGACTCTACCTATACATTGCACTAGTTGTCGTTGAGGGAAGTCTTAGGAGGTTGTTCTTATGCTCTAATAAAGTAAGTGATACGCCAAAAGCAACTTTACATGTCGATGATTCTATTTGATGATAGTTTCACTTATGAACATTTTATTGGTCTATATTGCCATATATGATGATGACTACTCATGATGCTATGTTGTCTGAAGTGTGACATGACTTACGATCTCTTTCCTTGTTTACTTGATTATGTTGGGTCATGGGACATCACATGAGCATTTCACTTGTTTGCTTGGGATGGGATTGTTGGTAAGGGTCTTCCAAGTGATGATGATATGAACTCTTATACATGTATTATTGTTATGACATTATGTTGGAGTTGCTTTCGTCATTTGATCTTGATATGCTGATATTCATGTGGTATGGCCTTATTTTGATAATGTTCATGTTTACTTGACATTTATTGGTGATATTTTTCTTGTGTTGCATACGGACTTGTTTAATGAATATGTGATTATTGTCTTGTATGTGTTTTACTTGTGCATTAAGACTTTCAAAAGTGAAGCATGACATTGAACAAAATGTCCCTTTAAGCATGATTCAAAGATTATATTTGCATATGTTTCCATACTCACTACAAGTGGGTATACTAACTCATTTCCTCTATATTACTATATTAATGTAGGTTCGGGCCGTTGAAGTTAGAAGGCCTTTTGAAAGACTACTTGGATATTCCGCAAGTGTTTGGTAGATACTTCCCATTCTGAGGATGATGCCACTATATATATACTTGATGTTGTTATTGTCTAAAGACATTTTGTTTCCTTCGCTTTCATTTGAAGACTATTATTTTATAAGCCTATATGTGGCTTTTGTTGTAAGGAAGTATGAGCTATGCCAGAATGTTGTACTCCGTTCTTGATTGTTTATTGTGACACAATATTATTAGACTAAATTCTTATATGTTGTGTATATTGTCAAAATGAGAAGCCTATGTAAGCTTCCTATGTGAGAAGTCTAAGAAAACACCATATGTATATATGTTTAGTAAGTGAGATATCTATGCAAACCTCAATATGTAAGAAATTTTTTAATTTATCTGCATTTTAACCTATGAAATGTTATGACCAATGCTAAGAGTCCAGTCTTAGTCATCTCTTAGGACAACGACGTCAGTTACGTCTAGAAGGTTCTCCCCTATCGTGACAGATGGACACTGACATAAAAGAAATCACCAAGCAAAGCAAATTGCATGGAATCATTGATGACACATATAAGATGATTCAATGAGAATAAAAATCATGTTCTATCACATATACGTTGATAATTTTTTACCTATCCTATATAAGTTATGATATTTGTGTCATAAATGTAAGGATAGATGGTCATTATGTGATTATCTCAGAACATATGTTTACTATTACTACTAATTTGTATTCTGATTAGAGGGGGATAACGTTTGTAGTTTTCTACTCTATGTCAATTTGATTGTTCTTGACATTTGGAGACTAAACTCTTCTGATTTTATTTCTACTCCTTCGGTTTGAAGATTATAGAGGAACTTCACGAACAAATCTGATTGTGCATTGGTTGGAAGAAATAGAAATGTCATCGATTTGTTAAATACCCTACTTGAAGAAATAATCTGACTTGAAGAGAACAAAATTTTCATCCGAAATATTAACTCCAAATAATTTGAAAAAGATGAAATCTTTATCATTATCTAGAAACAATGTCGTATTTGAGGTTTCTAGAGATTAAACATTTTTGGTTTACTACTCTATCTGTCTGAATGTGAAACAAATTTGAAGAATTTAATTTTTTTATCAAAATTCAAGGTTCCTTCGGTTAATGATTAGAAAATATAAAAGATCGGATATTTATTGTTGGTATTCTAAATACTAAGTGGTCTTTCAAGTTGTGAAAAAACATGAAAAAATGGTAGTGGAATAAAATTAGTGATTTTTGTGCCTGTACTGGGTTTTATATGGATAAAATCTCCAAAAGAAGACTTCTTGTACAATATGAAATAGTGGGAAAAGTATATGGAAAATAATTTCAAATACATAGTACATGATATGAAATTTAAGGACATACTTGTATTATGTTAGTCCCAAAAAATTGTTGGAGTATATTATATATTATGGTCGTTGAGTATCTTTTTTCAAGTATATGATATAACTATTATAAAGGCACAAAATTATATTACTTGTTAAACAAATTGTAATATTTAATGAAAAATTTTCACTTAAAAGATTATGAATATTCATGAAAAGATACGTCTATTAAAAAATTGTATAGATATGAATATTGGTGAAAGGTGATCGATTATGTCAGTGTTGTAAAATAACATTTGGGTCAAACTGGCCTTATTGGACCGATGATACTATGTTCATGGGTAATTATATAACCAATTGAATGTTATGGAAAGGTCTTTCTGAAAAGGAAATTTGGCAAGGTCTTGACTCTTAAACAATGTTTGTATTTGAGAAAGTTCTATAAATTAAAGAAAAAAATATTTGTGGGAAAAGGTTACTGAAGGTCTTTTCAAACTTCGTATTTTTTGTTTGTTCTTACTTACTGAATAAAATTGTTTGTGGCATAAATCATTGGGACATTTCAATTACAAAACCTTGGAAAACTGATCAACTCAATAGTTTATCTAACTTCTTGGGTAATAAATAAAAATGTGAAGTATGTGTTATTGAAAGGAATTTTACTACCTTAGATATTGTTATGTTTATTTGTTGAAAGTTAGGATGAAGCAATAGAAACATATAGGAAATATAAAATAGAAGTTGAAAATCAGTTTGATAAAAAGATTGGCATGATTAGAAGGGGTAGATGTGGAAAAAATGAATCTACTTTTGCAGAAGTATATTTGGAAAATGGAATCATCCATCAAATTAGTACACATTCTCACCTCAATATAATGAAAATGTTGACAGAATAATATTATAACTTTGAAGGAAATGCTTAATATCCTATTTATAAATTTAGGTTTATCACAAAATTTGTGGGAGGTTCTATCATTATAGCAAAAGAGAATAACAAAATGTTTCTCTATTCAAAAGAGAGAAGCAAAAAGTTTTTTTTGTTAGTAAAGGGAGTAACAAATAACAAAAAGATTTATTTGTTAAGAAAGTGAGAAATAAACAGTTTTGTTTATTCAGGCTTTGTTGTATCCTGATAGAGAATTGTTTATCGTCCCTTAAATGTTATACAAGTAATAACTATTGAATGTTAGTGATACAACAATTTCCAATACAATCTATTTCATATGAGAGATGGAAATGAGGGAACTATTCCAAAATGGGATAAAATAGGACCTACGACTTTGGATTGTATGTTCATTGGATATGGTATAAATTGTAAAACCTGTCGATTTATGGTTATTTTACAACCCGAGAGCACCCCCAAGTTGCGACAAGGTGTACTTGACTTCAAAGTGGTATTATGCGAGACCTTAGCATTCATTCATCACATATGCCTTAAGATAGTGAGGAATTAAAATCTTTTTCTCAATAAAGTCAACAATTGGAAAATCTCTTTTATTAAAAAAATGATGACTAAGTCTAACATTACCAACTTTCACAGGTCTCAACATCATAGAGTTATGACCCTTTTTACATTTAAAATAACTACTAAGAATCTATTACATGAATTTAAAGAAACTTCTAAGAGATGTGTCCTCGAATTCTTTAGGACATACAAAGACTTGAGGATGTAAAATCCAAGCATTTCAACTAGAAAGGATCCTTTAGGTGCTACAACCTGCACTTTGTAGTAAAAACATGAAAAAATGGTGTTACAACAAATATGCACTAAATATAATGACCATGCACAAACATGCTAAAAGGGACATTTATTTGACATATAAACTTTTCATGCTATTTTGGTAAAAATATCATAAAACAAGTATAAGAAACATACCACAAGTCAATATTAACATATAATATGATACCACAATATAAGACATAGCAATGTTAATAAAGTAACCCTTTCAACTCTTGAAACCATCCATCTAAGGTTATGCTAAGACCCACGTAAGTAAGACATGAAGTGGCCGCCATACAGCCTATTCATACACAGCTAACTGTTCCTCTAGACTACCAAAGATAGAGACATTTCCTTTTCAACATAAACAAATAAGTCTACATTCATTGATATAGACATTTAAGGAGACATTTATGCATTTAGGGGAACTCACATAATAGTCTCTAAAGACTTAGGGAACTTACTTTAGCACCTTTTAAGCCTACTAGTGCCATGTGTAAATACCATCCCATACTATACAAACACATTGTAATACCTATCAAGCAACTACAATGCACATCCCACATGATGGGAATATGCATTAACCGAAACACACCACACTAGCTAGGTATGGAACGGTGTCATAAGACCCCGCACCGTGGAAGGTGTTCTATTTGCCAATGGTGGAATTTATAAGCAACCCATGTAGGCATATGGGTTTAAGGGATATCAAAAGATGTTCATTAGACTCTAGCCTTTTCTTCGGGAAGATAAACCATCTTAATTATATCCATTCGTTGCTTAGCCTTGGTTCCCATAGAGTATTTCTCTAACATGTATATACTATAGAGGAAACCAATATTAGGTCTACCGACCCATAAAACTTCTACTAATAAGGAAACATGCTAGGGTCTACAAGTCAACGTCATTAAGGATATCTCATTGACATTCTTAGAGAATGTTTTCTATCATTACAGAACACTATCTCTAAATCTATAATTTCACACAAGGAGGAGGCCCCATCGTAAGGTCTACCAATTCAAGGTTTCTCATTCACCAAGTGATCTAGAATTATCAAGAGGGGGCACTATGCTTAGCTCTACCAGTTCAAGACATAGTCTGGAAGCTGCACTAATCATTAATAAAAAGGAATTCATACTTAGGTCTACCGATTCTAGAGATTCATTCATTTATTACTCAAAAAAATTTGTGTCTCAGCCTACCTTGTCAAAAGATCACATTCAACATATTCCATGCAACAAGGAGAGGCCCCTAAGTCTACCAACGAAGACACAACATCACAATATAGAGACCCTTCACATTCTAACATCAACACATATGAGCATTATGTGAACTATACTTCAAATATCAATACCATAACACTTTATCCAAGGTCTCCTTAAGATTAATGAATACCTTCACATTATATTTTTACACATACCTCATCATGCCAATACTCATACACATAATATAATTTCATCAAGGCCATGGTCAAAATACACAAATAATAAGTAAACACCGCCACCATAAGAGAATTACATCAACTTACTCTTCACCATATCCATGATCACCATTGCTCAAATCTCCAACAGTTCATCATAATTAGGCATACATGACAATAGATATCCACAATACAACATAATATAAGAAAAATTCTAACAATATCCATTCATAATCTCATAACCCACTTTGTAAGGCAAATTTAGGAATTTAGTGTAGTCATGGGTTCATAGAGTTTTCACCTTAAAATCATCAATTAACAATAAATATTGTAACAATCAAAAAAGTCAAGACATAATCTAGAGCCTAAAATGATTGTCCAAAGGTTTAGATATTGTTTTATGACCTGAAGTAATGCATAGAAGTCATACATGAATTTTTAGAGACACGTCAAAGGACGTCCGTGACATCCAGAAACTAGCCTAATTGAACTAGTTGACGTCACTATGTTTGGGGATGGTTTCATAGGGTCAAATAATTTACAGAACTTTTAAATCTTAGGTGGAGTTTAGAATAGAGAGTCTTAACATCCAATAACGACGCTCCAAGGACCACTTGAAGGGTCATGGAGAAGGACCCCAACATGAGCGGACAGGCTGCCAAAGCAACCTGCAAAAGACAAGAATCAGTGGGATGATGTGTGACGCACAGCCCACAAGAACCTCACTGGTTCATTCTCTTTTTTAAATTTATAAAAATGTGTTGGCCCCGTGACGTGGAGTCCCTTCCCAGATTCGGTAAAGTTATATTTTTGACATTTAGACTTCACAAAATGACCAATTTAAGTGAGGAGTGTTTTGGGTAATTTAAGGGTTGATATATATAGCCAAAGTTTAAATTTAAGTCATTTATAACTCTACCAAACCCAATTCCCAAAACAAACTCGAAAGCTCTCACCTCTCCCTACTTTCTCTCTCCTCAAATCCTCCATTGAAGAAGGAATAAAGCTTGAGGAAGAAGGTAAATTTCTCTAGGAATTCACTTCAATTATGTGGATTAATCTTCACTAATGTATGGGTTCTTCAATCTGTGTATTCCTTTAACCAGAGGCCCTCTCAAAGTTAATTTCAAAATACCCAATTCCATGGAGTTTTCCAATTTAATGGGTTTTCTTCTAAAGTTCAAATTGGTGATGAATTGTGATTTCCTATGGCTAATTGAGTATAGATTGTTGGTCAATCGATGTTAGTTGATGAAATTTATGTTGATCATATTCCTTTCCCCAATTTCCCCAAATAATTGATCTTGGTCATAAATTGATCATTAGAATTGTTTAATCTATTCTAATTCATGTGGGTATTGACTGGGGTATGGTATTGTTGGGATTGGATCAAATTATTGGGATAGTGATTATGCAATTGACCTAGTTCTTGTGTTAATTACTATTGACTGGTGTTGCTATACCTATTGTTGAATGTAATTGGTTGTTTGATGGTAATACCATGATGATTTCTATTGAAGGATATTGAGTAAGTCCTTATGATCCTTACCTTACTTGTATTAACATTGCTTGTGATTGATGATGTAGTTCAATTGAAGCATGCCTTGTGATTAGCCTAAGTAGGTTTGGTTTGATGTTGAATTTAAATGTCTTGACTATGTGATTGTGAGATTTATGATTAACATGAAATGATATAAGGTTTGTTATGAAGTACCTATGTACCTTTTTAAGACATGTTGATTAAGTTATGTTAATCTTACATATGAGGGTTTCCATGAAAGGATATGCTCATGCAATTCCTAACGAGCTAATGAGAATGACTATACAATGGATTTGACCCTATGACCTATATTAAACTATGATGATTAATTAAAGACATTTTAAAAAGGACTCTTGATTAGCACCGAGTGAACTAGAGTAAGGAGTGTCCCTTCCCACATAGGGAAGGTAGGATCACTAATGTACTCTTGAGATTGGAGACTATAATGGATATAGAATAAAGAGGTCGTAACTATGTGTGCTAGTTCTTGAAATATGTTGCCCCCATAGAAATATTAGCTAGTGGATCCACGTAGTTTCTATGTTCATGTTTTGGTACTACCTTGGAAAGTACTCTGCCTTCTTTCGGTGGAGGGTTCCATGACACCGGATTCCTCATCAGCTCATGTGGTCAATGTCGGTTAGGTAAAGATGTTCCCAAAAGTTAAAATGAATAAAGGGAATGGACTCACACTAAGATAATGTAAGGGTTTTATCTAAGTCTAGGTAAGGGTTTGTGACTCTACCTAAACAGTACACTAGTTATAATTAAGGGAAATCTTAGGAGGATGTTCGTATGTATGTGTATGATTATAATTGTATATGATATGTATATGATGAACATGCACATTGTTGATACAATATTTTGAGTAGTTTCATTTATGAATAACTGCTGGACTATATTGCTAAAGTATGATGATATGTACTCTTAAATGCTATCCTATGTGAAGTAGGGTGTTAGAATTCTTCTTGTTGGGTTACTTGATTGAGTAAGGTTATAGATCTTTGCTTAGTCATTGCACTTGTTTACTTGATAGGGGTACATGTGTAATTGTCTTTCTTTGGTCATGTTATAACGAACTCTTATTCATGGTTGTTGAAATTATAACTTGATGATTAGAGTTGTCTTACATTATATGCAAGTATGTTGATACGATAATTAACATGACTATGCTTTGTATTGTTGTTCTTGTGACGTACATGCCTATGATTTAAAGAATATGTATTTTTGATTTATATGGTCTTATTGAGTGTGCATAAGGTTTTCAAAGGGTAAAATAGCATGTTTCATGAAAGGTCCTTTTTTATTATGTTTTCATGATATGTGTGCATATGATCTCATACTTAGTACAAGTAATCTACTACCCTATTTCTTCCTTTTCCACAAAATTTTAGGTTACAATCGTTTATGAGCTTTTGGAGATGACTTCGAAGAAGACTTGGAATTCTTAATTATCCATGTTGGGTAGGTCCTCACTTTCCGAGGGCAATGCCATTATCAAGCTATGAAGTTGTTTAGTTTTAAGACTTAAGTTTCTTTCCTTTTCATTTGTATAATAAATGTTGTATGACCTATATGTGGTCCTATTGTATTGATGTTTGTCTAGGCCCAATTTGATATACTGTTATTAGATGGATATGAGATGAGATGACTATTTTGAGACTATGTTATATTCTTTATATCCATGTGCAATAAAAGTAGAAGACTAAGTAACCTTCTTATAAGAAGGGTCTATGTATACTATATATATATATATATATATATATATATATATATATATATATATATATATATATATATATATATATATATATATATATATATATATATATATATATATTATGCGTATGTAGAGGTCTATGTAAACCTCCAAGAAGAAGTAATGGAAAGTTTTAATTTTCCGCATTTTTGGCCTATTAATGTAATGATGTTATATAAAAGGCTAGTCTTAGTCCTCATAGAGGACGCCGCCTCCAGTAAGATCTAGGGGATATTCCCGGATGTGACAAAATTAGTATCTGAGTAGCAGGTTAAATATCTTTGAGTTGATGTCTCTCTCAACCACATCTATGTAAGTGCGTATTCGCAATTGTGAAGAGCGCAAAACTTATAAATAGGAATCTATATGATGCTTAGGAAACTCTCGCTTTCTTTGAAGTCCAGTGTCGTTCCTTTAGAGTGTTATGTATATGTGCTTTTACATATAATCCTTTTATTATGATTATAGGCAATGAATACTCAAAGAAATGCGGCACAAAGACTCGAAGAAGAGATTGCCAATGCGGGAGTTCCTCCCTGTGGTGATAAAGTTCCTCCTGTTGAGGAAAATGTGAATGATGACCAAGACCCGGTCAATCCTCCTCATATGACGGGTGAGAACATAAGGGACACTCTATCCCAAATGGCCCAAGCCATTACTACCCAAGCGCAATCTGCCACTACTCAAGCCCAAACCATGAAGGCCCAAGCTAATGGGAGGTTGTAACCAAGCACACGAACAAGTTGCTACCATGTCCTTTCGGGATTTTACTAGGATTAATCTCAAACCTTACGGGTCCAAGTTTGAAGAAGACCCACAAGAGTTCATCGATGAAATCTACTAGATTCTTTGTGCTATGGGGTTGTCTACTAGTGAGAAGGTCGAGTTAGCCACATTCCAACTTAAGGATCTGGCTCAAGCATGGTATGTCCAATGGAGGGACAATAGGTTGTTAAGAGTTGGACTGGTGACTTAGGAGGTGTTGAAGAAGGCTTTTGTTGATCGATTCTTTCCTAGGGAGAAGACGGAAGCTAAAGTGGAGGAGTTCATCAACCTTCGTCTAGGAGACATGAGTGTGCTTTAGTACTCATTGAAATTCACTGAGTTTTCAAAATATTCTCCTTTTTTAGTTTCCGATCCTAGAGATGAAATGGGTCATTTTGTGACGGGGGTGTCGGATGATTTGCAAGAGGAGTGACATTATGCTATTCTACATGACAACATGAACATTGCTCATCTCATGGTTCATGCCCAATATTTAGAAGAGGAAAGGGATAAGAGGAAAAGTAGATATGACAAGAGGGTAAGATCTTTTGATGGTGGTTCTTCAAATGGAAGGCTTGAGATAAATGACAAACCTAGGTTTAAGAAGCATGTTTCTAATCAAGTTGCTTCCAAGTTCCCTTAGGCTAGGAATCATAGGCTATCTAACCCTATGTCCAAGGGAAGGGATACTAGTTCACAAACCAAGAAGCCAACTTGTGGAAAGTGTGGCAAGAAGCACTATGGTGATTGTTTTAAGGGAACAAATAATTGTTTTGGTTGTGGTAAAAATGGGGACAAGGTTAGGGATTGCCCTAATGTGAGGGGTCAAACAAGGGTAGTGGTAAATCTCAAGCAAGTGGTTCAAATGAGGATCCAAAGAAGAACCACTTCTATGCTCTCCGCTCTAGGGGTGAGCAAGAAACTTCTCCTGACGTGGTGACCGGTATGTTAAAGTATTCTCTATTGATGTATATGCCTTACTTGATCCCGCTGCTACCTTATCATTTGTTACTCCTCTAGTATCTAAAAATTTGACATGTTACCCGATATTTTGCATAAACCATTTAAAGTGTCTACCCCGGTAGGGCAGTCGATTGTTGCAAAAAGGGTGCACAGAAATTGTCGTATAATGTTTACAAATAGTTTTTCTTATGTTGAACTAGTAGAACTTGATATGCTTGATTTTGATGTCACTTTTGTTATGGATTGGTTGCATGGTTGCTTTGCCTCTATAGATTGTAGAATGAGGGTAGTGAAGTTTATTTTTCTAAATTAGCCCGTTTAAAAGTGGAAGGGAGGAAATGATATTCCTAGAGGTCATATAATCTCTTGTCTTAAAGCTTGTAGGAAGATCTCCAAAGAGTGTTATACCATATAGTGAGAGTCTAAGATTTAGACTCCGAAATTCCTCCCATTGAGTCAGTCCCCGTAGTGAGGGAATTTCCTAAGGTTTTTCCTAATGATCTACCCGGTATTCATCCCGAATGAGAAATGGATATGGTATCGACTTGTTATCGGTTAAAAATCCCATTTCAATTCCTCCTTATCGGATGGATCTGGCAGAATTGAAAGAGTTGAAGGCTCAACTCAAAGATCTACTTGACAGAGTCTTCATAAGACCTAGTATTTCTCAATGGGTGCTCCGGTATTGTTTGTAAAGAAGGATGGGTCCCTTAGACTGTAAATCGACCACAAACTCAATAAATTCACTATTAAGAACAAGTATCCTCTCCCTCATATTGACGACTTGTTTGATCAACTCCAAGGGTCAAGCTACTTAACTAAGATTGACTTGATTTCAGGGTATCAAAAACTTAGGGTGAGAAGTGAGGATATACCAAATATGGTTTCACGGACTAGATATGGTCACTATGAATTCTTAGTAATGTCCTTTGGTCTCAAAAATGCCCCGGTGACATTTTTAGATCTAATAAATAGGGTATTCGAAGTTACCTAGATATATTTGTCATTGTCTTCATTGACGACATCTTGGTATTTTTGAAAAATGAGGGCAATCATATACACCATTTGAGGGTCGTGTTACAAATGCTTAAGGAGAATCAACTGTTTGCTTAGTATAGCAAATGTTAGTTTTGGATGAGGTCGGTGGCATTTCTTGGTCATATCATATCTAGTGAGGGAGTTGTGGTTGATCCAAGAAAAACATTGGCAATGAAAATTTGGCCTAGACCATTGATTCCAACCCACATTTAGGAGTTTCTTGGGTCTAGTGAATTATTATCGGAGGTTTGTGAATCGTTTTGCGTCCATTGCATCTCCTTTGACTACTTTGACCCAAAAGAGTAAGAAATTTGAGTGGTAGGAATCATGTGAGAGAAGCTTCCATATCTTTAAAGATAGGCTTACTTCCGCTCCGGTGTTGATTTTACCCAAGGTTACAAAGGATTTCTTTGTGTATTGTGATGCATCCCGAGTGGGTTTAGGGTGTGTGATTCTGCAACATGGTAAAGTAATAGCCTATTCCTCTAGGACACTTAAGGTGCTTATGAAAAATTATCCAACTCATGATCTTGAATTAGCGGACGTGGTATTTTCCTTGAAAATCTGGAGGCGTTACTTGTATGGTGTCAATGTTTATGTGTATACCGATCGTAAAATTCTCCAATATCTATTTACTCAAAAGGAGTTAAATCTCTGACAAAGAAGGTGGTTGGAATTGTTGAAAGATTACGACATGAGTGTTCTCTATCACCCCGGCAAGGACAATGTGGTTGCGTATGCTCTAGGTATTATGACCATAGATAGTGTGTCTCATGTCGAGGAAGCGAATAAAGACCTAGTAAAACATGTTCATAGGTAGGCTAGATTGGGTGTAAGGGTGGAAGATCCTCCGAATGGTGGTTTTATTGTCCATCATAACTCTGAGTCATTATTGGTGGTTTATATGAAATCCAAACAACACCTTGATCAACCATTGATGGAATTAAAGGAATCGGTTCTTGGTAAGCTCAATGAGTATTTCTCCTTAGGGGGGGATGGTGTCTTGAGGTATCATGGAAGGTTGTGTGTTCCCAATGTAGATGATTTGCTGAGCCAATTCCTTGAGGAAGTCCACGGGTCCTGTTACTCCATTCATCCGGGTTTCACAAAAATGTACCATGACCTTAGCTAAGTATTTTGGTGGGAAGTTTTGAAGAAGAACATAGCGAAATTTTTAGCTAAGTGTCCAAATTGCCAACAAGTGAAAGTCGAACACCAAAAGTCGGGTGGCTTACTACAAGAAATCCAAGTTCCTACTTGGAAGTTAGAAGACATCAATATGGATTTTGTAGTAAGTTTGCCTCAAACACAAAGCAATATGACTCTATAACGGTTGTTGGCTGCCAAAGCAGCCTGTGAAAGTCAAGAATCAGTGCGCTGTTGTGCGACATGCAGCCCAAACGGACCTCACTAGTTCAGTCCCTTTTTCAAATTTAAAAATGTGTGTTGGCCCCGCGACGCAGAGCCACTTTCTAGGTTCGGTAAAATTGTATTTTTGACATTTACACCTCACAAAAAGAAAAATTTAAGTGAGGGGTGTTTTGGGTAATTTAAGGGGTGATTAAATGTAGCCTAAGGGTCATCTTAAGTCATTTGTCACTCGCACTTACCGGAATTCCCAAAACAAACTCCAAATATCTTACCTCATTCTACTTTCTCTCTCCCGAAATCCTCCATTGAAGATTGAAAAAAGCTTGAGGAAGAAGGTAAAATTTCACTAGGAATTCACTTTAATTTCGCGGATTAATCTTCATTAAGGTATGAGTTCTTCACTTTTGGGATTCCTTTTCCCAAAGGGTCCTCCCAAAGTTGATTTAAAAATACCCAATTCCATGGGGTTTTCCATTTCGAATGTGTTTTCTTTTAAACTTCAAATTGA
This sequence comes from Solanum arcanum, assembly GCA_027789145.1. Lineage (NCBI taxonomy): Eukaryota > Viridiplantae > Streptophyta > Magnoliopsida > Solanales > Solanaceae > Solanum > Solanum arcanum. The sequence goes on from CM050933.1 coordinate 51,922,436, forward strand.
TAATGAATTGTGATTTCTTATGGCTAATTGAGTATATATTATTTGTTAATTGACTTTATTTGATGCAATTTCATGTTGATCATGTTTCTTTCCCCAATTTCCCCAAATCATGGATCTTGGTCATGAATTGATGGGAAATGAAGAATGAATTGATCATTAGACTTGTTTTATCTATTCTAATTCATGTACGGATTGACTAGGGTAAGGTATTGCTGTAATTTGATAAAATTCTTGATGAATCAATGATGAAACCTATTTCCCCTAACCCTAGGTTATGAATTGTTGTTAATTGGATAGTGATGATGCAAGTGACCTAATTCTTATGTTAATTACTATTAATTGATGTTACTACACATATTTTTGGATGTAATTGGTTGGTTGATGGTAAGACCATGATGATGTTTACTGAAGGAGATTGAGTAAGTCATTATGATCCGAACCTTTACTTCAATTATTATGGCTTGTGATTGATGATGTAGTTCATTGAAGCATGCCTTATGATTAGCCTAAGAAGGTGTTGGTATGATGTTTAATTGAAATGTGTTGACTATGTGATTGTGAGATTTATGTTTAAGATAAAATGATATGAGGTTGGTTATGATGTACCTATGTGCCTTATATGACATGATGATGATGTTATGCTAATCTCACATATGGGGTTACCATTAAGGGATATTCTCGTGCAATTCCTAATGAGGTAATTGCAATGACTATATTAGGTTTTTGACCCTATGACCTACATTATGCTATGATAACTCATTAATGACATTTCAAAAGGGACTCTAGCTTAGCACCGAGTGAACTAGAGTGAGGAATACTAGGAGATATAGTTCTTCAACTATGTTGCTCCCATAGGAATACTAGGAAGTAGATCCATTAGTTGCTATGTTCATGTTTTTTTACTACCTTGGCAAGTAGTCCGCCTTCTTTTGGTGTAGGGTTCCATGACACGGAATTCCATATTAGCTCATGTGGTCTATGTGCGTTATGCAATATGTTCCCAAAAGGTAAAATGAATTAGAGAAATGGAATCTAACTAAGATAACCTAAGGGGTTTAGCTTAGTCTAGGAAAGGTTATGGGACTCTACCTAAATATTGCACTAGTTAGCCTTGACGAAAGTCTTAGGAGGAGTTTTCCTATGTATGTATCTGATTATAATCGTATATGATATGTATATGATGAACTTGCATATTATTGATACTATATGTTGAGTAGTTTAACTTATGACATCTACTCTTAAATGCAATGCTATGTGAAGTAGGACGGTAGTCATGATTCATATTGGGTTGCTTGATTGAGTAAGGTTATAGGGATTTGCTTCGTCATTGCACTTGTTAACTATAGAGGGGTTGATAGGTAATTATCTTGCTTTGGTCATGTTATAATGAACTCTTATTCATGCCTGTTGAAGTTATAACTTGATAATTAGAGTTGTCTTGACATTATTGATATGCTCATTAACTTGTCTTTGCTTTCTATTGTTGGTCTTGTGACGTACATGCCTATGATTTAAGTAATATATCTTTTTGATTTGTATGGTATTATTGAGTCTGCATAAGGTTTTCAAAGTGTAAATAGCATGTTTTCATGAAAGGTCCGTTTTTAGCATGTTTTGATGTGTGTGCATAGGATCTCATACTTAGTACAAGTGGTGTACTAACCCCATTTCTTTCTTTTCCCCAATATTTTAGGTTCCAGTCGTTGAAGGTCTTTAGAAGAAAACTTTGAAGAAGACTTGGAATTCTTAACCATCCAAGTTGGGTAGATCCTAATTTTTCGAGGGCAATTCCACTATCAAGCTATGAAGTTTTATTGTTTAAGACTATCATGTTTCTTTCTTTTTCATTTTAATACTAAAAATTAGATGACCTATATGTGGTCTTATTGTATTGATGTATGGGCTAGGCCCATTTGATTTACTCTTATTAGATAATTATGAGATGAGACGACAATTTTGAGACTATGTAATATTCTATATATCTATGTGCAATAAAAGTAGATGAATAAGTAATCTTCCTATACGAAGGGTCTGCGTATAATTAATATATTAATACTATGTGTATCTACAGGATTATGTAAACCTCCAAGTAGAAGTAATGAAAAGTTTTAAATTTTCCATGTTTTTGACCTATGAATGTAATGATGTAAGCTAAGTGGCTAGTCTTAGTCCTCAAAGGGGATGACGACGCTGGTTATATCTAGGGGGTATTCCAGGATATGACAAACTTGGTATCAAACTTTATCCATTGAAAACATATGATGTAAGAAGACATGAGTTTGAATGAGAATTGGGGTTTTTCACAATCTTTGGAAACCTTAAAACTATTTTGAGATTAACTCTAGGGTGGAGCTTGACCTAGATAAAGGATCATGATACATTAATAGTTTGATTCCCACAAAAATTGAAGAAGAAGGCACTTGAAATTTTATCTTATAGCTTGAACTTGTTCTTGAGCTTCAATGGTGTTCTACAGAGAACTCTTTTGAGAGGGGTTTTGATTTTTTAGAATTAATTCTAAATGGAGGTTTAATTGTTTTAATATACTTAAAATACCCTAAAATACATAAACAAACTGCCCCATATTTAATTATCCAAGGGTGGAATTTACTAAACCACCCTTGGCTTGTCCGAATTGCACCAGTAAAATAGTGGTGACTAACGAAACCTCAACCTACGGACCGTAAGTGGAGTGACGGGCCGTCCTGCACTCTCGTAAGTCTGTTCAGAGACTCCTAAAATGGAGTACAATCCCCCACCACTAAGTGTGGACCTACGGAGCAGACTTACTTCCCATAAGTGGCTCCTTCGTAAGTTATACTTCCTGGCAGCTTGGGGTTTAAGCCATGGGTCCTTATTAAGTACCCATAGGCTGGTACGTGGGGATCCATACCTGGATGTTTAACCCCTAAACATTCCGATCTAAGTACTGGGGTCTCCTTTACAAGTTTTAGAATCGAAACAACACACCAATTCAATGACAACACACCAATATTCAAACGACTAATTTCCAAATGTCATGGATGTCTCTTGACATTTCACATTAAAAACAACCAAACTAACTTATAAAGTGATATTAATCTTTTAAACAACTTTACCAAGGTATCCAACAATATTTCAAAGTGTTGGACGACGTTTGGAAACAACACCCCATCGATAAACACACAAATCGTCGATGGCCCTCTCGTGGTTGCAAACTGCCCAGGCAGTGGTTACTCCAACGTGCAAGGGTCCTCCTCATGGGCCCTTGGTTGGTACTTAGGGATTTGTAACCGCACGTTTTAACCATGAATTGAATTAAATACATTTTATCCACCCTTCCACAAAATTTCATTGATTTTTGACTTTTAAAAGTTGGTCGAATTGGCTAAGGTACGCTAATACCTCTTTGAAAAAATTTCCGGGCGTCATGGACGTCCTTGGACGTTTTGGTTTCTAAACATCCTAAATGACCTAAATTCATTATATTGACCCATAAAATAGTGTTTAGACCTCATGACACTTATGTTAGTCCTTAAGACACGTCTTGTATTTTTAAAATGTTACAATGCATCTAGTCTAGATTACTAAGAAGAGGATAAATACCTATGTTGCTTGTCCTTCTCCAAAATGTTGTCGCACACGTACCCAATGATATTTTTTATAAAGCATACATTTCCGAAAGTTGCAATTGTTCGACATATTGCAACTACTTGGAAGTACTTATTTTTTGCATTATCTCATTAGCATATAACGCCTAGAAATATTTGTTCAATCATATCTTCAATATTTCTTGGATGCTAGAAACAACCTACTCAAAAAATTTGGAAGAGATGACTCGAGATATATTACTTAAGGGTTTTAATTTTGTAGACATTATTGCTTTTTAACAGACTTCACTAAGATGAAACCATACTTGAAAGGACAGGATTAGAACATGAAACATTCTAATATATGACATTTCGATCAAACTCAACCCCCCAAAATCTAGTTCATGTGGGGGTTATAAGTCCACGATTTGGACTTATTTAGGACATTATTTTGATTGATTTTTAGTGCCTTTTAATGCATATGTTATGCCAATAAATGATGTAAATCCTTAAAATTTGAATATTATTGAGGAACAAAACATGGGCACTAACACGCAAAAAGAAACAAGGCAACAGGAAGAACAAAGAAAAGAATGTTTGAGGATCGCCTTATCCATTAGGCATACCGCCGAATGGTCAATATATTACCAAATGTTCTTGAGTGCCATGCCCTGAAGGATAAAATACAGTTGGCGATAAAAAAGGCATTCAGTTAGTCGCTGAATCATTCTGCGATGTAGTTCTTGATGTCCAAAGTTACAGAACTTGAATATGTTGAATGCCAAAGTAGATAGGCAATAGAATTGACCAAAAGACGGATCGCCGATCACGACTAACTGCGCCAAATGGTCTTATGCAATAGAATTGTTGCCAACTCTAAATACTTGTTTAAATTTTTAGCTTAGTATCTTATCGATTATTCAGTTTTCAACTTTGAGACCTAACAACTGAGTTTAGAGACAATATTTCCTTAGCTTTAAAGATTTGAAGATTTCAATTTTCTAGAAATTTGCAGGTAATGAAGATTCTTCATTTTAGACCTCAGTAAAAACAATATTAATCTTACCCAGTTGATGGAAACACAATTTGGTATTGATTTCTTGTTTATTATATGCCTATCTAAAACATCAATTCTTGGACAGTGATTGTGGGTTGAGTTAGCTGCAGGGTATGTCTATTTGATAGTCTAGAAGTTAATTTAAAGAGATTTTATTTCGTAATTGTGGCTTAATCTAAAGGGTCTTAGTTGCAAATGTAACTTTGCCTTCTTATTTTTGTCTTGATCGGGAGAGAGCTTTTAAAACCAACATTACAAAATTGACGGTCTATGAGTATTAGGTTGTTATGGGTTCAACTCGAGAGAGTTAATCCTAAACCCTTTTCCAAACATTCACCTCGAGAGAGTGCATGGACTAAAGCAAAGGTTGTTCTTAATTATACTGCTTTTTATTTGTGTTCGAGAAAACTAATTTGATTCGCATAAATTGATCTAGAAAAACTTTATCCCAGCTAAAGTCAAGCTTTAGTCATTGATTTACAGCAATTTACTATTAGGTGCAGTTACCCAGTTGGCTACCTTAGCCCATAATACCAAGACTCTCGTTTGAATATTTGTATTTACGTGTTATTTGTTGTTTTAGTTGATACTTTTTAATTACAACCCCCTGCACCCCCTCCCCTGTTATTTGACACTTGTGTTACCCCAAACATGAACTATGCTTTTTTTTGTATATATTTTTCGATATGATTGACTTAAACATATTCACATTTGACTACTAATTCACAAAGCCAATCTTTGTGGGAATGATCTGAACCCTTGATTTGGTTATAATGATCTTTCGTACTTAAACTTGAACTAGTATCCTGATATGTGAAATAAGGGGGGATTGCCTGAGTCCATATAACCAAACCACCAATTCATTCTCCAACCAATGTGATATCTAGCACACTCTAACAAAACCACATAAGTATCATGAAACTCCAAGTGTATAGGAAATTCACCTTGTCTATCTATCTCCTATTTCTTCTCCTAATAGTCTAATTTATGTATTTACTAAGAGATTGCAGTATCGGTACTTAAAGATATCATCTAGCATTATTAAAATAAAATATGATTTTGTTGGAGAGACTTAGAATGGAATTGCTCTTTTTCCTCATATAGCAGAGTCAAAAGGAACATTTTCCGAGTCAATCTCATTAACATAATAACATAATTCTTTATACTACCGAAGACCATATAAGGAGTCAATATTGTCATCCCACAAACAATAAGGGACTCCAACAATGATGTTGCAATCTTCACAAATCATTGATTGCTATATATGGCCAAGAAATTATCGAATACGCTTTCCTGATAGATAGGTACTTGCTTCTTTCCAAATACATAAGAAAGGCCAGAGCATGAAAGCAAAGCTTTGTTCCTGGTATTATATGAAACTTATGGTTTAATTTTAAGCTTATTGGGCATATATTTGAGTGTTAAAATTTGAAGAACAAAAAGACATTCAAACAAAAATGACAGAATTGTAGCTCATTTTTACATGCATATCAACCATACATGACATGCACATATATACATGTAAAATGCATATCTATGTGACTTAAGTCTGGTAAAATGCATAAATTTGCACTTTTAATTGGTCTCGACTAGAATCTATGACCTCAAACTCTGAATATGAACAAGTAGGTATTTAAATTTGTATAAAATTAGACAATTACATAAATGTATCCTACGTGGAATAATATATATACATAGAGCCGTCACATAGAAATAATTTGGTCATGCAGGACGATACATAGGACGCATATGTCTACTTGTTCAACTTTATACTAGTTTAGTGTCTATTTGTGCACAAAAAAATTCAAAGGCATCATACAAATTAAATTCAAATTAAAAGGAAAATTTATCTATTATTCCATCAATATTTAAATGTCCATGAAAAATGTTTAAGTTAGCATAACCCAGTCAGATATAACTTTTGTAAAACAATTTGCAATAAGAAACGTCCATCATAGGCCTTAGCTAGTAATATAAAACCTCAAGCAAAGTGCTATGGTATTTCATTTTTACAAGGTCAAAATTAAGAAATATATATGTGAATCAAATGAATAAATTCTACTTCTAATACTGTACATTAGAATTCAAAACTTATTCCCCATGAAAATAAACTTGCAAGGATAATTCAATTTTGAATTTGGTATATTTTGTTTTACTCTTTGTAGAGTGCGTGTTTTTTGTTTTTCTCAATACGTATTTTAAGGATTATATTTGGTTACATATGTAGCTCAAATCCGTCTAAAACTTAGATTTATTACATAGGCTTTATCCCCAATTGACTGCATGCAAATTACAAAGTAATGGATTTTACTTCTTTTTGTTGAATTTATGTGTATTTAATTATTATTTATAGAACTATAATGACTTGTAAGTAATTTTTTTTGTTATCATTGAATTGATAATTATTAGGTCGTATCATTATTTTCATATTATTTATAAATATTTATAAAATAAATTATCTAAAAAAGGGAACAAAGGGCGGAAATATATCTGAACTTTGACAAAAACTGTTGCTACGATACCAAACTTTGGAATGGACCTTTTACCCGCTGCATTACTTAATAGTGTAATTTAATGGTATATAAGTGTTCACCTAGACATAAAACAATATGCATAATTATTAATAGTAACATTTCCACGTAGGCACATATATACTTTTAAAACACACTATTAAATAGTTCAGGGGGATAAAAGACCCTTCATAAAGTTTGCTATCGTAAAGAAAATCCGATCAAAGTTGGAGTATCTTTAAGACCTTCTTCCCAATAAAAAAAAATGAATCACATATGGGGTTGAGGATGCAGTATTGCTTTTCCTTATATAGCAGAGTCAAGGGAACATTCCTTGGCTAAACCTCTTTTACGTCTTCACCTAATTCTTCTTATTATTGAAGAGCATATAAGGAGTAAATATTCCCATCCCACGGACAATGTGGGACTCCAATAATATTGTCGCAATCCTCGCAAATCATTGATCACCATATATGTCTAGAAAATTCTAGAATACACTTTCCTCCTCCGTCGGTGCTTGCTTCTTTCAAGGTCTACAAGAAAGGCTTGAGCATGGAAGGGAAGCTTTTATATAGAACATAATTTAATAGATAAAAACATCCACTAGTGTGTCCAAGTCCAATATAATATTTTTTGTAACTACTAACCTGTAAGATGAAAGTCCAGACTTCTAGGAGTACGTGGAAAGAAAAGAGATAAGATGCCCTCAGGACTCGGGAGAGGAAGGTTAAAATACTACAACCGGATATCAAGCCAATAACGCGGACAAGAAGACAAGGGGATACAATGTCTTAGGAGATTCAGAATTATGGATGAGTGTCATATGGATCTTATCTCTATAGAAATATCATTATATGGCACCACAACATGGTCATGTATCATATGGAAACAGAACGAGAACATGAAACATATAAAGACATGACACTTGAGTCTAATGCGTAACCCCCAAATAGCTAGCTCGTGAAGGGGATGATTGCTCAAGTCATATAAGCAAACCATCATTTCATTCTCCAACCAAAGTGGAATCTAGCCCACTTTAACAAAACCATATAAGTATCGTGAAACGCCTAGTAGATTAGGGATCGGGACAATAATAGTTCGAAGTATATAGGAAATTCATTTTGTCCAAGTATCTCCAATTTCTTCTTCTAATTCTTCTCTTGATCATTCAATTTATATACTTCGTGAGAGATTGGAACTACGGTACCTAAAGATATCATTTATTATTATAAAAATATGTTGAAAGAATAGAACAATAATGAATATAAAATATATAAATAACCTAACGTTGCTTGTAGTTAATAATATGAACAATAATGAATAGAAAATATAATCCATACTCCTTTCGAATAGATTTAATGGGAAAACACACGGGGTATATTTTAAAGCACTTAGTAAAAGTGTTAGCAATTAATAAAAACGAATATAATAATAACTTGAATGTATAAATCCGCCTCATGAATATGGAAGATCTTCAAAATCGATGATAATTTTCTCATCGGCCAATTTTAACGTGCAACATTTTTCATATATGAAACTAGTAAATAAGAACACTAATGCCAAAAAGTATATAAATAATAATACCTGAAACTGACAGCGAGATAAAAGTAACATTCTACAACAATAAAACTTGATAGCAGCAATAACAAAGTAAATCATAATTTTGAAATCAAAAGTTGTTCACCAAACAAAATAAAATTATAACAATTATTTCTGGAACGATTATCATCTTATAATAAGCAAATCTCTCTCTCTCTCTCTCTCTCTCTCTCTCTCTCTCTCTCTCTCTCTCTCTATATATATATATATATATATATATATATATATATATATATATATATATATATATATATATGACGTGGCACCTCTCAATGTCCAAGGATCATATTGATCTTTTATTTTTATTATTATTTTTGTCATTTTTTTAATTTTTCTCAAATTATTTTATTTTTTAAAATTGCCTCTTTAATTCATACCTCTTAAATTACATAGAAACTTCTATTCAACTTAGTTGTGTTTAAAACTTCTAACTTTTCTGTCACGACCCGCAAGTACACCCTAGAAGTTAGGACATCCTTGCGTCGTCACACAGTAAATGAGACTTCAAGAAGTATCATCTAAGCCACTCGTATCATTCATTGCATAATAAACATTCTAAAATGAGTAAAAATTTAGAACTTTCTTCACACACGAAGAACTCTTTCATAAATAATACGCAAACGGAAGACTTTCATTTAAAACATTAAATCTTTACAATAATCTACTTGAACCATCTAAATTTTGGGGTTTACAACACATCGACCTAATCCCATACAAGACAATAAATTAAAGTCTATGACATAAAGGATCGATGAGGACTCACCAATACTTCATCTTGCAGCTTTAGAAACCTATCCGTCAACCTTGGCATTCAAGACTTTCAATACCCTACACTTTAGTCAAAAAGGATAAAGAAGAGGTTAGCACATTAGATGTACTAAGTGTGCAAGCCACACAAAAACCATGAAAAAAAGACATTTAGTAAATAACATGTTTTTCATGAATCTCGATGAAAACATCATACTATAAGCATAAGAATAACATTTAACAACTCAGAAACACATAAGAGATCATTTAACAAAAAGTCACATTTTTAGCAAACATTACAGTGAAGTCACTTCACTGTACAATGAACTCAATTCACTGTTACACTGAAGTTCTTTCACTTCACTTGAAACACCCTTTAGCAAGTAATCTTCTCACTAAAACTTATCGAAAGATTCACTTAAGTCACAGAAAGAGAGAACGCCCATACACCCTCTCTAGGTGTGCCTAAATAACCCTCAATATTACTTGTAATGTGTCACATACACATTAAAGAGATATTAACATAAGTACATGACATTTTGCCTACAAAGGTAACTCTAAGGTTCACTTGAGTGAGTTCTGAAGCGACTGCCCATACAATCCCTTACACAAACACTTAAGAGATCCTATATACTACCTAAGACAGAATCATTCTGACTTAACACATTAGCATATAGGTGATATATCATTCTCCTTCCAAAGGCTATCAAAACATTTACTTAAGTAAATCAAGAAGATAACGTCCATAGTGGCCTTTTCACAATTACCTAAAGCTTAGATCATGTCCACATAATCCACCAACTTCCCTCACTAGATTCATTCTTAAGATTTATCTATGTTAGATAAGAAGTGACCATTCCTATTCCCCTTCACACCTTAACTAGACGACCCTTAATTACTCTAGATAAGTACTCATTCATTTAACATACTTTTTTGACTTGAGTAATCACATTCATTAGTTCATTTAAGTCCATTCATCACATAAAGGACATTCAAGTAATGGTGTTCGACAAGACATAGGGACTCTAACTAACACCTTCATTGTCTATTGTGCAATGTGTAGATATCGTCCCATACCACTACAAAAACTTTATAAAACTTCTCTAATGCTAGTAAGTATCCCACAAGATGAGAATAGGCAATAATTGACATAGACCATGATATCTAGGCATGGAATCCGAAGTTCTAATCTACTCGATGAGGGTGTTCTAATTTCCAAGGGTAGAACTAGGACACATCCCATGTAGGCACATCGTTAAGGACTATGAAGGGCTTTTATGTACTCTAGTCTCATTCTCAAGTAGAGGTACATTGTACTCTAGTCTCATTCTCAAATTGAGCTATTTCCCATAAAATAATCACTCGGTGATAGCCTTGGATATCATAGAGTAATTGACATTAAAGGATCACATGAAGAGGGTTTCTTATCTAGTTCATAACCCAATCACATTCACCCTACCAAAGAGGTCCACTAGGGCTACCCTTCAATGGAGACTAAGATAGCTCATTATGACTTTCCTAAGGATGATATGATGGCGTTCCAACCAATCAACCCTAAGTCCATCATTCCTTTACACTAAGTATACCATTACAACTCTCAACTTCAACATTCATAACATAACATTTTCCACATACATGACCTTCTTAAAATCCTCTAAGGTCACACATATATTTCATTCATACATGACAATGGTGCACTAACCCTACCTAGTTAAGAAATCTCATATTCACATATCATTCATACATGTATCAAGTTAGGGGCACAACTATACCAAACAAGACACAAAATTCTTTCAGCTTATCACATATTGCACATCATTCTTTAAAGCACTTAGGAATGACACTTATCATCTTTATGTCATCCTACACACTATTATATCATCATTAATATAACCATCACAACTCATATAGTCAAGTAGGAACAATCATGTATCAACATCTAAGACTACATATAAGAACATTGTCATAGTCCACATGATCTCCTAACATACATAGAAAGAACACATAGTTTCACAATACTTCACGTGTAGATAGATATGCTAATACTTCACATAAATAATCTACACATATAATCATAATACTTCAAGTAGTGCCGACAAGGCCACAAATGTCATATTTCATAAAGTAATGCTGATAAGGCCACATCAATTGCAAGTAAACCACATAACACCGCCACCGTAAGTAAATAATATTTACAGTTAGGTCCTAAGGAGGTAGTATAAATAAGGGGTGTAATTCATTTGCAAGGCATACAATCTTGAAATAAGGAACCCAAAAACTTGTAAAGGTTTCTTCCAAGCAATATAAGCCTTCTTCCAAAATGATCTTAGCGATCTTAATTTAAAAGGCTTACTTGAGCTTACAAGATAGTGAAAGATTAATGACTAATTTGACAAGTGCCACGGAGCTTTAGAAAATACTCTAAGTCCGTATCACATGACCCTTAACAACATAAAAACATAATCTAGACTATTAAAAAAAATTGAATAATATCTTCACATGGAATCCGTGAATCTTAAGGACCCCTTTTGTACATGGGAATGTCACGACTCGCAAGTACATTCTAGAAGTTAGGAAATTTATCTGTTGTCACATGGCAAATGAAAATTCAAGAAGTCTCATCTAACATCTCGTATCATTCATTGAATAATAAACATTCTAAAATATGTATGAATTTATAACTTTCTTCACACACGAAGAACTCTTTCATATACATTACACAAGTGGAATACTTTCATTTAAAACATTAAAACATTACAACATCTACTTGAACCATCTAAACTTTAGAGTGTACAACACTTGGGACTAATCCCATACAAGACAATAAAATAAAGTCTATGACAAGAGGGACATGTGGGTATTGTCCTCGAATCGATGAGGAATCACCAATATTTCATCTTCAACCCTTAGAAACATATCCATCCTTCATGGCACATCAAGATTCCATTTCTCTATACTTTAGATAAAAAGTAAAAGAAATGGTTAGCGCAACACATAAGAAATAATTTAGGCAAAAAGTCACATTTTTAGAAACCTTACAGTGAATTGACTTCACTCTACAGTGAACTCAATTCACTGTTACGGTGAAGTTCTTTCACTTCACTTTAAACACCCTTTAGCATGTAATCTTCTCCCTCAAGGATATCCTAACATTTACTTAAGTCACACAAAGAGAGACCCATAATACACCATCTCTAGATGTACCTAAACGACCCTCAAGATTAGTTGTAATGAGTCTCATACACACTTAAGAGACATTAACATAAGAACATGAGATTTTCCTACCAAGGTGACTCTAAGTCTCACTTGAGTGAGTTGTGAAGCGACCGCCCATACAATCCCTTATACACACACTTAAGAGATCCTATAGACTACCTAAGATAGAATCATTCTCACTTAACACATTAAGATATAGGTGATATGACATTCTCCTTCCAAAGGATATCAAAAGACATACTCCAGTATATCAAGAAGATAACGTCTATGGTGACCTCTTCAAGATTACCTAAGTAATCTTTAAGATTACCTAAGGCTTAGATCATATCCACATAATCAACCAACTTCCAAAAATAGAGTCATTCTTAAGACTTATCTAGGTAAGATAAGAAGTGACCATTCTTATGCCCCCTTCAAACCTTAACTAGACAACCCTTAATTACTCAAGATAAGTACTACTTCATTTTAACACAATTTCTTAACTTAATCCATTACATTCACTAGTTCATTAAGAGACATTAAACATATAAAGGAAATTCAAGTAATGGTCTTGAACAAGACCTACGGAATCTCAATAACACCTTCAAAGCCTTTTTCTGTTATATCTAGATAGTGTCCTATACCACAAAGTAAACTTCATATAACTTCTCTAGTGCTAGTAGGTATTCCATATGATGAGAATAGACAATAACCGACATAGATCATGGTATCAAAGCATGGAATCAGGCGTTTGAACGTACTCCGATAAGGGTTTTCTACTTGCCAAGGGAAGAACTAGGACACATCGCATGTAGGCACATGGTTAAGGAATATGAAGGGCGTGTTTTGTGTTCTAGTCCCATACTTAACTATAACTACTTCCCTTACCATACTCACTTTGTGCTAGCCTTCGTTCTCATAGAGTAATTTACATTAAAGGTTCACATAAGAGGGTTCCATAACAAGTTTGTAACCCAATCACATTTATCCTACCAAAGAGGACCTCTTAGGGATACCTTACAATGGCGACAAGAAACTCATTATGATTTTATTAAGGCTTGATATGATGTAGTTCAAGCCAATCAACCGTAAGTCCATCATTCCTTTACTTGAAGGAAATACCATTACTGATTTTGACTTTAACATACATAACCTTACCACTAGGTTCAAGGTTTCACATAAAAGACCCTCTTAACATCATTCAAGCTCACATATTAATTGTGCATACAAGACTAAGAGACTTAAGAATCCAAAGTCAAAACATCACATATTCATACCCATACAAGCATAAAGTAAGGGACACAAGTCAACCAAGACAAGACACCACATACTTCACCTTAACACATATTACTAATCATTCTATAAGCACATAGGTATAACAAATATGATCTTAAAGTCATACTACACACTACCATATCATCATAAATATAACTATTATAGACATATATAATCAATTAGGAACAACCATGCATCAACCCTACAACTACACATAGAAACACATAATCATAGTCTACGTGATTTCCTAACATACATAGAAAGAACACATACTTTCACATTACTTTCTAAATATATAGATATACTCATAATTCACATAAATAAACTAAGAAAATCATCGTAATACTTCAAGTAGTTCCAACAAGGCCATGATCATCATGTTGCATAAAGTAACGCAGATAAGGCCACATAAATTCACATAGCACCGCCACCATAAGTGGAGCACACCAATCACAACATAATTGAAGTCTAATTAACATTCAAATAAAGGAATTAGGGAAGCATACCCCACTCTATCTTACCACTTCTATTCTAAAGCTAAATCATCCTAATCAATATCATAAGGCCCTTTTCCAAGTCCATAGCCAACAATTCGATACAATTATATCAATAATCAATGGAACTAGGTCAGCTCATTACATACTTATCAATTTAATACAACCTAGATATCAATTGAATATAATTATTGCATCATAAGATAGCCCATAGAAAATTACATTAGAAATCATAACCCTTAATTAGATATCAATTAAATAAGTTTAGCATGCAATAGATCTAATATTATTCATTACTCCATTAATCAAATTGAAACAACCTATAAATCAATTAACCATATCTATAAATGAATCAAAAGCCCATAAAAATCTACACATGAATTCATGAATATCAAAGCATAATCAATATACCCATTTTTTAGTGAAATTTAGAGATTTGAGAAGATCAAGGGTTCATGGAGAATTTCTTTGGAAAACATCAATTATACATCAATTTCATTGTAACAACCCTAAAAATGACGATGCTAAGTAATGTCTAACGTATCTAGAATGCCTTTATTAGACCAAATTCACACGGATTGATGCACGTAGAACTAGACCTCTGAACCTCTGCAACAGGCAAGACAAATAACTTGGTGAGTTAGTTGAGCTAGGAAAGGTTGGGTCCAGACATGTAGGGAACTTGAATATGAATATTTACCCGAATAATTCTTAACCGGACTTAAAAAGGGGTAATCCTAAGTTTGGAGGGTCTAGGGGGAAAATGATTTAATTGGTTTTATTGTATTTAGTGTATTAGTTAAATTAATCAATATTTAATTTGCTGATTAAAAAAAAGGAAAATTAGATTTTTAATAAAATAATAATAATAATAATAATAATAATAATAATAATAATAATAATAATAATAATAATCACAACAATAATAATAATAAATAATGGGGAGTCCTAGTTTGACTAAGTTTCCACCTAACTCTCCTAATCCTAATCCTCTCATTCGCACGTCTCTCACTCTCATTTTCATGTTTTTCATCAGCAAAAGAACTGAAACTATAGTTCTTCACTCTTGAAGAACTTACACAGATAAAATCAAATGAAAAGCTAGTCTAAAAACGAAAATCAACAACATTCTTCTCGACATATAAGATTTTGGATTTTGGTGGTGAGGCACTGGTGTCGTTGATATTGGCAGCATTGAAACAAGTGTTGAACAACATTAAGGTATGGACTTTCTTCTCTCTTGGTCCCTTTCCCAAGAGACTCTTATATTCAGTTTAAATTCCAATAGAGAAACTAAGGTTGTCCCAATTGCACGCCCATGTCATTAGAACCTTGACAGACTCAAAGCATGCGTTGGTATGCCTTCTTGTAGATAATTTTAGGTCGGGTTGTGATTATGTATTAAATGTGTATTTGGAAATTATGTAAGGAATGAAATATGTTTTTCGGAAAAGTGTTTTACATTAATGGTTTGAGCATGGGTTGCTGTAAATTAACTATGTTGCTGCCCAAAATTTGTGTGTTATAAATGTTGTGTTCTCGTATATGTAAATGTTGCTAGGAAAAAATCAACCGAATTAGTCCAAGAATCAACATTAAAACTTCAGAGAGAGATGGACTAAAAAAGACCAAATTTCCAGCTTGCTGGAAATGTTGGGTTTGGCCAAAAATTTGAGAAGTGAGCTTTGTTTTAAAAAAATTTAAAAATTGTGAGGACATTCGGAATTAATCCCAAGACCTCTCCACATGTAAACTACATAAAAATTTCATGAGAAAAATGAAAGGAAAAATAAATGTGGATAGTGGGGATTGAACACACAACTCTTGAATAGATGAGAGAGTTAGGAGAAAAATAAAGGAGAAAAATAAATATGAAAAGTGGGGATTTAACACACAAGCTCTAGAATAAATGAGAAAGAATAAAGGGAGAAAAATAAAATGAGGCGAGTGGGGATTGAACCCACAACCTCTTGGATAGGTGAGAAAGTTAAGAGAAAAATTAAGAGAAAAAGCATGAGCTTGTGGGGGATTGATCCCACAACCTCTTTTCCTTAAACGAGAAAGAGAGGCGGGAAAAGAAATAAAATATTATGGAGGTGATAGGGATCGACCTAGGGTCCCCCAAATCTAAAAACTGCAAGTACCAAGTTTAATATAAAATTAAGTGTTTCTCAAGGTATTCGAAATCGGGTTCCCTATCCCAATTCCATATTGACACATAAGTCGTATGTGAACAAATAAATAGCGAATACTGCCTCTAAAGATCGAAATCAAGATCTTGGCATACCAACAAGATGCATAAGTCTTGTACCACATAATATTGGGTAAGTATGTGCCACTTAGACGAATTATGAATGAAGCCTCATGGCTTGTGCGTATGGATCCATAAGTCCAACGTACGTTTAAAAGTAAGCGAACCTAAGATGCATGCAATGAAATGATGTGAACCTAGGAGGTTTAAATAAGAGTGTGAAACATACAAAAAGTCCAAGTGCATTGGCATATGACGAAATGAACATTCACGTAAGGGGAGTGTAGAATGATGTAAAGTCAAATCTCAAGCATACTCCAACTAAAAGTGTTAAGAATGAATTCATAGTTAATATGTAAAAAAAAAAGAATGACTTCATGACTATAGGATAGTGCGAGTGCGGCAAGTTGCATCTACGCCTAAAATCAATGTCACTAAATGAAATGACTAAGAGAGTATGTTTGTGCTAAACGATGAACAAGCAATGAAAGAGTGCCTACATGAGGATAGGCTAGCACAAGTGAGACAAGTTGTATTCATATATAGAATAAATGTCCCTTAATGTAAACTCCATAAGAGCATATATATGTTATACGATGAATAAATAATTAAAGGTGAGTAGAGATAAAATGAAAAGATGTTAAAAAAGAACATGGTGGCATCACAATATGAGGCTAGTGCAAGTGAGACAAGTTGTACCTACGCAAAATATAAGGTCACCAAAAGTACTCACCTAAGAGAGATTTGAAAATTAGGAGGCAAGTCTCAATCACACTCTATATGTAAATGTAAGGACAATTCACACTTAATACGTAACAATGAGATGAGAAATCATCTAATGAATTCAGATGCATCATGCTAGAAGCCAACTTCTATGATGTATGAGATAAATGTAATAGAACTTTATACTGAGCACCGATAGGCTAGCTATGAGTCAAGATTCCTTCTTTCGGGAAGGCAGAGTTTGGTGTAATTCTCGTGAGATGAGCCTGTCCATCCAGACGGGTATGGGTTTCCTTATATCTCCTAGTCTTTAAATCCATACTGCCAATATAGGGTTCTAGAAGGGTTTAATTCCCTATATACGCTAGCATGTTTTGTTTCATTTTGGCCGGTAATTCCACCTCTTTTATGTGTGGGTTAAACACTCGATTTCATGATTTTCAAATGATCTATGTCGGTTAAAGTTAAAGTTCCCAAAGAAAGAATGAGGATAGACTCAAGTAATGCACATAATGAAATAAACGATACCAAAGGTGTTAGGATAGGATAATCAAGAGGTAATCTAGACTTGAGTAATGACACTAGGCCATTCTTGGTCATTGCATAGTGAACTCGATGAAAGTCTTAAACTACATCGTAGGTATGACTGGTGTTTACACTAGCTTACGAACGAATGAAAATGAAGTACATATGAATGAATGAAGTATACTCTATGTTTGTTAAAAAAGTCTCTCTAGTTGAGGTTCATATGTTGAGCCCTTATTTCAGGAAAAGCTAATGTCAAGTCCGTGATTCCAAGGTATCATGATATATGTACGAATGATATGAATATGTTATGTGCTAATAAGCAATATATTATGTGTTGTGTGTAATATGTTACGTATGATGATGCATGTTACCCTCATACCATGAATTTCCTAATCCTATTTTGGCAAGTCCACTGACTTGACTTTCCATATTTCATATTGTTAGGAGGGAGCTCTTCTTAATCATGCATGTATTTGATATGTGCTTGCATAAACCATTCTTAGTACAAGTGTGTACTAATCCTGTACAACTCACTACTTTTAGAGGCAGGTACAGTTGGACGCTATACTTACGAGTTGATGATGAAGTTATCCGGAGGTGGATCTTTCATTCGGATTTGGTAGGCCATCATGCTTTCGAGGATGCTTACTATTTTATTCTAGAATAAGACGTAGGCATTAGCTAATGGAGTATGCTCCACTAGTGTTTCTTTTCCAGTTATTTCAGATATTGTATTGGTGCCATTTTGGAAACTCTATATTTTATATAGATATTGACTATGTCTTTCATTTGATTATCTTTGTATTAGATGGCTGTTGTGAACGCTTATGAGTTTACGTAGATAGTGTTATGCGAGTTCAATGTTTCTCACCATGAAGTCTAAGTAAATAAAAAAGTTCAAATTTTCCGTTAAAATTAACCTAGATGATTTAATGTTACGTATGTAGTCTTGTCTTGGACCTCTGGGTGGTCAACGACGCCGATTTGGGCTATGGTCGAGACTCCGGTCGTCACATTTATCATATATAAATGTTTGGAAACCATTTATGCAAGAACCCAAGACTTTGAGTAGAAATTAGACTTTATCTTTTTGAAATCTTCGAAAATCATCTTTGAAATTGGCTCTAAGGTGATAGCAAGACTTAGATGAAGAAATCCCATACCTTATTAGAAGAAACCAATGAAAATTTAAGAAGAAACTCCATTGAAGAACCATCTTCAAGCTCCATCTTCACTTTGAACTCTTAAGGAGGTTTTTGGAGAACTTTTGGAGAGAATGTGTTTTGATTTAGGTGTTAGGGTTATAATGAGAGTTTAATGAATTATATAATCTTAAAATACCCACAAACACTCAAAACTACCGTCCAAAGACCTATAGGGGCTTGGGGTGAATTTACAACTTCACCCCTCAACTTAACTAAAAGTTGGCAGAAAAACACAGACCCATCGACGTGAGCATCGACGGTACGTGTTCTCACCCACGTCCCATCGATGGGGGTTTCGTTGGTTGCTTAAAAATCTCTTAAACCTGCCGGAAAATTGGATCCATCAACGAGACCCATCGACGGGCCGTTGCCTGGGTTACTAGCTTTCAATTGGGCCGTCATTTGGCCAATGCCTAGCAGTATTGAGCTCAAATGTTGAGGTCCTCCTTTAAGGCCCCTTGTGGGTCCTACATGGAGTCATACCCAGACGTTTCCACCCCAAATATGTTTGTATAAATGTTTAGGACCTACCACATAAGTTTCATTAAAACCGAACACGTAAAACTCGACGAAACATACATAGACACACAAGGTCGTCAAGCCTTTCGAACGTCATGGACGTTTGACCTCCAAACTTTACGAAACTTGACACACTGCCTATAAAAACAATATAAACTTATTTAAGAACCATATAAGCTCATGTATCACACATAAACACATAAACCATATATGAGGCACTTAGGTGACTTAGTCGTCGAACGTGTTAGTCGTCCCTTGACGTTTCACTTCTAATGCACCTAAACTCTTAGCTACTGAATCTACACCACGTTATAAACCAAATTAGGATCTTATATCACCATTACAACCACATTAGGATATAGCTTTACCCAAATCATTTTTGGGATCTTACACTTTCATATTCATAACCTTCAAATTATATAATATAAAACTTTATAACTCATCGAAATCACACTTATTAAAAAAACCTATTTTGAGTCATATGTAAAGAATATTCTAATTTGACCTGGAATGGAGTTTTACAAAATAAAGAAGATCTTTTAATCTTGTTTCCTTAAACTTGCCACTTGGAAAATTGATGTTAAAATGTTGCCAAAAAGGAAATGAGTCATTCTTCTTTAAGCAAACAAAAAAATACAATTTTATCATTTTTTTTAAATGAAGGAAGTAATAAACATGAATGATAGTAATCAACACAATCAAAATATAGTAAATTTACCCCCTTAAAAAGCATAAACATAAAGTAATTATTCATATAAAAGAAAGACAGAAAATGAAAAAGAGAATTGAAATATTGTTGGAGTTTTACGAGGAAAAGAACTGGGGTCCCTGCTTGTCAAAATTATGAACACTTAAAGAAATTTCTACAAGACTAAAAAATCTGAAAATTACACTCATTCTCTAAAATTTTATCGACTACAACTAACTTAGTGACCAAGAAATTATTTACATAGAAAAATGAAAATCATCTTAGTACAATACCACTATCTTAAAATTGTGGGCTAAAACCACTTGTTAATAAAATATTTGTATATGTGATCTTACCCATATTTAAATGTACTTCTAAACTGCTAAAAACACAAAGAATGAATATCAATAAAAGTAACAAAATAAAATCATTACCAACATCTGTAACGAATAAAGTGAATGGGATGAAAAAATGCAATTTAACCTAAAATAGTGATTTAATGAAAGACATGACATTAACAACATATTCAATTAATTACAAAAAAATGTAATTATAAAAATTAACTAACAAAAAGCTAAAATTGGTGACTTGAGAAAAGTTTATTGGTGGAATAGTATGAAGAAATATATTGCTAAGTTCATTGCTAAATGCCTGCGTTGTCAAAAAAGTTAAAGTAGAGCACTAGAGGCTCAACCGTATGACTCAGAATATAGAATTTTCAAAATGGAAGTGAAATATTATCAATATTGATTTTATTATTGGGTTGATGCGGTCTCTCATGAAATATGATTCTGTTTGGGCGATTGTTGATAGATTGACAAAATCGGATAATTTTTATTATTAAAGACTATCCATTCAGTAGAGGTCTATGCCAAGTCGTATCATCAAGAGGTAGTTAGAATTCAGATTGAGTGCCCAATTTACTGCACATTTCTGGAAATCATTTTAGGAAGACTTGAGTTCAAAGGTGAACTTAAGTACTGCTTTTCATCCTAAGAGAGATGGTCACGGAGGACGCACAATTCAGTCTTTAGAACATATGTTGAGGGCTTGTTTGATTGATTTCAAGGGTATTTAGGATGATCACCTACCTCTTATCGAGCTATCTTACAAAAAATAGTTACTACTCTAGCATCCAAATAGCTCCTTATGAAGCTTTTTATGGGAGGTGATACAGATCTCCTATTGGGTGGTTCAAAGTTGTGAAGCTGGGTTAATAGGACAAGACTTAGTTCATCAAGCTATGAAGAATGGTTCAAAACAGCGCAGAGTGGTCAGAAATCCTACACTGATGTTAGGAGAAGGGATTTAGAGTTTAAAGTAGATTAATGGGTATACTTGAAAATTTCACCCATGAAGTGTGTTATAAGATTTGGTAAGAAAAGAAAGCTGAGTTCCTGAAACATTTGTCCTTGTAGAATATCCAATAGAATTAGTAATGTAGCTTATTAGTTGGAGCTACCATAAGAGTTAGCAGCGGTCCATTAGGTATTTTATATATACATGTTGAACAAGTTCATGGGAGATCGTTCACTTACCATACAACTGAATATATTTGTGTCAATGATAGATATTTTATGAAGAGATTCTTGTTCATATTCTAGATCGCCAACTTTGCCAGTTGAGAAAAAAAGAGGTAGCAGCAGTCAATGTTTTGAGGAGAAATCACTTCGTTGAGGAAGCCAAGAAGATATCCACATCTCATCGAATCCAAGGAAGTCCCAAATCAAGGTACTAATTCTTTTTCTTGGCATTTATATAAGTTGGCATGTTGTATTTACATTTTGCTTGTTGGGTGTTTGAGCTATAATGTTATATCTTACGCCCTTAGTCTACTAAGATTAATCTCACTAGGTGATGAATTTTCCCAAGGGGTAGATATCGCAATACCCTGAAACTAGAAAGAACTAGAATTGGAAAGAAACTCTTTTTTGGAAATAATCAAGTTTTGAAATTTTGGCAAAGTTAAGTTCAGTATAAGGTTTTGGTCAACTTCAAACGGTCATTACTCCTATCTCAGAATGATTTAGGTGTTCTGTAAGATATCGTAGAACGGCGTCGATCTTGCTCAGTTTCAAGTTCGTATGATTGAGATATGTCAATTTGATGTTTGGTTGTCTAGAAAGGAAAGTCAAAACCAGATTTTAAATGGGTATTATCATCTTTTAATTATCCAATTAATTAAGTTTGTTTTCTGTAGTTAAGCTGATTGGATTCTTTTACACTATTGAAAATAAATTAGGGTTTAGAGAGAGGAGAAATGAGGAGGAGAAAACAGAAGAAGAAGCAAGGAATAGTCCCATTCTTGAATATTTGCTTGTGGATTTCCCAAAGGTTTGATCCCTACGAGGTATGTAATATCAACTAGCATTTGGTTTTTTCACCCACGCGCCAATCATGTTTTAATTAAGAGAAATTATGTTCTTTAAAGTATAGAAACTGAGTTCTTGATGAGCTTTGTTGAATTTTTATTGAGTTCTAGATTCTTTGAAATATTTGAGGAATAGTTTATTAAAATTCAAGAAATTAGATGTCATTTTGAGTAGATTCTTTCATATTTTTGTTACACAGTCAGATTCTAAGTATTTACGAAAAGACCAACTTGAATCTAGAGGGTTTAGAGTTGAAAACAAGCAATAAAATTTGGGGATTTCAGGGCAGGGGTCTGGGGTGTTGCGCCAGCCAGAGCGCCCCACTTTGTCTTCTAAAATATGGTCTCTAGGGTACCGTGCCAGCCAGTGTGCCCCAACTCACCTTCTGTAGTTCAGCCTCGGCGCCCTGCGCCACTCTTAGCGCCAAAGACTACAAGTCCTCTACCATGTCCCCCTTCTTTCCTTACGAGTTCCCTTGAAACATACCTATGTTTTCTAGTTAATTTTACACTCTAAGGTACTTCTAAATAACATGAGATAATCTCTAACACAAGATCATGAGCCTTAAGTACGTAATTCTATTTATGGAAAGATATGAGTCAAGTCTACAGAAGTTCATAGAGTTTTCTAAAGGTCTTTTACAAATGTTTTAACTTTGTTTTAAGACTTGGAATTTTAGTTGAGTAAAGTGCAAAATTTAAAGTTCATTTCTTTAAAATGGTATATGGGGACTATGTATTCCAAAAAATTAAAATGATTTCACATTTAAAAAAGAAAGGAAAATGAGATTTCCAAAGGAGTCTTTGAGATAGTTTTCAATAAAGAGTAAATGCTTTCACAATTAATCAAGATTGGAAATAGTGATTACCAAGAGAGCCTTTGGCCTAGCATTGAGTAATTATCTCAAACAAAAGAGCTATGTTTTTAAACATATAAGCTAGTATATTTTTGAAATAATATTGAGCACCAATATGGGGAAGAGTTCATAGATTTCCCAACCCCCATGAACTATGTACTCGTAATGGGTACAAAAGGGTTATAATTTTTAGACGACTCCTTAGTGCTTTTTTGCATGGACTAGTCAATCCACCCAGTAGTTAGGTTTTATACCCTTAGCAAGGTATAGGACGTCCTTGGCAGCGTGAGCCAAACCGTTGTATCATCACAACACTTCTTATCTGGTCGTTATCAGTTAGAGAAACCCTCACATAATTATTTTTTATTAGTATATACACAGAGTTACTTGTATTTTCGTATACATCAAGAGTTTATATTGTATCTTTGCATACACACAGAGTTAACTATTGTACTTCTAAATACACGAAGTTGTTATCCATGTTTTGAAGGCTTTTCTTTATGTTGCATTTGTATAATTGTTTCTTATCAAGTTTAGTTCAGTTCAGGTGAGACCAGAACTATTCTTTCAATTCCCTTTTCAAGCTTAAGTATTTTTTTAGCATTCTCCTTGAATGCTCGTACATTCAATGTAATAATGTAATGAAGTATATATAGGCAAGGATGATCATTCGGTGCATTGTTGGTTCTAGTTGAGCTTTAGAGTTTATTACTGATCCTCCTTGCTTCCAAATTATCCCTTTTTATTGCTTTCAATATTTTAGTTCATCAAAATATTGGGGTCTTGTCCCGACATCAATGTCAAGACCTGAGTCCACAGCCTGGACGTGGTCAGCACTCAAGAGCCATTGTTAGTCCCCAAGCAAACCAACATCCTGGATGACTACAAGCATAAACTATCTTAAGCATGCAAAATCTTAAAATTGAATAAAAATTTATGGAACTCAAATGAACAACTCCGAATAAAAATAATATATACAACTCACCATAAAAAAGCAATATAAGTCTTTAAATTATTTACAAAATGATTGAAGACTTCTAAAACACTACTGTCTATCAATGAAGCCTCTAAACAATACTGATGGATGTCAGGACAAGACCCACGACATCATAAGACTTTATATAACTAAAAGTTAAATGAAATCCTCTGGAAGCACAGAGGCTCATCATAGCTAACTCAAACTCTCAAATATATCAACAAGCTCTTGTTGAAGATCCTGAATACATGAGTCTGCATCATCAAAAGATGCAGGACAAATGGCTCCGTGCGTGGAATATACAATCATG
The DNA here is from genome assembly GCA_027789145.1 of Solanum arcanum. NCBI lineage: Eukaryota > Viridiplantae > Streptophyta > Magnoliopsida > Solanales > Solanaceae > Solanum > Solanum arcanum. The sequence goes on from CM050933.1 coordinate 51,947,310, forward strand.
TAAGGGGAATTTTAAAGAATAACTTAAGCTTGAACTTGATAAAAATAGAAACAAACTTACTTACCTTTTTTCAAACTTACTCAACTCAAGAAAATACTCAATCATACTCAAAGCTACACAATTTACTCATTTAAGAAGTACTCAAGGATAAGATACTCAACTCAGAGATTAGATACTCAACTTCGAAGATATTATACTCGAATAAATGAAACACATATCAACTAAAGATACTCAAATTAAGGTACTCAACTCGAAATACTCAACTCGTGATACTTAACTGAACTCATTTCAATATAAAGTCGTTTAAAAAAAGTACAACATAAAGAAAAGCTATTTAATAACATGATGTCAACTCATAATCATAATATCATAAAAGGCATACAATGCTCACTCTCAAAGTCTACTTGTTCAATGCTTGAATGAAGTCACATAACCCTATTCATACTAAGCAGAACCCCTTGAGGAACCATGTAATTATTATTGTGGGAGTTTTCTAACCGACAACCACCACTATGACCCTAAGTGGTGATACAACGTTTGACCCACGCTTCTAGAATTGACTTATACTTTTTGTCATACACAATGCTTAACTTACTTGATCAACTAGCTTAAATTAAGTGATCATCTAAAAAGTATGATACTTTAATACCCATGATGACTAAATGGTTTATGGAGACTTGAGTTAATATGAACTTGCATCCCCATATCGATGCTCAATACTACTCCCAAAAATATACTTAGCTCATTCGTTTTAAAAGAAACTTCATTCTTTGGTTTGAGATAATTACTCAAAACTTAGGTTAAAAGCTCTCTTTTGGAATTGGTGTTCTCTTTCTTTAACAAATGTGAAAATATTTTTAAATTCTTGGGGAATACATAGTCCCGATATACTTCTTCAATGAAATGACTTCAATACTTACTCTTTTGTCTTTACTCAAATTGAACTTTATGTCTTTAAAACAAAGTTAAAACATTTGTGAAAGACTTTTGAATACTTTATAAACTTTCTTTGACTTGCTCTTAACTTTAATACTTTTCTCTTATCTTCTCTTGACTTTGATCTTAACTTTGCTTGAACTGTATTATGCATTCAATGTTTATTATTTCATGTTTATTGATTATTTCATAATGTTCAACTTGGAGGTTTCATGAAGCATTATGAGCATGAACTAATAAATACGAGGACTCAAAGACACTTCTTATCTCAAGACTATTAGACTTATAGGGTTCATGCGGAATTATGACATGAACAATTCAACTAAAGGACTCCATGGGTAACATGTTATAGTCCCATGATTAGAAATATAAACTCAAATGTGTTCGAAACTTATTTACTCCAGACTTTAGAATTTGCAGATGATACTCCTCTCAAATATACTAAAATTGTGGATTCCATGTTAAATTTATGGGCATGAATGACTTAACTCGAAGGTCTACATACTACATGGAACTCTTGTATACAACTCCTCTCATCCCCTTACTTACTTCCTCAAAACATAGTTCATATTGATAGCTGATCTCAAGGATTCACAATTGAACACAAATACTTTCTTAAACTCTCGTCTTAACTCTCTCTTGAATGTGAAATATGACTTCAAAAGTTATGGTTCATCATTTGAAGGATTTGAATAAAAATATAGATATTCGATAATTAGGAATAGAAATTTTAAAATAAACATGAACTCAAGAACTAAATATCAATTTATCTCAAGAATACTCAAATCTAGGGGTAGAGTTCTTGATTACACATTTACTGATTTGAAAGTGGATGTAGGTCGTGAGGACGAACTAGTCCAAAACTATGATAGACTTACATACCTAGAATAACAAGATTCTTGAAGAATCCTTGAGAATCTTGAGGAAGAACTTGATTAGAAGCATTTAAATCGTAGCTTGAAAGTAAAAAATCAAGAAAACCATTCTTGAAATTCTTGAATTAGTTTCTTCAAATCTCTATGACCAAGGATTATGATTTTCATTCGTGAACATGAAAATGTTATTGTTTTCAGCCTTTTATTAGTCAAGAAATTCGTTAATGGTTTTCTTTGATGTAAAAATAGTAAAACAACTATTTTAATACGTTACCGTCGACTAAATTTGTAACTCACCACGAGGAACGGTTTGAGACTTAGCTCAAAATTTTTCGGGATGTTACAATCTATCTTCGTTATGAGAGGCTTCATAGATAGTTAGTTAGTTTATTTGTCTTTATCTTGTTATTGTCCTATGTTTTGGGACTCGATTTTCCATCTTGGCTAAATAAACGATCATTTTAAGACATTCTAAGTGTACTTCATGAGTTCATCTTTTGATACTATTGTCATGGCCGGGGAGCACCCCCTAGAAGCAACATGGCGTACTTGACCTCTCGGACCTCTTATATAAGTCATAGACATCATTGATCGCATTGTCATAGAAATTTCGCAAAAATATAAAACATTTCATAGCATAACATAATATTAGAACATCACTTCATATATATGTAAATCATATGTACATAGTTAGACACTAAGTCTTTTTTCTCATCCTAAACATGACATCGATAGAATAGATTAAGCACACGTGTCACATCCCACCACATGACAATTAAATTTTGCGTCCAGATGGAGGTGGAAGGGTCTACACTTGGAAGTGGTTTGTGGAGAACTCTATAACCTTCTAGATTTAATAGATAAGGGTAGAGAATTCAGTAAAATTCTCTAGAATAACTTAGATATATTCTTGGAAAGGTTTAGAAATTCCTAGAATGTGTAGACTTTTCTAGACAAGGACTAAAATGTAAATAAGGAGGGAGTTTTAAAGTAAATATTTATTTACACTTAGGTCCTTAGGAGGTAGTATAAATAGGGGTATCATTCATTTGCAAGACATCCAAGCTTGAAACAAGCAATCCAACAACCAGAATAAGATAAAGACTTATTATGGACCAACAATTAGAGACATGCGGAAAATCTTGTCCTTGTATGTGTATACATAATGACCAGATTATTTAGCGGTCCATAATTCTTGTAAATTATGGAAGAAAATAATGCTAGTCTCTAAAATTATAATCATCTAGTTGTAAGACCTTATAATAAGCAAGAAGAGCGTGGGCCCTAATCTAAATATTATGTATAACAATATTCCAATATACAATTGACACTACCCTCACCCATACCACCACCTTCTCTCTCTCTCTCTCTCTCTCTCTCTCTCAATAAACATGGCGTAGCAAAGTATTTCATGAAGGGTGTCCAAGAATCGCATAGGTAAAAAATTAATTAGACAATGGGTCCACTAAAGTTTTTAAATCGTATTATGTAACATTAATAATTAAATTTTCTTTATCTTAAAATAAACTAAATGTTAAAAGATCAAACCACGTAAGATTTAGCTTTAATTTTCATGTTAATTTAATCGTAAGTGAACGAGAATAAAAAGAGAAATTTCAGTTTATGATGAATTCACTTTTATACTTCAATATTTCACCAACATTTGGGGACTTAACTACAAGATATGAAAAATAAATCAAATGAGTTTTGTGAAAAAAGAAATTTTATGTAGGAGCCTTTTTCACTTTTAGTAGCGTTATAGAAAAGAAGTTAGAATTTCCTAATCAAATTTAAATTAAATAATTACTTTAAAATTTTATCAAAAATTTAGTTGAAAAGAAATGATTAAAATTTAATGTTTACTGCTTTTTTTGTTACATTTTAAAATTAAAGGTCTCTAATTTGAGATTATTCTAATAGATAATATGAGTTTTGAATTGTTGGAAAAAACATATTTATCAACTATGATTAGGTCTCTGATATACCGTGGTTTCACGGTATCATTAATACTTTTTCCTTATGTTTAGTGTGTCCAAAAGCCTTTTTGTGCTAATTTTTATATAAGTTTCTCCTTATTTGCAAGAAATCTGTCCAGAGATGAATGTGGAGGTTTTTGAGCGAAGAAATGCAGAAGAGACCACCTACGGAGCTTGTGACGGTCCGTACGTGGCAGCGTAGTGCAGATGCTGAAGGAAGCTGGGGAAGTCTGACCAAGTGTGGGGTTACGAAAAGTGTGACGGTTCGTCGTGTCCATGACGGTCCGTCCTGCAGGTTCGTCATGAAGTTCGGAGAAGTAGTCCGAGTACCCATATTACCAGAGTTCAAGTGTTTTGGAACGGAGACCCTCGACAGACCGTTGTGCCTATGACGATCCGTCATACCTGCCGTCGAGGGTAATGAAGAGAGCAGTAGAAGAAATTGCACAAGTATGGGACGACGGAGTCCATGAAGGTCCGTCATGACCACGACAATCCGTCGCGAGGTCCGTCGACCCAGCCGCGTTTTGACAGATTTCGAGCAAATAGAATCCTTGTTTAATTAGTTTTTTATTTTCTATAAATAGTTCGAAAAACCTCGTTTTTGAGGTTAGACTCTATATTATTAGGTTAGACTCTGGATTATTTGGTTAGCCCCTTGATTATTATTAGATTCTTTGAATTGATTGTAGGTTATTTTAGTTGATTAATCAAGCGAACTTTTGGATTTTACACTTTCTCATTGAAGTAAGTACAAGAATTCTTATACCATATATTTGAATATTGTGATTATGACTATGGGTAACTAAACTCCATAACTAGGGTTGTGGGAACCATAGGCAAATAATGAGGTGAAACCTAACTAAAATAACAATTCTAGAATAGTGTCTTGCATGTATTGATAATTCTTTCGCATAGAATTCTTTTTAACGGATGGCCAACGTTAGAACTCGCCTTAATGCTACTTGCCGGACCAAGTAGGTAAATAATATGAAAAGAATTATCAACATAGATTTAGTGTATACTATCTAATAGGCTAGTATTAATTGGTACGAGGTAATAACTTAGTCAAATATCGAATATGAAGCTTAATATGAGGTAAAGATAAGGGTTAGGATAGCAACACACGTAGCCAGACCAAGGTGCGGAGTGAAATTTTCTAGATGCCGGACCAAGGATTTAGAAATACATAATATATCACTTTGAATTCAAGATACTAGGAAAGAATTGTTATAGTTAGACTTATCAAGTTATGAACCTGTGGGGAACACGTAAACCCTAGTTACTTTGATTAATTGATAAAACTCCAACATTTGAATCTTTTAAGTGTCTCTTTCGATTTCGCTAGTTATTTTCATTTATTTAGGAATAGAAACACCCCTTTTTTATCATTTTTGTTTTCCAAGGAAGTAATTGACTGAACAATAGTAATAATAGATTGAAGTTAAGTCTAAACTATTTTCCTCGTGGGAACGATCCCAACCTCATTAGTTGGGTTATTTACTTGACACGACCGCTTTACTTCTTATTTGAGAAGTAAGCTTGAGCGTATCAAATTTTGGCGCTGTTGCCGGGGAAAGTAGCTTTTAGATTAACTTAAACTTATTTCTATAGTTTAGTTAATATTTTCTTGATTTTAATTTGTTTTATTTTTTTTATTCCTGCAAAACCACCCTCCTTATATGTCAAATACACGGAGAGGAAGAGAACCCTTGTTTCCCTATGATCACGAATTAGAGCCTACACTACGCAACATGAATCGAAACTTGGGTATCAATGATAATGATCCAAACCAAAACATTCCAGATTTGGTTGATGTTCATGGTTAGTTGTTACCCGATGCCCCGGGTGAACACCAACCGAGGGGACAAAATCCCGCTCCACGGCCCCAAGCATACTACAGAGGCTATGATAACATAGCAGACTCCGCAGGCCACATGTCTTGCCTCCTCTACCACCAGGCCACACCTTTGTTGTAACTAGTAGCCTGATGCAAATGCTCACTGCCAAAGGTTTGTTTTTAGGTCTACCTTCTGAGGATCCACATGCCCATATAGCTAAGGTAAGGGCAGTGTGTAAAAGCTGTGTAGGGAGGACTGACTTGGACTTGGATGTAATAGGGCTTAGAGTGTTTCCTCTCTCACTGACGGGAAAGGCTACTATATGGTTCACAGAGCTCCCTTAAAAGTCAATTTTCACTTGGAACCAACTAAGGGATGCCTTCTTCGCATGGTACTATCCGGTCTCCAAGAAACTAAACCACAAAGACAGAGTGAACAACTTTGTGGCACTACCAGGAGAATCAGTTAGTAGTTCTTGGAAAAGATTCACCTCGTTTTTGAGAAGTGTCCCAAATCACCGAATAGATAATGAGTCACTGAAGGAATACTTCTATGGGGGACAGGATGATAATAATAAAGCGGTGTTGGACACTATAGAAGGTGGATCTTATGGGAGTGTCCTTATGCTGAGATTGCTGAAAAATTAGAGAAAATCTCCCGGATTAATAAAGCTTGAAGTACTAGGAAGTCAGATACCGGGAGAAATACCTTCGCAGTGTAGTAAACTCACAACCCAGCCACAGATGATATTCGTGAAGAAATGGCTCAGATGAGAACTGATCTTGGGTTTGTACTAAAACATGTCCCTGAGGGTGCTGAAAAGATAAATGCAGTCAACTACTTGTCAAAACCACCGCCACAAAATGATGAGTGCTATTATGCAGAGGACTCCTATGCAGTAAATGAGCAGACGGGGGGTTTCCGACTGAACTACCAAGGCTCAAATTAGGATAATTGGCGCCAAGGTCAATGGAACCAAGGTCGTATCTATGGTAATTATAACCGTGAGGGTCATTATGTCCGAAATGGAAACTACAACCGCGACAACAACTTCAACAGGGGTAACTACGGTAACATAAATGATAGGAATGGCCATATGTCCCTCCTCAAAATCGTGAAGTTACTCCTAGGGATGATGGAGATAGTATGGCGCCAGTTGAGGATATGTTGCACAAAATGATGAGGAGGTTCGATGCTAGTGATGAGCACATTATAGAGTTAAGGTGTGATTTAATAAGTATTGGGCAAAAAGTCGATACACATGCAATATCGATTAGGCAGATCGAGTTGCAAATGGCCCAATTATCTGCGACTGTGAACACACGGCAACCGGGCACTCTTCCTAGCAACAATGTCCAAAATCCGAAAAATGATGCACACTGTATGACAATCACTATTCGGGTGGTAAGCAACCATTGACCCACTAATGAGGAAAAGGTGAGAAAGGATGATGATAAGGTGGTAAAGGGTAGTGGTGAAGCAGAAGAGAGCACTGGAAAAGATGCAGAAGTCCCTATGAAGGTAATTCCCATGCCTAGACCACCACCACCCTTCCCTTAGAGATTAGTAAAAAAGATCGAGGATGGTAAATATCGGCGTTTTATAACAATGCTGAAGCATCATTCTATCAATGTCCCTTTGGTAGAAGATCTAGAAGAAATGCCCGGTTATGCCAAGTTTATGAAAGATCTGGTCACAAAGAAAAGATCGGTCACTTTCGAGGATGATGATAGAATGCAACATTGTTGTGCTATTGCTACAAGATCCCTCGTACAAAAGAAAGAAGATCTTGGTGCATTCACTATTCCTTGTACGGTCGGGTCTTTACATTTTGCGAAAGCATTATGTGATCTGGGGTCAAACATAAATATCATGCCCCTCTCGATTTACAATAAGTTGGGGTTGGGTGAGCCAAAACCCACTGCGATGCGTCTACTAATGGCTGATCGAACAGTGAAAAGGCCTATAGGGATACTCTATGATGTGCTAGTAAAAGTGGAGTCATTCATATTTCCGGCAAATTTTGTTATTCTTGATTGTGAAGTCGATTTTGAAGTGCCTATTATTCTTGGAAGGCCATTCCTTGCTATAGGTAGAGCCTTAGTTGATATGGAAAAGGGGCAGATGAAATTTCGGTTTAACAATGAAGAAGCGACCTTCAACATTTGTAGGACCATGAGGCAGAGTGGTGAGCTCCAATCGGTATCCTCCATATCCCACAAAGAAGAGATTAATAAGGAGAATGAACAAAAAAGTCAAAAACAACAGTTTATGGGTGGGGATTTGGTGCTTTTAGACAGTCTTGGGTTGCCTTGTCTTCCGGGCAAGCTCAAGTCCAAACGGAATAACCCTTACTTGATTACCCAAGTATTCCCTCATGGAGAAGTTGAGTTAAAAGCCAAGGAGGGAGTGCGCTTTAGGGCGAATAGAGAACGAACAAAACTCTATTTTGGGCATAATGCATCGGTGAATGAAGTGAAAGAGGCATACCATCTTGATGAAGGCTGAGTAATCAAGTGTCCTCAGTCGTGCCGCGACGTTAAATCAGGCGCTTGTTGGGAGGCAACCCAATACATATAGTTTTTTTTTCTCAAGTAATTGTAGCATTTTCTACTAATGGGTTTTAAATTTGCAGGCACATCACCAGGAAATTCTGCAGAAAATTACTCTGCAGCAGTCACTGACGGATACATCGACGGACTGTTGCGCCTGAGACGGACCGTCGCATGAATCCGTCGTGCCAGGTACGTCTTTATGTTATTTTCAAACTAGGGCACACACGACGGAACCAACGACGAATCGTCACAATTGAGATGGACCATCGTCGGGGAATCATTGTGTCATTAATGAGGCGTACCCGACCCGACCCGGCTGGGGATGTATAAAAATTTCAACATTTAAAATCCCCAACCCTTCATTTCACCCCATTCCTTCACTCTTCCTCCTATCCCCCCCCCTCCCCTTTTCAACTTCCAAAATCATCTCCCTCTTCAACGATAATTTTCCCCAAAATCCTAAAATTCATCATCTCCTAGTGTGAGCTGCTGTTGTGGGTGTCTTCTTGATCACCAAGTACCTTTCCCTCTTGTTTTTCTCAAATTCTCAGGTATGTGTCTATAATTTCTACTCATTTATATTGCATTTTTGTTTATCAATTAGTATTAGCCTTGTTCTTCTTGACATGTTCTTTTTTTTTATAAAATTATGTCTAACCTAGGTTAAAAAAAATCCTCGAAATTGCCGTGTTAAAACCCTAGAAATAGGTTTTAGCATTGCTAATTTAGTAGGTATTCGGGTTAGACAAATGTAGGTTCAAACACTACCAATTCGATTTGGGTCATAGGGGATGAATGGCGCTCCCCCTGTTGTATCACTGAGTTACAGAACGAGACCACGATGATGGACCGTCGTTGGGTCCGTTTCAACAGCCCTAACACCCCACTGTCCAATTTTTTGCAAGTGTCCTCCAACGGACACATGTGACGGACCGTCATCCCTATGACGGTCCGTCCTGCACAACCGTTCTGGTTGTCAGAGACCCTATTCCTGAGGGTCTCTCACTTTTTCTAAGTGTCCACAAACGAAAACATGTGACGGACCGTCATTCCTGCGACGGTCCGTCCTGCACAACCATTCTGGTTGTCATAGACCTGTTCCTAAGGCTCTCTCTCTATTTTTCTAAGTGTCCTCAAACGGACAAGTACGACGGACCATCATATTCACGACGGTCCTTCCTGCATGACCGTTATGATGGTCAAAGACCCCTCTCCTACGGGTCCCCATTTTTTTTCAATTGTCCTCTGACGGACACCTACCACGGACCGTCGAACCTGTGACGTTCCGTCGTGCACATACCGTCATGCTTGTCAGAGACTCTCCTTCAGGGTTCTCCATATAAACGAATTCTAAGTAAGACACGACGGACCCCATGACGGTCCGTCATAGTCACGACGAGCCGTCACCTGGCCCGTCGTGTTTCACTTTTACTGTAGAAATGTCATTTTATTTTTATTTTTATTTGTATTTATTTTGTGTGGTTTTGCTTGTCTTGTTTGCTCCTTCTATTACTAATATTGATTCTTTATAGGTACTATCTACTATGGCACCAAAACAAGATTGAGTTTATGCACGCGGGTGATCAAAGTATGTCGCCCCGTCTGCCCGCCTGGTCATTGGCTCTGATGATGAGCGTGACCACTAGTACGTGCCCCCAGGCACTTCCACCTCATCCCGTGTTGCACGTGCTGCAAGAGCCACACCCAAAAAGGTGGTGTCTGGCGTAGTCACTGCCTCCCTGTCTGATGAGGAGCGCACACTGACTGGCACACCTTCTAGGTCAGCGACTAATGAAGAAGGAGCGTCTTGCTCCTTAGGAGTTTCGTGGTCGGAGGAAGACTCTGGATCTGATGAGGTTCTCGCACCCGCCACCGCTGCAGTGTCGGCCTCGTCTGATGAGGCTGAGAGTTCAGAATCCACACCCGATTCACCAGCTCGTGCTATCACCCCGGTTACTGACCAGCCCAACCGGTGGTGTGTCGATGGGCAGTTTCAAGTCTATTCCGATGCAAAGTTCCTGAATGACAAAGGAGTTATGACTCGGACACTTACATTGGAGCGGCGGGTCGTTACGGGAAGTCTCCCGACGATGCCTGAGATCCACAATCTCTTCACCAGACATCGACTGGAGTGGAAAGCACGTCCGTTGGGACGTTATAGTGAAGAGTTAGTCCGAGAGTTCTATGCATCCTACGTAGTGACTCTCCGATCACAGATTGATAGGCGGGCTGGCCCCGCCAAAAAGGCCCCACTGGAGCAGGTCCGAGTACGGGGCGTTCAGTTTGATATCTCCCTACCTGCAATCTGCCGGTTTCTATACGGCGAGGATGTTGAGCTAATAGAACGCCTCTCACTGCCGAGTTTGACTACCGATGACAGATTGTTAAAGATGGACAATTCCTGCGTGAGCCATCGCTGAGAGAGACCACCAAGAGGTGGATGGCCCTAAACTTGTCTGTTGATGGAGAGGGTGTCGACTGGGTGACTAAGACGAAGGTGGCCATCAAGAAGGCCAACCATACTTTCACGGCGAAGTTTTTGTGTTTGATTGTCCGCCACTGCCTTTCCCCCACAGCCTCTTATAATATCGTCAGATGGGATCGAGCAGTACTGATGGCGGCGATGATAGCCGGGTTTGAGGTGGATTTTGGGTGGATTCTACAAGCGGTCATGCACGGGAGGGCTTTTAAGGTCACAACTACTTACCCTTTCCCATGCATGATATTTTCACTCTGCAGGTCCGCAGGTGTGCCTATATGGCACGTTGATCACCTCAAAACCCCTCTGGGCACTGTTGATATCGGCCCCATCAGAGATGAGGCCAATGAGTTGGCTCCACGCAGAGGGCCCCGTCAAGAGCTTCCCCCACTTGTTGACAATCTGGCTGATACGGTAGCCCAGGCCCGCACGGCTACACAGGAGGCTTCCACTGACACTACCCCGGTCGAGTCTATCCCGGGTAGTAGCACTGCCCCGAGCTCCTCTCGCTCAGCCCCTTTCCCGTTCTGGTCCCGCTTGCTACGGTCCAGAAGCTATCCCAATGGCCACCAAACTCTATCACGCATGCGCGAAGCATATCCTCCAACACTTGAATCGTTCGCTCAGACTGACCATCGGTCTGAGGATGGAATGCAGTACTAAGGTCCAACCTAGTACCCAATTCCGCATGCAATGTTTTCCAAAACTTAGAGGTAAACTGCGTACCTCTATCTAATATGATGGATAGTGGAACCCCATGCAATTGAACAATCTCTGAAATATAGATCTTGGCTAACTTCTCGGCATTGTAAGTCACCTTGACCGGAATGAAATGAGCAGATTTCGTTAGCCTATCGACAATCACCCAAATGGAGTCATACTTACCCAATGTCATTGGAAGACCAACCACAAAGTCCATTGCAATTCTTTCCCACTTCCATTCCGGAATGGGCATTCTCTGAAGCGTTCCTCCGGGCCTTTGGTGTTCATACTTTACTTGTTGACAGTTTGGACACTTGGCAATAAAGTCGACAATATCACGCTTCATTCTACTCCACCAAAAGTGTTGCTTGAGGTCACGATACATCTTGGTTGCACCCGGATGTATAGAATACCTTGAACTATGAGCCTCTGTCAGAATAGTGTTGATAAAATCATCGACGCGGGGTACACATACCCTTCCTTTGATTCTCAAAACACCTTCCTCATCGATTTGTGCTTCCTTAGCCTCTCCTCGCAATACTTTATCTTGGATTCGCCTTAGTTTCTCATCATCAAACTATTTTCCCTTAATCTTGTCGAGAAAAGAAGATCTTGACTCCACACTAGCCAACAATCCTCCCTTCTCATTTACTTCTAACCTCATCAAGTCGTTAGCCAGAGTCTGAACCTCTTTAGCCAATGGGCGTCTAGAAGCTTGCAAGTGAGCTAGACTTCCCATGCTTCCCGCCTTTCTACTTAGCGCATCCGCTACAACATTCGCCTTCCCCGGATGATACAAAATAGTGATGTCGTAGTCCTTTAGTAGTTCCATCCATCTCCTCTGTCTCAAGTTCAAGTCTTTCTGGGTAAAGACATACTGAAGGCTACGATGATCCGTGTAGACCTCACACTTAACCCCATATAAATAGTGCCTCCATTGCTTTAATGCAAACACTACCGCGGCCAATTCCAAGTCATGAGTTGGATAGTTACGTTCATGCACTTTTAATTGTCTTGAAGCATAAGCAATCACGTTCTTCTCTTGCATTAGCACTGCACCCAAACCCGAATAGGATGCATCACAATAAACAATGAAGTTCTTACCCTCTACCGGCAAGGTGAGGATAGGTGCAGTAGTCAACAAGGTTTTAAGCTTCTGAAAGCTTTCCTCACATTCATTTGACCATACAAAGGGGACATTCTGCTTAGTCAAGTTCGTCAATTGAGAAGCAATAGAAGAGAATCCCTTGACGAATCGGCGGTAGTAACTAGCTAACCCAACAAAGCTTCTTATTTCTGACACATTAGTGGGTCTTACCCAATTCTTCACTGTCTCGATCTTAGAAGGATCTACCATTACCCCATCCTTCGAAACCACATGCCCCAAGAAGGACACTGCATCTAGCCAAAACTCACACTTAGAGAACTTGGCATAATGCTTTTTCTCCCTCAACGTTTCCAATACCATTCTCAAATGCTCTTCATGTTCCTTCTTGCTCTTTGAGTATACCAATATATCATCAATAAATACGATCACGAAGAGGTCCAAATATGGCTTAAAAATCCCGTTCATCAAGCTCATGAACGCAGCAGGGGCATTCGTAAGACCAAAAGACATCACTACGAATTCATAATGCCCATATCTAGTTCGAAAAGCAGTCTTTGGCACATCTGTCGCTCGTATCTTCAATTGATGATAACCGGATCTCAGGTCGATCTTCGAGAAGACACATGCACCTTGTAATTGATCGAACAAGTCATCAATACGAGGAAGAGGATACTTGTTCTTAATAGTTACCTTATTCAGTTGTCTGTAGTCTATGAACATCCGAAAACTCCCATCCTTCTTCTTCACAAACAAAACCGGAGCACCCCAAGGAGATGCACTTGGTCTAATGAAGCCTTTGCTCAACAACTCTTGAAGTTGTGCCTTTAACTCTCTTAACTCCGCGGGAGCCATTCTATAAGGGGGTATAGAAATGGGGCGAGTACCCGCTTCAAGATCAATACAGAAGTCAATATCCCTATCCGGTAGCATACCAGGAAGATCTGCAGGGAACACATCCAAAAATTCTCGAGCTACCGAAACCGATTCAATTGAGGGTACTTGAGTAGTGTCATCCCTATGATGTGCTAAGAAAGCTAAGCAACCCTTACTAACCATCTTCCGAGCACAAAGAAAGGACACGATACGAACCAGATTGGAAGTGTAGTCGCCCTCCCACACTAACGGATCTGCCCCAGGCTTGGCTAACGTCACAGTTTTAGCATTGCAATCCAAAATTGCAAAATTCGGAGAAAGCCAAGTCATACCCAGAATTACATCAAAGTCACCCATTTCTAAAATAACCAAATCTACATAAGTGTTGCTCCCCACAAAATTCACCAAACAAGACCTATACACTTTTTCAACTACCACAGACTCACCCACTGGAGTAGAAACACGAATAGGCATATCAAGTAATTCACAATGTAGATTTAGACCATTAGCAAATGATGAAGATACATAAGAAAATGTGGATCCAGGATCAAACAATACGGAATCCATGCAATCACAAATCAAAAGGTTACCTGTGATGACAAAGATCATCGATGCCTCCGCTTCAGATCTCCCAGGAAAAGCGTAACAATGGGCCCCATTATTCGTCTGTCCGTTGCCCCTACCCTGTTGCGTAGTAGTGGCTCCAGTTTTCCCATCACCTCTGCCGTTGTGGTGACCACCATTACCTCGACCACCACGTCCTCCAGAAAAGCGGCCTCTACCAAGACCACCTCTACCTCTAGCTATTGGGGTGCAGAACTGCTTTGGACAATTCATCCTAACATGTCCAATCTCCCCACATCCATAACACTCTCTGGAGTCAGGCATAGGTCTCTCGGAGTAGTGTTGACCGTTCTGAGGTGGACCCCCAACTACAGTCTGTAGTGAAGACTGAATTGGTCGACTTGAGTAACCTCCGGAGCTCTGTCCTTTAGAGTAAGAACCATTAAACTCACCTCCCTTGAAACCTTTTTGATGTCGATGTCGTGGTGAAGTCATCCGCTTCACTCCTTCCACTTCTATCACAAAGTCTACCACCTCTTGGAAGGATGTTGCCGTAGCCGCCACTGTAAGGCGAAATCCGCAACTCTGATCTCAACCCCTTCACAAACCGGCGAATCCGCTCTTGTGGACTGAAACAGAGTTGAGTGGCATACCTTGATAAAGCACGAAACTTAGCCTCATATGCGTTAACCGTCATCCTACCTTGCTCGAGACTCAAGAACTCATCCCTTTTTCTATCTCTCAAAGTCCTTGGGATATACTTCTCCATAAACAGAGTAGAGAAGGATGCCCAAGTCATAGGGGGTGTCTCTGTTGGTTGACACTCTATATGTGACCGCCACCACATCTTGGCGTTCCCTTGAAACTGATAGCTCACGAACTCGACACCGAACCGCTCCACTATACCCATCTTGTGTAGTAGCTCATGACAATCAACCAGAAAATCATAAGCATCTTCAGATTCTGCACCCTTGAAGACTGGAGGTTTCAATTTCAAGAACTTACTGAAAAGTTCGTGGCCGATCGCTTGTCATTATCGGTCCCAAAGAGTCGACGTGGAAATGTGCCTATCTCTAATGAGGCATCCATGCGGGGAGCCATAGTAGCCGCATGTCGCACTCAAACCGGAGGTGTTGGGTGCGAGAAACCACTTTGGAGGTGCGACCTGATCAGATAATCCGCTAAGATAAGCAAGTACTTGGTTGATCATCTCTGGGGTAGGTTGGGGTGGCAATTCCTCATGTTGCGCTTGTTCATTCTCCCCTTCCTCACCCTCTCTTATCACCTCTTCAGTCGGTGGAGGAGTCACTGCCCTAGCATCAGATGGGCTAGGTGCTCGTCCTCTTCCTCTAGAGGACGTCCTCCCACGACCTCTACCACGGCCTCTTGCTGTTGCTCTTCCTCGAGCCACAGCCCCAGTGGCTGGCTCAGATGTTTCTTGTTGTGCCGTTGTTGCTGCTGGTGCGGTCGTTGCTCTAGTTCTAACCATCTGCGAAATAGAGTGAAGATGGTCAGATACCAATTCGTATCGCCCAGATACCAATTGGACTCAAGTAGTAGCACGAAGGAAGGAATGAAAGAGTGAAATTTTTCCTAAAGTCTTATAGCCTCTCAAGGAAAAGTAAAGGCGTCCCCCTACCATTCCTTAAAACTCTACTAGACCTGTTCTTGTGTGATGAGACCAACGAACCTAATGCTCTGATACCAAGTTTGTCACGACCCAAAACGGGGCCGCAACTGGCACCCACATTTACCCTCCTATGTGAGCGAACCAACCCATATAACCTTAACATTTCAAGATATATCAACAGAAAATAATGCGGAAGACTTAAACTCATTAATAAAAACAATCCAAAACTATTATTATTATCCCCAAAATCTGGAAGTCATCATCACAAGAACATCTATCTCAAATTACTAAACTAAAACTGTCTAAGAAGATAAAAATACATAAAAGCTAGTCCATGCCGGAAGTTCAAGGCATCAAGAGTTGAAGAATAAGATCCAGTCCAAGCGAGAAGCGTTAGCTCACCCTGAAGATCCGGTGTGACGAAGACTGGCTTGATTTATTTCTGAGTTGAAGTTGACGGAACGTTTGCTGCACTCCACAAATAACAAAGAAGAAAACATAAAAGTAGGGGGTCAGTACAAACACAAGTACTGAGTAGATATCATCGGCCAACTCAAAATAGAAAACAGTATATATCAGTTAATATCATAAATCAACTATAAACTCAACATGTAACAACAACAAGTACTATAATCATCAATAAGTACCATTAAGTTCATCCATGAGGGCTGAAGCCTCAATACCATGCTCATTTGGGAATTAAGTTCATTATGTTGAGTATATTATCATCTTTCAAGATTCATTATCTTTATTCCTCTTGTGTCGGTACGTGACACTCCGATCCCCTACATGTGTCGGAACGTGACACTCCGATCCCCTATATGTATCGGAACGTGACACTTCGATCCCCTATATGTGTCGGTACGTGACACTCCGTCCCACTAATACTATGTGTCGGAACGTGACACTCCGATCCACTAATACTATGTGTCGGAACGTGACACTCCGATCCCCTAATTTTATGTGTCGGTTCGTGACACCCGTCCCACTAATACTATGTGTCGGAACGTGACACTCCGATCCACTAATACTATGTGTCGGAACGTGACACTCCGATCCACTATTCTCATTATATTCGTTCATCAAGCCTTCTTTATACCAAGGCATCATCAATCACATTACTTTAATTCATCAAGCCTTCTTTTATACCAAGGCATTATCATTAATAAGTAAATTAAAGTTTCTTTCAAGATTTGGGATTCAATGGTATTCATCATGCTTATTTCATCAAAATCACATAATCATATTCATGCAAGCATACATTTAAGCATATAGACAGGTTTACAATACCACCCATACATATCATTCACTATTAAGAGTTTACTATCAAATAGCATAAACCATAACCTACCTCCACCGAAGAATTGGAATCAACAAGCAATTTCCCAAGCTTTGATATTCTTCTTCCTCGTTCGACTCTCTCTCTCAATCGATCAATCTATCTCTCTCTTTTCTTTTCTCTTTTTCTTATTCAAAACCCTCTTTCCTTTACCCTAATTATTCTATAATTAAGAATGAAAGATGGTAATAATGACCCACTAATTAACTTAAGGTTACCTATTTTAACCCCCAAGTAATTAGATTTATTAATAATAACCCTCAAACTTTATAATTAAGGAAAGAATAGTCCAAAACGTCCCCTAAAACGAGGAAAGAAATCCTAAACTGCCTGGGATTGGCGCAACCTGTGACGGGCCGTCGTGCCTGCGACGGTCCGTCACGGTGGTCGTCGCAACCTCCCCAGATTCCAGGTGGGCTGTGACGGCCCTTCACACCAGTGACGGTCCGTCCTGCCCTCCGTCCTGACGGTCAGAAACTCGTTTCTTGTACCAAATTCTCGAAAGTTGAAGTGTTTTGCAACGGGGACTCACGGCGGTTCGTCGTGGATGTGACGGTCCGTTCTGCCGTTTCGTTACGAAGTTCAGAGAGTCAATTTTCAGTATTCCGATTTCACAAATTCTAAGTGTCATGGAACGACACCTCTGTGACGGACCGTCGTGCCTGTGACGGTCCGTCGGGGTGTCCGTAGTTTTGGCCAGTTTTTCCAGAAATAAAATCTGCTGCTCAAAACGACTAAACAGGTCGTTACATCTTTAAAATCTTTCCATATTGAAATATTAACAACTTTTCATGAATTGTTCTTTTAATATGCTCAACATCAGTCCCACTACTTGAGATAGTAGTTTTCTTATGTCTAGTAACAGTTCTCCCACTATTTAAATGCAATGGAACGTCAATTCTGACATACCCATTAGATGTTCTTGAGCATTTTAATTTATAATTGACTTATTTGTTATTTGTTTGTCAATTCCAATAAAACTAGTTTACTTCTAGGAACATCGTTTACTAAATGATCTTTTTCAAAAAAATCCGACAATTTCCTTAAAAATTGCCTTATTTTATTTAGGACACTATAATAAACCTTCTTTCAGTCTTTAGATATCCAATTAACAAACACATTCTATTCTTAACTCCAATTTTCTTATCCTCCCACTCAGCACATGTGCTGGACAATCCTATATCATAACATGTCACAGATTAGACTTACGTCATTCAACTAGTCCTATAAATGTCCAAGGTACTGACATGAAAGAAATTTAATTAAGAATGTGATATGTACTTATTAGAACCTATCCCGAAAGAAACAAAATAACCAATAATAAGTCAATAATTAATCTTATCATCTTCATAAGAATCTATTTCTTTTGTCTTCTACACCAATCTATTATAGAGCGTCTAGTGTAGACAATTAAAATGCAATTATTTTATAAGATAAGTTTCTCATGAACTCTTTTAAGAGGTTTACGTTACTACAATCAGATTTCAGTGATTTTATATATACTTATCATGATTATATATTATTTTAAAATATCTTGATCACTTTATCAAGATATTCAAACTACCAAAACATCAAAAACAAAATATATTCATGTCATGAGTAACCGTTTGTGGAAATCTTAGAATACTCAAATTCACATCTTGCCCGAATGTTCATTTACCTCAGAAATGAAGATATAATAATTCTAACTTATCACTACCAGTTTTTCCTTTTTAAGGAGAAAAGTCTCTAAGTTATCTTTCTTTCTAAACAAAACTTACATGTTGTAGTGACTTCACTTTCAAAGAATCGTTATGCCCATCCATTAACCATCCTCGAAGTTCTATTCAAAATAAATAACTTAGATGTTAGTGTACAATAAGTTTCGTTCAATTTAAAAGATACTTTCTCTTATGAGATTGATTAATAAAATTCAATTTATGTGAGAGAATATTTAAAAAAAATCACGCATCTACACAACACTATAAATGAGATATTCATCAAACGCAATTATAGGTGATTTACAAACAAATATATCAAATATTCATCTCTTATCTAGAAACTGAAAATAATTCCTTTTAATAACATAAGGTATATGTACAATGCATTCTTTGAATTAATATTACATCCCTATCAAAAGAAAAGCTTAAATAGTATTAAGTGGGTGCGTAAAGTCTATTAAGAATATGAGACATAATACATTAAATAGATCATAATTTTTTGAATAATCCCAAACAATAAAATTCAGGTCTCATTTATACATACATATCCATGCATCTCAAATAGTCAATCAATGGGATTGGAGAGCTACTCATGCAATACACATGTATGATGACCGATTATTCATTCCATAAACTTATAGAGACCTAACTTAGATTGAGAATCTACTATTAATTTAAGTAAAGCAAAAATCCTCTACTTACATTGATCCAATCTTATATTACTGAGTTTAGGGAGTTAATATAGATTATCAAAACTAGATGATTAAATACATAGTGACCTGTATCAGTTTCATGTGATGGAGAGGAAGGTCTAAGCCAACACATAAAACTAATACTTCACTACTATTTAATCAAATATGACCAAAAACTCATATAACGATAAAAAAAAAATTCTTACTAGGTCGTTCTTATGAATCTACCAAATTTCAAATCAAGCAGAGTTCTTTTTTTAAAATTCTGAAACTATGATCAATTTGGTTGAAAATGTTGTTTGGCCATAATAGAATTTCAGATTTTTCCGCTTAGTAATTCTTATCATATATCCTCATTTTGTGAAATAGAAACATGAATCAAGAATAAAGAACGAAATTCTAGGAAAAGAAAGCTTGTTTATGCATACGGTGATTGTTAAAACTCAAAACACACCTCATAAATATCCATGCATCTTAAACAATAAATTTTGATGAAAAAATGACTACTCATGAAACATACATATGTGGTGTCAAATATACACTACCACAAATTTAAAACAAAAGGTAACTCAGATGGAGAGTATATGTAAATTTAAGTCAAGTGAATATCATTATTCCTAGATGCATTTATCCAATCAAATATTACTCAGTTTAGGAGAGTCAATAGAGATAATCATAACTACATATTAAACTTTAATGATTTGTATTAATTTCATCCGATAGGGAGGAAGGTCTAAGCCAACACATGAACTTAATACTTCACTAAAATTTAGTCATGAAGACCATAGAGAATAATTTCTATCACCACCATATCTTAGTCGAGTAATTTTTCATTAAAATTAATTGCCAAATTACAAAGAACTATCTAAATTACCTCAAATTTAAAAATCACTTCATAACAATGAGTATATGAAATTTGATCGTTTATGATAAACTTATCAAATTTCATATCAATTGGAATTGAAAAATAATATTTATCTCCAAATCTATCATCAAATTTAGATTGAAACGATTTAAAGAAAACCGAATAGATCTACATCCTTATCATATATCAATTTATTTTAACTCATCACGTCCAATCATGTACCAGCCACATATAACACAAATAAAATCAACATAAAGGATGACATTCATACTAAATCACATTTTAATTTTAAAGAACAACTTTAAAATTATTTTAATGACATTAAAAAAATATAACCACACAGTAATGAGTACTTCTTACTAGGTTGTTATCAATGAACTTATCAAATTTCATGTTAATTGGAGTCTATAAAAATTTAATTCCAAAACCATGACCATAGTCAAATTCATGCGATTTAAACATCTTTAAGAATTAAAACAACATGACCTACATTCTTATCATATATCTATTTTTCTTTAAACAATTATGTACAATCATATTCCAAATTTAACATAAACACAATTGATATAATGATTGATTTTTATCATATAATAATCAAATTTTAATCCTACAAAATTTCCTAAAATCTTCGAAACAATTTTCGATGGAACTATCAAATTTCAAGTCAATAAGAGATCATAAAGTTCATGACCACCTAAACTATGACCAAATTTAAAAAATAACCGTTTTAGGCATAGTTAATGACTAAAATAACATGGTTCGTATTTTTCATTCTCTATTAATAATTATCTCATGAGCACATGGTATGCATCGTGCCGTGTCTTTTCGCTAAGATACACAACTAACCTCCTAAATTACGTATTGTTTTCTCAATTAATATACTTGAGAATTCAATATATTATATTTCTCCTTTTATACCGGTGAAAATCTTTAATAGCTCTTCTCATAAATTAATTTAAGTGTTACTAGTACCTAAAGGTAAATCTCCTTTCAAGTAAACAAACATTTACTAGTATACATTTATAAAGAACAATTCATACATGATATATTGAGGATATTCTAACGACTCAAATAAATAAATCATTTTCGTAGATCCAATTTATTTATCGATATTCTCAATTCACATATGATAATCTCACATGTGCATATAAATAAATCTTTATGAACTTTTGGTGACTCCAAATAAATAAGTCATGTGCAATAATTACTATATATTCATCACCAAATTCTTAATTTATTTATATATTATGTCATGTATATGTGAGAAATATTTATGGTTATGTTATAAAATTAGTGCCGAAATTATTTAAAAATATTTTCTACTAAATACATAATTAAAACTGCTCAACAAATGAAAAAATAAACAATTTTGACCTATAGTGAAGTAAAACCCACTAATTCAAAATACATGCGCCTCTGCAAATATTTTGAATAATAAAAAACAATTGTTTATTATTTTGTTGAGCTAGACCAATTGAAAACCAACTTTATGCTAAAAAAAAAAAGTTGAACACGACATTCACAATATTAGTAAAATAATTTTTAAAATATTACTTAGCCAAAAGAGACCTAGCCGTCACTGTTAATAAGTTTTCAACCTTTCGACAAAGAAATAACTTTGTAAAGTATGAAATAGCAGACAATAGTCGGCTGCAACCAATGTCCTCCCCTTATCAATTATAAAACTAAAGTAGTTCTGATTTCATTCAACGTACTTATACCATGATATTCTCTTAAAAACTAGAGAACAATATCAAGTCGAAAATTACATTTTTTAAATTAGGTTATTTATTTAGATGAAAGCAAGGGTCTTGATACCAATTAATGGAAAATATATATGCAGAACAGAACTATATCAGGATCTTTACTACTTACATGAATGATAGATTATCAATACCGTTTATTCTAGACCACATAATCATGCTAGAACACATAAACTTGCTGAAATTTAATTCGATAAATACCTCTTAAGCGTGAACCAATACCATCAAGCGAATCCCAAGTTAGACACACCTTCAAGCGAATCTACAAATAGCTATGGTCTTCTATAGTGATCTAAAGTCACATCCGAACTCTCTCAATACTTGGGTGAGCATGTATCGAATAGAAAACTTATTCCTCTCTTTTCTAGGTTAAGAATTTATAGAGATTTCTTCCTAATTAAAAAAGGACTAGAAAACCCATTTTTTCTAGAAAAATAGAAAAACCCATATTATTCTTTCTTTTCCCATAGAAATAGGATTCTGAGTTATAGTTAAATATCGGCAGTATAGGGACCACAAAATTAATTAACGAGCCTTCCTATTATGGAAATAATTTCAAATAACTAATTTGAATTATTCTTACTATAATAAATTACAAATCACTCCACTAGAGATTCGTAATTACACTCCTCTATTTCGTAATTTCCCAGTAAACACTTATGTAATTCCCCTTGTTAAGATTTCAGATAATAATCAATAAATTGAATTACTGACAAATTTAACTTAATGATTAATTTCCTTTAGAGCACTACTTAACTTATTACATGTGTCAGATTTAATAAATTCACTTGCAAGATTTGATACGATGAAAACTTATAACTTTCTCAAAAAGGCATACCAAACAATCTCTATAACGAGAAATGAATTCCACCAACTAACTTATTATTTCACCAATATATATCATTATCATCCAACTTACTAGACATATTGACTCATCTCAGAATCTCACCTTTTAATAAATCAAAACGATAATTAATCTATACAGATCATAATAGTTATATCAGCATTAAGAATATATGTACGTTTAACAGTTTACAAAATATGTTTTTGTAAGTCAGGCTAAAACAACTATCTCTACTTGATCTCGTTCAATACATACAAAATGAACTAGCACAAGAAGTTGGAACTATACCGTTCCCATAATTAGTACAAATTTCATATAATCTTGTTCTACAATCCTACCGGATGTCATGCCAAATTCCATCCTAGATTGCAACAAAAAACTTTATACTTATAAGCATCGATGATTTAATCCTCGACGTATAATTTAAAACTCTACACACCAAATCATCTACTATACAAGTAAATAGACACCGTAAACAAATATATGATCTATTAAAATTGAGCAAATATATATTCTCTAATAAATATTATTTCTTAACATATGGTTAATAGTATACATCGCAACAATGTAATCACAAAACTCATTTGTTGCCACAGAGGAAATCCATTTCTCGAAAGCTTAGTTTAGTTGTATTAATATATAGCCATGAAAGAGGAACAATCTTCAAAAATCCAGGTTCGTATCAATGATTGATGTTAACTTGAAATTTATTATATGAAGTTGAGGTTAGTTTGTTGGGAAAGACAAGGCACTAAACAGGATAACATCGGAAGAATACCCAAGTCTATACTTTCCCTTTTCGATTTGAACCAAGAGAAGACAAACAACCACAAGCAATATGATAGTAAGGCAGCAAGTAATTCAACCAAACAAATATAACAAGGCAATAATAATCAATCACACAGGACGCCAAGATTTACGTGGAAAACCCTTCGATGTGAAGAGTAAAAAACCACGGGACCAAAAGCTCCACTATAATCACCAAGAGTTACAATATTGTTCTCCAAAATTGGCCACAAAACAAGTGTCAAACAACGAGCAACAACAAAATAAGATTGCACCAAATTTAGAGAATTAAAGGAGCAAAATTACCAATTTCACAGCTACTGTTCACGACAGCAAAACTGAAGCTGCAGACCACCAAATCCAACTCTGTCAGTTCCTAATCAAAGATTGAGATGAAGATAATATGCTGTCCAAAAATCAGCTCAATCGTAAAAGAAACGAAGCGGGAATCGCAATTTGAAGTTGGCTGTTAGGGCTGAATTTTGACTGCGAAAACTGCTCTCTTTCTCTCTTTTTGGCTGCTAGAAAAACTCTCTGTATATATGAAAATAAGACCTAAATAGGCTTATATTTGCCTCATAAGAATGGGCCTATGGAAAAAATGGGTTGGTCCAAATTGGGTTTTTATTTATCCACATAGGAAGGGAAAAAGACCCATAACCCAACAATTCTCCCCCTCACGACTATGTGGAGGAGAACGACATCCCGGCGACCATGCAGCAATCTTCAAACTTCCCTCTTGGCAAAGCTTTAGTCATCATATCGGAACCATTGTCATTTGTATAAATCTTTTCAAGCTCAAGCAACTTAGAATCCAACACATCTCGAATCCAATGGTATCTCACATCAATGTTTTTAGACCGACCATGGAACGTAGAATTCTTGCCAAGATGTATAGCACTTTGACTGTCACAATAAAGCACATACCTCTCTTGAGCACAACCAAGTTCCCCCAAGAATCTCTTCATCCAAAGCAATTCTTTACAAGCTTCAACGACAGCAATAAGCTCAGCTTCTGTAGTAGATAGAGCAACACATTTTTGCAACCTAGATTGCCAAGACACAGCTCCCCCTGCAAAAGTAACCAAGTACCCTGAAGTAGACTTGCGAGTATCAACATCACCAGCCATGTCTGAATCAGTATAACCACAAAGAATAGGCTTCCCTGTACCAAAACACAAACTCAGACTAGAAGTGCCACAGAGATATCTCATAACCCACTTCACAGCATTCCAATGTTCTCTTCCCGGATAAGAAAGAAAACGGCTAACAACTCCAACAGCGTGAGCAATATCTGATCTTGTACAAACCATCGCATACATCAAACTACCAACAGCTGAAGCATAAGGAACTTTCTTCATATCTTCCTTCTCATTATCACTAGAAGGACACTGTTTCGTGCTCAATTTGAAGTGCATAGCTAATGGTGAACTGACAACCTTAGCTTTGTCCATGCTGAATCTGCGAAGTACTTTCTGATTGTACTTCTCTTGTGATAATACCAATTTCTTGGCCTTTCTTTCACGGACAATCTGCATGCCAAAAATCTGCCTTGCTGGTCCTAAGTCTTTCATAGCAAAAGACTTACTCAACTCTTGCTTCAACTTCTGAATCCTGCAAGTATTATGACCTACAACAAGCATGTCATCAACATAAAGCAACACAATAATAAAGTCACCATCAGAGTACTTTTGCACTAAAACACAATGGTCTGAAGAAGTCTTCTTGAAGCCCTGCTGACTCATAAAAGAACCAAACTTCCTGTACCACTGCCTGGGAGCTTGTTTCAAACCATACAGGCTCTTCTTCAATTTGCAAACATAACTCTCTTTACCCTTGACTTCAAAACCTTCCGGTTGCTCCATATGAATTTCTTCATCTAAGTTACCATGGAGGAAAGCAGTTTTAACATCCATTTGCTCAACCTCTAAATCTAGACTTGCAGCCAAGCCTAGAACCACACGAATGGATGACATCTTCACAACTGGAGAGAATATCTCAACAAAATCAACTCCACTTTTCTGATTAAATCCCTTGAAAACTAATCTAGCTTTGTACCGTGGAACTGGATTACCATCTTCATGTTTCACCCGAAAAACCCACCTGTTTTTCAAAGCTTTTCTGTCTTTAGGTAACTTAACCAAATCAAAGGTATGATTATCATGCAAGGATTTAATCTCATCTTCCATAGCATCAAACCACCTTTCTTTTTCTTCACTTTCCATGGCCTCATCAAGACTCTCAGGTTCTCCCCCGTCAGTCAAGAGTACATACTCATTGGGAGAATAACGAGATGAAGGAATTCTCTCTCTACTAGATCGTCTGAGTGAACTCTCTGGAGCATCTATAATTGGTTGTTGGACAACCACATCATCTTGCATTGGAGCATCAACAACATCATGCCGGTCATTCTGAACATGATCACCATCTTCATTATCAACTTGATTTTCATCATTATGAAGATTTTCTTCCGGTGCAATAGTCAAAGAAATTGGATCATCATCAACTAAGCTCTCACTACTCTGAAAATCAGCCTTGTCAGCCTTGTCAAAATCTTCAATTGTTTAGTCTTCAAAGAACACAACATCACGGCTTCTAACAAGTTTCTTCTCAACATTATCATAGAAACGATAGCCAAATTCATCTTGACCATAACCAATGAAGATACACTTTCTAGTTTTAAGATCCAACTTTGACCTTTCATCCTTAGGAACATGTACAAAGGCATTACACCCAAAGACTCTAAGATGATCATAAGAAACATTCTTACCAGTCCAAACTCTGTCAGGGACATCACCATCTAAAGCAACAGCAGGAGATAAATTGATAACATAAGCAACAGTATTAAGTGCTTCTGCCCAAAAGGAATCTGACAACTTAGCATCTGAAAGCATACATCTAACCCTCTCAACTAGAGTTCTGTTCATCCTCTCTGCTAAACCATTTAACTGAGGAGTCTTTGGAGGAGTTTTCTGATGCCTAATACCCTGCTCTCTGCAATATCTATCAAAAGGACCAATATACTCACCACCATTATCTGAGCGGATGCATTTCAATGTCTTCCCTGTTTGTCTTTCAACCAAGGCCTGAAAACTCTTGAACACATCAAGTACTTGATCCTTGGACTTCAAAGGAAATACCCAGAGTTTGCGAGAATGATCATCAATAAAAGTCACAAAGTAAAGTGCACCACCATGAGATTTTACCTTAAAAGGACCACACAAATCAGAATGTACCAACTCCAGCAAATCAAGTTTTCTTGAAGGCGGATGACTCTGAAAAGAAACTCTTTTCTGTTTACCGGCTAAGCAATGAACACATTTCTTCAACTTCGCTTGTTTCACTCCAGAAAGAAAATTTTTCTTAGCCAAACTATCAATCCCCTTCTTGCTCATATGACTTAGCCTTCTATGCCATAACTCTGATGAAGTATCATTCTCCACCAAATTTATTGAGTCTCTGGACATGGAGCCCTGAAATACATACAAGTTAGACAACTTGTAACCACGGGCCACAACCATCAAACCTCTAGTAGGCATCCACTGGCCAACACCAAGTGTATTAACATAACCCTCATCATCAAGATATACCACAGAAATCAAATTCAAGCGAACATCTGGAGCATGCTTGACATTATTGAGAACTAGTTTGGAACCACTGTTACTTTCCAAACAAACTGTCCCAATGCCAATAACTTCAACTTCATGATTATTGCCCATTTTCAACGTTCCAAAATTACCTGGGGTATAAGAAGACAATAATTCCTTCTTGGCGTGACATGAGAAGTAGCACCAGAATCCACAAACCAGCTAGACTCATCACGAACAAGATTAATGGCATTTGCATCACAAGAAACAAGAAGATCATTATTAGCAACAACAGCAACACGATTTTCATTATCGCCTTCCCTCTTTTGTTGTCTCATATCTCTCTTGTGCTTGTAACTATATTTCATGATATGCCCATTCTTGTGGCAATAGTCATATGTAATATTCTTGTATTTGGACTTTGACTTGCTTCTACTTTTACCTCTATCATTCTGGCCTCTGGACTTGTTTCTCCCCTATCTTCAGCAACCAAAACATCGGAGTGTGAAGCTGAAGAAGATGAGGCTTGAGATCTTCTTCTCATTTCTTCATTCAAGACACCACTCTTAGTATATTCCATGGTTACAACACCACAGGGAGCAAAATTAGTCTGGCAGAGTATTAAGAAGCCAAAGTCCTTGTATCTCATCATCAAACTTTACACCCATTCCGGACAGCTGGTCAAGAACACCCTGAAAATCATTAATATGATCAGAAATAGGAGTGCCCTCTTTATACATGATATTCATTAATTGTTTCAATAGGAACAACTTGTTGTTGCTAGTCTTCGAAGCATAAAGTGTCTCGAGCTTGTCCCACAAACTTTTGGCATGTGTCTCATTCACAATATGATTTCTAACATTATCTTCAACCCATTGTCTAATATAGCCACAAATCTACAGATGCTCAAATTCCCACTCTTCATCATTCAAAGACTGAGGCTTATTAGAAGCAAACACAGGTAAATGCATCTTCTTGAAAAATAGAAGATCTTTCATCTTGCGTTTCCAAATATGAAAGTTACTATCAGTTAAACACACCATTTTGCTCATATTTGCCTCCATCATTCAAAACGACGATCAACAATAACCAATGCTCTGATACCACTTTGTTGGGAAAGACAAGGCACTAAACAGGATAACAACGGAAGAATACCCAAGTCTATACTTTCCCTTTTCGATTTGAACCAAGAGAAGACAAACAACCACAAGCAATATGATAGTAAGGCAGCACGTAATTCAACCAAACAAATATAACAAGACAATAATAATCAATCACACAAGACACCAAGATTTACGTGAAAAATCCTTCGATGTGAAGAGTAAAAAACCACGGGACTAAAAGCTCCACTATAATCACCAAGAGTTACAATATTGTTCTCCAAAATTGGCCACAAAACAAGTGTCAAACAACGAGCAACAACAAAATAAGATTGCACCAAATCTAGAGAATTAAAGGAGCAAAATCACCAATTTCGCAGCTACTGTTAACGACAGCAAAACTGAAGCTGCAGACCACCAAATCCAACTCTGTCAGTTCCTAATCAAAGATTAAGATGAAGATAATATGCTGTCCAAAAATTAGCTCAATCGGACAAGAAACGAACCAGAAATCGCAATTTGAAGTTGGCTGTTAGGGCTGAATTTTGACTGCGAAAACTGCTCTCTTTCTCTCTTTTTGGCTGCTAAAAAAACTCTCTGTATATATGAAAATAAGACCTAAATAGGCTTATATTTGCCTCATAAGAATGGGCCTATGGGCAAAAATGGGTTGGTCCAAATTGAGTTTTTATTTATCCACATAGGAAGGGAAAAAGACCAATAACGCAACATAGTTCACTGAGCAGGGACTAAAATCCATCCTTGAATGTTGGAATTGTCGATTATGTATGTATTGTGTAGCTCTTTCACCTTTCTAGTTTTGTGTTTGTTATCCTGCGATTTCTTAGAAATTGCTGCTCATGATGCTGTTAAACTTTGGCATAAACGCAAAGTGAAGAATTTTAGAACTTTCACTCCTTATAATGAAAACCCACCAACTCAATCAGGTATACAATTAACTGCATTCTACTAAAGCAAGACACTGAATCCATACATTAAATAAAAAAGAAATAGAACTAATGTTTGTTCATTAAGTTGTGAATCAAATTCATTTGAAGGTCGAATACAATTTTTAATACTTAAAATTGAATCTGAAGTTAAATTAAATGTCCATTTTTGACGATACTAGAGCTTCATTTTGAGTTGGAAAAACTATACTAGGAGTTGAATTGAATAGCTTTTCCAATTGTTGCCGAAGTTCTAGTGTATTAGTTTTTTTATGTATAATGTATTGCCTAATTTGAATTAAAACGTCTGAAAAACATAGCGTCAATATTGTTTCTTGGTAGTAAGATTAGTTTAGGATATCGGTATTATATTTTTTGTTAGAAAATAATTTATCTTCCTTGTGTAACTTCATTATTTTTTATTAATATTGTTCTACTACACAGTTCCTATAACTATAGCTTATATTTGTTTTTGTAAGACTTCTACGCTATCGTTGGATCTAAAACAACCAAATGACTTGCACACAAGATTAGCAGTATACGTGTGACCATTACCCTATTCTACTATATTTTTATGGGTTGCCTCCTATTACCATGTTCTCTGCTCCTCTTTCCGATTGCTATAAATAATTATTGTTGCATATCATATTCGTTCTTACACCTTTTTAGCTACCCACTCTTTCGAAGTTTCTAATAATCAAAACTTTTTAGAAAACTAGTTGTCTATCTCAATTGTTTTTTCTGCTTGTATGGTCAACATATAAGACTCCATCTACGTCACATCTCTATATTCTCTTAATAAAGGTCTACACATCTTAGAGCAACAAACAAAAAATATTTTGTAGGTAATTAGTATTCGATTAACAAGTCAGTAATCATGACTCGAGAAATTCTCTAGCAATTTGTTCACATAACTCGATTTACGCATAAAGAAATTATGAATTTAGTTGGTACTGCTTTGGTTTCAATTTGAATCATCAAGATGTTAAGTACTGAACTGAGAGAAGAAATCATAACATTGCAGTTGCAGCTCTCTTATAAAATTTCTAATTGTTATGACTAATATGTCCAATTTATGAACCTCATTTTTGTGTTGCTGAATCCAATAGCTAGAAAAAAATAGAACAAAAACAATATCGAGCAAACTATTTTCCCCCATAATTTCTAGTTCTCTATGAAGATTCACGCAATGAAAATCAACATGTTGTTGAATATGTATCTAGTTTGTCTTTGGAGTTTAGTCGTGCGTCTAAGAAAATTATTAAGTTTTATGGTTGGATTTTAGATTTAGGCCAGTATTATAAGAAGCTTTTCCATATAGTGCACATCTGGTACGTTTTATAACATAAATTTTATAACATAAGTGTAATTGCTTGATCACATAGATCTAACTTGGGTTTATTTTGACAAAATTATGTTAAATTTAAGTTTATCTTTTTTAGTGTTTGAGGGCTAGTTTCATAATTTTTTTCTCAATTTCTATAATGTGTTTGGTTTGTATAGAATGCTTACTGTTTTTTTTTTTTTTAACTTTTAACATTGTTTGATATATATTCTAATTTATAATTGAATCTATTCTTGCAGCCTCCTTTTCGTTGTTGTTTTAAACTTTGAAGATGCATATAATTAAATTTGATAGATTTGACACTTCAATGGTTGAGTTACTATAAGACAAATATAATTCATTATTCAACTATTTTGTAGTAGTTCATAATAATAGTTTTTTTATTGTGTAAATTGTGTCTATATCAGGTTTCAGAGATTTGAGTTTAGAAGTCAAGTAGTTATAGCTTTTGAATTCATAAAGCAAGCTGATAAGTTCCTGATCAATTTTCAAGGACTAGTAGATAAAAAATTGTATTTTATTACACTTTAACTAAGAGGTTGTGTAAACAATATAATGACTTGTATCTTATTCATCTATGACACAATTGAGATGTTAATCCATATTTCAAACATAATTATATTTATGAAACCATGATATTATTGCGTAGTTTTTTTTTTTTTTTTGGAATCCAATTTATTTGAATAAATGTATGAAACTCTTGAAGCACTAAAGGCCAATTATGGACCAAAATTATTACTCGTCTCTACAGGTTAAATTACTTTTCAGAGATTTAGCGACCAAAAAACAATATTTTTCAAAGATGAAAATAATCTATTTGAGACGACAAATGTAGTCTCCAAAAGGGTATACCAACGGTCATGTGTTCATCCATAATTCTATTTAACGACCGGTTTAAAAAGCCTGTTGCAACTATTTTTAGAGAAGATAGCTATTAAGACCGGTGGCGACCAGCCTTTTCCCGTCCCCGTAGACAATTTCGGACCGGATTTGGACATTTAGGGAATATATTTCCTTCCTTAGGGGCTTTTTTTCTTGTAGTGAACTTGTAAACCCCTTTTCCAAGCAATATATGCTTTCTTCCAGAATTCTCTTGGTCTTCCTTTCATTCTCTTAGCGATCTTAGTTTTAAAGGCTTACTTGAGCTTACAAAATCCTGAAAGATTCATGAGTAAGTTGTCAAGTGCCTCACGGAGCTTGAGCAAATACGCTAAGTCCGTGACAACATGGTAATAGAGGAAAAGTTTGTAGTGA
This sequence comes from Solanum arcanum, assembly GCA_027789145.1. Lineage (NCBI taxonomy): Eukaryota > Viridiplantae > Streptophyta > Magnoliopsida > Solanales > Solanaceae > Solanum > Solanum arcanum. The sequence continues at coordinate 51,979,071 of CM050933.1, forward strand.
GGGAATGGCTAACGGAGGAGACGTAAATGCAGTTAGCACCATCAACGTCTGGCTGGATAGTGGGGAGGAGTGGATCGAAAGGGTTGAAACGGCAAGGTAGGCCGTGAGATATTAGGCCACCACATGAACGTGGAAGACGACAACTTCAAGATCCTTAAGAACTTCACCCTCGAGGATGTAACAACCCTAAAAATGGATATGCTAAGTAATGCTTAATATGTCTAGAATGCCTATGATTAGACCGAGTTCACAAGGATTGATGCATGTAAAACAATATCTTTGAACCCTTGCGACAGCCAAGCCAACTAACAGTGGGACTTAGTTGAGCAAGGAAATGTTTGGTCCAGCCATGTAGGGATCTTGAATATGAAGATTTACCCGGATGAGTCTTTACCGGACTTAAAAGAGGAAATCTTAAGTTTGGAGGGTCTAGGGGTAAATGGTCTTTTTCAAGGCTAAGGGTAGTATCGTAGTTACCCTAAATATGTAAATTAATTAATAAGCTGTAGGGACATTTTGGGGAGACAGGGCCGAAAATTGGCCTTTGAGTAAAGTCTTGCTCCACCCGGGTTCGAACCTAGGTGGAAGCAATGATTGAAATTGCTTTATTTAAATTGGTAAATTAATTTAATTAATTAATAAATATTGGCTGATTTAACAAACAGGAAAAATTAGATTTTAAAGGTTTGAAAGAGTCCTAGATTGATTAAGTCATTACCTAAGCCTAAACTACCTATTCACGATCATCTCTCTTTCACGTCTCTCTCATTCACTTTTCTTTTCACGTTTTCTCTTCCTAAACAACTACAAGAACAGAAAATTTATTAAAGTTCTTCACACTTGAAGAACTTACACGAAAATATAATAAGAACAAGCTAATAAAAAATGTTAGGCAAAAGGGAGGATTATTCCGTCGATTTGGTGTTGAAGTTAAGGTAATTTAGACTTGATTTTTGGAGAAGGTTTTGGATAGAAAGTCAAGGTTTGAACTAAATAAAAGGTATGAGATTTCTTACTCCTGGTCCCTTTTCCAAGAGACCCTTAGGACTCAGATGAATCTACTATGAATATAGGGTTGTTCCCCTTTACATGTTCCCTGTCACTAACTCCCATCGATTTGTATGTTGGGTATGTTTGGTGGTAGAAATTTGGGATGTAATGTATTTCGTGTTAATTATTTTCATGTATGTATGTTTGGAGTTATGTGAATATTAAGCATGTTGTCTGAAATTATGTGTTTATGTGTGTGCAATGTGTAGCCGTGACATACACTCTTGATTTGAATTTCGAAAAATGACATGTTATGGTTGTATTCTTACATGCACAAACATGTATGAATCATGATGTTCATATGACTTATAATGTGGCTGATTTGAGTGGAAATAATTAGCTAAATGAATCCATGAAAATGCACCTAAAGATGTACTAAATGATCCATGAATTACCCTAAAAACTAACATGTAAACGTTGATGAAAATGAGCTAAAAAATGTAAAAAAAATTCAGCATCTTGTTGATGAGTTTCGGCCAAGATAAGTGATGTAAAAATGGTGATTTGAGTGAAAAATCTTTGTATAATGTGATCTTGAAAATACACCTCAAAATCTCACTAAAAACTACTTCAAACGTATACACATTTAACGTGAAAGAGGTGAGAAAATAGGCTGCACAAATGTGATCAAAATTCTAGCACTTTGATGTTAGTTTTGGTCAAGTTAAGTCAATTAACATGTAATGAAAAAATGAAGAAAAATAAAGTGAGGTTACTGCGGATCTAACCCGTGACCTCACCATGTTAAAATTCAAAATAATAATGTTCGTTAATGGAATGTGGTAAGGGGGATTCGAACCCGTAGCCTTGATCAAAAATGTAATTCTAAAATAAGAAATGAGGGGAGTGGGATTCGAACACACAACCTCTCAGCCAAACTTAAGGAATTAAAAGAAAATAAAAGTTGAGGCGTGTGGGTATATAAATCCACAACCTCTAGGCTGTTTATGGGAATTAAAGAGAAAAAATAAAGTGAGGCCGTGGGGATTCGATCCCACACACTCACGGTCAACTCGGATAAGTCAAGGAAAAGAAACTAAAAGAAATGATTTTGTGGGGGATCGATGCCACAACCTCTCAGTCCCAAACAAACGAAAAGGAAAAAAAATAAGGAAAAGTAAATGTTGGCATTAGGGCTCAATCTCGGGTCCCCAAGCTGAAGTGAGGTTAAGTAAAAAATAATTAAAAAGACAAGTGTTAACCAAGGATTTGAAACCGGATTCCCTTGGCCAAACTCTGTATTGATACATATGTCATACGTGAATAAATTTTCAAAGTAATGTTGCCCACATAGATCGAAATCGAGATCTTGGCATACATACAAGATGCATAAGTCTTGTACCACATAATATTAGGAAGATATGAATCACTTAAATGAACTATGAATGAAGCCTCAAGGCTTGTATGTATAGATCCATAAGTCTAGAATAAGTTTAAAAGTAAGTGAACCTAAGATGTACGCAATGAAAGGATGAAACCCTAGGATGGTTAAGTAAAAATGTGAAACACACTAAATGGCCAAGTGCGTTGGCATATGATGAAGTGACCATTCACGTAATAAAGGGTGAGTAATTATGAAGAGAAAATGTGCTAAAGTTAATGAATTTGTTGACAACATGATAAGAGGCTACTGTAAAAGATGAGAGCAATCTCAAACGAGCTTCAGTAAATATTACAAAAACGTACTCACCTATGAGAGTGTAAAGTTAATGAAGAGACCAGTCTCTATGAACACTCTAATGAAAGTATTGAGATTAATATACACTTAATACTAATGATGAGATGAGAAATCATCTATTGAGCTATGATGTCCTCATACTAGAAGCCAGGTTCCATGACGTATGAGTTGAATGTAATGGAAATTTATACTGAGCACCGATAGACTAGCTATGAGCGGTGATGCCTTTTTCGGGAAAGGAGGAGGTTCAGTAACTCTCATGAGATGAGACTATCCGGCATGTCGGGTATGGGTCTCCTTATATCTCCTAGTCTTCGAACCTATACTGCCAATATAGGGATCTGGCGGGGTCAATTCCCATGTACTCTAGCATATTTTGGGTAACTTTGGCCGATGATTCCACCTCTTTTCGGTGTGGGGGAGACACTGGATTTCATGATGCTCACATGATCTATGTCGGTTAAAAATAAAGTTCCCCATGAATGAATGAGGCTAGCCTCAAATGATGTACATAATGAAATGAATGATTACAAAGGTGTTAGGATAGGATAATCAAGAGGCGAGCTAGACTTAAGTATTGACACTAGGTCATTCTTGATAATTGCATAGAGAACCTGATGAATTTTTTAAACTACATCCTAGGTATAGATGGTGTTTACACTAGCTTATGAATGTATGAAGCGAAGTACATATGAATGAATGAACTAGACTCTGTGTTTGCTAAGGAAGGCTCCCTAGTTGATATCCCATATGTTGAGCCCTCATTATTGGGAAGTCTTGATGTCAAGTACATGATTCCAAAGTTTCATGGAATATGAAAGAATGATATGAAAGATGTTATGTTCTATATGCAATATGATATGTGCTATGTGTAAGATGTTATGTGATGTGTGCGATATGATAAGTATGATGATGCATGTTACTTTCATGGCATGACTTTCCTAATCCAATTTGGAAAGTCCACTGACTTGACCTTCAACAAATTATGTTGTTTGGGAAAGAGATTTTCTTACTCATACATGTCCTTGGTGTGTGATTGCATATACCCATACTTAGTACAAGAGTGTACAATTCCCATACAATATCTAATTTTAGGTGCAGGCACAGGTGAACATTAGAGCTTATTGTACGATGTTGCAGCTATCTGGACGTGGAGCTTACATCCGGACTTGGTAGGCCCTCATGCTTTCGAGGATATCTACCGTTATTATCTAGCTTAGATGTAGGCTTTAGATAGTGGATCATGTTACACTAGTGTTTCATTTCCCATTTCATTTCAGATTTTGTATTGGTGCCGTTTTGGCAAGAAGAAGTTTAATGCAATTATGATTTACTTCTTTCATTTGATTATCTCTATATAAAATGGTTTATTTGTGAACACCTATGATATTAAGTATAATATGTTTCGCATGAAATAAGAAAATAAAAAGTTCAAATTTTCCACTAAAATTGACCTAGATGAAGTAAGTATGACGAATGTAGGCTTGTCTGCGGCCTCTGAGAGTTCAACGATGTCGGTCTCGTCTTGAATCTAGATTCCACTTGTGAAACACAACAGAGCCAAAGGAGAGGAGATGAGGAGGTAGTCATGACAATGGTGTGGGAGAGTGTGGAAAGGCGAGGAGCACCGACCACATCCTAAGAATCATGGCACGTATAAGTTCGATGAGAAGAAGTTTATACGTCATGGAGACACAGAGAGAAAGACAGAGGTTGCCAAAAGACGTGGTTGATACATATGCCGTGGGCCGCATGGCTATGTGAGGTGCCCTTAAATGAAGAGCATTGGTGATATCCTGCCAGTGCAGAAAGAGAAGGAAGCACATGAGCAAGAACAAGGCGCGGAAATGTAACGACCTGTTTAGTCGTTTTGAGCAGCAGATTTTATTTCTGGAAAAACTGGCTAAGATTACGGACACCACGACGGACCGTCATAGGCACGACGGTCCGTCACAGATGTTTCATTCCATGACACTTGGAATTCTAAAATTTGGTACTGAAAATCGACTCTCTGAACTCCGTAACGAACTGGCAGGACGGACCGTCACTGGTGTGACGGGCCGTCACAGTCCACTTGAGTTCTAAGAGGCTGCGACGACCTGTGTGACGGACCGTCGCAGGCACGACGGCCCGTCACAGGTCGCGTAAGCCCAGTCAGAATAGGATTTCTTTCCTCGTTTTAAGGGACGTTTTGGACTATTCTTTCCTTAATTATAAAGTTTGAGGGTAATATTAATAAATCTAATTACTTGGGGGTTAAAATAGGTAACCTTAAGTTAATTAGTGGGTTCTATTGTCCTCTTTTAGTCTTAATTATATGATAATTAGGGTAAAGGAAAGAGGGTTTGAATAAAACAAACAGAAAGAACAAAGAGAAAGAGAGGGATCGATCGAGAGGGAGGAGAAAACGCAGCTTGAGGATTAGCTTGTTTGATCAATTTTTCGGTGGAGGTAGGTTATGGTTTTTACGATATTCGTAGTGAACTCTTAATAGTGAATGATATGTATTGGTGGTATTGTAAACCTGTCTATATGCTTAAATGTATGCTTGCATGAATATGATTATGTGATTTTGATGAAATAAGCATGATGAAAACCATTGAATCCCAAATCTTGAAAGAAACTTTAATCTACTTATTAATGATAATGCCTTGGTATAAAAGAAGGCTTGATGAATTAAAGTAATGGGATTGATGATGCCTTGGTATAAAGAAGTCTTGATGAACGAATATAATGAGATTAGTGGATCAGAGTATCACGTTCCGACACATAGTATTAGTGGATCGGAGTGTCACGTTCCGACACATAGTATTAGTCGATCGGAGTGTCACGTTCCGACACATGGTATTAGTGGGAAGGGTGTCACGAACCGACACGTAGAATTAGGGGATCGGAGTGTCACGTACCGACACATATAGGGGATCGGAGTGTCACGTTCCGACACATATAGGGGATCGGAGTGTCACGTTCCGACACATATAGGGGATCGGAGTGTCACGTTCCGAAACATATAGGGGATCGGAGTGTCAGATTCTGACACATATAGGGGATCGGAGTGTCACGTACCGACACAAGAGGAAGAAAGATAATGAATCTTGAAGGATGATAATATACTCAACATAATGAACTTAATTTCCAATATGAGCATGGTATTGAGGCTTGAGCCCTCATGGATGAACTTAATAGTACTTGTTGTTGTTACATGTTGAGTTTATAGCTGATTTATGATATTAACTGATATATACTGTTTTTTCTATTTTGAGTTGGCCGATGATATCTACTCAGTACTTGTCGTTGTACTGACCCCCTACTTTTATGTTTTCTTCTTTGTTATTTGTGGAATGCAGCAAACGTTCCGTCAACTTCAACTCAACAGTAGATCTAGCCAGTCTTCACTACTTTCGGAAATTCAGGGTGAGCTAATGCGTCTAGCTTGGACTGGATCTTCTTCTCCGAGTCTTGATGCCTTGAACTTCCGGCATGGACTAGCTTTTATGTATTTTTAGCTTCTTAGACATTCCTAGTTTAGTAATTTGAGATAGATGTTCTTGTGACGATGACTTCCAGATTTTGGGGATAATAATAATAGTTTTGAATTGTTTTATTAATGAGTTTAAGTCTTCCGCATTATTTTCCGTTGTTATATATTGAAATGTTAAGGTTTATATGGGTTGGTTCGCTCACATAGGAGGGTAAATGTGGGTGCCAGTCGCGGCCCCGTTTTGGGTCGTGACAAACTTGGTATCAGAGCATTAGGTTCGTTGGTCTCATCACACAAGAACAGGTCTAGTAGAGTCTTAAGGAACGGTAGGGGGACGCCTTTACTTATCCTTGAGAGGCTATAAGACTTTAGGAAAATTTCACTCTTTCATTCTTTCTTTCGTGCTACTACTTGAGTCCAATTGGTATCTAGGCGATACGAATTGGTATCTGACCATCTTCACTCTATTTCGCAGATGGTTAGAACTAGAGCAACGACCGCACCAGCAGCAACAACGGCACAGCAAGAAACATCTGAGCCAGCCACTGGGGCTGTGGCTCGAGGAAGAGCAGCGGCAAGAGGCCGTGGTAGAGGTCGTGGGAGGACGTCCTCTAGAGGAAGAGGACGAGCACCTAGCCCATCTGATGCTAGGGCAGTGACTCCTCCACCGACCGAGGAAGTGGTAAGAGAAGGGGAGGATGGGGAGAATGAACAAGAGCATAATGAGGAATTGCCACCCCAACCTACCCCAGAAATGATTAATCAGGTTTTGGCCTATCTTAGCGGTTTATCCGATCAGGGTCAGGCACCTCCAGTGGTTTCTGCACCAACACCTCCGGTTTCAGAGGTACGACATGCTGCTGCTGGGGCTCCTCGTATGGATGCCTCTTTGGAAATAGGTACATTTCCACGTCTGACTACTGGACCGATAATGACAAACGATCAGCACGAACTTTTCAATAAGTTCTTGAAATTGAAACCTCCAGTCTTCAAGGGTGCAGAATCTGAAGATGCTTATGATTTCCTGGTTGATTGTCATGAGCTACTACACAAGATGGGGATAGTAGAACGGTTTGGCGTTGAGTTCGTAAGTTATCAGTTTCAAGGGAACGCCAAAATGTGGTGGCGATCACATGTCGAGTATCAATCGACAGAGGCCACACCCATGACTTGGGCATCCTTCTCTTCTCTGTTTATGGAGAAGTATATCCCAAGGACTTTGAGAGATAGAAAAAGGGATGAGTTCTTGGGTCTCGAGCAAGGTAGGATGACGGTTAACGCATATGAGGCTAAGTTTCGTGCTTTATCAAGGTATGCCACTCAACTTTGTTTCAGTCCACAAGAGCGGATTCGCCGGTTTGTGAAGGGGTTGAGATCAGAGTTGCGGATTTCGGCCTTACATGTAGCGGCTACGGCAACATCCTTCCAAGAGGTGGTAGACTTTGTGATAGAAGTGGAAGGAGTGAAGCCAGATGACTTCACCACGACATCGACATCAAAAAGGTTTCGAAGGGGAGGTGAGTTTAATGGTTCTTACTCTAGAGGAAAGAGCTCCGGAGGTTACTCAAGTCGACCAATTGGTCTTCACTCTGGTGTAGTTGGGGGTCCACCTCAGAATGGTCAACACTACTCCGAGAGACCTATGCCTGACTCCAGAGAGTGTTATGGATGTGGGGAGATTGGACATGTTAGGAGGAATTGTCCAAAAACAGAGTTACAGACCCCCAATAGCTAGAGTTAGAGGTGGTCTTGGTAGAGGCCGCTTTTCTGGAGGACGTGGTGGTCGAGGTAATGGTGGTCACCACAACGGCAGAGGTGATGGGCAAACTGGAGCCACTACTACGCAACATGGTAGGGGCAACGGACAGACGAATAATGGGGCCCATTGTTACGCTTTTCTTGGGAGATCTGAAGCGGAGGCGTCAGATGCTGTCATCACAGGTAACCTTTTGATTTGTGATTGCATGGCTTCCGTATTGTTTGATCCTGGATCCACATTTTCTTATGTATCTTCCTCATTTGCTAATGGTCTAAATTTACATTGTGAATTACTTGACACGCCTATTCGTGTTTCTACTCCGGTGGGTGAGTCTGTGGTAGTTGAAAAAGTGTATAGGTCTTGTGTGGTGAATTTTGTGGGGAGCAACACTTATGTAGATTTGGTTATTTTAGAAATGGGTGACTTTGATGTAATTCTGGGTATGACTTGGCTTTCTCTGAATTTTGCGATTTTGGATTGTAATGCTAAAACTGTGACGTTAGCCAAGCCTGGGGCAGATCCGTTAGTGTGGGAGGGTGACTACACTTCCAATCCGGTTCGTATCGTGTCCTTTATTTGTGCTCGGAAGATGGTTAGTAAGGGTTGCTTAGCTTTCTTAGCACATCTTAGGGATGACACTACTCAAGTACCCTCAATTGAATCGGTTTCGGTAGCTCGAGAATTTTTGGATGTGTTCCCTGCAGATCTTCCTGGTATGCCACCCGATAGGGATATTTACTTCTGTATCGATCTTGAACCAGGCACACGCCCCATTTCTATACCCCCGTATAGAATGGCTCCCGCCGAATTAAGAGAGTTAAAGGCTCAACTTCAAGAGTTGTTGAGCAAGGGCTTCATTAGACCAAGTGCATCTCCTTGGGGTGCTCCGGTTTTGTTTGTAAAGAAGAAGGATGGGAGTTTTCGGATGTGCATAGACTACCGGCAGTTGAACAAGGTAACGATTAAGAACAAGTATCCTCTTCCTCGCATTGATGACTTGTTCGATCAACTACAAGGTGCTTGTGTATTCTCGAAGATTGACTTGAGATCCGGTTATCATCAATTGAAGATACGGGCGACGGATGTGCCAAAGACTGCCTTTCGAACTAGATATGGGCATTATGAATTCGTGGTGATGTCCTTTGGTCTTACGAATGCCCCTGCTGCGTTCATGAGTTTGATGAATGGGATTTTTAAGCCATATTTGGATCTCTTCGTGATTGTATTTATTGATGATATATTGGTATACTCAAAGAGCAAGAAGGAACATGAAGAGCATTTGAGAATGGTATTGGAAACGTTGAGGGAGAAAAAGCTTTATGCCAAGTTCTCTAAGTGTGAGTTTTGGCTAGATGCAGTGTCCTTCTTGGGGCATGTGGTTTCGAAGGATGGGGTAATGGTAGATCCTTCTAAGATCGAGACAGTGAAGAATTGGGTAAGACCCACTAATGTGTCAGAAATAAGAAGCTTTGTTGGGTTAGCTAGCTACTACCGCCGATTTGTCAAGGGATTCTCTTCTATTGCTTCCCAATTGACGAACTTGACTAAGCAGAATGTTCCATTTGTATGGTCAGACGAATGTGAGGAAAGCTTTCAGAAGCTTAAGACTTTGTTGACTACTGCACCTATCCTCACCTTACCGGTAGAGGGTAAGAACTTCATTGTTTATTGTGATGCATCCTATTCGGGTTTGGGTGCAGTGCTAATGCAAGAGAAGAACGTGATTGCTTATGCTTCAAGACAATTAAAAGTGCATGAACGTAACTATCCAACTCATGACTTGGAATTAGCCGCGGTAGTGTTTGCATTAAAGCAATGGAGGCACTATTTATATGGGGTTAAGTGTGAGGTCTACACGGATCATCATAGCCTTCAGTATGTCTTTACTCAGAAAGATTTGAACTTGAGACAGAGGAGATGGATGGAACTACTAAAGGACTACGACATCACTATTTTGTATCATCCGGAGAAGGCGAATGTTGTGGCAGATGCTTTGAGTAGAAAGGCGGGAAGCATGGGAAGTCTAGCTCATTTGCAAGCTTCTAGACGCCCATTGGCTAGAGAGGTTCAGACTCTGGCTAACGACTTGATGAGGTTAGAATTAAATGAGAAGGGAGGATTGTTGGCTAGTGTAGAGTCAAGATCTTCTTTTCTTGACAAGATTAAGGGAAAACAGTTTGATGATGAGAAACTAAGGCGAATCCAAGATAAAGTATTGCGAGGAGAGGCTAAGGAAGCACAAATCGATGAGGAAGGTGTTTTGAGAATCAAAGGAAGGGTATGTGTACTCCGCGTCGATGATTTGATCAACACTATTCTGACAGAGGCTCATAGTTCAAGGTATTCTATACATCCGGGTGCAACCAAGATGTATCGTGACCTAAAGCAACACTTTTGGTGGAGTAGAATGAAGCGTGATATTGTTGACTTTATTGCCAAGTGTCCAAACTGTCAACAAGTGAAATATGAACACCAAAGGCCCGGAGGAACACTTCAGAGAATGCCCATTCCTGAATGGAAATGGGAGAGAATCGCAATGGACTTCGTGGTTGGTCTTCCAAAGACAATGGGTAAGTATGACTCCATTTGGGTGATTGTTGATAGGTTAACTAAATCTGCTCATTTCATCCCGGTCAAGGTGACTTACAATGCAGAGAAGTTAGCCAAGATCTATATCTCAGAAATCGTTCGATTGCATGGGGTTCCACTATCCATCATATCAAATAGACGTACGCAGTTTACTTCTAAGTTTTGGAAAACATTGCATGCGGAATTGGGTACTAGGTTGGACCTAAGTACTGCGTTCCATCCTCAGACCGATGGTCAGTCTGAACGAACGATTCAAGTGTTGGAGGATATGCTTCGCGCATGCGTGATAGAGTTTGGTGGCCATTGGGATAGCTTCTTACCTTTGGCAGAGTTTTCATACAACAATAGCTATCACTCAAGCATTGATATGGCCCCATTTGAAGCATTGTATGGGAGGAGATGTAGATCTCCCATTGGTTGGTTTGATGCATTCGAGGTTAGACCTTGGGGTACTGATCTCTTGAGGGATTCGTTAGATAAGGTGAAGGGCATTCAAGAAAAGCTTCTAGCGGCGCAAAGTAGACAAAAGGAGTATGCAGATCGAAAGGTTAGAGACTTGAAGTTCATGGAGGGTGAACAAGTCTTGTTGAAGGTTTCACCTATGAAAGGGGTGATGCGGTTTGGCAAAAGAGGTAAGCTAAGTCCAAGGTACATTGGACCATTTGAGGTACTAAAGCGAGTAGGGGAGGTGGCTTATGAATTAGCCTTACCTCCAGGGCTGTCCGTAGTACATCCGGTATTTCATGTATCCATGTTGAAAAGATACCATGGAGATGGAAACTACATCATCCGTTGGGATTCAGTTTTGCTTGATGAGAACTTGACTTATGAAGAAGAACCGGTTGCTATATTAGATAGAGAGGTTCGCAAGTTGAGGTCGAGAGAGATTGCATCCATCAAAGTTCAATGGAAGAATCGACCGGTTGAAGAGGCTACTTGGGAGAAGGAGGCAGATATGCAAGAAAAATACCCACATCTGTTTACAGATTCAGGTACTTCCTTCCGCCCTTGTTTTTCTTCTTTTGATCGTTCGGGGACGAACGATGGGTAAATTGGTATCTATTGTAACGACCTGTTTAGTCGTTTTGAGCAGCAGATTTTATTTCTGGAAAAACTTGCTAAGATTACGGACACTACGACGGACCGTCATAGGCACGACGGTCCGTCACAGATGTTTCGTTCCATGACACTTGGAATTCTAAAATTTGGTACTGAAAATCGACTCTCTGAACTCCGTAACGGCTGGCGGGGACGGACCGTCAGCGGTGTGACGGGCGTCCGCGATCCACTTGAGTTCTAAGAGGCTGCGGCGACACTGTGACGGACCGTCGCGAGCACGGCTGACGTCCGTCAGTCGCGTAAGCCCAGTCAGAATCGGATTTCTTTCCTCTTTTTAAGGGACGTTTTAGACTATTCTTTCCTTAATTATAAAGTTTGAGGGTAATATTAATAAATCTAATTACTTGGGGGTTAAAATAGGTAACCTTAAGTTAATTAGTGGGTTCTATTGTCCTCTTTTAGTCTTAATTATATGATAATTAGGGTAAAGGAAAGAGGGTTTGAATAAAACAAACAGAAAGAACAAAGAGAAAGAGAGGGATCGATCGAGAGGGAGGAGAAAACGCAGCTTGAGGATTAGCTTGTTTGATCAATTCTTCGGTGGAGGTAGGTTATGGTTTTTACGATATTCGTAGTGAACTCTTAATAGTGAATGATATGTATTGGTGGTATTGTAAACCTGTCTATATGCTTAAATGTATGCTTGCATGAATATGATTATGTGATTTTGATGAAATAAGCATGATGAAAACCATTGAATCCCAAATCTTGAAAGAAACTTTAATCTACTTATTAATGATAATGCCTTGGTATAAAAGAAGGCTTGATGAATTAAAGTAATGGGATTGATGATGCCTTGGTATATAGAAGGCTTGATGAACGAATATAATGAGATTAGTGGATCGGAGTGTCACGTTCCGACACATAGTATTAGTGGATCGGAGTGTCACGTTCCGACACATAGTATTAGTGGATCGGAGTGTCACGTTCCGACACATAGTATTAGTGGGACGGGTGTCACGAACCGACACGTAGAATTAGGGGATCGGAGTGTCACGTACCGACACATATAGGGATCGTAGTGTCACGTTCCGACACATATAGGGGATCGGAGTGTCACGTTCCGACACATATAGGGGATCGGAGTGTCACGTTCCGACACATATAGGGGATCGGAGTGTCACGTTCCGACACATATAGGGGATCGGAGTGTCACATACCGACACAAGAGGAAGAAAGATAATGAATCTTGAAGGATGATAATATACTCAACATAATGAACTTAATTTCCAATATGAGCATGGTATTGAGGCTTGAGCCCTCATGGATGAACTTAATAGTACTTGTTGTTGTTACATGTTGAGTTTATAGCTGATTTATGATATTAACTGATATATACTGTTTTCTATTTTGAGTTGGCCGATGATATCTACTCAGTACTTGTGGTTGTACTGACCCCCTACTTTTATGTTTTCTTCTTTGTTATTTGTGGAATGCAGCAAACGTTCCGTCAACTTCAACTCAACAGTAGATCTAGCCAGTCTTCACTACTTTCGGAAATTCAGGGTGAGCTAATGCGTCTAGCTTGGACTGGATCTTCTTCTCCGAGTCTTGATGCCTTGAACTTCCGGCATGGACTAGCTTTTATGTATTTTTAGCTTCTTAGACATTCCTAGTTTAGTAATTTGAGATAGATGTTCTTGTGACGATGACTTCCAGATTTTGGGGATAATAATAATAGTTTTGAATTGTTTTATTAATGAGTTTAAGTCTTCCGCATTATTTTCCGTTGTTATATATTGAAATGTTAAGGTTTATATGGGTTGGTTCGCTCACATAGGAGGGTAAATGTGGGTGCCAGTCGCGGCCCCGTTTTGGGTCGTGACAGGAAATGATGCAAATGGGCTTGATAGGACTATGCAGAGCTATCCATAGGGAACTAGAGAAGCCGAAAGTATACGACGTGCAATATGTCGACATCACCATCAATGGAAGACCCTCCCGTGCTATGGTCGACACATGTGCAGATTTTAATATCATGACCAAGAAAGAAGCGAAAAGGTTGGAGCTGTGTTAAAATCCATGTAACGCCAAAGTCAGGACTTTCAATGCACCACCGACTCGCATGAGTGGAGTCGCGCATGGAGTAAACATCACCCTAGGCGAGTGGCAAGGTAAGACCAAATTCATTGTCGCTCCTTTAGATCTATTTTACATTATTATTTTGCAAGATTTCTTCCACGAGTGACACATGGTGATCGATCCTTACTTCCAACAACATATGTTCATGGACCAAGGAGGAACATGCATTGTTCCCATGGTTAAGGCACGAAAGACAGAAGTGCAGGTTCGACTAAAGTCTATGCAACTCAAGAAAAATCTAAAGAAGGAGAATTCGACATTTATAGCCACCATTACATGTTTGAAATAAGACAATGGTGCTAAGAAGTCCTAGCTAGCACGAACAAGGTTCCAAGAGGGAACAATGTCGTGATGCCAAAGAAGTCAATGAGGCGCTTTCCTCCTTGGAAAGAGGTAGATCGTGAGGCCGAGTTAGAAAAGATAAAGAAGAAATTAAATGAGTTGCGCGAGAGGATTGATCACATCAATGAACTATTTGTCGCGCGTACGAGAAGACAAGACCCTATTGCCAATGAAGTGACGATCCGACGTGGTCGTCGCATCAATGGGTGGGAGAGAGTGTCACATCCCACCACATGACAATTAAATTTTGTGTCCGGATGGGGACGAAAGGTTCTAAAGTTGTTGACAGGTTTGTGGAGAACTCTATAACCTTTTAGATTAATCAAGAAGGCTAGAGAATTCCTTAGAATTCTATAGAATAACTTAGATATATTCTTGGAAAGGTTTAGAAATTCCTAGAATACATAGACTTTTCTAGAGAGGTACTAAAGTGTAAAGAAGGAGAGGTATGTAAAGTAAATAATTTTACAGTTAGGTCCTTAGGAGGTAGTATAAATAGGGGGTGTCATTCATTTTCAAGGCATCCAAGCTTGAAATAAGCAATCCAACAACTTGTAAAGCTTTCTTCCAAGAAATATAAGTCTTCTTCCAAAATTCTCTAAGCGATCTTAATTTTAAATGCTTACTTGAGCTTACAAGATCGTGAAAGATTAATGACTAAGTTGTCAAGTGCCACGGAGCTTTATCAAATACTCTAGGTCCATGTCACACGACCCTTAACAACATCAAAAAATAATCTAGACTATTAATTTTTTTTAATAATATCTTGAAATGGAATCCTTGAATCTTAAGGACCCCTTTTGAACTTGGGAATGTCACGAACCACAAGTACACCCTAGAAGTTAGGACATCCTTGTGTTGTCACATGGTAAATGAAACTACAAGAAGTCTCATCTAAGCATCTCGTATTATTCATTGCATGATAAACATTCTAAAATAGGTAAGAATTTAAAACTTTCTACACACACGAAGAACTCTTTCATAAATATTACAAAAGTGGAACACTTTCATTTAAAACATTAAACCTTTACAACATCTACTTGAACCATCTAATCTTTAGAGTACACAAAACTTGGGAGTAAGCCCATACATGACGATAAAATAAGGTCTATGACATAAGGGACATGTAAGTATTGTTCTCATATCGATGAGGACTCACCAATACTTTATCTTCAACCCTTAGGAAACTATCCATCCTTCATGACACATCAAGATTCCATTTCCCTGCACTTTATTCAAAAAGTAAAAGAAGGGGTTAGCATATTACATGTACTAAGTATGGAAGCCATGCAAAAACCATGAAAAAGGGACGTTTAATACATAACATACTTTTCATGAATTTTGATTAAAATATTGTAATATAAGAATAAGAACAACATTTAACAACTTAGAAACACATAAGAAATCATTTAGTCAAAAAGTCACATTTTTAGAAACCTTACAGTGAATTGACTTCACTATACTGTGAACTCAATTCACTGTTACAGTAAAGTTCGTTCACTTCAGTTTAAACACCCTTTAACATATAATCTTCTCCCTCAAAGCTATCCTAAGATTCACTTAAGTCACACAAAGAGAGGTAGTCCATACACCCTTTCTAGATGTACCTAAATGACCCTCAAGATTACTTATAATGAGTCACATACAGACTTAAGAGACATTAACATAAGAACATGAGATTTTCATACCAAGGTGAGTCTAGGTCTCACTTAATTGAGTTGTAAAGAGTACGTGCACACAATACCTTACACACACACTTAAGAGATCGTATAGACTACCTAAGATAGAATCATTCTCACTTAAAACATTAACATATAGGTGATATGACATTCTCCTTCTTAAGGTTATTAAAAGATAAACTTAAGTATATCAAGAAGATAACGTCCATAGAGACCTCTTCAATATTACCTAAGGCTTAGATGATGTCCACATAATCGACCAACTTCCTAACTAGAGTCATTCTTAAGACATATCTAGGCAAGATAAGAAGTGACCATTCCTATTCCCCCTTCACACCTTAACGAGACAACCCATAATTACTCTAGATAAATACTACTTCATTTTGACATACTTTCTTAACTTAAATCATTAGATTTACTAGTTCATTAAGACACATTCAACAAATAAAGGACATTCAAGTAATGGTCTTGAACAAGACCTAGGGACTCTCACTAACACCTTCAAAGCCTATTGTGCAATACCTAGATAGTGTCCCATACCACCACCTAAACTTCATAGAACTTCTCTAGTGCTAGTAAGTATCCAGATGATGAGAATAGGTAATAACCATCATATATCATGTTATCAAAGAAAGGAATCCGGAGTTCGAACCTACTCCGATGAGGGTGTTCTACTTGCCAAGGGTAGAACAAGGAGACATCCCATGTAGGCACATGGTTAAGGAATATGAAGGACGTGCTTTGTTTTGTAGTCTCATACATAACTAGAACTACTTCCCTTACCATACTCACTCGGTGTTATCCTCGTTCTCATAGAGTAATTAACATTAAAGATTCACATAAGAGGGTTCCATAACAAGTTTTAACCCAATCACATATACCCTAACAAAGAGGACCTCTTAGGACTACCTTCCAATGGCGACAATAAGATCATTATGACTTTCTTAAGGCTTGATATGATGTCGTTCAAGCCAATCAACCTTAAGTCCATCATTCCTTTACTTGAAGTATATCATTACGACTTTCGACTTTAACATACATAACCTTACCACTAGGTTCAAGGTTTCACATAAAAGACCCTCTTCACATCATTCAAGATCACATATTAATTACACATTCAAGACTAATAAACTTAAGAATATAAATTCAAAAAATCACATATTCATACCCATACAAGCATAAAGTAAGGGACACAAGTCAACCAAGACAAGACACCATATACTTCATCTTAACACATATTACTAGTCATTCTATAAGCACATAGGAATAAAAATTATGATCTTTAAGTCATCCGACACACTACCATATCATCATAAATATAACTATTATAGACTCATACAATCAATATGGAACAACCATGCATCAACCCAAAGACTAGACATAGAAGCACATAACCATAGTCTACATGATTTCCTAACATACATAGAAAGAACACATAATTTAACATTTCTTTCCAAATAGATATATATATACTCATAATTGACATAAATCAACTAAGAAAATCATCATAATACTTCAAGTAGGGACGACAAGGCCATGATCATCATATTGCATAAAGTAACGCCGACAAGGCCACATCAATTCACATAGCACCGCCACCATTAGTGGAATATACCAATCACAACATAATTGAAGTCTAATTAACATCAAAGTAAAGAAATTAGGGAAGCATACCCCCACTCCATCTTACCACTTCAATTTTCCAATTCAATATTGTAAGGCCCTTACCCAAGTCCATAACCAACAACTCAATACAATTATATCAAATATCAATGAAGCTAGGTCAATTCATTGCATACTTCTCACTGTAATACAATATAGATATCAATTGAATATAATTATTGCATCATTACATAGCCCATAGAAAAATACATTAGAAATTATAAGCATTAAGTCAATATAAATTCAATAAGCTTAGTATACAATACGTCTAAGAGTATTCATTACTTAATTAATAAAATTTACAGCCTATACACCACAAATACATAATCTGTATGAATCAAAATCCCATAACAGTCTACACATGAATTCATGAATATCAAAGCATAATCAATTCACCCATATTTTAGTGAAATTTAGAGATTTGAGAAGATCATGGGTTCATGGAGAATTTCATTGGAAAAAAATCAATAATACATCAATTTAATAATGTATAAACATTTGGAAACCATATAAGCAAGAACCCAATACATAGAGTAGAAATTGGACTTTTTCATCTTTTTTGAATTCTTTGAAAATCATCTTTGAAATTGGATCTAAGGTGATAGAAAGACTTAGATGAAGACATGCCATACCTTATTTGAAGAAGCCAAATCTAATTAAATAAAAAAATCCATTGAAGACCTATCTTCAAGCTCCATTTTAACTTTGAACTCACATGGAAGTTTTTGTTGAAACTTTAGGAGGGAAGGGGTTCTGATTTAGATACTAGGGTTTAAATGAGAGTTTAATCACTTATATACTCTTAAATAATACTAAAAACCTAAAACAACTGTCCACATGTTTTATAAGACTTGGGGTGAATTTCCCAAAACCCCTATGTCTGAATAGAAAAACTGCCATCTTTTTAGCACCATCAACGTGACATCGACGGACCGTTGGTCCTGCCACGTTCGATCGATGAGGTCACGTGGTTCACTTCAGAGGTTCCCCAACCTGAAGGCTAAATGTTCTAATCTACGAGACACATTGACTGTCCTTCTCATTGTCGATCGGCCGTCGATTGGTTCGTCGTTTGGCCACTGCCTTGCAGTGTTGGTCTCTAAGTTGGGTCCTCCCTTGTGGCCCCTTTGAGGGTCCTATGTGGAGTCGTATCGGTATGTTTGCACCCCAAATATGTTCATATACGAGTTAAGGACCTCCACAAGAGTTTCTTCCCGAACGAAAGCATAAAACTGGATGAAACATGCATAGACACACAAGGTCGTTTCAACGAAAACCTTTCAAATGTCCTGGACGTTCTTGAACGTTTGACCTCCAAACTTCAACGAAACTTGACACACTGTCTTTAAACACCATACAAACTCATTTAATAACCATAAAATCTCATGCATCACACATAAACACATACAACTACATATGAGGAACATAGGTCACTTAGTCCTCGAACGTCTTGGCCGTCCCTTGACGTTTGACTTCTAATGCACCCAAACTCTTAGACCATTATTACACCCACTTTAGGCTCTAGCTTCCCTTAAGTAATTTTTCACCCACTTGGACAACATTTGTCCTCGAATGACTGTTGCCACTCTTCGAACACTTCCAAGAATAGGGATTCAATTGAAAACGCATAACATTCCACATAACACACTTTCAATAATTAGACATCAATTTCACATAATTAAGAGAATCATGACACAACAAGAACCTATATTAGATTCTACAACTCATTATGCTAAGAAACTCACATGCTTGATTCCAAATAGCAAAATCTAATTTTATATTGAATATCATACTTATATACATCATTTATAACCACATTACCACTATTTTACGCCAGGGAATGAAATCGTTGAATTTTTGAAAAATTTCACAGTGAATTGGCAATGTTCATTAAATTGATTTGAGCAAACTTTTCAAAAATGCAATTTCTAGGCAATTCATGTTATAGACATGCTAATATTCAAGGTAACATCATATAAACATCCTTTATAACATAATCATGGCTTCATAAAATACACAATGCAAGAAGTTAGTGAAATTTAATTTCAACAAAGCTTCAATCAAATATGCATATCATAAGGAGAAAGTTAGGAACTCATCTTCCACAAAAGACTTCTATACAACCAAGTTACCAAGAACTCTTTGGTTTAGGCTTGAATAGACATATTATGAAAGGTTAAGGGAACCTCACTCCCAACAACCATACCTTCACCATACTCCCCCACTTAGGAGAAGTCCATTCTAAGGTCAACATAACATTTACTACAAGTAACTACATCAAGGAAATTTAAAGCTTACTAATATTTTCTCTCCTAAGTGTATCTCATGGAGACTAAAGTCTCTCATAGGTCTCATCATCTAACCACTACATACCCCTTACTAGTTGAACTCACCTTTACTCTTCTCAATCTTTTCAACTTCCCTTCTATGGTTAGGTTTTAAATTACTTCAACCCACTTCAACACAAACTCCTTCACATTCTCACACTATATCATACCATTATTTCCAACTTCACTACCCTTCAAAAGGTAACCAAGCATTTCTATGGTCAAAATAACCATCTATTACACCTTATCTCACAAGTAACATCTCATATTTTCTCTCCCTCAACCAAACTTCATAAAGTCACCCTCAAGGGACCAACAAAAAGAGGGAAATAAGGGAAAGACACCTTATACAAAGCTTTTAGGCTCGATTAGATGAATGAAGAAGTGAAACTTTCTTAGCACCCAATAGCCTCCTATTTATAATGTGGTGCGCTTCATATTATAAACAAGACTCTAGTAGATGTGGTTCATACGACAACCAAGACACTCTGTAAACCTTATGCTCTGATACAATCTCTGTCACTACCCACAAGTACACCCTAGAAGTTAAGACTTCTTTGTGTCGTAGCATGGAAAATGAGACTTCAAGAAGTCTCATCTAAGCCTCTCGTATCATTCATTGCATAATAAACATTCCAAAATTGGTAAAAGTTTAAAAATTTCCTCACACACGAAGAACTCTTTCATAAACATTACACAAGAAGACGACTTTCATTTAAAACATTAAATCTTTACAACATCTACTTAAACCATCTAAATTTTATAGTATACAACACTTGGCACTAATCCCATACAAGGCGATAAAATAAAGTCTATGACATAAGGGAAATGTTGGTATTGTCCTCGAATCGATGAGGACTCACCAATACTTTATCTTCAACCCTTACAAACCTATCAATCCTTCATGGCACATCAAGATTCTATTTCCCTACACTTTAGTCAAAAAGTAAAAGAAGGGGTTAGCACATTAGATGTACTAAGTATAGAATCCATGAAAAAACCATGTAAAAAGGACATTTAGTATATAACATGCTCTTCATGAATTTCGACTAGAACAACACAATATAAGCATAATAACAATAGTTAATAACTTAGAAACACATAAGAAATCATTTAAGAAAAAGACACATTTTTAGAAACCTTACTGTGAATTCACTTCACTGTACAGTGAACTCAATTCACTGTAACAGTGAAGTTCCTTCACTTCACTTTAAACACTCTTTATCATTTAATCTTCTCACTCAAAGCTATCCTAAAATTCACTTTAGTCACACGAAGAAGGACCGCCCATACACCCTCTTTAGATGTGCCTAAACGACCCTAAAGATTACTTAGAATGAGTCACATACACACCTAAGAGACATTAACATAAGAACATTAGATTTTCCTACCAAGGTGACTCTAAGGCTCACTTGAGTGAGCTTTGAAGCGACCTCCATACAATCCCTTACACACACACTTAAGAGATCCTATACACTTTAATATATAGGTGAAATAACATTATCCTTCCAAAGGCTATCAAAAGACATACTTAAGTAAATCAATAACATAACATCCATAATGACCTCTTCAAGATTACGTAAGTAATCCTTAAGATTACCTAAGGCTTATATCATGTCCACATAATCAACAACTTCCCTAACTAGTGTAATTCTTAAGACTTATCTAGGTCAGATAAGAAGTGACCATTCCTATGGCCCCTTCACACCATAACTAGACAACCCTTAATTACTCTAGATAAGTACTACTTCATTTTACCGTACTTTCTAACTTAAATCATTACATTCACTAGTTCATTAAGAGACATTAAACACATAAAGGACATTCAAGTAATGGTCTTGAACAAGACCTAGGGACTCTCACTAACTTCCAATGGCGACAAGATGCTCAATATGACTTTCCTAAGGCTTGATATGATGCCGTTCCATCCAATAAACCTTAAGTCCATCATTCCTTTACTTGAAGGATACCATTACGACTTTCGACTTCAATATACATAACCTTACCACTAGGTTCAAAGTTTCACATAAAAGACCCTCTTAACATCATTCAAGCTCACATATTAATTACACATTCAAGACTAGGAGACTCAATAATCCTAAGTCAAGACATCACATACTCATACCCATACAAGCATCAAGTAAGGAACACATGTCAACCAATACAAGACACCACATACTTTACCTTAACACAGATTACTATACATTCTATAAGAACATAGGAATAACCATTATCAACTTTAATTCATACTAAACACTACCATATCCTCATCAATATAACTTTATAGACTCATATAGTCAATTAGGAACAACCATGCATCAACCCTAAGACTACACATAGAAGCACATAGGCATAGTCTACATGATTTCCTGACATACATAGAAAGAACACATACTTTCACATTAATTTAATAATAGATAGATATACTCATAATTTACATAATTCAACTAATCAAATCATCATAATACTTCAAGTACTGCCGACAAGGCCATTATCATTATATTGCATAAAGAAACGTGATAAGGCCACATCATTTCACAAAGAAGCGCCACCATAAGTGAACCATACTAATAATAACATAATTGAAGTCTAATTAACATAAAAATAAAGCAATTAGGGCAGCATACCCCCACTCGATCTTACCAGTTCGATTCCAAAGCTAAATCATCCAATTCAATATCATAAGCCCTTACCCGAGGCCATAACCAAAACATCAATACAATTATATCAAAAATCAATGAAGCTAGGTCAATTCATTACATACTTCTCACTCTAATACAACCTATATATTAATCGAATATAATTATTGCATCATTCAATATACCATAGAAAATTACATTCGAAATCATAAGCATTAAGTCAATATCAATTCAATAAGTTTAGCATGCAATAGATCTAGAGTATTCATTACTCAATTAATATATTTAAATAGACTATACACCATAATACATAATCTATATCAATCAAAAGCCTATAACAATCTACACATGATTCATGAATATCAAAGCATAATCAATTCACCCATATTTTAGTTAAATTTAGAGATTTGAGAAGATCATAGGTTCATGGAGAATTTCTGGAAAAAAATCAATAATAAATCAATTTAATCATATATAAACGTTTGGAAACCATATACGCTAGAACCCAAGACATAGAGTAAAAATTGGACTTTTTCATCTTTTTTGAAATCTTTGAAAATCAACTTTGAAATTTGATCTAAGGTGATAGCAAGACTTACATTAAGAAATCCCATACCTTATTTGAAGAATCCAAAGCTAATTTAAGAATAAACTCCATTGAAGACCCATCTTCAAGCTCCATCTTTACTTTGAACTCACATGGAAGTTTTTGTTGAAACTTTAGGAGGGAAGGGGTTTTGATTTAGATGCGAGGGTTTAAAATGACAGTTTAATCACTTATGTACTCTTAAATAATCCTAAAAACCAAAAACAACCGTCCCCAGGTTTTATAAGACTTGGGGTGAATTTCCCAAGACCCCAAGTCTTAACAGAAAAACTGCCAATTTTTAGCACCATCGTCGTGGCCATCGATGGACTGTTGGTCAGGCCACGTCGATGGAGTCTCGTGATTCACTTTAGATGCTTCTCAACCTGAAGTCTACATGTACCAATCTACCAAAGCCATCGACGGGCCGTCGACTGGTCCGTCGTTTGGCCATTGTCTGGCTGTGTTGGTCTAAGTTGGGATCCTCTTGTAGAGCCCCTTAGAGGGTCCTATGTGGAGTCGTACCTAGACATTTCAACCCTAAATGTGTTTTTATTCGAGTTTAGGACCTACCACATGATTTTCGTCAAAAAGGAACACATAAAACTCGACGAAACATGCATAGACACACAAGGTCTTTTCAAGGCACAAACGTCATGGACGTTCGACCTCCAAACTTCACAAAACTTTTCAAACTGACTTTAAAAACCATATAAACTCATTTATGAACCATATAAGCTCATGAATCACACATATACACATACAACCACATACGAGGCACATAGGTCACTTAATCGTCGAACGTGTTTGTCGTCCCTTTACGTTTGACTTCTAATGCACCTAACCTCTTAGATACTGCCTCTAACCCACATTATACACCAAATTAGGACCTATACGCTGGTTACAACCATGTTAGGCTCTAGTTTTACCTAAGTCATTTTTGGTGTCTTACAAACAAACATTTAAACAAGCTCATCACTTTAAGAGAGATCCTGTAGCCATGACCACCTACACTTTGTGTACTAAGATAAAGATGTCACGACCCAAATCGGGTCGCGACTGGCACCCACACTTACCCTCCTATGTGAGCGAACCAACCAATCTAAACCTTAACATTTCAATATAATATCAACAGAAAGTAATGCGGAAGACTTAAACTCATTAATAAAAACCAATTCAATAACTTCTAAAAACTCAACATCTATTACTCCCCAAAATTTGGAAGTCATCACCACAAGAACATCTATGATCAAATTACTAAACTAAGAGTATTCTAAGAAGCTAAAACAAGTAAAAGGTAGTCCATGCCGGAACTTCAAGGCATCAAGACATGAAGAAGAAGATCCAGTCCAAGCTAGAAGCATTAGCTCACCCTGATATCCAGAGTAATGAAGACTGGCTAGAGTTGCGGTTGGGTTGAAGACGATGGCACGTTTGCTGCACTCCACAAATAACAAGAAGAAAAAATAAAAGTAGGGGGTCAGTACAAACACAAGTACTGAGTAGATATCATCGGCCAACTCAAAATAGAAAACAATATATATCAGATAACATCATAAAATCAACTAATATCCTTAGCATGCAGCATTTACAATCACCATAACCCTTGGTCACAACACCAAGCACATCAATGAGGACTCACGCCTCCTCATCATACTCATTTGGGAATTAGATTCATTAGATTGAGTATATTAGCATCTTTCAAGATTCATTATCTTTATTCCTCTCGATTCGGTACGTGACACTCCGCTACTCATATACTATTCTAGTGTCGGAAGGTGACACTCCGATCCTCATTCTATCCTGGTGTCGGAATGTGACACCCTATCCATATTCTATCCTGGTACCGGAACGTGGCACCCGATCCATATACTATCCTGGTGTCGGAACGTGACACTCCGATCCTCATATACTATCCTGGTACCGGAACGTGGCACCCGATCCATATACTATCCTGGTGTCGGAACGTGACACTCCGATCTTCATATACTATCCTGGTACCGGAACGTGGCACCCGATCCCCTAATCTCACTACTTTCATTCATCAAGCCTTCTTTTATACCAAGGCATCATCATTAACAAAGTAGATTAGGGTTTCTTTTCAAGAGTTAGGATTCAATAGCTTCATCATGCTTATTATATCACAATTACATAATCACATTCATGCAAGCATATAATTAAGCATATAGAAGGGTTTACAATACTACCAATACATATCATTCGCTATTAAGAGTTTACTACGAATAGCATATAAAACCATAACGTACCTCCACCGAAGATTAGTGATCAAGCAAGCAAATTCCCCAAAGCTTTGTGTTTTCCCCTTCGTTCGATCGATCCTCTCTCTCTCTTCTTGTTCTTTCTATTTTCTTTATTCAAACCCTCTTTCTTTTACCCTAAATAGCATATAATTAAGTATAAAAGATGGCAATAATAACCCACTAATTAACTTATGGTTACCTCTTTTAACCCCCAAGTAATTAGACTTATTAACATTAACCCACTAACTTTATAATTAAAGCAGGAATAGTCAAAAACGTCCCTTAAAACATTTAAAGAAATCCGACTCAGCCTGGGATTAAGCAAGCTGTGACGGCCCGTCGTGCCTGCGACGGTCCGTCCTGCTGCTCCGTCACAGGGTTCAGAGACTCAATTTCCTTGAAGAGTCTGTGACGGTCCGTTGTTACAAAGTTTAGAGAGTCGATTTCAGTACACATTTTTCAGAATTTCTAAGTGTTTTGGAACGAGACCCCCTCGACGGTCCGTCGTGCCCATGACGGTCCGTCGTGGGATCCGTCGTCTCAGCCAGTTTTCCAGAAATAAATTCTACTGCTCAAAACGACTAAACAGGTCGTTACAATAGATACCAATTTACCCATCGTTCGTCCTCGAACGATCATAAGAAGAAAAACAAGGGCGAAAAGAAGTACCTGAATCTGTAAACAGGTGTGGGTATCTTTCTTGCATATCAGCCTCTTTCTCCCAAGTGGCTTCTTCAACGGATCGATTCTTCCATTGAACTTTGATGGATGCAATCTCCCTCTACCTCAACTTGCGGACTTCTCTATCTAAAATAGCAACCGGTTCCTCCTCATAAGACAGATTCTCATCAAGCAAAACTGAATCCCAACGGATAATGTAGTTTCCATCCCCATGGTATCTTTTCAACATAGACACATGAAATACCGGATATACTCCGGACAGCCCTGGAGGCAAGGCTAACTCATAAGCCACCTCCCTTACTCGCTTAAGTACTTCAAATGGACTAATATACCTTGGGCTAAGTTTACCCCTTTTACCAAACCGCATCACCCCTTTCATGGGCGAAACCTTCAGTAGGACTTGCTCACCCTCCATGAACTCCAAGTCTCTAACCTTTCGATATGCATATTCCTTTTGTCTACTTTGCGCCGCTAAAAGCTTTTCTTGAATAGATTTCACTTTCTCTAATGAATCCCTCAAAAGGTCAGTACCCCAAGGTCTAACCTCAAATGCATCAAACCAACCAATGGGAGACCTATATCTCCTCCCATACAATGCTTCAAATGGGGCCATATCAATACTTGAGTGATAGCTATTATTGTATGAAAACTCCGCTAAGGGTAAGAAGCTATCCCAATGGCCACCAAACTCTATCACACATGCACGAAGCATATCCTCCAACACTTGAATCGTTCTCTCAGACTGACCATCGGTCTGAGGATGGAACGCAGTACTAAGGTCCAACCTAGTACCCAATTCCGCATGCAATGTTTTCCAAAACTTAGAAGTAAACTGCGTACCTCTATTTGATATGATGGAGAGTGGAACCCCATGCAATCGCACCAATTCCGTGATTTAAAGTTTGGCTAACTTCTCTGCATTGTAGGTCACCTTGACCGGAATGAAGTGAGCAGACTTAGTTAACCTATCAACGATTACCCAAATGGAGTCATACTTACCCAATGTCTTTTGAAGACCAACCACGAAATCCATTGCAATCCGTTCCCACTTCCATTCAGGAATGGGCATTCTCTGAAGTGTTCCTCCGGGCCTCTGGTGTTCATACTTTACTTGTTCACAGTTTGGACATTTGGCAATAAAATCAACAATATCACACTTCATTCTACTCCACCAAAAGTGTTGCTTTAGGTCACGGTACATCTTGGTTGCACCAGGATGTATAGAGTACCTTGAACTATGAGCCTCTGTCAGAATAGTGTTGATCAAATCATCAACTCGGGGTACAGATACCCTTCCCTTGATTCTCAAAACACCTTACTCATCGATTTGTGCTTCCTTAGCCTCTCCTCGCAATACCTTATCTTGGATTCTTCTTAGTTTCTCATCATCAAACTGTTTTCCCTTAATCTTGTCAAGAAAAGAAGATATTGCCTACACACAAGCCAACAATCCTCCCTTCTCATTTACTTCTAATCTCATCAAGTCGTTAGCTAGAGTCTGAACCTCTCTAGCCAATGGACGTCTGGAAACTTGCAAGTGAGATAGACTTCCCATGCTCCCTGCCTTTCTACTTAAGGCGTCTGCCACAACATTAGCCTTTCCCGGATGATACAAGATAGTGATATCATAGTCCTTCTGTAGTTCCATCCATCTCCTTTGTCTTAAATTCACATCTTTTTGAGTAAAGACATACTGTAGGCTACGATGATCCGTGTATACTTCACACTTAACCCCATACAGATAGTGTCTCCATTGTTTTAATGCAAACACTACCGCAGCCAATTCCAAATCATGGGTCGGATAATTACGTTCATGCACCTTTAATTGCCTCGAAGCATAAGCAATTACATTCTTCTCTTGTATTAGCACTGCACCCAAACCAGAATAGGATGCATCACAATAAACAATGAAGTTCCTACCTTCCATGGGCAAGGTGAGAATTGGTGTAGTAGTCAACAAAGTCTTGAGCTTCTGAAAGCTTTCTTCACACTCGTCCGACCATACAAATGGAACATTCTGCTTAGTCAAGTTCGTCAATTGGGAAGCAATAGAAGAGAATCCCTTGACAAATCGACGGTAATAGCTAGCTAAACCAACAAAGCTCCTTATTTCTGATACATTAGTAGGTCTTACCCAATTCTTCACTGTCTCAATCTTAGAAGGATCCACCATCACTCCATCCTTAGACACCACGTGCCCCAAGAAGGACACTGAATCTAGCCAAAACTCACACTTGGAGAATTTGGCATAAAGCTTTTTCTCCCTCAACATTTCCAATACCATTCTCAAATGCTCCTCATGTTCTTTCTTGCTCTTTGAGTATATCAGTATATCATCAATAAATACGATCACAAAGAGATCCAGATATGGCTTAAAAATCCCGTTCATCAAGTTCATGAAAGCAGCAGGGGCATTCGTAAGACCAAAAGACATCACTACAAATTCGTAATGCCCATACCTGGTCCGAAAAGCAGTCTTTGGCACATCCGTTGCCCGTATTTTCAATTGATGATAACCGGATCTCAAGTCAATCTTAGAGAAGACACAAGCACCTTGTAACTGATCGAATAAGTCATCAATGCGAGGAAGAGGATACTTGTTCTTAACTGTTACCTTATTCAGTTGTCTGTAGTCTATGCACATCCGGAAACTCCCATCCTTTTTCTTCACAAATAACACCGGAGCACCCCAAGGAGATGCACTTGGTCTAATGAAGCCTTTGCTCAACAACTCTTGAAGTTGGGACTTTAACTCTCTTAACTCCGCGGGAGCCATTCTATAAGGGGGTATGAAATGGGGCGAGTACCCGGTTCAAGATCGATGCAGAAGTCAATATCTCTATCCGGTGGCATACCAGGAAGGTCTGCGGGAAACACATCTAAAAATTCGCGGACTATCGAAACCGACTCAATTGAAGGTACTTGAGTAGTATCATCCTTGAGGTGTCCCAAGAAAGCTAAACAACCCTTACTAACCATTCTCTTCGCACGAAGAAAGGAGATGATATGAACCGGAGTGGAAGTGTAGTCACCCTCCCACACTAACGGATCTGTCCCTGGCTTGGCTAATGTCACAGTTTTAGCATTACAATCCAAGATCGCAAAATTCGGAGAAAGCCAAGTCATACCCAGAATTACATCAAAATCAACCATTTCTAAGATAACCAAGTCTACATAAGTTTTGCTCCCCACAAAAGTTACCAAACAAGACCTATATACTTTTTCAACTATCACAGACTCACCCACCGGAGTAGAAACACGAATAGGCATGTCAAGTAATTCACAAGGTAAATTAAGACCAGTAGCAAATGAAGAAGATACATAAGAAAACGTGGATCCAGGATCAAACAATACAGAAGCCAAGCAATCACAAATCGAAAGATTACCTATGATGACAGCATCAGATGTCTCCGCTTCAGATTTCCCAGGGAAAGCATAACAATGGGCCCTCTCACCTGTCTGTCCGTTGCCCCTACCATGTTGTGATGTAGTGGCTCCAGTTTGCCCATCACCCCGGCCGTTTTGGTGACCACTATTACCTCGACCACCGCGTCCTCCAGAATGATGGCCTCTTCCATAACCACTTCTACCTCTAACATTTGAAGGTCTGTAACTCTGTGATGGACAATAACTCTTAATGTGTCCAGTCTCTCAACATCCATAACACTCTCTTGATTCAAGCATAGGTCTCTCAGAGAAGTGTTGACCGGTCTGAGGTGGACCCCCAACTACAGTCTGTAGTGAAGACTGAATTGGTCGGACTGAGTAACCTCCTGAACCCTGTCCTCTATAGTAAGAACAATTAAACTCACCTCCCTTTCGAAACCTTATTGATTTCGAAGCCATGGTTAAGTATCTTGCTTCACTCCTTCCACCTCTATCACGAAGTCTACCACTTCCTGAAAGGATTTCGCTGTAGCCGCTACCTGTAAGGCTGAAATCCGCAACTCTGACCTCAACCCCTTCACAAAACGGCGAATCCGCTCTTGTGGACTAAAACAAAGCTGAGTGGCATATCTGGAAAGTGCATGAAACTTAGCCTCATATGCAGTAACCGACATCCTACCTTTCTCTAGGCTCAAGAATTCATCTCTTGTCCTATCCCTCAAAGTCTGGGTGATATACTTCTCCATAAACAAGCTAGAGAATGATGCCCAAGTCATAGGTGGTGCCTCTATTGGTTGACACTCAAGATGTGACCGCCACCACATTTTGGCGTTCCCTTGAAAATGATAAGTCACAAACTCAACACCAAACCGTTCTACTATACCCATCTTGTGTAGTAGCTCATGACAGTCAACCAGAAAATCGTAGGCATCCTCAGATTCAGCACCCTTGAAGACTGGAGGTTTCAATTTCAAGAACTTACTGAAAAGTTCATGCTGATCATTTGTCATTATAGGCCCTGTAGTCAGACGAGGAAACGTGCCTATTTCCAATGAGGCATCCATGCGGGGAGCCATAGTAGCCGCATGTTGTACCTCCGGAACCTGAGGTCTTTGGTGTAGAAAACTCTTGGAGGTCCGTACTGATCGGATAACCCGCTAAGATAAGCCAGAACCTGCTTGATCATCTCTGGGGTAGGTTGGGGTGGCATTTCCTCATTCTGCACTTGTTCATTCTCCCCATCCTCCCCCTCTCTTACTACTTCCTCAGTCGGTGGAGGAGTCACCGCCCTAGTACCAGATGGGCTAGGTGCTCGTCCTCTTCTTCTAGAGGACGTCCTCCCATGACCTCTACCACGGCCTCTCGCCACTGCTTCTCTTCGAGCTACAGTCTCAGTGGCTTGCTCAGATGCATCTTGTCTTGCTGATAATGATGTTGGCGCAGTTGTTGCTCTAGTTCCAACCATCTGCGAAATAGAGTGAAGATGGTCAGATACCAATTTGTATCACCTAGATACCAATTGGACCCAAGTAATAGCACGAAAGAAAGAATGAAAGAATGGAATTTTCCTAAAGTCTTATAGCCTCTGTAAGAAAAGTAAAGGCGTCCCCCTACCGTTCCTTAAGACTCTACTAGACTCGTTCTTGTGTGATGAGACCAACGAACCTAATGCTCTGATACCAAGTTTGTCACGACCCAAATCGGGTCGCGACTGGCACCCACACTTACCCTCCTATGTGAGCGAACCAACCAATCTAAACCTTAACATTTCAATATAATATCAACAGAAAGTAATGCGGAAGACTTAAACTCATTAATAAAAACCAATTCAATAACTTCTAAAAACTCAACATCTATTATTCCCCAAAATCTGGAAGTCATCACCACAAGAACATCTATGATCAAATTACTAAACTAAGAGTATTCTAAGAAGCTAAAACAAGTAAAAGCTAGTCCATGCCGGAACTTCAAGGCATCAAGACATGAAGAAGAAGATCCAGTCCAAGCTAGAAGCATTAGCTCACCCTGATATCCGGAGTAATGAAGACTGGCTAGAGTTGCGGTTGGGTTGAAGACGATGGCACGTTTGTTGCACTCCACAAATAACAAGAAGAAAACATAAAAGTAGGGGGTCAGTACAAACACAAGTACTGTGTAGATATCATCGGCCAACTCAAGATAGAAAACAGTATATATCAGATAACATCATAAAATCAACTAATATACTTAGCATGCAGCATTTACAATTACCATAACCCTTGGTCACAACACCAAGCACATCAATGAGGACTCACGCCTCCTCATCATACTCATTTGGGAATTAGATTCATTAGATTGAGTATATTAGCATCTTTCAAGATTCAAAATCTTTATTCCTCTCTTGTCGGTACGTGACACTCCGCTCCTCGTATACTATCCTGGTGTCGGAACGTGACACTTCGATCCTCATTCTATCCTGGTGTCGGAACGTGACACCCAAACCATATTCTATCCTGGTACCGGAACGTGGCACCCGATCCATATACTATCCTGGTGTCGGAACGTGACACTCCGATCCTCATATACTATCCTGGTACCGGAACGTGGTACCCGATCCATATACTATCCAGGTGTCGGAACGTGACACTCTGATCCTCATATACTATCCTGGTACCGGAATGTGGCACCCGATCCCCTAATCTCACTCTTTCATTCATCAATCCTTCTTTTATACCAAGGCATCATCATTAACAAAGTAGATTAGGGTTTCTTTTCAAGATTTAGGATTCAATAGCTTCATTATGCTTATTATATCACAATTACATAATCACATTCATGCAAGCATATAATTAAGCATATATAAGGGTTTACAATACTACCAATACATATCATT
Organism: Solanum arcanum; assembly: GCA_027789145.1. NCBI lineage: Eukaryota > Viridiplantae > Streptophyta > Magnoliopsida > Solanales > Solanaceae > Solanum > Solanum arcanum. Next base: position 52,011,265 of record CM050933.1, read on the forward strand.
CGCTATTAAGAGTTTACTACGAATAGCATATAAAACCATAACCTACCTCCACCGAAGATTAGTGATCAAGCAAGCAAATTCCCCAAAGCTTTGTGTTTTCCCCTTCGTTCGATCGATCCTCTCTCTCTCTTCTTGTTCTTTCTATTTTCTTTATTCAAACCCTCTTTCTTTTACCCTAATTAGCATATAATTAAGTATAAAAGATGGCAATAATAACCCACTAATTAACTTAAGGTTACCTCTTTTAACCCCCAAGTAATTAGACTTATTAACATTAACCCACTAACTTTATAATTAATGTAGGAGTAGTCAAAAACGTCCCTTAAAACATTTAAAGAAATCCGACTCAGCCTGGGATTACGCAGGCTGTGACGGCCAGTCGTGCCTGCGACGGTCCGTCCTGCTGCTCCGTCACAGAGTTCAGAGACTCAATTTCCTTGAAGAGTCTGTGACGGTCCGTCACGCCTGTGACGGTCCGTTCAGACATTCCGTTACAAAGTTCAGAGAGTCGATTTCAGTACCCATTTTTCAGAATTTCTAAGTGTTTTGGAATGAGACCCCCTCGACTGTCCGTCGTGCCCATGACGGTCCGTCGTGGGATCCGTCGTCTCAGCCAGTTTTCCAGAAATAAAATCTGCTGCTCAAAACGACTAAATAGGTCGTTACAGAAGAAGAATGTCATTAATACTAGAATGCACTAAGTATGATAACCATGCAAAAACATGCATTTAAAGAGGACATTTATTTAGAAACCATGCATCATGTCTTTTAGTAACACTTCATGAACAATTGACACAATAAGTACAATATAGTTCACATGCTTCTTATAGACATAAATACCACTTATAACATCACATAAAGCCATATATCACATTTAAGGCACATTCATCATCTTCAATGCATTACCTTTCTCTTACCTTAACTCACTTACCTAAAGTAATCCTTTAATTAATACTTGGTGCAATGCATAAATAGTGTCCCGTGCCACCATCCACACTCAAGTATCACCTTAAGGTCACCAAGGTGAACATTCATAAAATCTTCATCAATTCAATTACATGCATACATTAAGACATGACATATCATGAACATAACTTCACATAACAACCAACATAACAAGGACTTCTTCTTTCAATATATTATGCTTATAACCAATTAGTCTTTATACACATCTGAAGACAACATGCAAGTCAATACTACGAATATCATCATAATGAAGTAATATACAACATTGCATATATAGATAGTTCGTTTCATTAACATAACAAGTATACCCAATAGCATGCATATTAAGTAAGATATTCATCATATAGTCAATAATACCAACACCATGCATATCACCATACAAGTAGGTTAATACTACAATGTCATGCATAAGAGACATAATACATATCATATTCATATAAAACTCTTTTCTAGAATTCCCTTCAACAACTACTTGTGGAATGTTTAGGTAAAGTCTCATTCCCTCACGTACACTAAGCAACCTCGCTTAGGTAGTCCTAGTTAGAGTTTATCCTCTTACTTCCATTGTTCATTTTACATTAGGTAAACTTCGTCTTAACTGACATTAGACCATGTGAGCTAAACATGGAATTCGGTGTTATCCCCTCACACCAAAAGGAGGACATCTTACTTGCCAAGGTAAGACATTGGTCTTCATATATCATCTAGGTGGATCCAATTTTTAAGGTTCCTACAGGGGCAACATATTTAAGGAACTAGAAGGCTTTTACTAGAAACCTTCTTTATGTTACCAAGCATTAGAGTTTCCACCTCATGAGAACATTGGTGAACCTATATTCCTTTTGGGAAGGAACACCACATTTGTGAACCTACCTTTATTTTGGGAAGGGACACCTCTCATTTTCAAGTTCACTCGGTGCTAAACTAACTTTCCCTTTTTGAAAAGCCTTTAAGACTTTATTAACAATTGTTCATAAGATAGTCTTAAGGATATTAACTCCGCATATACATATACATAACTCATAGATAAATAATGAGAATGTCCTTTCAATGAATCCTAACTCATGTGAGAATATCCTTTTACGTAATCATTTTACGTAATCATAACATGATCTAACATAGAGTACAATTAACGAAACCATCCAAGGGACTCTCATTTACTAGGTTAACATTAACATGCTTCATTGGTACATTCGTGTTTGTAGGTGTACATATATGAGAAAACCTTTCATGTAAACACATTTAGATACCACATGATCATACTTCATTAGTCATGTACATTACATCATAACATAGTAATAAGATGCATAAGAGGACCGTTTCTAGTCCCTCATAATCAAACACTTATCATCATCTCATATACATAATGTTCATAGCTTAATCATTCATTCATAACTTATGCACATAATGAAAGTACCCTAGGAACTATTCCCTTAAGGTCCACATGTGCAATGTATAGGTAAAGTCCAATACTCTTACCTACACTAGTACACCTCTCAAATCATACTAGTTAAGATGCATATTCATACTTTCATTCATTCAATTGACACCATGAACATATTACACTTATCGTCATGCATGAGATGTGTGTGTGCACACATATTGGTCATCATGATCCCCTAAGATCAACACCCTAGTTACTTAGAACACTGCTCTTTATAGCATCACAACACAAATATCATATCCCTTAAGTCATGAACAACTCACATATAGAGTATTAGGGACTATAAGCCACACACCCACATTATAGGAGACAAGCACATATTTAACATTAGAATAGAAGACTCCTTATATTCATAATATCACACAATCATATAGCGTTACATGGGTAGGGAGTCATTCTATAATGACATTCATCACGACCAAACATATAGACCATGCCTAACCCTAACAACATCATTCACAATTACTTAACATTATCAATACTTCCTAGTCAGGATACAAGTATTGCAGACTACACAACTCCTTCATAATCATGATAATCATCACATTGAATCACTTTACATACATTGCCCTCATGACCATGATCACAACTTATATAGAGATAGACTAGAATGTAAACACCGCCACCATAATTGGACCATACCACACAATATCAAATTCATTACTACATACAAGGAATTAGGTTAACTCACCAATACATCCAAACCATGACCACCATAGATCAATCCTAAACAATTCATAATCAATTAATATAGATAGCAGTAGCAATAAGTAATTCATTGCTATCTAATCACAATGCATTCCTTATCTAATCAAGTTCACAATATCCACATTATAGACTTAACTGAGAAATAAGAGGATCATGCATTCTTTCATGGAATTGTATTAAATTCAGCTCAAAATTATTGTTTAAACATCAATTCACCGTTAGAATAACTGTGAAATTAGTTTGACAATGAACCCATGGCTAGATTAAAAAATAGAATTTTTGACCTTTTAAATCATATTGGAAAGCCTTTGAAAAAACTACTTAGATGAAAGATTAACTAACAATCAAGGTTTACCATACCTTAATACAATATACTCCACGAAATTTTGAGAAAAAACACTTGACATCCATCTCCATATCTTGTTCTTGAGCTTTGTCTCTAATGGAGGTTTTGGGAATTTCATATTTGGGAGGGAAGGGTTAAATTTTGAAAAATAAAATTCTAAAATAAGTTTTAATGTTTTTAAATTACTTAAAATAACCTAATTAACCTAAAATAACCATCCACCAACTTATTGGAATGTGGGGTGAATTTCCCAATTCACCCCTAGCTTGGCCGTGTCTTTTGACAAGTGCAGGTCCAATCGACAAATGCAAGTGATGGGGCATCATGGAGTGATAGGCCATCATGCACTCCATCGTATATAACTGAGACTCCCCTTTTGTAGGCTGATCTCTCATGCCTATGTGTGGAGAAATACCTCCAATCGATGGGGCGTCAATCAAACTAAGGGGAATCGTTTGACACTGCCTAGGCAGTGTTTTTTCCAGCCTTTGGGTCCTCCTCAAGGACCCTTAGGGTGGTACTTGGGGAGTCGTACCCGGGATTTTCTACCCTAAACACGACCATATATATATTAGGATACTCCCCTATCATTTTAGACTCCAAACAACACGTAACAACAAGGCAAACATACGGAGGCACACTAGCACACAAACAACTTGTTTTTGGATGTCTTGGTCGTCCTTTAACATTTGACCTCCAACATCATTAAACAAACTATTTCAAGTTGTAACACACCTTATAAAAAAGTTATTAAATCTTTAAGGAACATGTGAGGCTCTAGATACCTTAGTTCATTTTGAGGGTCCTAAAACTATCTTCTTGTTATTTAAGTCTTCCATTGAGTGATGCTAGACCAAGAGTTCACTTGAGGCTAGCAATGATTCTCGAGTGCCAATCCTACCTTGGGTGTAGGCTCGAGGTGTGCCAACAAATATAATAATATACAAACTTGTTTAAAATTAGAAAAATAAATTTTGTACGATTGAATGAATAAAACTTAGAAGTTATGAATTTTTGAAATGTTAAGCAAAAATTAGGTTTTAACAACAAATATGTCCATCCTGTTTCAGAAACGATTCAGGGGATGATGTGACTGAAATAGTGTAGCACCATAAAGGAAAAGAAAGACCCTATCTAGCATATTGTGCATCTATTCTAGATTACTAAGAAGAGGATAGATATCTATGCTGCTTGGCCTTTCCTAAACTGTTGTCGCACACGTATCCACTAATAATTTTTTATAAAACTTATATATCCAGAAGTTGCAATTGTTCAACATATCGAAGCTACTTGACATACCGATTGTTTAAACAATCTCATTAGCAAATAACATCTAGAAATATTTCTGCAGACACGTAATTCTTACTAAATTTGAGTTTCGTACCATTTTTTTGGCTTAAATATTTGTATAAAAATTTAAATTCAATATTTTTGATTTTATCTTGTTGTATTACATTTATTATTAAAGATCTAAAGCAACAAAAGAAAAGTCACCTCGAGTGATCCGCTGTAGCACAACTTCCTGAAAACTATAAATACTTATTAGCAATTTTAACTTAGTATCTAGTTTTTATCAATAGATAGAATTTTTAGTTTTTATTTTTGATTTCTAACTTTGATGAGGGTTTTGAAGAACATGAAGATTCAAAATGTTTCATCTACAAGAATTTGGGCTTGGGTCTCTTGGACTTCACTTTTGGCCTGTAACAAGACTTAAAGCTTCATACTCATTTGAATACAAACACGTTTTGGTATAAATTTCAATCTCTTTTCCATGTCTAGATAAAACCCAAATTCTTGGGTGTGATTTTGTAAATATGGGTTAAATTAGTTGTTGGGTCTTGCTTGTTGATAGTTCATTCATAGTTCAAATGTGATTTCATTTAGTAGTTGTGGGTGAATTTAATGAGGTTGCCGTTGCAAATGTAATCTCATCATGTGGTTTTGGCTTGCTCGAGAGACAGGTCGTGGAACTAGACTACTAAATTGATGGCCGGTGAGAGTGGCTTGACATAAGGTTCAGCTCGAGTGAGTGAACCTTAGTCTCATAGCCACACACTCAGCTCGAGAGAGTGAGTGGGTTAAGGCGGAGGTTGTTCTTCATGCAGCAAATCGGTGTTTGAGAGTAACCCATTTGAAATGAGATAATGTGCTTGAGATAGAGCTTATCCCGCTTAAAGTCTAGCCTAGTAAGAATTATTCTTTAAATTTTCTACCAAAATGATGTACCCAATAATCTCGTTTATCCCGTATTTCTATCACATTGCAAGAATCCGACTTCCTTAATTAGTACTCCTTTGAATTTCCATTGTTTTTTCTTACATGTGACAAACCTCCATTGATAATTGACGCTTGCGTCAACCTTTAGATTTAGGATGTTTTTATTCGATAAAGGTTTCTAGGTATGACTAGTTAGAATGTAATATTACTTTTCTATCAATTTTAACAACCACTCCCTGTGGAAACGACCCCAACCCTTGGTTGGGTTACTAAACTACAGTATGATCATAGACACTTTCATTGAAAGTAGTGTCTTTGAGAACATCACCAATCAGCCTCCCAACAAAGAAGTGTGGGTCCGCTCTGAGCTCATGGGTGCCCAAGTTTTCAATCCTGCTAATTTTTTTTGCAGTTTTTAGACCTTCCCTTGGGTCATCCTCAACTACCTTTGGGAGTCTTAAGGGTTCATGCCTGTATGTTTAGGTACTATAAACCTAGAACTAGGTTAAAGAAGTAATTTATGACATTTCCTCACGTTTTAACTTCATTAGGCTACTAGACTACATGTTAGGCTCTAGCTTAGGTCATTAGATTTCTATGGTGTTACATTATCTCCCCTTTGGAACATTCCTCACCGAATAATGGTCTAAACACCAAACTAAGTTACAAACTCTTGACTAGCATCCCGACATGCATGAAACATAAAGAATGTGCAAAACATACAAATGCACTATTCATTGCAATCATTATTCAAAAGGTGGAAACTTCACCTCCATCTCAAGACGCGATCAAGGAAACACAAGAGAGCACGAACTATATCTACCAACTCATTATGCATAAAATGCAACATATATCATTTTTCATAGGAGGAACTACCTTCTCCAACCAACAAAATTTCAACACCACAATATAGAGGCAACATGGCATTTCATCAAAACACAACTAAGCATGTTCATCAATTCAACTCATGAAGTCAAAGTTTCAATTATGATACTAAAATGCAAATCAACATCAGGAACAAATAAATTATGAAAGATTCCATTCACACAAAACATGAATTTCATCAAGAACATTCAAATTATAAAGGAAATCATAGAAAAGCTCATACAAGACACATGACTCCCAACACACTGAAAACTCAAGAGGAGTTACTTACCTCAAGCTTGAATAGGAGTAGAAGGACAAGATGAGGATAGCGGGACTTCATATCGGCCTTGGGCTCCCATGTAGCATCCTCAACTAAGTGATTCCTCCGAACATTAATGGAAGCTACTTTCTTATTTCTCAACCTCTTAACTTGTCCAGTCAAAAATCTCTAACATGAACTCTTCATAAGAAAGATTCTCATAAACTTCTAAGACTTCTAGAAAAATGATAGATATCAGATTACAAATACAAATATCATATTACAAATACACTTTTAGAGCATGGAAACATGAAACACCGGGTGAACCAGAGCCAACTAACTTGGCATGTCTAATTCATATGAAACCTTCCCAATACATTTGAAGAATTGTATGGGCCCACATACCATAGACTAAGTGTCCCCTTCTTAACAAACATCATCACAACTTTCATAGGTGAGAATATTAGTAGACTCAATCACAACCTTAAACTCTAGATCCCTCTTTCTATTATCGGAATAAGACCTTTGCCGACTTTGAAATGTTTTAAATCTCTCTCAATTTAATAAGTTAAACTCTTTCAATGACCTTATAGACTAACACAGGACCAATAAGGGCACATTATCCTATTTCAAACAAACCAACCGGAGATCTACACCTTTTACCATATAGTGCCTCAAATGGATCAATGGCAATTCTTGAGTGGTAACTATTGTTTTAGGCAAACTCTACCAACAGTATATGGTCATCCCAATTACCTTTGAAATTAATTACACATGCTCTCAACATGTACTCTAGGTTTTGAATTGTGCATTTCCCTTGACCATCCATTTGAGGATGAAAAGCGGTACTCATCTTAACATTGGTACCAAGCCCTTTTTGGAATGCCTTCCGAAAGTTAATGTCAAATGAGTACCTCGATTTTAAATAATAGGCAAAGGAACCCGATATAACCTCCCTATTTCCCTGTTATACAACTTGGCATAGTCTTTCGCCGAATAGGAAACGTTGACGGAAATAAAAGGGGCTGATTTAGTAAAACTACGAATAATGACCCAAATAGAATCATATTTCCACCGAGTACGAGGAAAACCCAAAGACATTCCATTTTCACATCCTCCCACTCCAAACTGGGAATATCATTGATTTTAAACAAACCTCTCGGTTTTAAGTGTTCGGCCTTAACTTGTTGAAAATTTGTACATTTGGGCACAAATCTCGATATATCCTTCTTCATGCCATTCCACCAATGGACTTATCGTAGGTCACGATACATCTTAGTATCTCCCTGATGAATAGAATACCACAAACCACGAGTCTCTTCTAAAATTTTCTCTCTTAAGCCATCTACATCTAGAACACACAATCTACCTTGGTATCTAAGTACCCTATCTCACCCCAGGGAGAAAGCCTCAATGAATTTCAAAGTACGGAATCTTTCAACTCCATCAAGATATGTTCAAGGTGTTTCTTAGACTTCATCAACAACAAACGATGATTCGAGACTATGATGGACCATGAACCCACCTTTAAAATAATCTACTACTTGGACACCCAACCGGGTCAACCTATTCACATCACGGACGAACTCTTTTTTCTTATCTTCTACATGGGCCACTATACCCATGGACATTCTGCTTAGGGCATCCGTAACTATGCAATAGAACTTTAGAACTCTGACCACCTTCTTTGTCGTAGATTTAAGTCTTTTTAAGTAGACAAATATTGAAGACACTTCTGATCGGGGAACACATCAACATGGACCCTATATAGATAATATCTCCATATTTTTAAAGCAAACACTACGACCACTATTTTAAGGTCATGGGTCGAATAATTATTTTCATTCACCTTGAGTTTCCTGGGAAAATAGGCAATCATGTTCTCATGTTGCATAAGGACACATCAGAAAACTACCCAAGAAGCGTCAAAATATACCACAAACCCATCGGTACCCTCTCATACGGTCAACACTGAAGCAGTTTTAAGTCCATCCTTCAATTCTTGGAATCTTTTGTCAAAAGCCTCTGACAACACAAACATAACTATATTTTAGTTAGGGTTATCAATGGAGAATAAATGGAGGAAAAAACCCTTAACAAACCTCTTATAGTAGATGATAAATCCAAAAAAGCTTTGAAGATCGGTAGAAGTAAGAGGTCTAGTCCAACCCATGACTGCCTTCGTCTTCTTCGGTCTACCTCAATACCCATGCCCGCCACAATATGACCAAGTAAAGCAACAGACTTAAGCCAAAACACACAATTACTAAACTTAGCATATAATTTGTGGTCATTAAGGACTTGAAACACAATTCTCAAATGTTTCATGATCACCTTCACTCACTCCCCGAATAGATCAAAATGTCGTCAATTATAACAATCCCAAATGAATTAAGACATTCCCTAAACACTCTATTCATTAGATCCATTAATGTCATCGAGGCATTTGTCAGGACACACCACATCACAAGGAGCTCATAGTGACCATATCTAGTTCAAAAGGCCATATTAGGAATTTCAACTCCATTCTCCATTAGCAATGCAAAAGTCTATTTCCCATTCGGGGGGATTCGGGCAAGTCATCTGGAAAGAATTCTAGAAACTCACTTACCACGAGGAAGGACTCTAATGAAGGGACCTTATGTTCAACATCCATAATCCTAAAATATATGATACACTACAAAGGGGGGAAGTTTGGACAAAGGTGAATATTCTGTCAAATATGTTTAGGTTGAAGGCTATTTATTTTTATCTTAGTAATTTTCTTTCTTATAGAAGAAGTATAGTGCCAAATGCTTTTTGTCATTTCTGTTCCTTTTTTTGTTTATCACCTCGTGTTAAGTATCCACATTGGAGTACGACTAAATCCAAATTTGTGTCGCAAAGTTTCAGGAGTAAGTGCTTCCTAATAAAGGGGACTCCATACCCGAAAACTCTTGGTTAAGGATTAAGGGAGTACTTACAACTCCTTATTTCTTCGCTTGGGTTTTTAAATTACCTTGTCCAATTCTTTCTCCTTATAATTTAGTTTTTTTGATGAATTTCTTTATTCATGCTAATCTTTACTTTACCAAAGCTATTTCCTTATTTTCTCGCATTATTTGATTTAATGTTTAGTGAATTACTAAAAAGGCATAATGCATAAACATGTTCTTTAACTTGACCACATTTCACATTGATACCATCGAACTATGGGTGTGCACAAGTAGACCCTCTGACTTGTGTAAAGTTTAACAAGTAGATACATGTGTTCTACATGGCATAATACACATAGAACACAACACACCATGCGAATTTCAATGTAGGAGATGTGTGTCTATTTGTGCAGCTTGATACTAGTTTCACTACGTATTTACTTGGTACACCCAAATGAAGGGCATAAATGTGAAATGAGGTCAATTTAAAGGGTATATTTCTACCTAAAATATTATATCAGAAGAGTGAATTATGTAGAAGTCTTGCTTCTCATTTTGAAAGTGTTAGTGGTAACAAAAAATATTACATTTGACGTGGACATACCAGTGGAAGTTTATGTCTATTTAATTATGTTCAGTATAAAAACATTCCTTTCATGCTCTAGCCTTTCCAGTGGAACTCTTTATTGTTGTTGCATGTTACTTTTCTCTCCATTATTTTGTTATGTCATTATTTAATATTTTGATGTCAGTTACAGCTATTAGTATTTATATATTTTTCGGCAACAATGTTCTGATTAACTAGTTTCCTATATAAAAATGTTGCTTGTTATAACTAGTTGATGAAGAAACTATCTTCGAGTTTTAGGGTAGCACATGTTCATAAGACAGATTTTTATTTTCAATTTATTATTTAATTTATATTTATCCATTACTAACTCTTCTACTAAGTGTTTGCAGGTACCAGGAAGTCGCTTATCACGACCCAAATCCGGGCCGCGACTGGCACCCACATTTACCCTCCTATTTGAGCGAACCAACCAATCTAAACCTTAACATTTCAATATAATATCAATAGAAAGTAATGGGGAAGACTTAAAACTCATTAACAAAATCTATAACTATTATTATCCCTAAAATCTGGAAGTCATCATCACAAGAACATCTATGATCAAATTACTAACTAAAAATGTCTAAGAGCTAAAAATACATAAGAAGCTAGTCTATGCCGGAAGTTCAAGGCATCAAGACTTGAGAAGAAGACCCAGTCCAAGCTAGAAGCATTAGCTCACCCTGAATTTCCGATGTAGTAAGACTGGCTTGAATTACTGCTGAGTCGAAGACGACGGCACGTTTGCTGCACTCCACAAATAACAAAGAAGAAAACATAAAAGTAGGGGTCAGTACAAAACACGGGTACTGAGTAGATATCATCGGCCAACTCAAAATAGAAAATAGTATATATCAGATAAATATCATAAATCAACTAATATCCTTAGCATGCAGCATTTACAGTTACCATAACCCTTGGTTACAACACCAAGCACATCAATGAGGACTCACGCCTCCTCATCATACTCATTTGGGAATTAGGTTCATTAATTTAATATATTATCATCTTTCAAGATTCATTATCTTTATTCCCCTCGTGTCGGTACGTGACACTCTGTCCTCATATACTATCCTGGTGTCGAAACGTGACACTCCGATCCTCATTCTATCCTGGTGTCGGAACGTGACACCCGATCCATATTCTATCCTGGTACCAGAACGTGGCACCCGATCCATATACTATCCTTGTGTCGAACGTGACACTCCGATCCTCATATACTATCCTGGTATCGGAACGTGGCACCCGATCTATATTCTATCCTGGTGTCGGAACGTGACACTCCGATCCTCATTCTATCCTGGTACCGGAACGTGGCACCCGATCCTCTATTTCTATCTTGGTACCGGAACGTTGCACCCGATCCCCTAATTCATCAAGCCTTCTTTTACACCAAGGCATCATCATTAACAAGTGAATTAGGGTTTCTTTCAAGATTTGGGATTCAAAAGCTTCATCATGCTTGTTTATTCACAATTACATAATCATATTCATGCAAGCATACAATTAAGCATATAGAGGGGTTTACGATACTATTAATACATATCATTCACTATTAAGAGTTTACTACGAATATCGTAAGAGAAACCATAACCTACCTCCACCGAAGACTAGTGATCAAGCAAGAATTTTCCCCAAAGCTTTGTGTTTCTCCTCGTCGTTTCTCCTCTCTATCGTTCAATTCTCTCTCTCTCTCTCTTGTTCTTTCTGTTTTCTTATTCAAATTCTCTTTCTTTTACCCTAATTAGTATATAATTAAGAATAAAAGATGGCAATAATAACCCATTAATTAACTTAAGGTTACCTCTTTTAACCCCCAAGTAATTAGACTTATTAACATCAACCCTCTAACTTTATAATTAAAGTGGGAATAGTCCAAAACGTCCCTTAAAACGTGTAAAGAAATCCGACCTCGCCTGGGATTACGCAGCCTGCGACGGGCCGTCGTGCCTGCGACGGTCCGTCCTGCTGCTCCGTCACAGACTTCAGAGACTCAATTTCTCTAAAAAGTCTGTGACGGTCCGTCACACCTGTGACGGTCCATCCTGCCATTCCGTTACGAAGTTCAGAGAGTCGATTTTCAGTACTCAATTTCAGAATTTCTAAGTGTTTTGAAACGAGACCCTGCGACGGTCTGTCGTGCCTGTGACGGTCCTTCGTGGGGTCCGTCGTTTCAGCCAGTTTTTTAGAAATAAAATCTGCTGCTCAAAACGACTAAACAGGTCGTTACAATAGATACCAATTTACCCATCGTTCGTCCTCGAACGATCACAAGAAGAAAAACAAGGGCGAGAAGGAGTACCTGAATCTTTGAACAAATGTGAGTATCTTTCTTGCATATCTGCCTCCTTCTCCCAAGTGGCTTCTTCAACCGGTCGATTCTTCCATTGCACCTTGATGGATGCAATCTCCCTTGACCTCAACTTGCGAACTTCTCTATCTAAAATAGCAACAGGCTCCTCCTCATAAGACAAATTCTCGTCAAGCAAAACTGAATCCCAACGGATAATGTAGTTTCCATCCCCATGGTATCTTTTCAACATAGACACATGGAATACCGGATGTACTCCGGACAGCCCTGGAGGCAAGGCTAACTCATAAGCCGACTCCCCTACTCGCCTAAGTACTTCAAAGGGACCAATGTACCTTGGGCTTAGCTTGCCTCTTTTACCAAACCGCATCACCCCTTTCATTAGCGAAACTTTCAACAAGACTTGTTCACCCTCCATGAACTCTAAGTCTCTAACCTTTCGATCTGCATATTCTTTTTGCCTACTTTGCGCCGCTAGAAGATTTTCTTGAATAGCCTTCACTTTCTCTAATGAATCCCTCAAAAGATCAGTACCCCAAGGTCTAACCTCGAATGCATCAAACCAACCAATGGGAGACCTACATCTCCTCCCATACAATGCTTCAAATGGGGCCATATCAATACTTGAGTGATAGCTATTATTGTATGAAAACTCCGCTAAGGGCAAGAAGCTATCCCAATGGCCACCAAACTCTATCGCACATGCACGAAGCATATCCTCCAACACTTGGATCGTCCTCTCAGACTGACCATCGGTCTGAGGATGGAACGTAGTACTAAGTTCCAACCTAGTACCCAATTCCGCATGCAATGTTTTCCAAAACATAGAAGTAAACAGCGTACCTCTATCTGATATGATGGATAGTGGAACCCCATGCAATCGAACGATTTCTGAGATATAGATCTTGGCTAACTTTTCGGCATTGTAAGTCACCTTAACCGGAATAAAATGAGTAGACTTAGTTAACCTATCAACAATCACCCAAATAGAGTCATACTTACTCATTGTCTTTGGAAGACCAACCAAAAAATCCATTGCAATTCTTTCCCACTTCCATTCCAGAATGGGCATTCTCTGAAGTGTTCCTCCGGGCCTTTGGTGTTCATACTTTACTTGTTGACAGTTTGGACACTTGGCAATAAAGTCAACAATATCACGCTTCATTCTACTCCAACAAAAGTGTTGCTTTAGGTCACGATACATCTTGGTTGCACCCGGATGTATAGAATACCTTGAACTATGAGCCTCTGTCAGAATAGTGTTGATCAAATCATCGACGCGGGGTACACATACCCTTCCATTGATTCTCAAAACACCTTCCTCATCGATTTGTGCTTCCTTAGCCTCTCCTCGCAATACTTTATCTTGGATTCGCCTTAGTTTCTCATAATTAAACTGTTTTCCCTTAATTTTGTCAAGAAAAGAAGATCTTGACTCCACACTAGCCAACAATCCTCCCTTCTCATTTACTTCTAACCTCATGAAGTTGTTAGCCAGAGTCTGAACCTCTCTAGCCAATGGACATCTAGAAACTTGCAAGTGAGCTAGACTTCCCATGCTTCCCGCTTTTCTACTTAAAGCATCTGCCATAACATCCGCTTTTCCCGGATGATACAAGATAGTGATATCGTAGTCCTTTAGTAACTCCATCCATCTCCTCTGTCTTAAGTTCAAATCTTTCTGAGTAAAGACATACTGAAGGCTACGATGATCCGAGTAGACCTCACACTTAACCCCATATAAATAGTGTCTCCATTGCTTTAATGCAAACACTACCGCAGCCAATTCCAAATCGTGGGTCGGATAATTACGTTCATGCACCTTTAATTGCCTTGAAGCATAAGCAATCACACTCTTCTCTTGCATTAGTACTGCACCCAAACCAGAATAGGATGCATCACAATAAACAATGAAGTTCTTACCCTCTACTGGCAAGGTAACGATAGGTGCGGTAGTCAACAAAGTCTTGAGCTTCTAAAAGCTTTCTTCACACTCGTCCGACCATACAAATGGAACATTCTGCTTAGTCAAGTTCGTCAATTGGGAAGCAATAGAGGAGAATCCCTTGACAAATCGGCGGTAGTAGCTAGCTAACCCAACAAAGCTCCTTATTTCTGACACATTAGTGGGTCTTACCCAATTCTTCGCTGTCTCAATCTTAGAAGGATCTACTATCACCCCATCCTTCGAAACCACATGCCCCAAGAAGGACACTGCATCTAGCCAAAACTCACAATTAGAGAACTTGGCGTAAAGATTTTTCTCCCTCAACATTTCCAATACCATTCTCAAATGCTCTTCATGTTCCTTCTTGCTCTTTGAGTATACCAATATATCATCAATAAATACGATCATGAAGAGGTCCAAATATGGCTTAAAAATCCCGTTCATCAAGCTCATGAATGCAGCAGGGGCATTCGTAAGACCAAAAGACATCACCACAAATTCGTAATGTCCATACCTCGTTTGAAAAGCAGTCTTTGGCACATCCGTTGCCCGTATTTTCAATTGATGATAACCGGATCTCAAGTCAATCTTAGAGAAGACACAAGCACCTTGTAACTGATCGAACAAGTCATCAATGCGAGGAAGAGGATACTTGTTCTTAATAGTTACCTTATTCAGTTGTCTGTAATCTATGCACATCCGAAAACTCTCATCCTTCTTCTTCACAAACAAAACCGGAGCACCCCAAGGAGATGCACTTGGTCTAATGAAGCCTTTGCTCAACAACTCTTGAAGTTGGGCCTTTAACTCTCTTAACTCTGCGGGAGCCATTCTATAAGGGGGTATAGAAATGGGGCGTGTGCCCGGTTCAAGATCGATACAGAAGTCAATATCCCTATCTGGTGGCATACCAGGAAGATCTGCAGGGAACTCATCCAAAAACTCACGGACCACCGAAAACGATTCGATCGAAGGTACTTGGGTAGTGTCATCTTTGAGATGTGCCAAGAAAGCTAAACAGCCTTTACTAACCATTTTCTTAGCACGAAGAAAGGAGATGATATGCACCGGATTGGAAGTGTAGTCACCCTCCCACACTAACGGATCGGTCCCAGGCTTGGCTAACGTCACAGTCTTAGCATTACAATCCAAGATCGCAAAATTCGGAGAAAGCCAAGTCATACCCAGAATTACATCAAAGTCAACCATTTCTAAAATAACCAAGTCTACGTTAGTATTGCTCCCCACAAAAGTTACAAGATAAGACCTATACACCTTTTCAACTATCACAGACTCACCCATCGGAGTAGAAACACGAATAGGTATGTCAAGCAATTCACAATGTAAATTAAGACCATTAGCAAATGCGGAAGATACACAAGAAAATGTGGATCTGGGATCAAACAATACAGAAGCCATACAATCACAAACCAAATGATTACCTGTGATGACAGCATCAGATGCCTCCGCTTCAGACCGCCCAGGGAAAGCATAACAATGGGCCCTTTCGTTTGTTTGTCCGTTGCCCCTACCATGTTGTGATGTAGTGGCTCCAGTTTTCCCATCACCCCGGCCGTTTTGGTGACCACCATTACCTCGACCACCGCGTCCTCCAGAATAACGGCCTCTACCATGAACACCTCTACCTCTAACATTTGGAGGTCTGTAACTCTGTTTTGGACAATATCTCTTAATATGTCCAATCTCCCCACATCGATAGCACTCTCTGGGTTCATCCATAGGTCTCTCGGAGAAGTGTTGACCGGTCTGAGGTGGACCCCCAACTACAGTCTGTAGTGAAGACTGAATGGGTCGCACTGAGTAACCTCCGGAACTCTGTCCTCTAGAGTAGGAACCATTAAACTCACCCCCCTTTCGAAAACTTTTTGAAGTTTATGTCGAGGTGAAGTCGTCGGGCTTCACTCCTTCCACCTCTATCACAAAGTCTACCACTTCTTGGAAGGATTTTGCCGTAGCCGCTACCTGTAAGGCCGAAATCCGCAACTCTGACCTCAACCCCTTCACAAATCGGCGAATCCGCTCTTGTGGACTGAAGCAAAGCTGCGTGGCATATCTGGATAGTGCGCGAAACCTAGCCTCATAAGCATTAACCGACATCCTACCTTGCTCTAGGCTCAAGAACTCATCCCTTTACCTATCCCTCAAAGTCCGGGGGATATACTTCTCCATAAACAAGCTAGAGAATGAGGCCCAAGTCATAGGTGTTTCCTCTGTCGGTTGACACTCAACATGTGACCGCCACCACATTTTGGCGTTCCCTTGAAACTGATAACTCACGAACTCAACACCAAACCGTTCTACTATACCCATCTTGTATAGTAGCTCATGACAGTCAACCAGAAAGTTGTAAGCATCCTCAGATTCAGCACCCTTGAAGACTGGAAGTTTCAATTTCAAGAACTTACAGAAAAGTTCATGCTGGTCATTTGTCATTATAGGCCCAGTAGTGAGATGTGGAAACGTGCCTATCTCCAATGAGGCATCCATGCGGGGAGCCATAGTAGCCGCATGTTGTACCTCCGGAACCTGAGGTGCTGGTGCAGAAAACTTGGAGGTGCGACCACGATCGGACAACCCGCTAAGATAAGCCAGAACCTGATTGATCATCTCTGGAGTAGGTTGGGGTGGCATTTCCTCATTCTGCACTTGTTCATTCTCCCCATCCTCCCCCTCTCTTACTACCTCCTCAGTCGGTGGAGGAGTCACCGCCCTAGCATCAGATGGACTAGGTGCTCGTCCTCTTCCTCTAGAGGACGTCCTCCCACGACCTCTACCACGGCCTCTTTCCGCTGTTCTCCCTCGAGCCACAGTCCCAGTGGCTGGCTCAGTTGTGTGTTGCCTTGCTGGTGTTGGTGTTGGTGCGGTCGTTGCTCTAGTTCTAACCATCTGCGAAAAGAGTGAAGATGGTCAGATACCAATTTGTATCACCTAGATACCAATTGGATTCAAGTAATAGCACGAAAGAAAGAAAGAAAGAAAGAATGGAATTTTCCTAAAGTCTTAGAGCTTCTCAAAGAAGAGTAAAGGCGTCCCCCTACCGTTCCTTAAGACTCTACTAGACTCGTTCTTGTGTGATGAGACCAACGAACCTAATGCTCTGATACCAAGTTTGTCACGACCCAAATCCGGGCCGCGGCTGGCACCCACATTTACCCTCCTATATGAGCGAACCAACCAATCTAAACCTTAACATTTCAATATAATATCAATAGAAAGTAATGCGGAAGACTTAAAACTCATTAACAAAATCCATAACTATTATTATTCCCAGAATCTGGAAGTCATCATCACAAGAACATCTATGATCAAATTACTAACTAAAAATGTCTAAGAGCTAAAAATACATAAGAAGCTAGTCTATGCCGGAAGTTCAAGGCATCAAGACTTGAGAAGAATATCCAATCCAAGCTAGAAGCATTAGCTCACCCTGAATTTCCGATGTAGTAAGACTGGCTTGAATTACTGTTGAGTCGAAGACGACGGCACGTTTGCTGCACTCCACAAATAACAAAGAAGAAGACATAAAAGTAGGGGTCAGTACAAAACACGGGTACTGAGTAGATATCATTGGAAAACTCAAAATAGAAAACAGTATATATCAGATAAATATCATAAATCAACTAATATCCTTAGCATGCAGCATTTACAGTTACCATAACCCTTGGTTAAAACACCAAGCACATCAATGAGGACTCATGCCTCCTCATCATACTCATTTGGGAATTAGGTTCATTGGATTTAATATATTATCATCTTTCAAGATTCATTATCTTTATTCCCCTCGTGTCGGTACGTGACACTCTGTCCTCATATACTATCCTGGTGTCGGAACGTGACACTCCGATCCTCATTCTATCCTGGTGTCGAAACGTGACACCCGATCCATATTCTATCTTGGTACCGGAACGTGGCACCCGATCCATATACTATCCTGGTGTCGGAACGTGACACTCCGATCCTCATATACTATCCTTGTACCGGAACGTGGCACCCGATCCATATTCTATCCTGGTGTCGGAACGTGACACTCCGATCCTCATTCTATCCTGGTACCGGAACGTGGCACCCGATCCTCTATTTCTATCCTGGTACCGGAACGTGGCACCCGATCCCCTAATTCATCAAGCCTTCTTTTACACCAAGGCATCATCATTAACAAGTGAATTAAGGTTTCTTTCAAGATTTGGGATTCAAAAGCTTCATCATGCTTGTTTATTCACAATTACATAATCATATTCATGCAAGCCTACAATTAAGCATATAGAGGGGTTTACAATACTATCAATACATATCATTCACTATTAAGAGTTTACTACGAATATCGTAAGAGAAACCATAACCTACCTCCACCGAAGACTAGTGATCAAGCAAGAATTTTCCCCAAAGCTTTGTGTTTCTCCTCGTCGTTTCTCCTCTCTATCGTTCAATTCTCTATCTCTCTCTTGTTCTTTCTGTTTTCTTATTCAAATTCTCTTTCTTTTACCCTAATTAGTATATAATTAAGAATAAAAGATGGCAATAATAACCCACTAATTAACTTAAGGTTACCTCTTTTAACCTCCAAGTAATTAGACTTATTAACACCAACCCTCTAACTTTATAATTAAAGTGGGAATAGTCCAAAACATCCCTTAAAACGTGTAAAGAAATCCGACCTCACTTGGGATTACGCAGCCTGCGACGGGCTGTCGTGCCTGCGACGGTCCGTCCTGCTACTCCGTCACAGACTTCAGAGACTCAATTTCTCTAAAAAGTCTGTGACGGTCCGTCACACCTGTGACAGTCCGTCCTGCCATACCGTTACGAAGTTCAGAGAGTCGATTTTCAGTACCCAATTTCAGAATTTCTAAGTGTTTTGAAACGAGACCCTGCGACGGTCCGTCGTGCCTGTGACGGTCCATCGTGGGGTCCGTCGTTTCAGCCAGTTTTTCAGAAATAAAATCTGCTGCTCAAAACGACTAAACAGGTTGTTACATCGCTTCTTATTTAAGCTATTAGACAAGAGTTCAAATTATATCTTCTATTAGATATTGTGCATATTGGTAACAAAAGGCAAACATTAGGTCATTTGATATATTTTCTATTCATTATTGTGCTATTATGTCAAAATATGTTCACAATACTGGATGATATCTTTAGGTACCAAAGTTGTAATTTCTCATTAAATAGAAAAATCAATCGATCAACAGAAGAACTCAAAGAAGAAAAGTGAGATCTTGGACAAAGTGAATTTCCTATATACTTGGAACTATTAGTGTCCCGATCCCTAATCTACTTTGAGTTTCACGATACTTATGCGTTTTTGTTAGAGTGTACTAGATTCCACATTTGTTGGTGAATTAATTGATGGCCTGCTTATATGGACTTGAGTAATCATCCTTCACGAGATAGCTTTTTGAGTTCCTTGTTAGGATCAAGTGCGATATTTTTACATGTTTCATGTTCTCGTTCTGTATTCACATGATATAGGACAATGTGGTGGTTCCATTTGATTATCTGAACTCCTATAGAGCTAAGATCCATATCAGACTCATCCACGCAGCTGAATCTCCCAACACTTTGTCTGCCCTTGTATTCTAGTCCACTTCATTGGCTTGAGATCCGGTTGTACTATTTTCTCTTCCTCTCAAAGTCCCTAGGTCATCTTATCTCTTTTCTTTCCACGTACTCCATGAAGTCTAGCTTTTCATTTACATCTTAGTGGTTACAAAAATTATTATATTGGACGTGGATATACTAGTGGATGTTCTTGTTTATTTAATTATGTTCGAATCAAAAACTTTCCTTCAATGCTTAGCCTTTCGTGTAGATCTGGAAAGAAGCAAGCACCAACGTAGGAGGGAAGTGCATTCAGATTTTCTTGACATATATAGTAATCAATGATTTGCGAAGATTGCAACATTATCATTGGAGTTCCACGTCGTCTATTTTATGGAAATATGAACTCCTTATATGATCTTAGGTAATATGAAGAATTCGGTGTAGATGTAAAAGAGGTTGAATAAGGAAATGTTCCTTTGACTCTAGTACACGAGGCAAAGCAACACTGACATCCTTAACCCATTACATGTCTTCAGCTTTTTCTTTAGTAATTTAGTTTTTACATATTTATAAATTATATGAAAATAATGATAAGCCATAATCATTATCAACTAAAATAAAACCTAAAAAATTACTCATTAGTCATTATAATTCTCTAAATAATAATTAAATGCACGGATATTCAAAAAGAAAGAAGTAATATCTATGACTTTTTAATTTGTAACAGGATCACTTTGGGCAAAAAGCCAATGTAATCAATCTAAATTTCGACGGATTTGAGCTAAATGTATAACCAAATGTATTCCTTAAAATACTTTTTGTGAAAAACAAAAAAATATGGCACTCCCCAATGAGTAAAAATAATACCAAATGAAAATTCGGATTTTCCTTGCAAGTTTATTTGCGTGGGGAACAACTTCAAAATTCTGACGTACGCTAGTAACTACAAAAAAAAAACACTCAAATTTTCAACAGATTATACTAACAACTTAAATAAGTTGGTATGCTTCTAATAAATTATCAACATATTTTTAACTGACTTATATTTTAAAACATAACAACGAAATTCTAACAGACTACCAACCAAAATCTTACTAACTGAGTATTTAAGTGGTAAATACGACGAAAAACAGTGGCACCAAATTTAGCAACATTCCATCAATGGATTTAGCAACTTAATTATTACTAACGTACACCTTTTGTTGGTAATATTACCAACAATATATATATATATATATATATATATATATATATATATATATATATATATATATATATATATATATCAGTTGGTAAATATGACCAAAAATTTATTTATATAATTTATTAACATATTACCAATGAATTACAAACCAAACATTTACCAACGATTGGATGGTGTTGCTAAATTTACCAACCAAATATAAATATGTTCTCAAATTAGTAACGGAATTTAATTTGTTGGTAAACTTGCTAACCAATATCCAACTATTTAAAAATTTAGCCTAAGAATAAAGATTGTAGTTAGTAAATTACTAACATTATTAAAATAGTTTGTCATATACGAACCGATCATTAATTCATTGGTATAATTTACAAACATATTAATTATTAGTTGTTAATATTATATATGAATGTTTAGTTGAATTATAATTATTACCAAATGTGAAAAAATTTATTGAGAAATTATTTATTACTAAGTAATATTTGAATAGTTGATATATTTATCAATTGAAGTAAATTTTTTAGTAAATCAGCGTCTGGTATTAAAACTTTCCTATTCAACTTGTGTCATTAGGTGTTTTAACTTTTAAATTTTAGTCAAAACTTTCCTTTGATCAGTATTTTTAATAAATATGTTCCAGTTAAAATGTTAGTGTCATTAGTTTCGGAAAGTCATATTTTATCTGATACAATGGTTGGTTCAAGTTTTGAGTCTTTTTTTTTTGTTTGTGCTGTTAGGTATTTTAAGTCTTATGTTTTGGCCACAATTTGACTTTGGTCAATATTTTTGTAAGCGTGCTCAGATGATCATTTCGTTAGCGTAATTAACTCCAAAGGTCATTTTTAATCTAATAGGATGGTTGGTTCAGATATTAAGACTTTCATTTTTAGTATGTGTTATTAGATTTTTTAACTTCTAAATTTTGGCCAAATTTTAATTTTGCTCAGTATAATTAATAAACGTGCTCAGAGTAAGTGTAGTTAGATTCGGAAGGTCATTTTTGATCTAAAAAGAAAAGGGGTTCAGGTTTTGAGGCTTTCATTTTTAGTTTGTATTGTTAGACATTTTGACGTTTACGTTTTGGCCAAATTTTTGCTTTAGTCAATATTTTTGGTAATCATGCTCGAACTCAAATTTTGTCATCGCATTTAGCTATAAAAGTTAAGTTTTGGTCTCATAGGAGGGTTGGTTCGGGTTTTGAGATTTTTAATTTCAGTTTGTGTCATTAAGTGTTTTAACTTTTAACTTTTCGCTTAAATTTGAATTTTTGTCAATTTGTTGAGAAACATGCTCAAATTTGAATTTCGTAAGCGCACTAAGCTCTAGAAGGTCATTTTTTGCCTTATAGGAAGGTCTATTTGGATTTTGAGGTTTTCATATTCAGTTTATACCTTAGGCGTTTTAACTTTTAACTTTTGTTCAAAATTTAACTTTGCTCAACATTTTTTTTGAACATGCTTTGATGACAATTTTGTCAGCGCGATAAACTTTCAGAAGGTCATTTTTATATCTAATAGGATGGTTGGTTCAAGTTTTGAAGCTTCCATTTTCAGTTTGTGTTGTTAGGCGTTTTAAATTTTATGTTTTACCAACAATTTAGTTTTGATCAATATTTTTTTATAAATGAACTCATAATAAATTTTTGATATAATGATATGTGTCACATTGATATAAACTTAACTTAATATCATAGATTTTGCATTGTTTCACTCAAACATGATTTCTAAGATTGATATTAATATTTTTAGATTTATATTTGTTCTCTTGGATTTTTAAATGCAATAAATTAATAAATGTTTTACTATAGAATAATCATTTAGTTAATAATAATTTGAACATATTGTCAATCAATTACTAACCTAACGTTGAAATTTAATGATATATTACCAAGAAACTAACAATCAAGTAGAAAAATAAATAATCATACAAACGTATTTGAAATTTATTACCAATAAGGGTTGGTGGAGTGGTAAGTACTCTTCATTTGTAATAAAGAGATATCGGGTTCGATTCGCCCTTGGTATGAAGTTGCATTTGTTAGGGAGCGCTTTGCTTTACTTCCAAGGGAAATTTACCAACGGAAATTTTAGGGCCATGTTTCAAAATTTTGTAACAATATTGGGTGTTTACCAACTGATTTTTGGTTGGTAACTTTACCAACAAATTAAAATCGGTTGGTAATAATTAGTGACAAGTTTTTTAGCAACGAATTAATATAAGTTGGCATCTAGTTAGTAACTCAATTTGCCAACCGATTTGATCAATTTACCAACAATTTTTTTGGTGGTAATTAGGATTCCTTTTATAGTGCTTGAAGTTGAAAATCCTCATTCAATTCACATATGTTTTTTTAAAAAATTGACCATGTAAAAGTTAAATGTCATATCAAAGGTCTTATATTACTTGTTGCGACCTATTTTGGACATTTCTTATTGAATATTGTTTTACAAAAGTTTTATCTAACTGGCTTAAGCTAACTTAAGAATTTTCAAGGACATGTAAACATTCACTAAAATTTTTGGCATAATTGAGAAATTTTCCTTTTAACTTGACTTTAATTTTTTTATGCCTTCGACTTCTAGTCGAGATCGCCAATCTATTTGGTTGAGCTTTCTTATGTGTTCATGATAGACAATATCTTTTTTTGTTTTGAAGCATTGGACGACACGGTTTTGCTTTGCAAAACGACTCGCTGATGCACCGACTTCTCGTTCTCTCTCCTGATTTGATTCTTTCCTTCGGAGCTCAGCACACTCGAACAAAAGGAGATCTTAAGACTTGTTGGAAACTCATGAGATGTGGTGCTCATAACACTTCCTTTCTCCTTGTTTCATTCTTTTCTCTAGTGCTAATAAGTTATCCCTTTATTTACTTTTCATGACTTGTTTGTGCAACCCCTTTTAATTTTGTATTTTGATACTTTATTCCATGGCTTTATATATTTCTTGTTATTTTCTTCTCCTTTATTTGTCTTTTTTTTATATGGAGGGGTTCCATTGTTCTAAACACCATAGGTTTAGGGATACTATTTTTGCACTCATCGACTTTCCTTCTCCTTTTCACTACACCCCCAACTTAGGATTTTGTCCTAAGCTTGATATTCAATCAACCACAAATCAAGAGGATTATGGGTATATGATTCAGAGAGATCATGTTTTTGTCAAGTGCAAACCAATGAAAAGTAAGGCTCAAGGGGTGTTCAAAAGAGCTTGAAACACTCACAAGGTAATCCACAAAAAGAGGTATATGTCAAATTGGTTCACACTCTTCCAACGGTGCCTAAGATCATATCATGAGTACATGTAACTTAGTCGACCAAACTAACGTGGAAAACTATAGGTATCATCATGCATGTTCATTGTAAGATTAGCACACAAGGCATTGACACTAAAGTCGAATAATACTCTACACTTTTGCAAGCGTGAAGTGTTCATTGCAAGAAACTCGATTTGAAAATTGACTAATCATAACGACATGTATAGTGTTCACATATTGTCTATGAAACGTCATTTGGATTCGTTGGAGCCGCATTTGGCTTCGTTGGAGCCTCACATTAATGTTCGTTCAGTTGCAAGCACTATTCAAGTCATCAGTATTGGTAAAACCATGACTCAAATTTTCCAATGAACAACCACATTTTTAGTACATACAAGAGGTAGCAAAAATTAAAAAAATTGTACGGGTAAAAAATCTTCGCAATTAAAAATAAAAAGGAGGCACAAGCTCAAACATCCACAAAAGAATATACAACACAATGTAAAGTAGAGTAATGCAAAATACATACAAAACCACAAGTTATGAATAACATGCAAAAAGGTGAGCCTCACCCCACAACAAAATAAAAATCATTTGTCCTCAAATGCAAATAATGAAATCATCCAAAATGTAAATTGAAGATAGGTAGAGAGGGAGGTAAAGAGGGGATCCTGTCTACCCAGTCTCTCAATCTATCGGGGCCTCAGTTCCCCGGTGCATAAATCTTAATGTTAGTACAAGTGCTCATAGTTGCACCATTCTGCTTTTCGGTTTCAACGGCTTTGGCTGCTTCGACCTAGAATTCTGCAGTTTTCTTCAATCATCTTGTCTACTTTGTGAGCCGCCTTAAAGGCGTGGATTGCATTAACAGACCCTTGATCCTATGAGTGGACATTAGGGTCAGTGGAGATTCTTCTACTGGAATTTCCTTCCTTCTTCTCACTCTTTGTTTTACTTGCACTCTTCCTAAGATTTTTTGCCCTTATGTGTCTGGATCACACGTTTCTCCATGATACCTTTGGTCTATCCATATCTACAAAGCTTGGAGAAAAAGTTAGAAAGTATTCAAAAATAAGCATGGAAGTTCAAATGCAAAATAACTTTGTCGAACTAGTTGGAAAGATATGCAACCACAAAGGTGATTTTCTGAGTGCAGTGCTCAAAGGAAACAGGGTTCAAACAAGGGTCGAACAATTGTCCTTAAGGAGAGGCACCTAAGGCACTTGGGGACTTCAGACTTTTCGCCGAAAGTTACAAAACATACAATTCATTTAGCATGTAATTGAGGGCGAGATGGGTACATAAGGTGAATCTCCGAGTGGTTTGGTGAGCTTGACCCAGCTCACCAAACATCCCAAACTGCCCACCCAATTTCCCAAATTCAACCTCGCAACCCTTAAAATTGAAATCAAATCATGCACCACTCAAATTAGGCTTAGACCCAACTTTTATCATGCACAACCCATGGTTTTCATCTACTTTAAACACAACTTTTAAGTATGTATCATTTAACTCATTATGGGGAAGATTTATGAAGTTATCATGAAAACAAATATTCTAATCCTACCAGAAAGATCCAACACATGTCAACATGATAATGCTAATGTAATTGAGTAAACTATTAAATCAAAAGAATTTAGGGTGTGGAAGTGATGATTAAGATGGATTCAACATGGTAGGTGTAAATTCAATCCAAGTCTGAGTGTACACCAATCAACCAAAATACTCCAAAAGTTCAAGAGATATAAAAAGTAGAGGTGCAGGTGTTGTTATTAAGAGGGAACCTTGACGACTTCATGAAATTTAAACCTTTGAATTGAGAGAGCATCCAGTTCTCGCTCATTTGGCAATGTTAGTTGGGGTCGTCCAACCATTCAACGCCCAGCTGATTCGTCACATACCTTGTCGAGTTTTGCAGAACTCCCAATCAATGTTTGAAATCCAAACGGTGGTGTATCACTATATAGGTTGGCGACACACAATTAGTTTTGTAGGCTTGCCAAATTTTATAGACTTTTCGATTGATGTTGCTTTTAGTCCAACAATGAACTGGATCAGGGTCCCTGACATTTTCTACGATCCACCGAAAGAAACATTTTGCTCGCTAAACTCCTTGTTTCCTAGAACTCGTTACACTTAATCACTCACAACTAATGCACTATTATTTTACCAAAGCAAAAATAAAAAATAATTAGGGTTTTTAGGATGCCTCTCAAACAACACCTTAGTTAACATCGTGGCACGACGCAACTCAATAACTATTCTTCATCCTCAAAGTCGTACATGGTGTAGTTAGGCGAGTCCTCAGCGAACGGTAATAACAATTTTATATAAAATGAATTATTTGAGAATCAAGTAGCTGAATAGTCATGGAGTTAGAGGTTATCATTTCATTCAATATTTCAATGTTCTCTTTTATCTCATTCAACATCTTATCTTGTACTTCAACTTTTTGTCGAATGAGTGAAAGAGATTCATAATTTTACACACCCCAATGCTTCTTCCCATTATTACACTCTCGTAGGGAGAAGTGTTTGTCCTTTTCCATGGCTTGTGCTTCAAAATCCATGATTCATTTGGACAGCACATCTACATAAGCCACTAGTGAGTCCCACTCATGTTTCTTTTGGATCCCTTATTAGTTTCAACCATGCCATCAGGAATTTAGGCTATGACTTTATAGAGTTGGTGTACCATACAACCAGTGAAAAGTTGATCAGGGATACTTCTATTTTCACGTCTAAGACCCCTATTTCCTGTAGAACTTCATCGGTCATCCCATGATATGAGCATGGTGCTATTACTTCTTGAAACTTCAACCACATTTCCTAAGTGGTTTAATCTCCTACCAGTTTCTAGTTTAGGAGGTTATCCCTCAAGTTCAATTGTTTCAAGAGGGGTGATCTATTTAATGCCCATGATGATAATTCACACTCATGTTCCTGCTTCTAACACACAAACAATCGACAAAAAAATAGAACTTAAGTAAAACTATGATTAAGAAGAAGAAAAATTTTACTAAGCTAAGAATTTTCATGTAACACCACTCCCCAGCAACGACGCCATTTTGATCAGTGACGTCATCAAAGACACAACATCCAATACAAATGTCTATGATTGTACCATAGTACAGTATTTTCACGTCTAAGACCCCTATTTCCTGTGGAACTTCATCGGTCATCCCATGATATGAGCATGGTGCTATTACTTCTTGAAACTTCAACCACATTTCCTAAGTGGTTTAATCTCCTACCAGTTTCTAGTTTAGGAGGTTATCCCTCAAGTTCAATAGTTTCAAGAGGGGTGATCTATTTAATGCCCATGATGATAATTCACACTCATGTTCCTGCTTCTAACACACAAACAATCAACACAAAAATAAAACTTAAGTAAAACTATGATTAAGAAGAAGAAAAATTTTACTAAGCTAAGAATTTTCATGTAACACCACTCCCCAGCAACGACGCCATTTTGATCAGTGACGTCATCAAAGACACAACTTCCAATACAAGTGTCTATGATTGTACCATAGTACAGTAATCCAACAAAGGATTGGGGTCGTTTACACAGAGATTGATTGTGAGAATTAATAGAAAATTAAAATTATGTTTTAGTTATAACTAGAAATATTATCGAATAAAAACATATTGAATCTAAAGGGTGATGCAAGCATTAATTATCAATGGGGGTTCGTCACACGTAAGCAAAAACAACAAAAATACAAAGGAGTACTAATTAAAGAAGTGGGATTCCTCGAATGTGATAGGAATATTAGTTAAACAAGATGATTGGGTACATGCTTTTGATTGAAAATTTATAGAATAATGGGGACTAGTCTATAGTTTAAGGGGCATAAGCTCTTTCTCGAGTAACTTACCCCGTTTCAAATGGGTTCCTCACGAACACCAAATTGACGCATGAAGAACAACCTCTGCCTTAAAAAACTAACTCTCTTGAGTTGAGTGTGTGGAAATGAGACTCCGGTTCACTCTCTCGAAGTGAACCCCATGTCTACCCGCTCCCACCGGCCATAAATTTAGTAGTCTTAGTTTCAAGACCTCTCTCTCTCTAGTAGGTTTAGGTTTTGTCCTCATGAAACATGGTAAGGTTATAAGATATGCTTCTAGGAAACTCAAGCTACACAAAAAAAACAATCAAACCCATGATCTTCCACTAGCAGCCGTAGTGTTTGCTTTAAAAATATAGAGACACTATCTATATGGAATTCATATAGATGTTTACCAAAACATATTTATATCTCTGACAAAGAAGGTTGATAGAGCTTTTGAAAGATAAAGATATGAGTGGCGTTTACCACTCGGGAAAAGATAATATGGTTGCAGATGCTTTGAGTCGAGTATCTATGGGTAGTTTAGCCAATGTTTCTAATGGTATGAAAGCATTAGTAAAAGATGTGCATAGATTGGCCCGGTTGGGTACTCAACATTAAAATTCTCAGAAAGAAGATTTCATATTTCATCATAACTCGAAATCACCTTTAGTGGTTGAGGTAAGATCTAAGAAAAATATTGATCCTCTGTTAAAGGAGTTGAAGGAATCGGTTCTTAGTAAGTCCAACGAGTTCTTATCCCCCGTATGGGGTACTTAGGTACAAAGATAGGTTGTGCGTTCCAGATGTGGATGACTTAAGAAAACAAATTTTAGACGAGGCTCATGGTTTTTGATATTCCATTCATTCTGGTGCAACCAAAATGTATTGTGATCTACAACAAATCTATTGGTGGATTAGTCTGAAAAGGGATATGGCGATGTTTATGGACAAATTGTCAACAAGTCAAGGGAGAACATCAAAGACAAGGACGGTCAACTCAAGATATATCTATCCCTACTTGGAAGTGGGAAGATATCAATATGGATTTTTTGTGGGTTTGCCTCGTACACGAAGGCAATATGATTTGAATTGGGTTATTGTTGATAGGTTGACAAAATCAACCCATTTTTTCCTATCAAGGCTACTTATTCGGCGGATGAATTTGCTAAATTGTATCTTAAAGAGATTGTGAGAATTCATGTAGTTCCCTTGTCTATTATTTCTGATAGGAGTACTCAATTTACTTCTCAGTTTTTGAAAGCTTGACTTGGTACCAAGGTGAAACTTAATACCACATTTCATCCACAAATGGATTGTTTGGCAGAATGAATCATTCAAAACTTAGAAGATATGTTGAGGGCATGTGTTATTTACTTAGAGGGTTATTAGGATGACCATCTATCATTAATTGATTTTGCCTATAATAATAGATTTACTCAAGTATGACACCCTTTGAGGCTCTTTATGGGAGGAGTTGTAGATCACTTATTGGGTGGTTTGAGGTAGGTGAGTTTGCTAAAATAGGCCCTGAAGCAATTTATGAGGTTGTGGTGAAAGTTTGACTCGGGATAAATTGAAGACAGGCCAAAGTAAGAAAAAAACCTATGCCAACAATAAAGAGAGGGACATTGAGTTCATCGTAGGTGATTTTGTCTTTTTGAAGATATTACCCATGAAGGGGTGATGAGGTTTGTGAAAAAAAGGAAACATAGTCCCTTGTATGTAGGGCCATATGAGATTTTGAAATGTATAAAAAGTATTGCCTATGAGTTGAAGTTACCTATTGAGTTGACTCCGGTGCATCCTGTGTTCCATGTATCAATGATCAAAATGTGCATAGGCGATCCGGTGTCTATCATTCTTCTAGAGGGTTAGAAGTTGATGCTAACCTTTCCTATGAATAGATACCAAATGAGATTTTAGATTATCAAGTGAATAAGTTGAGGAATAAGGAAGTATCTTGCGCAAAGCTTCTTTGGAAGAATAATCTGGTGGAAGATGCTACTTGGGAGGTCGAGGCCGATATGATGTCCCGATATTCTCATCTTTTTCCTTTATTTTATAGGTAAGGTTGAGGTTAGTAATAACTCCTACTTTTGGTTATAAAAGGGTCTTTAGGGTATGTTAACTTCCATGATTTTCCTTTATGCATGTATGTTCTTGTGAAAAATTCATGTTTCATATGTGTCATACATTATATGTTCTTCATACTTGATGACACTCAATTATATTGTAGGTATAGTTGAATTATGTGATATTTATTAAACTTCTCAAGTGTGAATTTATGAAATGATGTATTGGATCCTTGTTAGATATGTTGAGCTATAATAGAAAGAGAAGTAAATTCCTCCCTGTATAATCTGAAATGATAAAATGTGTGCATAATTTGTAGTTTATAAAATTTCTACCTCATAGTGATGGATTCTGTTTGAAAATTGAGTTAAAGTTTTCTCCTTTGTAATTGAATTATAATTTTATACATGTGTTGGTTGGGCTTCTAGTCTTGAGTTGTACATTTCATAAGATGTTTAAAGGTGTCATTAGAGGACAAATGTTCCCCAAGGAGATATTGTTACACTTCGGTAATTCGATGACTTAAGCTAGATATTTTAAGGGAGTTTTATAACTTAAAAAGGGTTGAAATGGTGTTTTTATACCTAACCTTATGTATTTAGCTTGGTTAGGAGGTATTAGATTTTAAGTGTCAAACGACCATGACGTTTGCAATACTCTGAATGTATAATATGTGTTCTAGAGCCTAAAA
Organism: Solanum arcanum; assembly: GCA_027789145.1. NCBI lineage: Eukaryota > Viridiplantae > Streptophyta > Magnoliopsida > Solanales > Solanaceae > Solanum > Solanum arcanum. Next base: position 52,042,476 of record CM050933.1, read on the forward strand.
TGGGTGTCTAAAAGTCGTGTCACTGTTTTAGGGTAAAAAATAATGAATATAAGTCATTTAGGATATTTAGGAATCAAAACGTCAATGAATGTCCATGACGTCCGGAAACTAGTTCAATAAGGTGCTAGTGTGCCTTAACTGATTTGACTAAGTTTCAAGAATTAGAAAATGATGAATTTTTGAGAAAGGGTGTCTAAAAGGTATTAGAGTTAGTCTATAGTCTAAATGTATGGGTACGACTCCCCAAGGACCATCAAAGGGCCCTTGAGGAGGACCCTTGCAGTATGGCAAAAAGCTGCCAAAAGGCAGTGTGCACAAACGAGTGCAATCGACGGATCGTGGACCAATTGATGGGGTGTCGATGGCCACCGTGGATGGTAACTTTGACAAAACCGTGTAAATCCTTTTTTGGACAATCTTTGACCAAAACGACAGATCAACAGGACGGTTGGTCCCTTCGCCGTTGTATGACAAACGGGCCATCTATCGAGGTCTCATTTGTGGGTCCACTATTTTTCTGCACATTTTAAGGTAAGTCAAATTAATTAATTAGGTGGTTAGTTAATAATTTAGAGGTTAAGGGAAGTATAATTAAGTTGTTTAATGACCTATATAAAGTCCCTAACCTAATTAAACTAACCTAACCCTCATGATTTCCCAAATCCAAATAGCTCCTCCTCCACTCTTGTTTCTCTCTCCCGGAGAAACCCCATTGAACACCAAGCTAGAGGTGGGTTATATGGATGCAAAGGATCAAGTTTCTCCATAAAACATCATCAACATAAAAAGGTATGGGTTCCTTTCACCTTTGAGATATCTTTCCAAAAGGGTTCAATAAAATTTATTTCAAAAGTATGAAATTCAAGTTAGTTTTCATCCAATACAAAATTGATCTTGTGAATCGCTTTGTTTATTATTCCTTTTGGTTATTCTAATTAAATTAACATTTAGTATGACTCAATTATATGTATTGGTCTAGTTTGTAGAATATGACCTATTCCCCTTAACCCTAGGTTGTGATCTTGAATTGAATTGTATAGTATTGATTCAATTGGCTTGGTTAGTGAGTGAATTACCATGGTATGTTGTTATTATGATAATTTTTTGTAAATCATGATATATTTTAATCCAATTATGTTAGTTCTTGAGTAATTGACCTAGGTAGTTTGGTAGATTATGAACTTAATCTAAGTCTCTAATGCTAGACTATGAACTAGTGATGAAATGTTTTACAATGATTCCATTGGGCTTGTAATTATGTTGGTTAATATTATGTAATGATATTATACCATTGTTTGGTTGATTGTAATACCTTGACGATGGCATTGTGAAGAAGTCGAGTAAGTCTTGTGATCTATATTATTTACTTAAATTATGGTAACTTGTGATTCAATGATGATATTGTATTGAAGTATACCTTATATTAATATCGATATGGTTGATATGATGTTGCATTAAAATGTCTTTACTATGGACTGTTAGTTGTTGGCTAAGATTTAAATGTTATAAAGATGGTGATAACTTACCAATGTTCCCTATCATGATATGATTATGTAAATGTGCAAACCTCACATGTATGAATTGTAATGAAAGGAAAATATTCATGCAATTATTATTCAGCTATGATGATGATGATTATTTAAGGTATATACCGTATGACCTAACCTAAGTATTGATAATATCGGATTACTTAAAGACATTTCAAAATAGATGTTAGCTTAGCTAAAGAGAACTTTACAATGGGAGGTGTTGACTTCCCGTAGAAGAAGATTCACCCTATAATTTCACACTAGGTGTTGACTCCCCTATGAGGTATACTCACCCTATGGATTTTCATGAGATGAGGCTCCAAGTTCCAAATGGCATGTAGAGAGTTCATACCTATCTCCTAGTTCCTTAACTATATTGCCCCCATAGGAAGACTAGATAGTGGATAAACCTAGAAAGCTACATTTATGTTTGGTTCTTCTTTTGCCCGTATCACCTTTCATTGGTAAGGTTATACAACACCGGATTTCACATGTAGAGCTGGTGTTCTATGTCGGTTAAGGCAAATTATTCCTAAACAAAAATAAAGTAAGTAAGTACGACAAACTAGGGTGACTTAAGAGGTTTGACTTAGCTTAGGTAGGGGTATGAGACTCTACCTATACCTTGCACTAGTTTTCCTTTAAGAAAACCTTAGGAGGTTGTTATTAAGTATGGATATGATTATAAATTTATATGAAATGTATATTATGATTTTACATGTTGATGGTACCATATAATGTTGATCTCACTTATGAGTATATGTTTGGTCTCTATTGCTAAAATATGATAACATGTACTGTTAGTGATATGCTATGTGAAGTTGAACACTGGTTATGATCTTCTTGAATGTGCGTAAGACTTTTCAAAGAAAATTGCATACTTTAATGAAATGACCCTTCCTATCATGATTTTATGATGTGTGTGCATACGGTCTCATACTTAGTATAAGTGGTGTCGTAACCCCATTTTCTTTTCCCAAAATTTAAGGTCCTGGTCGTTGAAGGGCTTTTGAGACGACTTTGAAGTAAGACTTGGAATTCTCACTTATCCAAGTTAGGTATGTCCTCACTTTTCAAGGGCAATGTCACTATCAAGCTTTTGATGTTGTTCTAGTTATCAGACTTTTTCTTCTTTCCTTTTTATTTGAGTATTAAAGATTATATAGCCTATATGTGGCTTGATTACATGAAATGTATGGGATATGAAGAATTGATATACTCTTGTTTAGATGATTATGAGATAAGACATCAGTTTAAGACTATGTTAAGTATCTTACATATCTATGTGCAGAAAATGTAGAAGACTAAGTTATCTTCTTATACGAAGGGTGTATGTATACTCGATATGAATATATTATGTGTATGCGAGAGGTCTATGTAAACCTCTAGATATATATAGAAATGTTTTAAATTTTTCGGTATATTTACCCTATGAATGTAATGATGCAAGCTAAGAGGCTAGTCTTAGTCCTCAAAAAGGACAACGACGTCGGTTACGTCTAAGGGGTGTTCGCCAAATGTGACAAACTTGTTTTCAGAGCATCTGGTTAAATATCTTTAGAGTCGCTGTCTCACTTAACCACGTCTATGTCGATTCTTAAACATAATTGTGAAGCGTGCCACACTTCTGAATATGAATCCATAGGATGTTTAAGAAACTTTCTTTTTTCTTGGAAATCCAGTATCTTTCCTTAAGAGTCTTGAATCTATGTGCTCTTTGTATCTAATACTTTTATTGTGATTATAGTCAATGAATACTTTAAAAATATCCGCATGAAGACCTGATGAAGAGATTTCAATGCGAGAGCTCCTCCCCTAGACAAACAAGTCCCTCCTCTTGAAGATGTTGTTAATCATGACCAAGCTCCTTTCAATCCTCCTCCTTTGGTTGATGGTGACATAAGGGCACCTTTTCTGTAAATGGCCCAAGCTGTTACTACTCAGGCATAAGTTTTCACTACTCAAGCTCAATCCATGACGGCCCAAGATAATCAGGAGGTTGTACCCCGAGCAAACCAACATGTTGGTACCATGCCCTCTCGTTTGAGGGATTTCACAAGGATGAATCCACCTATTTTCTATGGGTCCAATTGTGAGGAAGACCCCTAAGAGTTCATTGATGAAACCTACAAGATCCTTTATGCTATGGGGTTAACGACTAGTGAAAAGACCGAGTTAGCCACTTACCAACTCAAAGATATGGCCCAAACTTGGTACGTCCAATGGAGAGACAATACGCCTTTAAGAGGTGGACGGGTGACTTGGGAAACTTTCAAGAAGGCTTTTCTTGATAGGTATTTTACTAGGGAGAAGAGGGAAGTCTAAATGGAGGAATTCATTAACCTTTTTTAAGGAGGTATGAGTGTACATGAATGCTCTTTGAAATTCACTAAATTGTAAAAGTTTGCTCCTTCTTTGGTTTCGATCCTAGAGATGAAATGAGCTGCTTTGTGATAGGAGTGTCGGATGATTTGAAAGAATAATGTCATTTGGCTATGCTACATGAAAATATGAACATTTATCATCTCATCTTTCATGCTCAACAAGTGGAAGAGACAAAGGCTAAGAGAAAGAGTAGATGTTCCAAGAGGGAAATATCTTCTGATGGTTGTTCTTCAAAGGGTAGGCTTGATATCCAAGACAAGCCTAGGTTTATGAAGTGGTCTTGTGATCAAGTTCCTACCGAATTTATTAAGGCTCATGATGATAGGGTGTCTAATCCTAAATCTCAAAAGGTAAGAGGTACTAGCTCACCAAACAATAAGCGTACTTGTGCAAACTATGGAATATGTCATCTTGGTGAATTCTTAGTTGGAACAAACAATTGTTTTAGTTGTGGTAAAAGTAGGCACAAAGTTTAAGATTGCTCAAATTTGAAGGGTCAAGACAAGGGTAATGTTCAAGCTCAAGAAATTGGTTCTAATGTTGATGCTCCGAAGAAGAATCACTTTTACGCACTTCGCTGAAGGGGTGAACAAGAGAGTTCTCTCAATGTGGTGACCGATATGTTACAAGTCTTCTCTATTGATGTATATTCTTTACTTGATCCGGGTGCTACACTATCTTTTCTTACTCCCTTGATAGCTATAAATTTTGATAATTTCCCTATATTCTAAATGAACCTTTCATGGTAGCTACCCCGGTAGGTGAGTCATTTTTTGCTAACAGGGTATGTAGAAATTTCCTTATAATGTTGCCCAATAGAGTTACTCATGTTGAGGTTGTATCATCTTTTTTCTTTAAGACTTGTCAAATGATCTCAAGAGGGTGTGTATATCACATTGTAAGAGTCAAGAATTTAGACTCTAAAAATCCTCCCATTGAGTTAGTCCCCGTAGTAAGGGAATTTATGAAGGTCTTTCCTAATGATCTTCATCGAATCCTTCCAGAGATTGAAACTGGTTTTGGTATTGACTAGCTACAAGATACCAATCCCATTTCAATTTCTCCTTATCAGATGGGCTCCGGCAAATTGAAAGAGTTGAAGGCTCAACTCAAGGATTTACAAAACAAAGGCTTCATTAAAACTAGAATTTCTCCATGGGATGTTCCAATTTTGATTGTGAATAAGAAGAATGGGTCCATTAGAATGTGCATTGATTGTCATCAACTCAATAAAGTCACTATTAAGCACAAGTATCTTCTCACTCGGGATGAAGACTTGTTTGATCAACTCCAAGGGGCAAGCTATTTTTCAACAATTAACTTGAGATCGGGGTATCACAAACTTAGAGTGAGAGGTGAGGATATACCAAAGATGGCATTTCAAACTAGATATGGTCACTCTGTTTTCTTAGTGATGTCCTTCGGTTTCATTTATGCCCCGGCGACATTTATGAATCTTATGAATAGGGTGTTTTAAAGTTACCTAGATTCACTTGTCATTTTCTTCATTGACGACATCTTGGTATATTCAAAAAATGAGGGTGAACACATGGACCATTTCAGGGTGGTGTTACAAATGCTTAAGGAGAACCAATTATTTTCCAAGTATAGAAAATGTGAGTTTTTGTTGAAGTCGGTGGTGTTTCTTGGTCATATCATCTCTAGTGATAGAGTTGAGGTTGATCTAAGGAAAATCGAGGCGGTGAAAAATTTTCCTAGGCCATTTACTCCAACGGACATTAGAAGTTTCTTGGGTCTAGCGGGTTATTGTAGTAGGTTTGTGGATGGTTTTGCGTCTATTTCATCTCCTTTGACTCATTTGACCCTAAAGAGTATGAAATTTGAGTGGTCAAAGCATGCGAGAAAAGTTTCCAAATCTTGAAAGATAGGCTTACTTCCGCTATGGTGTTAACTTTACTGGACGGTACCAACGGTTTCGTTGTATATTGTTATGCATCCTGTGTGGTTTTAGGGTGTGTGCTTATGAAACATTGGAAAGTAATAGCCTATGCCTCTAGGCAACTTAAGGTTCATGAGAGAAATTATCCAACTCATGATCTTAAGTTAGCGCTCGTGGTATTTTCATTGAAAATATGGAGAGATTACTTGTATGGTGTCCATGTTAATGTGTATACCGACCACAAGAGTCTAATATATGTGTTTACCCAAAAGAAGTTTAATCTCCGACAAAGGAGCTGGTTGGAATTGTTTAAAGATTATGACATGAGTGTTCTCTAACACACCAGCTAGGAAAATATTGTTGCGAATGCTCTAAGTCGTATGACCATGAGTAGCGTGTCTCGTGTAGAAGAAGGCAAGAAACACCTAGTGAAAGATGTCCTAAGGTTTGCTAGATTGGGTGTTAGATTGGAAGATTCTCCAAATGGTGGTTTTATGGTCCATCATAACTCTGAGTTATCTTTGGTGGTTGAGGTGAAGTCTAAGAAACACCTTGATCAACCATTGATGGAGTTGAATAAATTGGTTCTTGGTAAGATTAATGAGTTATTCTCCGTAAGGGGGATAGTATCTTGAGGTATCAAAGAAGCTTGTGTGTTACAACTGTAGATGGCTTAAGAAATCGGATTTTTTAGGAAGCTCATAGATCTCGGTAATACATTCATCCGGGTTCTAGAAAGATGTATCATGAACTTAGGGAAGTGTTTTGGTGGGAAGGCATGAAGAAGGACATAGCAAAATTTGTTGCAAAGTTTCAAAATTGCCAACAAGTGAAAGTGGGAAGATATCAATATGGATTTTTTGGTAGGTTTGCCTCAGACACAAAGACAATATAACTCCATATGGGTGGTTGTTGATAGGTTGACCAAATCTGCTCATTTTATTCCCGTCAAGTCTACTTACTCGACAAAGTATTATCCAAGGATCTTCATAAATGTGATTGTGTGTTTCCATGGTATTCCGTCATCCATCATATTGGATAGGTGGTGCACAATTCACATCTAGGTTTTGGAGGTCATTCTAAAAAGGGTTGAGTACCAAGGTGAAGCTAAGAACCGGTTTTCATCCTCAAACGTATGGCCAAGCGGTTGTACTATTCAAACCCTTGAGAATATGCTTCGATCTTGTATAATTGATTTCAAGGGAAATTGGGTTAAGAACTTGCCTTTGGTTGAATTTCCCTAAAAAATAGCTCCCATTCATCTATGTCTATGGCTCATTATGAATCCTTGTATGGTAGGAGATGTAGAACCCAATTGGAAGGTTTGAAGTTGGTGAGTATTTATTTTTGGGTCCCGATTTGGTTTATAAGACTTTGCAGAAGGTTCATCTCATAAAGAATCAATTCAAAATAGCCTATAGTCGGTAGAAGTCTTATGCCGACCATAGGAGAAGGGATTAAGAGTTTAAAGAAGCTGATAAAGTGTATCAAAAAATTTCGCCTATGAAAGGGGGTGGTGAGATTTGGTAGGAAAGGAAAGTTGAGTGCTCGTTATGTCGGTCCCTATGAAATCTTGCAAAACATTATTAAGGTTGCATCTGAGCTGAGGTTGCCTAGTTAATTGGCTTTGGTTCATACGGTGTTCCATGATTTCGTGATTAAGAGGTGTATCAGTAATCCCAAGTCCATTATTCCTATTGAAGGTCTAGGTGTTCAAGATAACCTCTCCTATGAGGATGTTTTAGTTCATATCCTTTATTGACAAGTAAATAAGTTAAGGAACAAAGAGGGGGCTTTCATAAAGGTGTTATGGAAGAATCACCTAGTTGAGGGGGCAACATGGGAGGCAGAGGCCGACATAAAGTCCCATTACCCTCATCTATTGCATAACTAAGGTTAGTTATGCCTGTAACAATGAAAATAATGACTAAATTTTAAGTTGCTTTTATTTTTGGTGAAGTTTTGCAACAATGTTCATGATACAGTGAATTACAGTAAAGTTATGCCTATAGACTTGAAAATTGTCAATTTTACTTGTTTTTAGTTATGTTGTGCATGTTGATATAGTGAGTCTTTATAAAATTATATTGAGAATGTTGATAGATGGAGTTTTGGATATTGACTCCTTAATGATATGTTTAGCTCATGTTGTTGTGAGAAGGAAATTCATCATATTGTATGATTGATGTTTATTTGTAGTAATTGAAATTCGGAATTGCTATGTGTATATGCCATGATTGTTGTTGTAACTCATGTTTTTATGTGTTCTTGGTTGAGCAACTAGTCTTGAGTGTATCCTTCCGTTTAGTAACTTTAGTGTCATTCGGGGACGAATGTTCCTAAGGGGTGCAAGGGGGGGGGGGGATAATGCAATACTCCCAAACTCTAAGACATGTTCTAGAGCCTAACATGAGTGTTTAAAGGTTGTGTCACTGTTTTAACGTAAAAGAATAATGAATACAATTCATTTAGGAAGTTTAGGAATCAAAACATCAAGGAACGTCCATGACGTTCGGAAACTAGTTCAATGAGGTGCTAGTGTGCCTTAGCCTATTTGACTAAGTTTTAGGAGTCGAAAATGATGAATTTTTGTGGAAGGGTGTCAAACACATATTATATTTAGTTTATAGTTGAAATGTTCGGGTACGACTCCCATAGGAGTAAACAAGTGCCCTTTGGAGGACCTTTGCAATTTGGCAAAAAGCTGCCAAAAGGCAGTGCACACAAACGAGTGCAATCGACGGATCGTGGGCTAATCGATGGGCCGTCTATGGAAACCATCTATGGTCACTTATATTAATCTATGGAAGTCCTATTTTTGACAGTCTTTTTCCGAAACGACAAACCAACAGGACGCTTGGTCCCTTATCCATCGATTGATAGACGGGCCATCTGTCGAGGTCTCGTCTGTGAGTTCACTGTTTTGCTGCACGTTTTAAGGTAAGTCAAATTAGTTAGTTAAGTAGTTAGTTAATTAGTTAGGGGTTAAGGGGGGTCTAATTGAGTTGTTTAATAACCTATATAAAGACCTTAAGCTAACTAAACTAACCCAACCCTCATAATTTCCCACACCCAAAGAGCTGCTTCTCTTCTATTCTTTCTCTCTCCAAAAGAAACCCCATTGCAGACCTAGATATAGGTGGGTCATAGGGATGATAAATATCAAGTTTATCCATCAAAATTCACTAATAAACAAGGTATGGGATTCCTTTCACCTTTGGGATTCCCCAAAGGGTTCCATCAAATTGATTTCAAAAGTGTGAAATTCAAGTGGGTTTCATCTAGTACGAAATATGATCTTGTGAATTGCTTTGGTTATGATTCCTTTTGGTTATTATGAGTATATTAACATGTATTATGACTCAATTAGATTAATTCTTGACAGATTGGTCTAGTTTGTAGAAGATGATCTATTCCCCTTAACCCTAGGTTGTGATCTTGAATAGAATTGTATAGTATTGATTCAATTGGCTTTCTTAGTGTGTGAATTACCATCCTATGTTGTTATCATGACAATTATGAGTAAATTGTGATATTTTGTAATCCAATTATGATAATTCTCCAGTAATTAACCTAGGTTTTGAAGTAGATTATGAACTTGATCTAAGTCTCTAATTCTAGGCTATGAACTAGTGATGACTTGTAGTATAGTGATATAATTGTCCTTATTATTATGTTGGTTACTATTATGTTATGCTATTATAAATTGTTGGGTTGAATTGGATTGTTGATAGTAAGACCTTGATGATGACATTGTGAAGGATATTGAGTAAGTCTTGTGATCTCTATTCTTTACTTAAATTATGGTTACTTGTGATTAAGTGATGATGTTGTATTGGATAATACCTTATATTAAGATCTATAGGGTTGGTATGATGTTGAATTGAAATGTCATGACTATGGATTGTGAGTTGTTGGCTAAGATGTAAATGTTATAAGGATTGTCATAAGTTAATAATGTGTCTTATCATGATATGTTTATGTAAATGTGTAAACCTCACATGTACGAAATTGTAATGAAAGGAAAATACTCATGCAATTCATATTGAGTTATGATGATGATGATGATTGTTTTATTTCGGAAAAATAATTTTATTAGTCTCATGACTTGTTAGAGTCGCCACTTACTTTTTGAGAAAATCAAGAATAAACTTTAGTTTTCAAAAGATTTAAACAGGAAACCTTAGGAAAACTTTAAAAAGGGGGTTCAGGGATTCATATTTATATATTAGAAATGTTTTTACGAAACCTAAAATATCCTCTAACTCGCGATTATCATAAAACTAACTATTTGGATAAGACATCTAACTTGAATGTAACTTTTTTTAAAAAAAATCTATAAAAAAGAGTGAGAAATCTACTTAATAATTTGGGCAGGTTATTTGACTTGCAATGTTTATTTATCATTTATTTTTATATTCTGATAAAGACTTCAATTTTGTTGATACTTTAAAACTAATAGTGCCTTGCAGGGATTTGAATTCTTTAACACTTAAACTATCTACGAATATCAACAAACATATAAGCAATAAAGTAAAAGAGGGAGAGGGAGAGAGAGAGAGAGTTGGAGACAAATCCGGTTTCTGTCCGCCTGGACTAGTCTTTGAACCCATTCTGTTTTTGGCGCCTTAGGACCATTTGATCGTACCTGTCCTAATCTAAAAAAATAAAAATACAAGAAAAGGTTTAAGCCCAAAATAACAAATATACAATATTTAAAAATGAATATTTTGGACTCTTTGGCCTAATTCCTTCAACTTCTCCAATCTTTTACGAATTTATCAACTCCGAATCTGTACATCGATTTTTTCATGTCAGGCCTAATTAAAAGAAAAAGCGATTGGGGCCTAAACAGCCCATCCAACAATGCAAAGGAGAGGGTATATGGAGTCCAATGGACTCGATTCGAGGGAGAGTTCCTGCAAGAAAAGATGATAAAGATTAGAATAAAGAGTAATATATATAGATATATATATTTAGTAACATATAATCTCAATTCCTACTGTTTCCAAATTTTACACATCAAATCCAAAGGAACAAATCAAAATGAATAGGAATGACAAAATGTTAAAAAAGTGAGTAAGTTTACACAATTCATGATAATCAAGAAGAGAAACTTTCACGAATCAATCACTTCTTGATAGTAAAGAAATATTCAGATTTCCGGCTATTGCTTCCCAAAAGAGGAGGGGCTATATCACTACATTTGAAGATCTTGTACATATATATATATATATATATATATATATATATATATATATATATATATATATATATATATATATATATATATATATTAGATAATAACAAAACGACGTCATTAATTGATAGTGCTTGAAAGATGATAATTTAACATAATTCTAGCATATGCATAAAAAAACCAACTAATCCTCCAAGATGTCACTATAAATAAAACACCTATGCAACATCTAATATATTAGTAAATGCACAACCCACAAAAAAATTGTCGTGAATGTTCAACGTACAAGGCTGTTGTAGATATAAAAATCTACCAAATGATGCTTCTCTGTCAGGAACATGTTGATTAAAGAAAAAATTTTCGCACACATGAAATTAAATTGAATCATCAAGCCAACTGTAAGACCAGATGAGCAAGCAAGGAGTTAAGTAGATATGTCAGGAGTAAAAAAAACTGGACATGCTAAGACCCTGCACTTTACTGAAACGACAAGAATGTAGAAAATAAAGAACAAAATGAGCATCAGATGCTAAAGAAAAGTTGTTCCAGGGTCAGGTTAAAATGTGACATTTTCAGCTAAAAATCAAACTTCCTGGAGACCAAAACTTAGTTTAAACGTATTATACTACCCGGTGAGACAGTCAAGGCATTCGAAAGACAGGTAAAATCAAACAACTAGAACGAGCATGCAACTATACCGTATATGCTTCAACACTTTAGTTGATTTGAGGATTTAGGCCTACATGAATACTAAAACGCGAATTCATAAAATAGAATCTATTTATATATATTCAAGTAACACTTTCAAGAAAATGGGAACATCAACATATATTGGAGAAAAGAGAAAAAAATGAGCATACTAGAGAAAAAAATGAGCATACAGGGATGGCAAAGCTGCTGCTCTTTCATAAAAAAAACAGCCAAATCTCGTGAAATCTGGATAAGAACAGGAAGCGGACGGCTCAGATTCATGCGCTCGTCCTTGAACTCTGACGTGGCACTCATCCACGTGAGTCAAGGACGAGATTACAATTGCCATTGCAAAGAAAAGTAGCTATAATCGCGGAATGCTGCACCAAAATCATAGGGAAAATGGATGTGTCTTCTGTCTTAGGAACGTTGGAGCGTCGCCCACGCGTGAATTGAAGGCAACGCGCGCAGGGGTCGCCTTTGGTGTGATTCACTCGCGCCTCTGCTGCTCACTCATGCTGGAGACTTTGGTCAAATCGCGCATTGTTCTACACCGTTAACTCAAGGACATTTGCTGGGTTTTCTTTGTCGTTTCAGGGTTCTCTTCTTGGTGAAAAGAAAAAGGCTGGGTCGGGCATTGAAAAGGTGGACTGGGTCATAGGTGAATGGGGTTGGATATGAGATAAGCGTCGTGGAGGTTTCCTTTTGGTTTTGGGAAGGGAGCTTGGGGCAATAAGTGCTGAAATAAATTAGGCCGGTTTGGTAATTTAAGAAATAAGCCAAATTCGACTCACGGTTAGGTGAGTTAAAATGAAATTAGGAAATAACTTTAGTTATCAGGAATTCGACCAAGCTAATTAAACTTATTCGAAATAGGACGAATAACTCATGAATTTGGCTAAAATTTAAATAAGTAAAATTGGTATTAATTGATCAACGAGTTTTTTAACATAAATGAAATACAACATTAACTTTTTTATAAACTAAATAAAATAAAATATAAACTATTATACAAATAAACTAACTAACCAAATACTTAACAAAATCTTTTGAGAGGGTTTTCTAATGTTCATAAACAAATTATGTACAAAATTATATAAAGTATATATATTATTCTTAAAACTATTAAAGAGTGACAAAATATTTAAAAAAAAACTCGAAGAAAATTTTGATTGTAATAAAATTAGTTATTATATATCGTTTGAAAAATTAAGAAACTCGAAAAATAAATTACTGTCGAGGAGGGTCAAATTTTGGTGCCAACAATGATTATTTAAGGGATAGACCCTATGACCTTAAGTTTTATAATAACGGATGACTTAAAGACATATCAAAAGGGAGTAGCTTAGCACCGACAAAACATGACAAT